>BSUD01000002.1:102142166-102176631 GCA_033239045.1 Fagopyrum esculentum | reverse complement strand
GAGTGAATGACCATTATATTGAGATGATAAACTGGGTAAATATATGATAGCATGCTGATGTGTTTATCTTTCCATGATTGTGATTGTGCTTATGCATTACTCTATATATGTATGGTTAGCTAATGGTTTATTACCATGTTGTAGATACCCATCAGGATAGGCATGATGCTGAGTGATCTAGCAGAGTGGTAGGCCGAGGACCTCTCGTACATAGGATTTTGTGGGCTTTTGGATTTGGTTACCTTTCCCTCCTGAGTGAGGATGATCTTTTGTTACCTCCTGTGTGAGGACATTGTTGTTTATACTCGGCTATATTGTTTTACCTTTTGGTTATACAGTTTATATAGTTTTATGTATTTGTTTTTATATCTGTCAGTGCCATGTTGTAAGTGTCAGTGAACTTATTGTTAGGCTAGGGTCAAGATCCATTATGAGATCCTAGCCCAATGTGGCACTCCGAGTCCCGCGGAGTGTTACAATAACCCTAAATCTTTAGTTCCATTGAGATACCGAAATGTCCTTTTCATGGCTATCAAGTGTCTCTCCTTAGGATGAGCTTGAAATCTTGCACACATGCACACGCTAAACATAATGTCAGGTCGACCAGCGGTTAGATATAACAAAGAACCGATCATAGCTCGATACTCCTTTTGTACAACATTTTTGCCATCTTTGTCATGGTCAAGCGAAAGTCTCATAGGAGTCTTTGCGACTTTAGATTGATCCATCTTATACTTCTTAAGCAAGTCCTTGGTATACTTGCTTTGATTGAGAAAAATTCCTTTCTTTGCTTGTGTAACTTGATGTCCAAGAAAGAAATTTAGCTCACCCATTAGGCTCATTTCGAATTCCCTACACATTATATCTGAAAATTCCTTTCATAGGGAATCATTAGTAGCACCGAATAATATATCATCAACATAGATTTGTACTACCAAAATATCGTTGCCTCTGGTTTTGATAAATAAAGTTTTATCAATCAAACATCTTTTGAAATTGTTTTCAAGGAGATACTTGGACAATCTTTCATACCAAGCTCGAGGAGCTTGCTTAAGACCATAAAGAGCCTTGTCCAATTTAAAAACATGATCAGAAAATTCATCATTTTCAAAACAAGGTTGGTGAGCAACATAGACTTCTTCTTCTAAGAAGTCGTTTAGAAAGGCACATTTTACATCCATTGGAAGTAACTTTGTGCTCATGAAAGATGCAAATGTAAGTAGCATATGTATGGCTTCTAACCTGACAACCGGAGCAAAAGTCTACTCATAATCAATACCTTCTTCTTGGTTATATCCTTGAGCTACAAGTCGGGCTTTTTTTTGAATGATTTTACCGTTTTCATCCAACTTGTTTCAAAAAACCCATTTCGTGCCAATGACAGATTGATGCTTTGGTCATGTAGTAAGAGTTCAAACATTTTTTTCTCTCAAACTCATTTAGTTCATTTTGCATGGCAATAATCCAGTCGGGTTCTTGAAGAGCTTGAACATAATTATTTGGCTCAATAAGAGACACGAACGCAGAGAACGCACATAGGTTATTTACTTTGGATCGAGTTTGAACTCTAGCATTTGGATCTGAGATGACATTCTCTTGTGGATGGTATGAAGAGTGTTGAAACTTCCTTCGTTTGTAAGATGGAACAGATCCTGACGATTGAGGTTCATATGCTTGACTAGATTCAAGTACTGTTGGAGTGTTGCCCTTTGATCCAATCTCAAGGCCTTGAATTCGGGTTTCAAGGCCTTGAAACGGAGTTCTGACATCGCAGTTTTCTATTTAAAGGTCTTCAAGATGTGTTTCAAGGTTTTGAAGAACTTACAACTTTCTTTGTTTCAAATTTCACAAGATTATGTTTGCCATTGTTATAAACAAAGCATATACATCCAAAGGGTTTTTAATAAGAAATATTAGGTTTTCTACCCTTAAAGAGTTCACAAGGAGTCTTTTTCAAAACAGGAGGAATTAAACATCTATTCAAGATGTAATTTACAGTGTTTACTACTTGTGCCCAAAAACGTTTTGGCACACTGTTCTTACGTTCCACAACCCCGTTTTATTGCGGAGTTCTAGGAGCTGAAAAGTTGGGTGAAATACCTTATTTTGCACAAAACAAATCAAACATTAGTTGATCAAATTCTCTGCCATGATCACTTCTTATCGAAATGATTGATAGGTTTTTTAAAGTTTGCAACTCCTTACACAATTTTATAAAAACTCAAACAATGCTTCAGATTTTTCCCGTAAGAATGATATCCGTGTAAAACGAGAAAAATCATCCACAATAACAAGGATGTATTGTTTACCTTTGGGAGATTTGACACGCATAGGTCCACAAAGATTCAAATGTAAAAGTTCAATGGGTCGAGAAGAACTTACAACCTTCTTTGGTTTGAATGAACCTCTTGTTTGTTTACCTTGTGTACAAGCTTTACATAGTTCATCTACCTTGAAGTTTAGGTTTGGTAAGCCACGTACCAAATCCTTTGAAAGTAATTTCTACATTGTATGCATGCTTACATGACCAAGTATTTTATGCCAAAGCCTTGGATCATCAGTCAAGGCTTTGAGACACTTTAGCTTAGTTCTTGAAACTTGGTTAGTACTCATAGAATAAACGTTGTTACATCTAGGAGCAGTAAGCACAAAATCACTCGTTGTTTTGTCTTGAACTCACATTTTTCTGGATCAAACATTACCTTGTTGCCTTTATTACATATTTGAGAGTTGCTAAGCAAGTTATACTTCAAACCGTCAACAAGATATACATCATCAATATACTTAGATGAATTATAACATATTTTATCAATGCCAATAATATCACACTTTTCTTTATCACCAAGCGTAATGGTTCCAGATGATTGCTTCTTTAAATCTGAGAATAGTGAACTTTTTCCACTCATGTGTCTTGAGCAACCACTATCTAATATCCATTCATGCTCCTTTACCTTAGTGATATCCTACAAAACAGCAAGCATCAACCTTTCCGGGTCGACCAAATGGCATATTTTGGTCCATATTCAGGCTCGATCATATTTGGTGGTCTAGTACCTTTAGGAACCCAGATTTATTTGGCATGTTTCCTTAAACATACAATATAAGTGTTTCTAATGATGTAAGGATCATTTCTTCTATATAGACATAGATTTTATAGTCTTCGATGGAGAGGTCTTCT
The DNA here is from genome assembly GCA_033239045.1 of Fagopyrum esculentum. NCBI lineage: Eukaryota > Viridiplantae > Streptophyta > Magnoliopsida > Caryophyllales > Polygonaceae > Fagopyrum > Fagopyrum esculentum. The sequence continues at coordinate 102,173,453 of BSUD01000002.1, read as the reverse complement.
AGCTGTTTCCTTTCTTCTTCAATCGGCATCTTCATTTATAGTCTTCGATGGAGAGGTCTTCTAGCTGTTGAGAAGATGACCGTTGAAGATGATTCTTCTTCTCCATGAAAGCTGCTTCTTGGTTGAGATGAAGTAGATGTTGTAGATCTCCTATCGTCTTCATCTCCTTAAAGCACAATGATCTCCCTTGTCCGTAATCTTCTCATACTTGTTGTGAAGATATTCGAAATCCGTTGAGAGAGGATCTTTGCGCCTTTGAAAGAGGATCTTTGCAAGATCATGTTTTGAATCAAATCTATTTGGTCGGTTGAGATCTTCTTTGAGCGTATCTTCTTGTTGGGCATATCTCCTTGGAAGATCTTCTTTGATACTTGGTAGATTTAGTTTATTAGAGTTTTGAAATCCTTTCAGCCGCTAGCTTTGTTTTGATTCCAAGGCTTTGGCTTCTGAACCCTTGAAATGGCTTTCAAGGCCTCCGTGTTGAGTCTCTCTAAACTCTTCGTATGTACCTTGTATCCGATTTCAAGGCCTCCTTTTGTCCTTTGAAATGCGTTTCAAGGCCGGCATACATTCTAGATAAAACACCAAAAACAAGCCAAGCAACTAGGCATATAATCGATAATTTGTTAGTATTAAAAACCACTTCATTTGTGTTTAAGTCTTCCATCATCATCTATACAAATATATAATCAAGGTGGAGTTTTCAATCTCCCCCTTGATGGAAGACAACACAAATATCGTACCTGCATTGTAAAGTTAGCGATGCATATATGTATATCAAAACAAACTTAAAATGCAAAATGTAGCAATATGGACAATGTTGGATCATTTATTGCCCCCCCCCCCCTTTGTCCTTCAACAAGGGAGAAAAATAGTTAAAGCAAGGTAGTTTTAAACGATTACAACCCCGGAGAAAACTATTACAAAAACCACAATCATCATATGCGCAGTTTGAATCTTCTTCATCAAACTTCATTTTTCCCTTAGATGAAGCTTTCTTGTGACATTCAAACATCCATTTCAGAAGCTAAGCGTCGTCTCTTTTCTTCAGCTCGTCGTTCCTTAACCATCTCATATTCGAGCACTAGCAAAATAGTTTGTTCAACATGGGTAGGATACAGAATAAAGTTATTCCTTACACGACGTTTGTAGTTCATCAGTTGATTTTCTACTTTTTCTTGAGTGTGTTGAGTTGCATCTTCAGTCATAGGTAGGATCCTTCCCATGGTGGTAAGAGTAAGGGCATTCATCAGATACATTTCATTTAACTTAGCATTCATGATGGGCAGCAGTTCATGATTTGCATCCAGTCTTCTCTTAGTGTCAAACTAAAAATCCGAGAGTTTACGATTCAGAGTAACGATTCTTTTTCACATCTATCTAACCTGATTTCTAGAGTAGGAGGAGAAGCTGTTGGAGCTTCTTGGGTTGGAAGTGGGATATCTCCTTTTTCTCTATAATGTCCATGCTCCTGCAAGAGTCTTCTCAATTTCCAACCTTTCTAAGCAAGATTCATCAATTTTGCCAAGAATCCACTGTCGATCTTCAGAGGATGTATCAATTGAAAAATAGTCGAAGATCTTGGGCAGAATATTTCCATAGGGAAAAGGGATGGCTCTTTTAGAATTAACTGAATGGATCATATGGTTAAGGATGAGATTAGGTACGTCAATGTCTAACCCATACATAATCAGATGAACTAATTCCAAGGATTGATTAGTCAAAAGTTCTCTTGAGTTTGCTCGAGGAATAACACACCGAAACAGAATGGTAAACACAATTTTAGCATCTAGGGTTAGAGAAGTATGTGTAAGTTGACGTGAGGTTGAGTTTGGAACTAGAAATTTCTCCTTAGCTAGTCGAGCAGTCTCTAATCGAGAGGGATGTGTAAAAGAGAGATATGTAGGAATTCCTAATATCTCACCCAAAACAGTACAAGAGAGAAGTATTGGGGTACCTTTTACAGATGATTCATGGGTGATAATTCCATTGTCCCGTTTTGTGACGAGGTTGACATAGAATATTCTTGTGAGCTTGGGAAAGCAAAATCTCCAGGGATTAAGATTTTCCAGACTATAGAGTTGTTGAGCATAGCAATGCAGGGGATCTGAAAGGTTTCCAAAAACGTAGTATCCACCAAATCACACATACAGAGAGGCCGATTGTTATATCCAACAACCCAAGATGCCGTAGCATGAAAATTTATGAACCTAGACGTTAGAAGATCAGTTGTTTGAGAAATTTCCAAATCTTCAGAAAGATTCTCTTCTTTTGTGGCGGAGGGGATCTAAGCTGATTCCTTTTTGGAAGATGAAGCGGGATGAGGAGCAGATTTCTTGCTTCTAGGAGCCATAGATGATATTGGGAGAGAAAACAAGGTTTTTTGAAAGGGTTTCTGTAAAGACGGGAAATGAAAAAGATAGAAGTCTTTTTCCTTTTAAAAGGAAGAACACAATTTAAGTTTAAACAAGATCTTGAGAAAATCAAGCTCTTGAAAAGCCAAATTTGATTCCAATAAAATCTTCAACAACTCTTTTTCACAACTTTGAACCCAAAAATGAGGTTTTGAAATCATTAAAAAAATTTAGGAATTAAAACATCTAAAAGATATTAATCCCCAAACAGATCCGTGATATTCGATTTTTCCCTTGAAAGGAAAAAGTGGGTTGCATACGAAGGAGAAAAAAAACGATTTACTCCCCCTACGTTAATGTTTCCTTATTCAACATTCCAAGCTCTAAACGAATAAAATTGAATTGATCTTCAGGTAGAGGCTTGGTAAAGATATCTGTAAGTTGCAAGTCAGTTGATATAAAAGAAATCAAAACATCACCTTTTTCTACATGATCACGTATGAAGTGATGCCTTACATCGATATGTTTAGTCCTTGAATGTTGCACAGGATTTTTAGTAATCAAAATAGCACTAGTATTATCACATTTTATTGGGATACCTTTCAAATCGAAGCCAAGATCACGAAGTTTTTGAGCTATCCATTGAATTTGTGCACAATAGGCTCCCGCAGCTATATATTCGGCTTCAGCTTTGGATAGGGCGACAGATTTTTTCTTCTTGGAGTGCCAACTAATTAGGGATGCCCCTAAGAATTGGCAACATCCAGAAGTGCTCTTTCTATCGACCTTCTTGGAGTGCCAACATCTGAAGCGAAGGGATCCCTGATCCTTTTGCGCTCCCATAGGCATTGGAAAGCTAACTTATGAAGCTTTATGTGACCTTGGAGCAAGCATGAGCATAATACCGCTTGCATTGTGTGAGAAAGTTGGACTTGGAACGCTAAAACCCATCAAGATGACACTCTACATGGCAAATAGATCTATAATGCATCTTGTGCGAATTCTCAAAGATATTTCCGTGTTGATAGGTAAGTTCTATATTCCCATTAACTTTGTTATGTTAGACATTCCTGCAGATCATGCAGTTCCAATTATTCTTGGAAGACCTTTCCTTGCAGCCTCGCTCCGGTTGTATGGTGGATTGCAAGAACGCAACACTCTCCTTCAACATTGGTGAGGAGAATAATGAATTCCAGTTGGCTGCAATGGTTAAAGGGTCAGCCCTTTTTGAGGATATTTACAACATTTATGATGAAGAAGAATCAACGAAAGAGGTGAATTCTATTTTGCTCAAAGATCCCTTTAAAAGGGCATAAGCATAAGTATTGTTGAAGAAGGAATAGAAGAGGGCTACAACACTGATCCGAGCTTTAAAAAAGTTAGAGGAAGACCCCAAGGAGAAGTTTGAAGTGTCAAATAAAGCCACGAGAAAACATGAAAATCTCGTCCAAGGACATAAAAAATCGGCCGAGATTCGAATTAAATTAATTAATTCATCCGAGATTTTCCATGTCGAGAGCATTTTCGACCAAAATCTCGGCCGAGATTTCTATAAGGTAAGAGTGAAACTTCTCAAAAGCATAGACCACCTCCAGTAACTATTTTTCCGTTGTAGCGTAATTCAGTTGAGCTTCATTTAGCATCTTGCTAGCGTAATAGATGGCATAAGTGTGTAGATCATTCTTTATCCAAGCATAGCTCCAACGGCTACATCGCTTGCATCGCACATAATCTCAAAAGGGAGATTTCAATCCGGCGGCTGAATGATAGGAGTGAATATCAAAGCTTCTATTTTCTTGTAAAATGTATCTACACAATCCTTTGAAAACTCGAAAACAACATCCTTCATTAGTAGGTTAGTCAATGGTTTAGAAATCTTAGAAAAGTGTTTAATGAATCTCCTATAGAAACCTACATGACCTAGAAAGCTTCTTACTCCCTTTACCGAAGATGGTGGAGGTAGCTTTTCAATAGTCTCGATCTTCACTCTATCCACTTTAATACCACGGTTGGAAATCATATGACCTAAAACAATGCCTTTGCTAACCATAAAGTGACACTTCTCCCAATTCAAGACAAGGTTAGTGTCTTGACATCTTTGCGAAACTAGAGAAAGGTTAGCTAAGCAATCATCAAAAGAATAACCTTAAACAAAAAAATCATCCATAAAAACCTCCATGATGTTGTCTATGTATTCGGATAATATGGCCATCATGCACCTTTGGAAAGTAACCGGTGCGTTGAAAAGTCCGAAAGGCATCCTCCTATAAGAAAACGTACCCCAAGGGCACGTGAATGTAGTCTTATCTTGATCATCGAGGTGAATGGGAATTTGGAAGAATCCGCTATACCCATCAAAGTAGCAAAAGTGTGAGTGTTGTGTCAATCTCTCAAGCATTTGATCGATGAAAGGAAGAGGGAAGTGATCCTTCCTCGATGCAACGTTCAAATTCCTATAAACGATGCACATCCTCCATCCCGTGACTATTTTTGTAGGAATAAGCTCGTTGTTTTTATTTGTTACAACGGTCATTCCTCCCTTCTTGGGAACCACATCAACAGGACTCAACCACTTGCTATCAGAAATTGGAAAGATGATACCTGAATCAAGTAGCTTAAGAATTTCTTTCTTCACAACCTCTTTTATGATCGGATTTAACCGTCTTTGAGGTTCTCGTCAAGGCTTATGATTATCTTCCATCAAAATCTTATGCATACATAAAGAAGGCTTAATACTAACAAGATCATCAATAATATATCCTAAAGCTTTCCTATGCGGTCTTAGCTCATGCATCAGCTTGCTGAGTTCAACTTCATTCAAATTAGCACTAACTATGACCATATATGTAGAATTAGGTACTAGAAAGGCATACTTTAAGTGTGAAGGAAGAGTCTTCAACTCCAAGGTAGGAGGCTCCTTGTTTGGTGAGTTTTGACCTTCCAAGGTGTTTTGTGATGCTTTTTTAGTTGAGGGAGATGTATAATTGCATTCAAGAACACTTACATTCGATTTCGGAATTATCTACATCGACCACGCATCAATCCGGTATTTGTTAATCAAGAAAGATGCAATGTCACAGCTCATTAGATGGATCCTCCTTCTACAAGAGTTGGACTTAGAGATCCGAGATAAGAAAGGATCTGACAACTCGGTGGCGGACCATCTTAGCCGACTTTGTCCTATTGCAAGCGAGAAGGATGATATACTCATAAATGACTCTTTTCCGGACGAGCAGTTGCATGAGATCGAGGATTGTTTTCACCAAAGCTCAAGAGGTAATGAACCTTGGTTTGTTGATATTGTTAATTATTTTGTTTGTCAAGAAATACCTCTAGAACTGTCCTACGCACAAAGTAAGAAGTTCTTTAAGGATGTGCAGCATTACTACTAGAATGAGCCTCTACTTTTCAAAAGAGGTCCGGATGGGATGATAAGAAGATGCATTCCGGAAGATGAGTAGAAAGCGTTATAAAACATTGCCTTTCATTGCCTTGTGGTGGACATGCTAGTTCCCACAGGACATGTGCTAAGGTACTTCAGTCCGGTTTCTTTTGGTCTAACCCTTTTAGAGATGTGCAAAAGTTTGTTGCTTCTTGCGATGCTTGTCAAAGAACAAGAAATATATCTAGGAGAAACGAGATGCCTCTCAACAACATCCAAGAAGTAGAGATCTTTGACGTATGGGGAGTGGATCTTATGGGACCGTTTTCATCATCTTGTGGGAGCATGTGCATTCTGTTGGAGGGAGATTACGTTTCTAAATGGGTGGAAGCCATTGTTTCTCCCAATAATGATGCATCGGTGGTAGTAAAGTTCTTTAACAGAACAATTTTCCCAAGGTTTGGGATGCCCCGGATCATCATTAGTGATGGAGGAACACACTTCACCGTCTGAAAGATTGAAGCACTTATGGGGTAACTCACAAGATAGTCACTCCTTGCCATCCTCAAACAAGCGGTCAAGCAGAGATATCCAATGGAGAGATCAAAGGTATTCTAGAGAAAACTGTCTCTGGAACTAGGAAGGAATAGTCAATCAAGTTGGATGACGCTTTATGGGCATACAGAACAACTTTCAAGACTCTCATAGGCACCACACCTTATAATCTTGTCTGAAGTCTTGTCATCTTCTGGTGGAGTTAAAGCATAGAGCATATTGGGCAATCAAATGGTTAAACTTTGACATGAAAGAAGCTGGAGAGAAGCGCCTCTTGGAAATCAATGAGCTAGAGGATATCCGTTTAAACGCTTATGAGAATGCACGGACCTATATAGAAAGGACCAAGAGGTGGCATGACAAAACGTCATCCCTAAGGAGTTGAAAGAAGGAGATCTCGTCCTTCTCATCAACTCTAGACTTTGACTATTTTCAAGTAAGCTTAAATCTCGTTGGACATGACCTTATATTATATACATGTGTTTCCCCATGTAGTAGTTGAAGTATGGGGTGAACATTGCTGAAGTGTCAAAGTTAATGGCCATAGGTTGAAGAAATATATGCTAGAAGTTCTGGTTGAGAGCATTGCTCCTATCCTTCTTAAGTGATCATCAAGGGAGATAGGTTCAGCTACCGGCCTTAAACCAAGCGCTTCTTGGGAGGCAACCCAAGGTATTTTTATGTCTTTTCCCTTTTTCTTAGATATTTTAGATTAGTTTTTCGCTTTTTCTTTGGTATGTTCCGGGTTTCTTGTGTCTTTAGATGTTACAAACTAGGTATTCTCTCAAAGTAGAATCAGTGATGAGCTGAGATAGCCGTAGGATTGAGATTTTGATAAAAATGGGATGAGGAAAGCACTAGGAAAGGAAGTGAAGGACGGAAGATAGATATTTCGCCTTAAAACAAAAAAATTCGCCAAAATTTTGGAATTAAAAGAATTAATTAACTCAAAATTTCCAAAGTCGAGACCGATTTCGACTCAAATCTCGGCCACCTTGAAAATCTCAGCCGAAATATAGTGTCTATGGAGGAAAAAGGAAGAAACTCAGCCCAACGAAAATCTCGGCCCGATGAAAATCTCGGCCGAGATTTAGGCAAAACCAGAGGGCTATAAAAGCCTCGTTTTCATCTTCAACCCTAGAAACATTTTTCTTCGTCTAAAAACCGGCCGACATTCTCCTCTTAAACCAAATCCTCAAATCTTAAGCGTTTTTGGTCGTTCTTGAGCCAAAACCGAAGATCTTTGCACGGAATTGAATATTTCAAGTACAAATAGTGCCACAAAACACTCAATCACTTAGATTTCAAGTTTTTCATTCCAAAACCCAAAAAAATCATTCCCCTTAGTGCAATTTGGAATTGTTGGGTTCAAAAGGAAGTGTTATTCAGAGTAGCAACAAACAAAGGAAGTAGGTGGGAGCATTGGTTGGGCAAAGTCTTTACAGATTTGCCCATTTTGATTCAAAACGGCAAAATCTCGGTCTAACCCAGAAACTTCGGCCGAGTTTTTACGAAGAATAGGCCGAGAATTTTCCACTAGAATGGAGGCTCTACGTAGAGTTGCACGCTCCATTATCCTATGAGAGTTTCCACCTCTTCTCAGCCTTCTCAACCTCCTCAACCACCTCCTATACTCTCAGTCATTCAAGAGAAACATAAACCGAGGTACCATGCAAGATACTACCACCATGTTTGTTGATTGGTTAGGAAAGATCACTAACAAGTCCAAAGGGGACATAGGTACTGGAGGTCTAGTTACTCACATAGCTAGGACCATGAGTTTAGATTTTTCCACTTGTACATTAGATGTTGAGGCTCGCCCTTTAGGACTACAGCAGTTCATCTCTCGAGGGATTATGATTCCCAAAAGTCGTGATGCCCCCTACGTTGTGATTCCTTGGGAGGATAAGAATGCAAGAGGGATAACTTGGAAGAGTAGGTACACTATCAAAGATCAAAACTTATAGAAGCATGAATTTGAGGATATAGATGGTTTTGAGAAGGATGCCACTAAGGAGGTTGTTGTTAATGATGATATTGTAGCTACAGTAGAGATTGACAGTGATGAGTATGCTGGTCATGGTAATGATGTTACGGATACTGATGCATACACTGCCGGTCCTAGTAGAGCTGCTGCTGAGGATGATGAGCCTACAAAGGAGAATGAGTTACTAGTTGAGAAGACGTACAAGTCTCTTGGACAAAAGCAAGTGTGGGCGAGACCGCGACATTCGGTTTCACATCCCCCTCGGCGCGAGAACCGGCGTAGATCTGGCTATTCTGAGTTCTGCGGACAGCTAGATGCTTTGACCGAAAGTTTTAATGGCATGGCCCGCGATATTTCAGGTTTACGTAGGGATATGGACTAGATGAATGCAAGGCATTCCGTGTCAGACCGGATATGGTTCGATATGTACTACCACACCTTTGGGGCGCATTATGATCCACTTGCTCCACGTTATCCGCATTTTCCACCACCACCGCAGGAGTGATTGGATTCCTAGACACTCCATTTTACATTGTAAGTATTTTCTCCATCTTGTACTTGATTCTTCACATTAGGGACAATGCGAGTTTTAAGTATGGGGTAGAAGTACTTACAATATTATTTCTTATGTCACGCGTTCCCTTTTACTACATTAGCACTTCCGGTTTGTAATAACATTGGTCACACATTTGTTTATCGCATTATAATGCATTTTATTTTCTTGTCCATGTTATATATTTTCGAAAAATAGAAAAAAATTTGAAAATTTGAAAAAATTTGTGCTTCCAGGATGGATATGATCTCAATGATGATAATTGTGTATGTGAATTGGCAAAAAGTTGACTTGTACGTGTTGAGATAAGTTATAGCATATGTTGACTTGAATTCTTTAATTCAAACCATGTATGATTTGTATGCTATTGATGGCTTGATGAGATTGAGAAATAATGGTCGAAACCGCATAATAAGTTCTTATACATCATATTGGAATGACAAGGCAATTCGAATTTTCTTTTTCTTTCTTCATCTTATTCATGCTTAGCACCTCTAAGATATTTTTTCCTTCCCTTTACCTATCAGGATTAGGAAACGTATTAGTGAAAAGTATGCAAAGTTGAAGTTGAGAAAGGATTGAATTGTGTTATGTAAGAAAATAGGTTTGGGCACGTTGATTTTGATGATGAGTAATTCGGCACCATTCACATAGCCGGGTGTTTGTGTCTTGCCAAAGTCTGACTGATCAATAGTCCTAACGAGTCATGGTATATGCATCCGGATTGAGGCACCTCATAAAAATGAGGCTCGTTGATCTTCAAGGCTTCGGTTTTTTGTGCACCTCTATCCAAGTTCTCAAGTGAAAAAAAAAAGAAGCACATTCCTTTTGGTGGTTATAAAGTTAATAATATTGTGGAGTTTATTCCTTTTCCCGGATTTGCACCACATATCTTATATATATTCCACCTTTAACATGTTTCTTTGACCTCTTATGTTGCAAGTCCTTGAGAACTTTATGTACATGTTTAAGGCCTAATGGTTTAGATTTGTTTTCTCTTGATTATTTGGACATCTTTACTTTACATCTCATATATGCTTTTGAGTAAAGTGTTATTGTCTTTCCATGATATGATTTTTATTGATACATATATTGACTTCATATGCCTTGAAACATCACTTTGAGGGTGATCCATAAATAGAAGCACATTCCAAAAAGAGTTTATGTTTTTGAGCATGCATAATCCATGACATCTAATATCTCAAATTTTAACATTTCTTGGGGCCAAGTTAGAGGCAAGTATGGGGTATTTTGATGACATGAATTGTATGCTATCCTATTCATGCATATTGCGAGTTTTTCCCTTCAATTTTGCATACATGTGGCAATGATCTATAGTCTTTGTGTTTATTCACATACATTGTGACAATAGAGGTCTACACAGATTCTTGTTGTATTTACATATAATTTGGTGGAGTTTGGAGCGGAAATGGATCATACTTGGACTAAATAGCATGGTGCATCATTAAGGAGCATAAAAGATAGAGATAAGATACCCTAAAGAAATATAGAAGGAGGAGCTAAGAGATAACACGTCTCAGTGATGAAATATGGGGCCATAATGATAAAACTCGGCCGAGATTTCAACATACCACCCGAGATTTTACAAAATATCGCCCAAGAATAAATTTCAAAACCCTAGCTTTCTTCTATAAATAAGGGACTTCTAGCAACACCTAAAGGACCTCTTAAAGCATGAAATACAAGTCTTTATACTAGGAAGGAGAGGAGAAGCATCGACAACAACAACAACATTGAGGATCAAGAAAGATTGTGCAGTTTCTTTGAGAAATACTTAGTTTTTAAAAATATTTTTCTTTGGAACACAAGATCGGATCTTTATTACTGCTTTCATTAAAATTTAGATATTGAAGACCCCTTGCTAAGTATTTCTTGCTTTTCTATTAGTTTCATTGGTTTCTTTGGTTTCTTGATTCCTTATAGCATTCTTGATTTGATAATGTGTGTTATTGGCTAAAAATCTTGCGATTCTAGGGTGATTGGTTGAAGGTTGTGGTTTAGATGATGATAGACTGAGCCGTCAAGTTAGATTGGACCCTGAGAGTTGGATTTACCTTCCCAAAAGAGAAATCTCGGTCTGTTCTTAAGAATTGCGGCCGAAATTTTAGCAAGAACAACCCGAGTTTCTTTTTGTTGTCCCTTTTATGTTATATCCTTAAGTCTAGGTTAAAATATTACCTAAACCCTAGACTTGATGAACCTTTCAAGCATATATTCAGGCTTGGGAAGAGACTTACCCAGTGATTCCCTTTCTTGGTTGCCAACGATGATGAGTTCTAGGTAATAGAGGACTCAACACCCTTTATTAGGTTTGAGTGTGCCTTCTTCTTGCTTGAGTGAGCTATCCTAAGACTTACCCGGTGATGTTTACTTCTTGGCCCTTAGGTTGAGTGGTTGGTTTGAGATTATAGTTCCTTTCCTTAGATCCTTGAGACTTACCAAGTAATAGAAGCTTTGGTTTGGCATAGTGGATAGTGACACCTCCCCTGTGATCTATTCCACTTTAGAAACACCTTTCCTTTCCAATCTCAGCTCTGTCCATAAATCTTCAAAAGTCTTGAATCGAAAACCACAATTGGATATCTTTATCTTTAGAATGTGCTCTTTTCCAATATTTACATACAATGTTGTCATTGTCTTTTATTAATTGCAAGAATTGTCTACCTAGATTACTTTATTTCTTGGTTTCACATAGTCTTTGTGTTAACACTGGAATACTTGTTTTTATTGCGCTCGATCCGTACACTGCGGGTTTGCTATTTGCTTTTATTCTTGGTATAAGTTTAATGCTATTTTCGCTCATATATACACACGTTTTGGAGTGAACACCTAGGTATATCCAGGATGCATATTGGTCCGAGGAAAGTCTATGTATTTTTAAAAACAAATAGGATCTACCTAAAACATAATTGGCCAAGAGTAGAGGAAATTGTGCATATCTTATAACAAAAATTCATCCATATTACAAGCTATGTAAGCCGAGGCTTTGACATTTTCCATGGCAATCAGAAATTCTCCGAACAACCTATTTTTCAAGAACTTTACTTTGCTCGAAATACAATATGTTTGTACAAACAAACAACTACTAATTATCACATTAGAACCTAAATTGAAATCATGTGTTTTTCTATTTAGTGCAATTATTGTGTTGATGTGTTTGAAGAAGTTGTGACTTACATCTTGACTACAACGGAAAATAAGGGTCATCAACGATTTCCACTACAGAAAGACTTTGATGAATATAACATTCGTAAACTTATCGGTCCAAAATGTAACACCTCGAATCCGCGGGACTTGGGATGCTACGGACGGAGACCTCACAATGGGTTCCGACCCTTAGCTTGACTACAATTTCACCGGATCTTTCCAACATGGCACAAATAAAGGCAAATACCAAAATTGTTTTAGTGCAATGCAAACAATCCTGAAAAGAAAGATACAACTTGGAAACTCAGCCGAGTCCTCAAAACGACAAAACTCCAAAACATAAATCCATAAGGTATAACATAATCCAAAAACGACATCAACACATAACCATCCCCGTCCTATATTGTACGGAGACCATGGTTGTCCACTCCTCCACCTCACTCGGCGGCATCCCTATCCTGCAAGACATCTACAACAACCGGTTTAAAACCGTTAGCTAGCAATCCGAATATCAGAAGAACGATAAGACACAAAGACATGTAACAAAGTAAAAACACACAAAAATGCTCAAACAAAACAAGTCCGGTTATTATCTTTATTTAACTTTATTCCCTTACTAATTCACATATGGTGTGACACGAGATTCTCTCGCCCTTGTCCCCTTTCACCATGCCGGGTTTGTACTTGACGCCTACCAACATCACTCACTGGACTGGTCGCAAGGCGCCTCCTAGCCGCCCCATTTTGGACTGGACAAGCGGTCACCGCCCGTTATCATACACTTGGGCCAGATTTTAAAATAATTTACAAGTCCACATCCTAATCCGGTTAATAGTTATCAAAACAATTATAAACACACACCACCCATACGTATCAACCAATATGTGAAAGCTAGCTAAGTAAGTCCGAGGACTTACCTCACTCTAGGTGACTCAAATAAAACCACTCTCAACTTTCCACAAGAAAACGCTCAACGCCTGACCAAACGAGGCACTCTATCAGTAACTATACGATATGCTATAAGTCTCGGACTTCTATTCTCCAACACCTATATGAGGTCCTAATTCTAGTTTCGAAGATCATCCTAAGATTGAAGGAAAATAACACAACAAGCTTATAATCCAACCACTAGTACCGATGGTTCAAGGCCACTACATGGCATTTACTCTAAGTTATGCTAGATTTCCCTAGCATGATATACTACTATTATCGTACTAAAATAAGTTAGAAGGTACTCACACAGGGTCCAAGGAAGAAGATGATTTACGGATGTCGAGTACGGAATCGTGGGTCTTTATTGGGCGCTTCCAGACCTAAGATCAAAGCTAAACGAATTTAGCTTATATGCTAAATTTGATTTTAATATATATATATATATATCTAAGTCAAAGGTAAATTCGTTTTCCAAAGGACAAAGTTAGAAACCCATCCTTAATCCTTCCGGGAAAAAACATAACAAAATTCACCAACCTGCTTGTAAAACGTAATTAAAACTTGGATCCATAAATCAAAATTAACCAATAAGGGCACCATCGATAATTTGTAAAAGTGTTGGGTCAAAACTGCAATATAACTATGGCTCAAATATGTAATAACTTTCTGCAGGGGTACAAAAGTTCGTATCCAAAATTCTGGGCTCCAATCTACAATTATCCAGCAATTAGGCACAAACCGTAATAAACGATAAAGGGAGGGGCTTATGTAAATAACCCAAAAGTGGCTTGTTCAACCTGTTGAACGCGTTGCCCAGAGAGGAGGTGCGGCGCAAAAGAGGAAGGGGAAAAGTGAAAGGCCGGCGGCGCTACAGGCTTCCCTCGATGGCGGGCTACCTGGCGACGGAGGAGGCGAAGTCGCGGCAGCAGGGCGGCCCAACTCCGGCAACGGTTTCCCCTTTTCCTTGCGACAGAGGGGTACTAGATCGGGAAAAAACGAGGAGGGCAGGCCTGCTGGTGCTCCTATCGATCCAGGCGGCAGCGGAGCGGTGTCTCTCCTTCGTCCCGTCAACTCTAAGGTTGTGCAGCCTCCTCTCCGCTGGTTCCCGGCGGTGCTGCAGCTTTCCAACGGTTCCCAAACGATGCACAGCGTAAGGGAGATTGAAGAACGGATGTGTTGAGAAACAAACAGAGGGAGAGAGGTGAGAGACTAGGCTGTTGATGCAGAAGAAGGCAGAGGGAGTAGGTGTAGAGGCATCCAACGAGGAGTCGTTGTCTGCTGTCAACGAGGGGTCGGCCTTCATCCGTAAAAGCAAAGAGAAGAAAGGCAAGAAAGAAGAAAAAAGAAAAGAAAAGAAGGAAATAAATATAAAATAATAAAAGAAATAAGGGATAAACTCGTAATCAAAATCCGGAACGGGAATTCCGAGTCGGGAAGATTTTCCGATAGAAGTACGCAAGAGGGAAATATCGAAACCGGGTGTTACATCAGGTCCCCCTAAAAACAAGTTTCATCCCGAAATTGTTAAACGAAAAACTCTCAAATGACCTAGTCTCGATAACCGCTCGGAACACTATAATGTGGCAACTACGGCCCTCAAATCCAAAGTCTACACGCCTAGACACATCAAGACTCGGAAGATACTTATATGAAACACAAATAACTATCACGTCACAAATCACATAAGTAAAACCAAGGAGAGATCTCGGGACTAACCCGACGGCCCTATAGATGTCGCTCAATCTATGTAAAAGTCGGGATAGTTCCTCCGGATACTATCCTCCATCTCCCATGTAGCTTCATCGGCTCCTCGTCTCGACCACTGCACTCTCAGCATCGGTACCTCCTTCTACTGAAGGCGTCTCGTACTACGCTCCAACAATCGTTATAGGTGGCACACCGACTTGTAAGTCACTTCCCAACTTGCGCTAGGATCTCAAAATGGTCCAATAAACCGGAACTCGACTTCCTTCTCGGGTCTTTCTCGACACAACATTTCCATTATGTTTCTTCCTTGTCCCTCAATACCCAAATCAAGGCCTTGTCCTAGAGAATCACTTGTACACCTCAACTTATCCTTCCTTGAGGAAATTCCGTCATAATTGCACCGATGAATCCCTTCTTAGCACTCATCAACTCCATTGACCATTCCGTCTTGCTCTAACTTTGTTGCCATCCGGAGTCGGTTCCATGGATGGTGTAACTTGGAGAATCTCTCCATATATCCGGTAATGACCAACGCATCCTAAAAAACTTGTAACCTCTTTCGCATCCTATGGAGATTGTCATCTGGGGCAACTTATTATACAACTTCTCTCTTTTCGCCACTCATAACAACTTCAAAACAAAAGTTCAAGGTAACGTTTGGTGTTCCCTCTTCAGTGCATTGGTTCTATTGAACCCTTATAAACGAGATCTTGTAATCGGTTCATTCAATTGCTTCCCCAACTCACGCTTCTTACCCAAGGTCATTGTATATGGCGCCTTGGATGTCGCGTTGATTCAAGCTCATTCATGGCGGGAAAATACTCATTCTAACGTTTCGGACTTCGTGATACCTCGGGTTCCATCTTTAACTTCTCGTCAAGTAACGTAATCACCGTCACAACCTTGTCTTAACACTTGACCGGTGGTTATGGTACTAATGATCAACCCCGATCTGTTGGGGTGATGCCCCTCAGGCACGTGTTTGCTCCATCTTCGGCTACAAGATTGACCGTACTCCATCTCCTAACTTGGGAGGCTTTTTTGAGTCTTTCAACTCTTGGCCTTGGTTACTTCATACTCCTTTCTGATCTTGCGTATACGGTTAGTCATGATGGTCTTAACTACAAGATTTCACCATAACTTAACAAATCGATTTTTATCTTCTTGGCTCTTCTTGACAACCAACACCTTGGGGAAGTTCTTCGTATTCTTCATAAGCTTGTAACATTCTTCGTGTAGGTAACGTCAATCCGACTGGAAGGGTACAAATCTTCATACTCCCTGTGCTTGTCAAGTCAACATCCAACTTCATAACCTCGTTCTTCTTTACGCTTATTGGTCATCGTGTGCCTCTCTTGACATCCACTGAAAATATCGTAATGGTACTAGCACACCAGGCACCCTCCTTATGTATTCCCTTTGTGCGACCACCATAGAAGCCTCCCTTCTTCTAATCTTGTCAAGGAAGATCACCTCGAGTCTCGTCTCCGTGGCTACCGTTAAGGTCCTCCAACTGACGTCCAAAACAGCTCGATGACGGTCCTCCCTGTCCATCCCTAAGAGGACTTCTTCATGCATTAAGTGCATGACATAGAAGTCAGCTAACCAAATACAATTTCCCAACGAATGCGGTAACCGGGTGCCTCTCGGGTACCACTAACCTTAACCTATGTTGGGAACCCTATAACGAAGGGTCTCCCCTCTACCATAACTAAGGACAATCCTAGCTACAAAATCATAGGAAAAGAAGGATGCATAACACTCGTATAAAAGCAATACCCCGACGGTGAAGTCGTGAATCTAAATAGTACATGTGTCTGTCGGCACCGCTGGATCAATGGCGCTCCTAAGCTCAAAAACCTGGTCTAGGCACCTCTGGTCTCCGTGGTGTCTCTACTACGTCCCCTACCTCTACCTTGCCCTTGGGTAGACCCTTGAGAATGTGCATATCCCGGGACACTCTAGTGGGGATGACTTTGTGTTGGACGCTGAGGTGGCCCCTGTCCACAACTAGAAAAGCCAACTGGTGAAGAACCCTGCTGGGATAGTGCATGACCCTGACGGCAAAAGATGGCTCGGTGTCCCAGCTTGCCACATACATAACAAGTCACTGTATTCCTTAGGCACGCAGACCGCATATGCCCGTGCCCACTGTTGTTGTAACACTACCGACTCCCATCTGTCGTCCGGGTAGACTGCTGGGGACTAGGACGCCCCTGAGTGAGACTGCGTCATGCCCTTAACTCCCCAACTCTAGTGTCTACCGAGCTTGTCCTTTGCCTCTTATCCGGCCTACCTGACTGTGCTACTCTCCTAGACTCTAGCTGGTCTCTCTCGTATGCCGCATCTCGGTCCTGGTACTCCGCCAAGGATTCACAGCGGAATCCCGCAAGGTAAGCCTGGGTGGACTCCCTCAATCTTCGTGAAAATAAGTAGATATGTTGATCCGCCGGTGGTGCAGCGGGGCCCAACAAAGCTAGCTCCGCCTGAAACCGTCTAATCGCCTCTATGATCGGGACGTCCTCAAATCCCGCCTCTAAGAAGTCCTGGACTCTGTCTCTCTTCAGTGAATCCGGGCAAAAGGTCTCCCTAACGAGGCTCAAAAGTTGATCCATCCTGGCCACACCTCCTCTAAATGTCCTCCACCAATATTGGGCCTAATCCCGGAATAGCGTCTGGACTGCCTCGACCTGCCTCTCCTCCGGGCAATGGATCGCCTCTAAAGCCGACTCCACATGCCCAATCCGGTGCTTAACCTCTAATATTACGCTCCCGTCAAAGTAAAGTATATGTTGTTGGTTGAAAGCCTTCAACCATGAATCAGGTCTTGGAGACCTCAGCTCATCTCTAATCCTAACATCATCCAAAGTCGGCTCGGGTGCAACTACTGCTGGTGCAACTACCTCTGGTTCAGCCCTAACCGGCGTCACCCTCTGTGTGACCTCAGCTGATCTCGCTGGTGCAGATACAAGTACTAGTGGTACGGGATGTGGTGCTCCCATCCTAAACGCCTCCTTAACTTGACGTACGTAGTCCTCAAACACATCATCTCCAATAGATGCTCCCCTGGTCCTAGCAGATAAGGAACTACGCGCCCCAGACCTCAAAACTGTCATATCCCTAGCCTAGGGAATGATGCTCTCCGCGACGTCCTCTACGGGAACCTCAGCTGCTGACAGACCCATAACTAGTGGGTCCGCAATGGGGATACGTCCCCGACCTCTCGTGCCTGGAGTTCTCCCTACTTGTCCCTGTCTTGGGGCAGTAGGAGGAAGAGGTGGTCCACCCCTGACAGGTCCTACGTATGCGGTAGCTCTCATACGTGTCATTTGATATCGTTTCGCGTTTATTTATATATGAATAGGTATGTAACACTTACAATTTGATATGGTAAAATTTTCAAAAGCATAATGATAAGCATGATCACATATACATCCACGGCATATAAGCCCAAAACATCCTAAGGCCATATGCATAACTAGATGCATACCAACCAAGGACATCCTAAGGCCGTATATATATATATATATATATATATATATATATATATATATATATATATATATATATATATATATATATATATATATATATATATATATATATATATATATATATATATATATATATATATATATATATATATATATATATATATATATATATATATATATATATATATATATATATATATATAGTAATACATATGTACACCAAATCCAGAAATTTACGTCGCCGAGGTTTGCATGAGGAGTGGTGGTCCCGTACATTCTAACCCAAGCCCGACACATGCATATGAATTTGAAAACGAAAAGGTCAAAACCCGCATGGGTTCTATTTATTCCTCATTCGGCCTTTAGGAGATTGCGAGTGCCATAGTTGTCAACCTAGGGCTCTGATACCACTTTTGTAACACCTCGAATCTGCGGGACTCGGGATGCTACGGGCAGAGACCTCACAATGGGTTCCGACCCTTAGCTTGAGAACAATTTCACCGGATCTTTCCAACATGGCACAAATAAAGGCAAATACCGAAATTGTTTTACTACAATGCAAACAATCCTGAAAAGAAAGATACAACTAGGAAACTCAGCCGAGTCCTCAAAATGACAAAACTCCAAAAGATAAATCCGTAAGGTATAACATAATCCAAAAACGACATCAACACATAACCATCCCCGTCCTATATTGTACGGAGACCATGGTTGTCCACTCCTCCACCTCACTCGGCGGCATCCCTATCCTGCAAGACATCTACAACAACCGGTTTAAAACCGTTAGCTAGCAATCCGAATATTAGAAGAACGATAAGGCACAAACACATGTAACAAAGTAAAAACACACAAACATGTTCAAACACACCAAGTCCGGTTATTATCCTTATTTAACGTTATTCCCTTACTAATTCACTTATGGTGTGACACGATATTCTCTCGCCCTTGTTCCCTTTCACCATGCCGGGTTTGTACTTGACGCCTATCAGTATCACCCACTAGAATAGTCGCAAGGCGCCTCCCAGTCGCCCCATTTTGGACTGGACAAGTGGTCACCGCCCGTTATCATACACTTGGGCCAAATTTAAATATAATATACAAGTCCACATGCTAATCCGGTTAATAGTTATCAAAACAATTATAAACACACACCACCCATATGTATTAACCAATATGCAAAAGCAAGCTAAGTAAGTCCGAGGACTTACCTCACTCTAGGTGACTCGAATAAAACCACTCTCAACTTTCCGCAAGAAAACGCTCAACGCCTGACCAAACGAGGCACTCTATCAATAACTAACCGATATGCTATAAGTCTCGGACTTTTATTCTCCAACACCTATATGAGGTCCTAATTCTAGTTTTGAAGATCATCCTAAGATTGTAAGGAAAATAGCTCAACAAGCTCATAATTCAACCACTAGTACCGATGGTTCAAGGCCACTACATGGCATTTACTCTAAGTTATGCTAGATTCGCCTAACAAGATATACTACTATTATCGTAATAAAACAAGTGAGAAGGTACTCACACACGGTCGAAGGTGGAAGATGATTTACGGATGTCGAGTACGGAATCATGGGTCTTTATTGGGGCTTCCAGACCTAAGACCAAAGCTAAACGAATTTAGCTTATATGCTATATTTGATATATATATATATATATATAACTCAAAGGTAAACTCGTTTTCCAAAGGCCAAAGTTAAAAACCCATCCTTAATACTTCCAGGCAAAAATATAACAAAATTCACGAACTTGGTTGTAAAATGTAATTAAAACTTAGAGCCATAAATGAAAATTAACCAATAAAGGCACCATTTATAATCTGTAAAAGTGTTGGGTCAAAACTGCAATAAAACTATGGCTCAAATATGTAATAACTTTCTGCCGGGGTACAAAAGTTCGTATCAAAAATTCTGGGCTCCAAACTGCAATTATCCAGCAATTAGGCACAAATCGTGATAAACGATAAAGGGAGGGGCTTATGTAAATAACCCAAAAGTGGCTTCTTCAACCTGTTGAACGAGTTGCCCAGAGATGAGGTGCGGCGCAACAAAGGAAGGGGAAAGGTGAACGGCCGGCGGCGCTACGTGTTGTTGATGCAGAAGGAGGCAGAGGGTGTAGGTGTAGAGGCATCCAACGAGGAGTCGTTGTTGATGCAGAGGGAGTAGGTGTTAGATGCACAGCGTAGGGAGATTGGAGAATGGATGTGCTGAGAAATAAACAGAGGGAGAGAGGTGAGAGACTGGGTTGTTGATGCAGAAGGAGGCAGAGGGAGTAGGTGTAGAGGCATCCAACGAGGAGTCGTTGTATGCTGTCAACGAGGGGTCGGCCTTCTTCCGTAAAAGCAAAGAGAAGAAAGGGAAGAAAGAAGAAAAAAAGGAAATAAAAATAAAAATAAAAATAAAATAATAAAAGAAATAAGGGATAAACTCGTAATCAAAATCTGGAACGGGATTTCCGAGTCGGGAAGATTTTCCGATAGAAGTACGCAAGAGGGGAAATATTGAAACCGGGTGTTACACAAAACATATAAGATGTTCAATAATATTTATGGATAAATTTTATACTAATAGCACAAGAAAAATGTTTGGTCACACAAATTAAAGGGTCTAGACGATGTATACCACAATCGTTACAATTTTATACTCGAAGCTTGCCAACAAGTTTGTTTGATTGTCTTCATATTCTTGCACAAATACACTCTCTAAAAGATGTGTTTAAACAAAAATCAAAAAGAATATGTTAGTGTACCCTTCCTTCTTAAACGAAGCAACGGGTTCTCACAGTGTATGTGGAAAAGTATCAAATCAAATCTCCCAACTAATCTTGGCCTCTAAGTGTTTATATAGACGAGATTCCTAATAAAAATAAAAGGATAAAATAATCCCAAAAGATAGGATCAAATCGACTAGATGGCCGAGATCTCGGTTGGCTTCAAAAATCTTGATTAGCGACTCTTGCTTCCTTGACCATTTTCACTCATGTATGGCTCCTCCACAATAGACATTAGTGTGACTAAAGTAGACTTAGTCACAAATAGAGTCTCCTTAGATGCACATGTTGCCAATAAGCTAGCAACCTCTTCTTGAATGGATTTTGACCTTGATCTAGTACTGATAGATCCTTCCATGATAGGACTTGAAGATGATGTCAACTCCTTCAAAGCTTTTGCGTTAGTGATTGGTCCATGTATAGGAGGTGTTAGGGATGGTCCCTCATCATATGGTTACGACACGGATAGTCTCTCCACGACTTCACATGCCCTCTTCCTCCTCCTCCTTTAATTCTTGAAAATCATCAACAAATTCTGGAATGTTAGGTGCATTGAAATGAGGATTTGAGTGTCTCATGCCTTGACCTTGAGGGGGTCTTTGAGGTATTTCCGGGGCTGGAAACTGAGTTGGATTACGTGATTTTTCACCAACGACAAATGCAGATCTCGGCTGGAACCTTGGCTGGACTGGGGCGAGATTCTTCCCTAGGGCGATATTCTAGTTTCTTCATCCGTTCAGCCAATGTTGAGACCGTAGCCATGAGTTGTTTTAGCATGTCTATGGCTTCTGGACTTGAGGAATCACTCTTTTGTGACTCTCGAGGGCTATTTTTCCTTGACATCTACACAAACACGCAAAGTAACAACAAACGTGCGAAGTTAGTGAAATCAAAAACTACTTGTTTTCTCTCACACTCAAGCTCTGTTGTGATATCGCAAGCTAACTTTATGTAATTGCCTTGAATGGATTAATAATACTCTGTTAAAATCGATGAATAGCTTCAACTAGAATCTCCTTGGATGAATCAAGATGTCAACTTGGATTGGAAGAAGGTTCTTGTGTTTAAAGATAGTCAAGGAAACTATTGTTGGATTTTTCTTCACACAATTGACACAAAGTAGAAAGAATATTACATGTAAACTCCACTAGTATGATAGAAAGTATATATACTAACTAACACACCCGAAGAAATAGACTCAATGTGCTTAGAGTAGAAAGAGGCAAGAAATAGACACAACAAAGACTAAGAAGAGAGTCTTGCGTACCTTGAACTTATGCAATTAGAGAGAGAGATAGCTGGGTAGGTTTAATCTCGACAAAAGGCAAATCTCGGTCTGAATCTCGGCTGAGATAATCACTAGGGGTCGAGATTAATCAAAAGTGATGTGTTTTGGCTAAGAATTGGATCGAGGGTGATGTAAAACTTATTCTTTGGATGTCCTCTTGAGCTTGGCACACTTGAATTGTTCAACTTTTTCCTCCAAAAATTTTGATAAAATTCGCAACAATAGCAAATCTCGACCTACATCTCAAGCAAGATTTTGACTGAGGGGCCGAGATTGTCGAACGTCAACTGTTTGAAGACAATCACTGAATATGTTGTGGGATATACTCCTTTTTTACCTTGATGATCCCTTTTGAGTTGGATCGTAACAATTTTTTCTCAACTAGCTTCACCAAAACTTTGGTTATAATTTATGATATAATGTATATACTAGGGTAAGAAAGAGGGATTTATGTTTGGATTTCTATTGGAGTTAAGGGATAGATGGGGTGAGCTATCTAGTTTGGATATAACGAGATATAGATAGGTATTTGGTTAGGATTTGAGAGTTATGATAAGTTCTCACCTACTAGATAAGATCTTTACAATAAGATAATTTTTGTAGATTTATTTTCTCCTTGATATGATATATCTGAGAAGATATAATCCAAATATAATGTTGGATCTGATTGGATTTGGAGAGAAAATAACGATCTTTTCTACACAAAATCTCGGCCAAATCTTCCAAAATCTCGAGCGAGATTTTTCCACTATGTTTGAATCTCGACGTTAGGGTTTGTGGGTAAGAGTATGGTTGGCTTGTGTTTGTTTCTCTAATAGACACAAGACAAAGCACGTTAAACTCAAATAATCTCACAAATCATGAAAACGTTAAAAGACTCAAATTTTATAGAAGTCAAAGAAGACTTAGATAAAAATTACGCAAATCGTGATGTATGGCTGATTTGAACTTCAATCGATTAGCTCTCATACCACTTTGATGCGGGGTTGAGGCCGTAGTTTTCCAATCTAGATTGAAGTTCACAAAAGACTAGATGCAAATCTCGGCTGGAATCTCGGGCGAGATCAGTAATGGTAAGACCGAGATTTGTGAAAACTCAAAGATAAAGAATGTGAATTGTATGGAATTGAATGGTAAGATAAAGAAGATGATAATGGACTGAAATTGATGGAAAATGTAGGAAAATAGAACCAAGATATAAACTTGCAAAGAACCTTGACCAATTGAGTCAAAACCCTCAATAAAGAGTTACCTTAAACCTTTATTCTTCAACCTTGCACAAACCTTCAAAATGAGACATGAACAAGGAGGGAATAGTTTGCTTAGTAGCACCAATCTTTAAAAAGATTAACACACACAAGAACAACCTAGCATGGACTCACAACTATTGAATCAAAGGCTCTCCTTTTTATTGAAATTGAATGAATAAAATAAAAACTTCAAAAATGAAGCAATGAGTATCTCACAATGTTTGTGGAAATCAAATATCAATTAATAACCTCTATAATCTCGGCCTCCTAGGGGGTTATATAAGCGAGTTTCTAAGAAAATAATAAGGATAATAATCTTAAGACATAGAATCAAATCCAAAAGATACATTTCGAATGTTTAGAGCTTTAAAGGTATTAAATAAATAAAATAACTAATTATAGGCGAGATATCTCAACTTTCTTAAAATCTCGATAAGGCAAGATGAAAATCTGGACTAAGCAAGCCGAAAATCTCGAATGCATGTTAGTAATTTCGGGTAGCCATTTTCCTTGCTTCCTTGATCATCTTCACCCATGTTTGGCATTTCCTCCAAGTCTTCACTTGTTAGGCTTGTCAATAATGTGACTAAGGAATACTTGGACACAACAAAATCACTAATGGTCTCCTTAGAAGCTAAGGATCTCAATAAGCTAGAAACCTCTTTTTGAATGGTTTTTTCTCTTGATCTAGTATTAGATCCCTCCATGATAGGATTTGAAGATGATGTCAACTCCATCTCCTTCAATGTTCTAGCTCTAGTGATTGGTCCATATATAGGAGGTGTTGGGGATGATCCCTCATCAATCGGCGTCATGTTATATTCCATTTAGGCGATGTTGTGTGGGTACATCTAAGGAAAGAGAGGTTTCCTACACAAAGTAAGACCAAGTATGATGCCAGAAGGGATATGTTACGCTAGAAAGTGTGTACGCAATAAGTCTTAAATTTATACTTGTTATAATTATCCTAATTCTTAGCGCACCCGCAGTGTACGGGACGAATGTAGAAAGATAAGTACTCCAAGGTCGAACGCAAAGACTAAGGTGAAATCGAACTAAGTTGTGATTGAATTTAGCAAGGTCTAATCTAAGCAAGGAAAGGAGGAAATCGCAATTTGTTTTTGTTGGTTTTAATTGATCAATTCAAAGATCACTACTCATGCAAACAACCAAATCAAACTCAATCGGAAAGTTGGCACAAATAAACAAATCGAACAAGATGTGATCAAGAGAGAAGGAAAACGGATTCTAGGGGTTGGAAGTTCCGGTTATGGCATAATCTCAAGTTATCTATTCATTCTTTGGATTGATTATGATATGTTTGGGATTTAGTGTTTCTAAAATGGGATCAAGTACCGGGTAAGTCTCATGATCAACTAGTCCACACCTAAGGTCTCATTACCGGTTAAGTTTCTAAGAACCTAAGGATAGGATTTTAACACAAACCGGATTATTACCTAGAGGTCTAACCTATCCTTACCGGGTAAGTCTCGGAAAGGGAAGTTCTAAGCAACTATCCTAGCACACTAAATCCAATGGAGGCTTATTAGGCTCACCATTACCTAAGGCTTTACTATTTTGGATTCTAAGGGCAAGGATTACCGGGTAAGTCTCTCCCTACACTTAGTCTCTACACTAGGACACCCTAGGGTAGGTTAAACTCAGCAAAAACTTAGGGTTTCAACAATCTTATGAACCTAGGGTGAGATCCTTCGAACTAGGAAAATCACGGTTCGTTCTACAGAAACCACGGCCGTGGTTCTTCAAGAACTACCCGCGATTCCTAACAGTAGCTATGTCCATAAACAAAAATCATCCAAAGGTACATCTAAGTTCATCCTATCATAGATCTAGCCATAACCATCCTTCCCTAACCCTAGAATCACATCAATCTAGCCTACAACATTCATATTGGAATTCAAAACAAACAAGCATAGATTCATGATTTCCATAGCAAGAAAAATAAGAGAAAGAAGATGAACAAATAAACTCCAAACGCAATCCGAATCTGAAGATTGAATTAGAACGACTTACAACCCTTCCAAAGGAAGGTTCAAGGGTTCAAAAACTTCTAGAAATAAATCCGAAATACAAGAGTTAGGGGTATCTTCTCCTCTCCTCTTCAATGGCAATGGCTCCTTTCTTCTTCTTCTTGCACTTTCCTACCTAGAAAAATCCTTCTTCTTCTTGGAATATATTTTGTTCAAAGCAATAGAGAATGTGTGAGCTGTTCCCAAAACTACCCAAATCCCAGCTGCTTCTAACAACTATCAAGGACCACTTTTATAACCAATTTCTTCATGAGCTGGCCATGAGAGTCGTGGCACAGCTGTCACGAGAATCTTGCAAATTCCACGGTTGTTTCCACGGCCGTGGTCTTTCAGATGACCGTGATTCTGTGCAGAAACTTTGTTTTGGATCATTAGGTTGTGGTTTGGTGCATGGCCTTTGTTTGCAAGGTTCCTTGAGTCATTCTTTGTGCTCTAATGAGTTGGAAACGAGTCCTCTGAATGAGCGTCCCTTGAACGCATCGTTTAAGCTCGAAACTTCCCGAATTACCTACAAAACGCACACAAGTCCGTGTAGACGTCTATCTCGACAAAATACATGTTTTGAGTGCGAAACGCATTGGACTAGTGCTAGATAATGCATGATTGAGCGAGAATTCTACCTAAATGTGCACCTAAAACTATGCTATAAATCGTGTTATCAAAATACCCCATACTTAAGGTTTGCTCGTCCCCGAGCAAATTCCCAACTATAGACTACGAGATGACATTATTTATGTATGCAGAAAAATGGCAAAATCTTTTTGGTTTTGTGCTTCTACTATTGGATCACCTTCATAGTCATGATCAATGGCAATTGAATAAGCAATTATGTATCAAATGATAAAGTCATGGAAAGACAATTGTACTTAACTCAAAAATATGAATGAGTTGGGAGGACGGAGATGTCAAGAAGATCAAGAGTCTATCCAATCTAGACTACTAAGTCTTACAAACATGCAAGTAGGTCATAAGGGCTTGTGACATAAAAGGCCAAGAAGCGTTGTAGTTGGGAGGGGAATTTTCTAGGTGTGTGATGCTAATCCGGGAATGGAACTAACTTCACTCCTTGTCCTCGATCAACTTCCCCCAAGTGCATATTTTTCCCTATCTTCCTTTCTTTTCTTTTTCTTTGATTCATTTTTGAGACAATGGCATTGGTGTACAATAGCCGAAACCTCGGTGATTAGCCATCCTCGGGCTTTTTCTCTTTTTCGAGGTGCATCCACACCGGGCACACATACCAAAGCTCGTTAGGGCTATTGGTTCATTTGACTTTGGCATGGCACCAACACCCGATCATGTGAAGTGTACCGAGTTACTTGTCATTTAAACCAACGCCCCCAAACCTATTTTGGCTACACTTCCACAATAATTTCAGCATTCTATTCATGACATTCTTTTCTTTACACCTTCACCTCGCACTTGCTTTTCACACATTCAAACACACTAGCATGCTCCTATTCCCGGATGGGTTTAAAAGGAGGTCAAATTTATATCAATTGAGGTGCTCAAGCAATCATGATCAAGATGAGAAGTAGAGAAAGATGAAATGCCTTATTCATTCCTAGATGGTATGCAAGAACTATCATGTAATTTCGATTTTCAATACTCAATCCGTTCTAGGCAATCATCATGCTCTCAAGTCATTCATGGAATTCAAGAGAAGTAGTTCAAGTCCACATATGTATTTATCAATTTAACACATAAGGCCATTCATAGCCAATCACAAGACAAGTTTTCATCATTAGGATCATATCCAAGCCTAGAAAGCACAAAAAATTTTAAATTTTCTGATTTTTATGGAATTTTCGATTTGAGTATGTACAATGCAAGAGATGTGCAAATATTAACCTATCCTAGATGCTCTTCATGCAAAGGATCATGCAAACCCCACCCCATACTTAGAAACACATTGTCCCCAATGTGGTATACAAGTAAAGAGAGTGAAAGAAGGTTCTCACAATGTAAAATGGTTTTCTTTGGTATTTGGGAATTCTCAAGAGGATTGATGTTGGATGATCCTTTCAATCATGGTAGGGAGCTCTAAGCATCCTTCAAGCTTTGAAACCCGCGCTAGGCACCGCTAGCCGTCCAAGTTCCGCGTCCGCTCCACCCATAAATGGTGAGGGTTTCATCATCATCATTTCCAAGAAAGGCTTCCAATGCCACTAATGGTCTAGCACACATAAAATAGACAAAACACACAAAGCACACAAAAACAGAAAAATCTAAGCTAAAATGAAGGAAAAATGTTACCGATGGGTTGCCTCCCACCAAGCGCTTCTTTAAGGTCATTAGCTTGACCAAACTCGGGAGTGTTTATGCAAGGTGAAGTGGGGCAATCATGTCTACCGGTGCTCCCGGAATGTATTTCTTCAAGCGATGTCCATTCACTTTGAAATTTCCACAATGCTCCCCTCCTATTTCAATTGCTCCATGGGGAAAGATCTTCTTCACCACATATGGCCCGGTCCATCTCGATTTGAGTTTTCCGGGAAAGAGTCTTAGCCTTGAGTTGAAGAGAAGGACAAGATCTCCTTCACTCAACTCCTTTGGGATGATCCTCTTGTCATGCCACCTTTTGGTTCTCTCCTTGTAGATCCGGGCATTCTCATAAGCTTCCAACCGGAGTTCCTCAAGTGCATTGATATCAAGCAATCTCTTTTCTCCCGCCTCCTTGAGGTCAAAGTTTAGCCACTTAATGGCCCAATAAGCTCTATGCTCCATTTCCACCGGAAGATGGCAAGACTTGCCATAGACCAACTTGTAGGGAGTGGTGCCAATAGGTGTCTTGAAGGCGGTTCTATATGCCCATAGTGCGTCATTGAGCTTCATGGCCCAATCCTTTCTTGTCCTAGACACCGTCTTCTCGAGGATGGCCTTGATCTCTCGGTTGGAGATCTCCACTTGACCACTAGTTTGAGGGTGGTAGGGTGTTGCCACTTTGTGAGTCACCCCATACTTAGCCAAAAGTGCTCCAAAGTTCCTATTTGTGAAGTGCTTCCCTCCATCACTAATGATCACCCTTGGTGTTCCAAACCGAGGGAAGATCACTCGGTTGAAGAACCGCACTACCACCTTGGCATCATTCGTAGGAGAGGCGATTGCCTCTACCCATCTTGACACATAGTCCACCGCCAATAGGATGAATAGATTGTCACATGAAGAAGGGAAGGGTCCCATGAAGTCTACACCCCACACATCAAAAATCTCAACTTCTTGGATGTTGTTCAAGGGCATTTCATTCCTCCTTGAGATGTTCCCCGTTCTTTGGCAAGCATCACATGCCGCTACAAAACCTTGCACATCTCTAAACAAGTTAGGCCAATAAAAACCGGATTGCAATACCTTGGCACACGTTTTGTGTGAGCTAGCATGGCCTCCACATGGTAAGGAGTGACAATGCCGGATCACACTCTCTATTTCATCTTCGGGTATGCATCTCCTAAGCACCCCATCCGGGCCTCTCTTGAATAGAAGCGGCTCGCTCCAATAGTAATGCCTTACATCGTTGAAGAACTTCTTCCTTTGTGCATACGTTAGTCCGGGAGGCACCTCCTCACACACTAAGTAATTCACAATGTCGGCATACCACGGTTCACTTCCTCTAGCCACTTGGAATAAGCATTCTTCCACCAATTGCAATTGTTCGTCCCGGAATGAATCATCTATCGGGATGTTGTCTTTCCCAAGCTCCAATGGTGGGAGTCTACTAAGGTGATCCGCTACCGAGTTCTCGGATCCCTTCTTATCTCTTATCTCCAAATCAAACTCTTGAAGAAGAAGGATCCACCGAATCAACCTTGGCTTGGCATCCTTCTTCGTAAGTAGATAACGGATCGCCGCATGATCCGTGTAAACTATGACCTTCGCTCCAACAAGGTACGAGCGGAACTTCTCAAATGCATACACCACCGCCAATAACTCCTTCTCGGTAGTAGCATAATTGAGTTGAGCATCATCTAGCGTCTTGCTAGCATAGTAAATAGCATGAGTGCGCCCTTCTTTCCTTTGCCCCAAAACAGCCCCAACGGCCACATCACTTGCATCGCACATGATCTCAAATGGTAGACTCCAATCCGGAGGTTGCATGATAGGCGCGGAGATCAAGGCGTTCTTCAACCTACAAAACGCTTCAAGACAATCCTTGGAAAAAACAAAATCAACATCCTTCATTAGTAGGTTAGTTATAGGCTTAGAAATTTTAGAGAAATCTTGGATGAATCTCCGGTAGAAACCGGCATGCCCTAAGAAACTCCTTACCCCCTTCACCGAGGTAGGTGGTGGCAACTTCTCTATCGTTTCAATCTTAGCCCTATCAACCTCAATGCCACGGTTAGACACCAAGTGTCCTAACACAATCCCTTCACTTACCATGAAGTGGCATTTCTCCCAATTTAAGACAAGATTTGTCTCCTCACATCTTTGTAATACTAATGACAAGTTAGCCAAGCAATCATCAAAAGAAGAACCATAAACAGAGAAATCATCCATGAACACCTCCATGATATTTTCTATGTATTCCGAAAAGATAGCCATCATACACCTTTGAAAGGTGGCGGGTGCATTACACAACCCAAATGGCATTCTCCTATATGCAAATGTACCCCATGGACATGTAAAAGTTGTTTTCTCTTGGTCATCGGGGTGGATAGGGATTTGGAAGAATCCACTATACCCATCTAGGTAGCAAAAGTGAGAATGTTGAGCTAATCTTTCTAGCATTTGGTCAATGAAGGGGAGGGGAAAGTGATCTTTCCTAGAGGCCATGTTCAATTTCCTATAGTCTATACACATTCTCCATCCCGTGACCGTCCTAGTTGGTATTAATTCATTGTTCTCATTAGTTACTACCGTCATTCCACCCTTCTTAGGTACTACATGAACGGGACTAACCCACTTACTATCCGAGATAGGGTAGATAATTCCCGCATCTAGCAACTTAATGATTTCCTTTTTGACCACCTCTTTCATTATAGGGTTCAATCTCCTTTGATGCTCTATAGAGGGTTTGTGGTTATCTTCCATCATTATCTTATGCATGCACAAAGATGGCTTAATACCAACCAAATCATCAATAGTATAACCAATGGCCTTCCTATGCAATCTCAATTTATGTAGCAATTTAGCAAGTTCATCATCACTCAAGCATGCATTAACAATCACCGGATATGTAGAATTATCACCAAGGAATGCATACTTTAAATGAGAGGGAAGGGGTTTGAGTTCAAGTGAGGGAGGACCTTTTTCGGTTGAAGACGATCCAAATAAGATTGGATGAGATGAATCCAAAGCAAATGAAGACCCCCCTTTGCTCCTAGAAGCTTGATCATCATTAAGAGCTGATTCAGGGGAAACCACGGTTGGAATTACGGTTGGTTCAACTTCCACGGCCGTGGTTCCTTCCAGGCTTGTTTCTCGGAGTTGTCCAGAGAGTTTGACGGCCGTGGTTCCTAAATCTCGACCGTGGAACTTGCAGCTGTTCACAATTTCTTCATGGCTCTCAAATCCAACCCTTGGCTCCTCTTCCAACGCCTCCAAGGCTTTGATCTCTTCATTGCAATTTTCCTCAATGTCTTCCTCCATCATACTCAAGGTGAGAACCTTTTCCAAGGGATCCTTGATCAAAATCGAGCTCACCATTTCTCTAGATTCTTCTTGCTCGACTATGTTGAAGATATCCTCATCTAGGGTTGGCCCTTTCATCATTGTGGACAGCTTGAACTTGATGTTCTCCTCTCCAATGTTGAAGGAGAGAGTCCCGTTCTTGCAATCCACTAAACATCCGGA
>BSUD01000002.1:101710469-102141311 GCA_033239045.1 Fagopyrum esculentum | reverse complement strand
GAGGTGCTTGAGGAGTTGCTTGGCTCTTCAAGGTGGTAGTACATAACTCTCTCAAGGATTTCAACTCGTTGTTGATGGCGTCAAGCTTGAAATTGCTCATGGTGACTTCACTCACCTCATACGCTCCCGCCTTTCTTCCTTCGCTCTTCCTATGAGAGTACTTTTCAATCACTAGAGCTTGCTTCTCCACAAACTCCCAAGCATCATCTACATGCTTCTCCATAAATGTCCCACCGGAAAGAGATTGAAGTTTGAATTGACTATCTTCATCAAGCCCCTTGAAATAGATCTCTAATAGCTCAATCTTCGGTATGCCATGGTGCGGACAATCTAGGAGAAGATCTTTGAATCTTTCCCAAGACTTGAACAAACTCTCTCTATCCCTCATCACAAAGGCATTGATCTTCCCTCTTAACTCGGTGGTCTTGGAAGGTGGGAAGAACTTGGTCAAGAACTCGGTTGTCATTTCTTCCCAAGTGCCAACTCTCCCTTGTGGAATAGATTGATACCAAGCTAAGGCTTTGTCCTTTAGAGAGAAAGAGAAGGCCCTTAGCTTATGGTTGTTGCTCTCCAATCTTGGTGGCCTAAGAGTCTCCATCAAGATCTCATAATTCATCAAGTGTTGATGAGGGGACTCTCCTTCCATCCCTCCAAATTGATTGTGCCGGATCATTTGTAGAACTTGAGGGCGGAGCTCATAGTTGTGGGTTGCGGGATCTCCTAGATTCACACCCGGTCGGTGTGCTCTTTGTGCCGGATCCATGCGTCTCCCTAGGGTTTGTGGCTCCTCAATAGCGATGGGAGCAACCCTAACATTAGCCGCCGGTTGCGGTTGTGGTGGAGGTGGTGGAGGTTTTCGGCGATTAAGCTCTCCTTGAACAAGGGCTTGCCTAATCTCTTCAATCTCCCTTCTTGTTTCCTCTTGCCTCTCATTGGCAAGTCTCCTCTCTTCCTCTAAGAGCTCATCTCTTAGCCTTATTTGCTCTAAGGCTTCATCCAATTCAGCTTGAAGATTTCTACCGGCCATCTCTCTCTCTTTTTGGATGTTCTTAGATCTAGATCGAAGGGTTTTCTCCGGTTCGGGATCGAATGGAGCTAGATCCTTGCCACGAGATCTTCGCATACACCTAAAGAGAAGTAGATGTCCTGAAAAGCAAAGACACAAACCAAAAAGAGATCAAAAGAAACAAGAAAGATCTATACTAGAATCAATCACAAAATAGACTCAATCTAGACCTAGTCCCCGGCAACGGCGCCAAAAACTTGTTACGCTAGAAAGTGTGTACGCAATAAGTCTTAAATTTATACTTGTTATAATTATCCTAATTCTTAGCGCACCCGCAGTGTACGGGACGAATGTAGAAAGATAAGTACTCCAAGGTCGAACGCAAAGACTAAGGTGAAATCGAACTAAGTTGTGATTGAATTTAGCAAGGTCTAATCTAAGCAAGGAAAGGAGGAAATCGCAATTTGTTTTTGTTGGTTTTAATTGATCAATTCAAAGATCACTACTCATGCAAACAACCAAATCAAACTCAATCGGAAAGTTGGCACAAATAAACAAATCGAACAAGATGTGATCAAGAGAGAAGGAAAACGGATTCTAGGGGTTGGAAGTTCCGGTTATGGCATAATCTCAAGTTATCTATTCATTCTTTGGATTGATTATGATATGTTTGGGATTTAGTGTTTCTAAAATGGGATCAAGTACCGGGTAAGTCTCATGATCAACTAGTCCACACCTAAGGTCTCATTACCGGTTAAGTTTCTAAGAACCTAAGGATAGGATTTTAACACAAACCGGATTATTACCTAGAGGTCTAACCTATCCTTACCGGGTAAGTCTCGGAAAGGGAAGTTCTAAGCAACTATCCTAGCACACTAAATCCAATGGAGGCTTATTAGGCTCACCATTACCTAAGGCTTTACTATTTTGGATTCTAAGGGCAAGGATTACCGGGTAAGTCTCTCCCTACACTTAGTCTCTACACTAGGACACCCTAGGGTAGGTTAAACTCAGCAAAAACTTAGGGTTTCAACAATCTTATGAACCTAGGGTGAGATCCTTCGAACCAGGAAAATCACGGTTCGTTCTACAGAAACCACGGCCGTGGTTCTTCAAGAACTACCCGTGATTCCTAACAGTAGCTATGTCCATAAACAAAAATCATCCAAAGGTACATCTAAGTTCATCCTATCATAGATCTAGCCATAACCATCCTTCCCTAACCCTAGAATCACATCAATCTAGCCTACAACATTCATATTGGAATTCAAAACAAACAAGCATAGATTCATGATTTCCATAGCAAGAAAAATAAGAGAAAGAAGATGAACAAATAAACTCCAAACGCAATCCGAATCTGAAGATTGAATTAGAACGACTTACAACCCTTCCAAAGGAAGGTTCAAGGGTTCAAAAACTTCTAGAAATAAATCCGAAATACAAGAGTTAGGGGTATCTTCTCCTCTCCTCTTCAATGGCAATGGCTCCTTTCTTCTTCTTCTTGCACTTTCCTACCTAGAAAAATCCTTCTTCTTCTTGGAATATATTTTGTTCAAAGCAATAGAGAATGTGTGAGCTGCTCCCAAAACTACCCAAATCCCAACTGCTTCTAACAACTATCAAGGACCACTTTTATAACCAATTTCTTCATGAGCTGGCCATGAGAGTCGTGGCACAGCTGTCACGAGAATCTTGCAAATTCCACGGTTGTTTCCACGGCCGTGGTCTTTCAGATGACCGTGATTCTGTGCAGAAACTTTGTTTTGGATCATTAGGCTGTGGTTTGGTGCATGGCCTTTGTTTGCAAGGTTCCTTGAGTCATTCTTTGTGCTCTAATGAGTTGGAAACGAGTCCTCTGAATGAGCGTCCCTTGAACGCATCGTTTAAGCTCGAAACTTCCCGAATTACCTACAAAACGCACACAAGTCCGTGTAGACGTCTATCTCGACAAAATACATGTTTTGAGTGCGAAACGCATTGGACTAGTGCTAGATAATGCATGATTGAGCGAGAATTCTACCTAAATGTGCACCTAAAACTATGCTATAAATCGTGTTATCAGGATACGATGGAACTTTCAAGGTGCTCAAGTAGATTGGAGAATGCATACCACTTGGAGCTTCCCAAGAGAGTATGAAGTTGTAATAGCTAGGATTTCCGAATTCTAATTAATGTTGATTAACTTAATCGTTGATAGTAAGTGACATATAACTCGCGAAGATTTCGCAAGTGATGAGTATGAGTCTCACCGTTATGTTCCTGGCGTAATTTTGGGCGTTTCGGGAAATTTTTACTTTTTCCCCTGGGTAATTACTTTTACCCTCCGTTGTTATTTGGAGCATTTGGGAGCTCCAATTAATAAACATGCAGTTGAGAGAAATGATCAGGACATCGGATATATCCTAGATATGAAATAATATGGAGAGGAAAAACGGCCAAAAGAGTCGCTATTTCGTTTCTTAACGGCTAAGAAAGACGGCTTAGGAATACACGTTTACCGAGGCATTTGTGGAATAATTATCCCTACAATTTTCCAGATATATTATTCCAATCTCGAGAAGTTTGGAGAAGGAGGTTCGACCAGCCTTTGGATCGGTTAAAGGATAATTATCGACTTCGCTAAAGGATAACATGCTGATGTGTTTATCTATCATGATTGTGCTTGTGCTTATGCATTACCCCATATATGTATGGTTAGCTAACGGTTTCATACCGTGTTGTAGATGTTTGCAAGATAGGCGTTGCTGGGTGATCTGGCAAGGTGACAGGCCGAGGACTCTCGTACATTAGGTGGTTGGTTTTGGGGTTGTTTATGTTTTCCCTCCTGCGTGAGGATGATGTCTTGTTTACCTCCTGTGTGAGGATGTCGTTTCATACTCGGCTATGTTGTTGTTTACCTTTGGTTATACAGTTTATACGGTTTTATGTATTTGTTTTTATATTTGTCAGTGCCATGTTATAAGGTCCAGTGAACTTGTTGTCAGACTAGGGTCAAGATCCATTGTGAGATCCTAGCCCAATGTGACATCCCGAGTTCCGCGGAATCGGGGTGTTACAGAGTTGGTATCAGAGCCTTAGGTTGGCAACAATGGCACTTGCTACCTGTAATGAGGTTTGATAGGTACAATAAACGGAAACCCGAAAGGGGTGTCACGTTTTCAAAAGGATTTTTGGTTTTAAGTGTGGTTTTGGGTTAGAATGTACGAGAAGTCGTCACCTCTGCCATGGATCTCTACAGCATAGATATGTATCTATATGTGTTTTATGGATTATGTGGATGTGTTATATACATATATACCGATACATATGGCATATATATAGCCTTATAAGCTTAGGTGCGTATACTCTGCAGATGGCTCAGACTAGAGAAACATCTGTAGTGGAACGAGGTGGGAATATGCCCCCTCTTCCTCCAGTAGTGATAGGTCATGGACCAGTTTCCACTGTTATCGCCTATAGCAAAGGACGATCATGAAGAGCTTGATTACGTCTCGATGAGTGCACTAGAGTTTAGAGAATATATACGCCAAGTATTTGAAGCTGTAAGAGCGGGTAAACTTACACCGGGCTTACCAACATATGTTGTATTAAATGAAGCTTCCAGATCAAAGAAGAAACAACGGATCGAGATAGTGAATGAGGAAGTAGACCCTTCAGGAGGTAGACAAAGTCTAGCACATGGACATTCGAGTGATCCCCGTTCTACACGGACTATTGGTGAGATGAGATCTTGTTATAAATGTGGGAAGGCTGGACATTTGCGACCAAAGTGTACGAGATTACCAGTGACTTGCCACACCTGTGGTAGACCAGGTCATAGAGCTGCCTTTTGTAGGCAAGGTAGAGTTGCATCACAGTAAGGATCTTCCCCTGCCAGTGTGGCAGGAGATGGTCAAAGGACACCTCAACAGCAAACACAGGGACAACAGAGAGCTTTAGATCATCCTTCTACTTAGGGATCTGTTCCTGGGTCGAATAGAGGTAGAGGTCGTGGTGGAAGTACCACTGACACCAGAGGAACTCAGGGTAGAGCCATTGAGCTGAGAAGTGCAGAGGAGTCACCCGTATTAGTAGCAAAGATGGGACGTCTGTGTCTCAACTGTGGCGATCTAGATCATTTGCGCCCTGAGTGTTCCTTGGCACCGATAGCGTGCTTTACATGTGGTGAACTAGGCCATTTGGCCCCTTTTTGTCAGCAAGTTAGTGTTTCTTCTCAGCAAGACCTTCCTCTTTCCGGTGAAAAAAGAGTAGAAGTGGAGGCTATGGTGATGACCTCAGTGATACCTGAGGAGCATAGGTCCGAGGTTTGAGTGATGATATACAATGGAGCTGCTAGCGTTAGCTGTTACAAGTACCATTCTCGTTAATGGTTTACCTAGTGGAGTTTTGTTTGATATGGGTGTTATGCACTCTTCACTTTTGATGCATGTATAGATTGATTTTAGACACAATAGAGGGTAGACCTTCCTTGATAGGGATACTAGTTAGGGGTCTGAGGTACCCGTGAGATATGTGATTGTCCCCTTTATGTAGGGACTTGTGTGTTGCTTGTAGACTTCTTTGTCATGTCATAGGTGCATGAGGAGGTCATTATGTGTATGGATGGGACGGATAGATATCATGTTGTGTTAGATGCCAGTAAGAAGACTGTTATTGTCTCTACTAAGATAGATTAGATTAGAGGTCTACCGAGGTTAAGACCTATGAAGAGACGGGTTTTGTCATTAGTGCCATATGGGCAGCAAGGCTTATAGCACAGGCATGTGATTCCTTCTGACATTATGCCATGAAGGAGGAAGAGAGTCCAGCCTTGAAAGATATTCCAGTAGTTTATGAGCTTAGAGACGTGTTACTGAACCGTCTGGTTTGCTGCCTCAGTGGAGTGTGGACTTTGATATTTAGTTGAAGTGTGGTATGAGATTGATTTGAAAGGACCCATATCGTATGGCGCCTGTTCAGATGTTAGAGCTGAAAAGACAACTTGAGGAATGGGTAGAGAAGGGCTTCATTTGCCCTAGTGTATTCACTGTGTCGTGTTTACAACTTATTGTATCAGCTTCAAGAAGCGATTATGTGTTCCAGGACTTCCTTGTGCTCAAGATATCACCAGTTAAGGGGGGGAGAGCAGGATGTTCATAGGATGGCATTTCGTACTCGTTATGGACACTATGAGTTTGTAGTGATGCCATTCGACCTGACAAATGCCCCGCTACCTCCACGGAGTTGATGAACAGTATCTTCCTCGACTTCCTTGATCAATTTGCGTTAATCTTCATTGATAACATTCTGTTATACTCTCGTAGTAGAGAAGAGCATGCCGGTCATCTAAGGACAGTTTTACAGATTTTGAGGGATAGAGGGTTGTATGCCAAGCTCTCTAAGTGCGAGTTCTGAATGTATGAGGATTGCTTTTCTAGGCCACATGGTATCTTCCAGTGGGATCAAGATTGATCCAGCGAAGATTGAGTATGTTGCAGCATGGACGATATTGATGAACAGTAAGGAAGTACGTAGCTTTCTCGGCTTAGCCGATTATTACCGACGCTTTGTGAAAGGATTTTCTGTGATCACCGTCCACTTTCGAGTCTTTTGAGGAAGACTACTAGATTTGTGTGAATTGATCAGTGTGCCCAGAGTTTGAGGAGTTGAAGAGGCGTTTGACTTCTGCTCCTGTTCTGGCACAACCAAAGGATTCTGATGATTTTGTGGTCTACAGTGATGCATCCAAGCTAGGTTTGGGATGTGTTTTGACGCAGAAGGGCAGAGTGATTGCATATGCGTCTCGCTAGCTGAAGACGTATGAGGAGAACTACCCGACTCACGATCTGGAGTTAGTAGTGGAAGTTCATGCTTTGAGAATCTGGAGACATCACTTGTATGGTGCTATATGACAGATCCTCATAGACCATAAGAGTCTGAAGTATAGTTTTACGTAGTGGGAATTGAATAACCGCCAGCGTAGATGGTTTAAGCTAACCTAGAATTTGGACAACAAATTCAGACTGCTTTGGGGACAAGTCTACACTTCACGACTGCGTTTTACCCCAGACCGATGGTCAGTCAGAGAGGACCATCCAGACCCTTGAGGATATATTGCGAGTTGGTGTGTTGGATTGGGACAAGGATGATCTGATTACCTCCCATTAGTTAAGTTCTCATACAACAACTGGCATGCATCTATTGGGATGGCCCCTTATGAGGCATTGTATGGGCGTAAATGCCGTACTTCTTTATGCTGGGATGAGCCTAGAAGTACCAGTGGGATAGCACCAGAGAAGATCCAAGATACTATGGCTCGAGTAGCACTTTTTAGGAAGAGGATTTTGGGGGCACAGAGTCGCCAGAAGTCGTATATAGACAAGAGGCGCCGGCCTCAGGAGTTCAGAATAGGAGCTCATGTCTGGCTCAGAGTATCTCTGACGCGAGGCGTCAGACGTTTTGGCATAAGGGGGGAAGTTGAGTCCCCAATATGTCGGTCATTTCTAGATACTAGATAGAGTTGGGAAGGAAGCATACATAGTAGCTTTGCCTCCGAGGTTAGAGGGTATTCACCATGTTGTTCACGTGTCTCAGCTAAGGAGTATATACCAAACCCGAGACGCATTGTGAGACATGATGATTTTAGTGGTCGAGGCAGACCACATGTTTGCTGAATATCCTGTTCCAGTCTTAGAATGAGGTATAAGACGTTTATGTTAGAAGAACATTCTTCTGATGAGAGTATAGTGACCTAGACGAGGCCACTTGAGTGACTGAGGATAGTATCCATAGGAACTAATCCGAGTTTATGCAGAGAAGGCTACACCGTAAACTTGCTGTGCAAGCCATGGTTGTATATTATGAGATATATGATGATGTGATTATGTGATATGTGATGTTCTCTTCCGTGCTAGATTATTGGTGATCCTAGTGGATCTTGTTATGTTAGGGAGTTATGTTATGGATGGAGAAGTTTTACCTCCAAGCCCTCGAGCGATGATTTTACCATTGAAGAAGTTCTACCTCCATACCATCGTGTATAGGTCAGCTGGAGATTGTTCTACCTTCATGTTGTAGAATGAGATTAGGTTTAGTTGGAGATGATATTACCTTCATGTTTGGGATTTAGGTATAAAGATTTCTGGAGATGTTCTTCCTTCATACGGTCATTTGTGTTTTGGAGATGTGTTTCCTCCTTGATGATGAGTTGGTAGCTGAAGATATTTTTCCTCCATGCCCTTGTGATGTGAGCCAGTTGGAGATGTATTTCCTCCATATTATTATAGTGATTATAGTTCTTGGAGATGTTTTCCTCCACGGTGTGATTAAGGATATAGTTGCTAGAGATGTTTTACCTATGTACCTTTGGGATAGGATTAGACTGCTGGAGATGTTTTACCTCCATGCCTTTGGGATATCGTTATGATCCTGTTTTCTAGAGTTGATGATTCCTCCATGCTTATGTTTTGAGGTTATAGATTGTTATAGGTTGATACCTTTGAACGGAGATGTGATACCTCCAATAGAGACAGTGTTTATACCTCAACGTATGTGTCCGAGAGGATTCGGGAATTGTTCAAGTTTCGGGACAAAACTTTTTTTTAAGGGGTGTGTGATGTAATAGCTAGGATTTCCGAATTCTAATTAATGTTGATTAACTTAATTGTTGATAGTAAGTGACATATAACTCGCGAAGATTTCGCAAGTGATGAGTATGAGTCCCACCGTTATGTTCGTGGCGTAATTTTGGACGTTTGGGGAAATTTTTACTTTTTCCCGGGTAATTATTTTTACCCTCCGTTGTTATTTGGAGCATATGGGAGCTCCAATTAATAAACATGCAGTTGAGAGAAATGATCAGGACATCGGATATATCCTAGATATGAAATAACATGGAGAGGCAAAACGGCCAAAAGAGTCGCTATTTCGTTTCTTAACGGCTAAGAAAGACGGCTTAGGAATACACGTTTTCCCGGGCAGTTGTGGAATAATTATCCCTAGAATATTCCAGATATATTATTCCAATCTCGAGAAGTTTGGAGAAAGAGGTTCGACCCGACTTTGGATCGGTTAAAGGATAATTATCGGCTTCGCTAAAGGATAATTATCGGCTTCGCTAAAGGATAATTATCGTCATCACTATAAATAGCGGAAAATCATTTATTAATTCATTTCCTTTCACGTTTCCTCGTAAAAGCTCTGATTTCTCTCAACCTTCAAACTCAAATCTACTCCGTTTCTAATCTGATTTCAATTCCGTTTGAGTTTCTGGATTCCTCTCTTCATTCTCTTCATATCGGTACCGAGTTTCTGCATTTCCGAGTATATGGAGGGCTGTTCGAGCATATATGTAACCAGGATGGTTCCGTCGCTCAGATTCCGGTGAATTTGATGTTGGCCATTCGTCGCCTGCGTCGTTGTGATTCCGAATCTTCTTTCAGATCGTCAATCGGGTTAGTAACGAATAAGTTATGAATTTATTCGTTTTCCGTACTGCGATTTGGCCTAAATTGACTTTAGGCTTGTCAAATAGGACAATTAGAAATTTCATTATGGTCGTTATATTATTTTGGTGATTATGGATAGTTTGTTTGATAAAATCTGATAACAAATGGGTTTAGAAATTGCCTGCGGGCAAAACGTTATTTTGGCGAAAATTAATTAATTAACTAAAGGTTAATTTATTAAATTAGGATTAGAAATTGAGAATGAGGAATTTCGATTAGATACTACATTGAGATTTGAGGAATCGTGAGTTATGTTGAGATATTGAGGCTTAGTTGGTTGTGAGGCTTATAGATTGAGTATGATCCTTATGGGTCCCTTTGGGTCTAGGTGTGACCCCTTTGATGAATAGAGGTTGATATATCTCGTTATGCCTTGTTTATAGGCCGTGTTGTCCCTCCAGTGTAGAGGTGATCGTGGTTGAGTTTGTACGAGGTTGAGGTAAGTCCGTAGGACTTACTTAGCTACCATCCCTATATTGGGTGTTTGCATGAGTGGTGTGTGCTTTATATGTTTGCTATGATAGCATGAGTTGTCATTTTTATCGACCTATGTTCTATTGACTGCCCCACTGCGTGGTTGTGATAACCTTTCCCTTTCATCCCGCCGTGGAGTCTGGGAGGTTCTTGATAGCATGAATTATAGTCTATATTTTGGGACTTGTTTAGACGTTTTATCTTCAATAATCTGCATGTTTGGATGAATATTATGTGATTATGTTTTCGTTTCATCTACCTTTGCGGGAATCGAGGTCTACACCTAGTTTCGTTGTAATCGTAGGTAAAATGGCACGTTTTGCATCAAAATGGAGCTAAAGGAGTGAAGGAGTCATTGGAGCTACATTCAGGAGGTTAAGGAAGAATCCAGGAAGCATGGAAATGGATTAAAGATTCACTTTGGATCAGATTTGAGAGATTTCACATTCAGTTTAGAGTCACCTCGGTTAGCTACAGTACCATCTCGACCGAGGTGATCTCGAGGAGCGTTTCGACCGAGGCGAATACTCTGACGCGGCGAGATCATTTATTCTTGGCTGAGATCTTTTATTTTTGGAAGGAGAGATATAATATTTTTCGGCTGGATTTCTGGAAGGAAGATTATATATTTTGGAGATCTATTTTAGAGATTAAGATATATTTTATTAGGATAATATCTTTTCAAGATATTTTATCTTTGGAAGATAGTTTTCCTATATAAAGGGTTGGATTTTCCACAAGTTCAACCATGCTTATACATGCTTAGAGGACTGATAGCATCCAGCAATTAAGGGATTTTCTCCAGGGTTTTGAAGGAAGGAAGATTGAAGGAAGGATTGATAGCTTGTTATAGCTTTTGTGAAGGGTTTTGTAAGACTTTCTTAGATTCCCTTCTTGTTGATTTGTCTTGTTGGATTGTGATCCAAAGAACGCTTATTTGTTTGATATTTGATTCAGTTATTGAAGCCTTGTTCTTAAGGCTTTTGTGTTCAAATATTCATTCCCTTCCCATATATTTGATTATTGCTTTCATGATGATGAGTGGCTAATTTCTTTGTTTGATTCTAGGGTGATTGACTGAAGGTTGTGGGAAAAACAATGATAAAATAATCTTAAATTCCAGTAGGATCCTGAAAGTTTGAGTCTTTATCCTTAACCTTAGAACATCTCGTTCAGTCGATGAACATCTCGGCCGGGGTGGAATTCATCTGACCGAGGTGACTTATCTGATCCGTAACTGAGAGTTAAGTGTCAGAATTTACCAAATCCTATTCTTATTACACCTTTCCTGGTTCAATGCAAGCCTAGGATGAGACTTACCCGGTGATTCCTTTGTTTGTTTACCCATGATCATAAGTGTAGGTAATAAAGGTTTATCCTTTATTGGGGTTTGAGTGTGCCTTCATTCCATCTTTGTGAGTTAGCCTGAGACTTACCCGGTAAAGGTTGATTATATTCCCTTAGTTGGTTTGTTGGTTTGAGATTATAGTTCCTTTCCTTAGTACCTTGAGACTTACCCGGTGATAGGTTCTTTAGGTTTGGAGTTAGTGAGTAGTGAGACTTACCCGGTGATCTATTCCACTTTAGAAACACCTTTCCTTTGCAAAACCTCAGCTTTGTCCGCTTATCTTGAGATCTTGAGTTGGAACCACAACTAGATGCTTTAATCCCTAGAATTGCATATCTCCTTAATTGACTTTTTATCATCTTTGATTGCTTTAATTGCTTTTGTGGTTAGTTGCAATATTGACTACCTATATTGGTTTTGTTTCACTTAAGTCCCTGAGATCGACACTCCGGAATTCTTGCTTTTACTACGATTGACCCGTACACTGTTGTTCACCACTTAGCGTGCGTGCAAATAAGTCTTAAATTTATAAAACTAGAAATCAAGCAAGCGAACCCGCAATGTACGGATTGGCGTAGATTAGCAAGAATCCAGAGTATCGAACACAGGGATTTGGGGGTTAAATCCAATTATAGAATTGTCAAGCGAGTAAATGTATGAGCTTTGTAAATACCGGGAAAACAACAATCCTAAAGATCCAGGAATCCAGTTGTGGCAATCGATTCAAGACATACTAAAGATATAAGGACATAGTTAAGAGCTGCAAAGGTATACTAATGCAAAGCAATGTACGGTGAAGTTCCAAGACTTTATATGACTTATCTAAAGACACTCTTTATAAAGGTTGTTGAGGCTTCAGTATAGAAAGGATCTAAAGGTAAGAATTAATATCAAATACCCAAACTTGTAACCCAAAGATCAAGACTAACTAAACCGATTAAGGTTGTGACACTCGAAATCGAAGTAGAGGTTGTTGAGGCTTCACTACCACCTAGAAAAGGGCAAGCCAAGACTAAGTTAAAGCAAATCTTTAACTTTGGATTAAAGTAAAAGCAAGGTTCGTAAACTAGGGAAAATTACGGGTGGATCTTGAGATTCCACGGCCGTGGAACTCATGAACACACCGTGATTCTGGCTGTCGACGAAATCTCTCTAACTCTCAGGGTCCAGTCTGTTTACGATTGATCTATCATCATCTAAGCCACAACTATCAACCCTTCACCTTAGAATTGCTAAAGGGTTTTAGCCAAAAACAGTCATTGTGATATCAAATTCAAGATTTAAAAGAATGA
Organism: Fagopyrum esculentum; assembly: GCA_033239045.1. NCBI lineage: Eukaryota > Viridiplantae > Streptophyta > Magnoliopsida > Caryophyllales > Polygonaceae > Fagopyrum > Fagopyrum esculentum. The sequence continues at coordinate 102,128,705 of BSUD01000002.1, read as the reverse complement.
AAGATGAAAACCTTCGAAAACCTTCAATAAATTTCAAATCAATCTCAAATCCAGAAACAAGGTAATGATGTATATTAGATTCGGAATAACACAAACAATCACAATCCTCGATAAGAACAAAGAACGGGATGTCAATCCGTCTTCTAATGAAACTAAGGACAAAGCGTAACTTCCAAATCTCCGAGTCTTTGCAAATCTCCGTTGCAAAATAGCAATCTCCACACGTCCAATTGAACCCTAGGCACGTGCAAGTAAGCGTAAGCGAAGGTCTAAGCAGAGGTGACGGAATCTCACTCCTTCGGTCCTTTTATAGGGAAAGATAGAAGTGACCGTCCAACCCATTGTGTAAAAGATCGTGGCTTTAATTAGTACGTCAAAAGATCACCTAAATCACTGTTCCTTAGGATTCCACGGCCGTGGTTTAGAGCGTGGAATTGGATTATAGTTCTTCACAACTTCCACGATCGTACTTTATACCGTGTAACTCTCTGGAATGCTCCACACTTGTGTTGCCAAGTTTCACGGCCGTGGTTTAGAGCGTGGACTTCATTACGGCCGTATTTTAGAGCATAGAAGCATAGGTTGCTCGTAAATCTCCTTTGTTTTGTGTCATTCCTCATCCTAGCATCTTCCTTAGCTTCTTTGTGATGTCCTCAATCCTTGGATGTGCTCAATCCTTCTCCATTCTCTCTTAATTCGTTCGGTTTTAGCTCTTATTCGCCTACAATCAACACAAAGCTTATGTAGACCTCTATATCGACAATATAGACAAACTAGCTCACAATTGCTTCAATGCTTTATCAATGAACACCAATATGGATGAAATACATCTAGAAAACGTGCCTAAAATATAACAATATTTCATGCTAACAAAATACCCCATACTTGCCACTTGCTTGTCCCCAAGCAAGGTCTTTCAAAAGCTTTAAAACTCAAGTTAGGATGAAATATGGATGCACTCTCAAAACAAAACTTCTTTTTGATGAATGTGCTTCCTAGTCAATAGATCATTCTCAAATCTTGCTTCATTCATTCATAAGACTCTCATATACATAATCAAAGAGTAAAGAGTAAAGAAAACTCATGAATTGATCAAACTTCCATGTAAACATTATAACCTTCAAACATTATCAAAATCAATCATAAGAAACTTCAATTTAGATCACCAAGCCATATATCATTCTCTTGATCTTAAGGACTTTCAAACAAGGTCTAGAATGCGAAAAGGGAAGGAAAACTTTAAGGAATGTGGTGCATGAATCCGGGAAAGTGGATAACCAACTCTTTTTCTTTTTCTCTTGCGGTTTCCCCAACACTTTCAACTTAGAGCTTCGCTCTCTTCTTTTCAATCCATTTTTCGACTTTACTTTTGGAGTTATGGACAGAGGTGCACAAAAACCGAAGCCTAGGAGATTGGCGGTTCTCATTTTTGCGAGATGCCTCGAACCCTTGATGCAAATACCATAATCCGCTAGGAATATCGCTCAATCCGACTTTGACAAGACACAAACACCCGGCTATGTGAATGGTTCCGAGTTACTCATCGTCATGATTGACTTCCCCAAACCTAAAATTCCTTTCTATTCTTTGAATGCAAAATTTTGCTTTCATGGCCCTCCCATATCAAACATGCCAATTATCAACTCCTCCAAATTCCCGGATAGGTAAAGGAGGTCATTATTTCATTGAGGGGCTAAATGATCAAAGAAAGAAGAAATAAAATCGAATTGCCTTAATCATTTCAACAAGAAGTATAAGAACTTATTATGTGATTTCAACCTTGATTTCTAAATATGATTTAGGTAACACTCATCACATTATGAAACTTGCAAAAGAGGAATAATCAACTCATTCAATTTCTTTTCAATTCACTATTTGTTTAAGCATGCGATTGTCATTAAAACTCAATTCACAAGTAGTGATTATCATAGAATTCATCTCTATCCTTAGAAGCACAAAATTTTCAAAATTTTTCAAATTTTTTTATGGGTTTTTCAAAAGCTTTTTCATGCAATGCGATAATGAAACGTCTAACAATAGAATGAAATATGCACGGTGTTCTCGATCAAAGCATACAAAGTGAGTAAGATTATTACAAACGATCAGTCACACCCCATCCCATACTTGGAACAAAAATTGTCCCTAATGTTCAAAAAGAGAATAAAGAAAAGAAAGAAAGAAAAAGGACTCACAAGACGGTGGTGGAGTGGCTAGAACGGTGGATCATCAATCATCCTCACTGCGGTGCCGGTGGAGGTGGAAACGGGAAGAAGCCGGGATCATAGTTCCGCCCAAACTGCTGGCGGTAAATATCTCTCATCATGCGGTCATGATCGTCGGCTCGTGCATCCCTAGCATCTGCACGGATCTCTAAGGCTCCGACCCTGCTGGAAAGATCGGTGGCCCACTCCGGCAGTTGCTCATACCATCCGGGCGGCTGGCTGTACCATGCCGGTGCGTCTGACGGTGCTGGTGCAGGTGGTGGTTGTGCATGCCAAGGTGGTGAAGCTCCCATCCAGTCCGGCTGAGTGCTATACCATGAAGGAGGATCCGCCATCCAAGTCGGTCTCTCGCTCACACTAGCACGGCGAGAGGAAGAGCCAGAAGCTCTAGCGGGGCGGGGAGAGTGTCTAGGAAGGTCAGGAACTGCATCCGGCTGATCCGGAAAGGTACCAAAGTCATGCTCATCTCCTCCTCCCTCAAACTCGTCATCCCCTCTCATCTCCTCCTCATCTACAACCGGTGGTGGTGGAACGGAAGGAGGGGCTGCTAGTCTGTTCGCATGCATAGCAACGAACGTCTCCTTCCAGTTATGGCGTCCAGCCATAATGGAATACTCAGGAAGCCACTCAATCCCTCTACCTGTCCTACTCTCCCAAGGCATGGCAGCTGTAGGTGGACCTCTATGTCTAGGAAAGAGGATGCCTCTAGTCATGAGGCTCTAGAGTCCTAGAGGTCTAGCTGCAATGCGGGTGCATGCAGAGAAGTCTACCCCTAACTGCCTAGCAAGGTGGGTGACCATCCCACCGTAACCAATGTTGCCGGCCCTCTTGTTCTTTAGCATGCTCATGGTAGAAGCTAAGAGGGTGGCATAGTCAACTGGCCTACCGTACAACATACTATAAAACAAAAATAACTCGTCTGTCTTGATCTTCTGAGGTGTCTCCGTCCTAGGGAAGAGACACTCAGAAAGCACTCTATGGGCAATCTTCAAGGCTAGGTGATAGATCAACCTAGCCTTGGTATCAGCAGGTTGCCAGCGGTCCTCGCTGGCGTATATCATAGCAATATTTGCCTAGAAATCCTTGGCGTACACGCCACTAGGGAATCGACCATTGAAGGTCTCTTAGAACCCAAAGAAGGCTCCAAACTCTCTAATAGAAAACTCATAGTTTCTCTCCATCAGTCGGAAAGAAACGGTCCTATCAACGTGGCTATGCTCAAAGGAGACCACGAACTCCCTAGTAATCTCCTCATATGCATCTTCTCGAATAGCGGAGAAGATGACCAATCCGGCTCTATCTAGTAGCCAAGTGAGGTCCCCTACCACATGCAAAGGCTCTAGCTCCTCAAGTAGCAAATACCTAGGTCCTATGACCGCCCTCTTATGGATCCTCTCTAAGGCATCGAGATGATCCTCATGGATAGTAGGGACCCTAGGGGAAGGTGGTGATGGGGGTGATGGGGGCTTAGCAGGTGGTGCTCTAGAAGAGGAAGAAGTATTGCCTTTCCTCTTTTTATTCCTATCAGACATTCTCCTTACGAAATCCATTTTCTGTTAGAACCACGGTCTGTTCTTCAGGTTCCACGGCCGTGGAATGTCCAGAGACCGTGGTTCGTTACGCAAATTCTCAAAACTCAGCAGATTCACACCAAACTCAACAGCAAGCAGCCCTAGACTAATTTCAGTCCAATTCCAGTTCTCCTAAAAATTCTAGCAAAAACGAAGCCGAATCGACAAAGAGAAAGAAGGAATGAAAAACCTAGGTTTTCGGATTTTGAAATCCGAATTTTGTCTTCTCCGGTGATTTGCCGCTCGAATCGTTGCTTGGATCTTGTAGGTGATTGCATTTGCTTCAGTTTTGGCCAAAGAATCGTTCAAAACGATTAACGAGCAAGAATTTGGGAGAGGGGGAATATTACGGCGAAATAGGGCGTGGATTTTGGGAATTTTGTGTGTGTTTTGTGAAGAAACGTGGTTTATATAGTGGCCGTAAAAAATTTTTAAAATCACGGTCTATCGGGGGTTTCCACGGCCGTGGTTTTGTACGGAACCGTGGTTTTGGTGATTTTTCTCAGGCTTTTGAAAATTACGGTCACTGTAGCTGTCACGGCCGTGGTTTTGGCCGTGGAACTCTCTGTAATGTGTCAAAGTCCAAGTTTCGTCAATTTTCTTCAACCTTTTCCTTCCCCCTTTCTTTTCCACTGATCCTACATCCAAAAACACGAACATACCGGAAGGCATCGAAGGCAAAACAAAACAAAACGTCTATACTATTCTAAACTATGAATCAAAAACAAAAACGTAAGTGCAATACCTTGGGTTGCCTCCCAAGAAGCGCTTTGTTTAAGCTCCGTAGGTAGACCAAATTCGCACTTATTCGAGTGCGGTGGGCGCGAACTCTTCAGCTTGGAGTTCCGGCGTATACTTCTTGAGTCGTTGACCGTTCACCTTAAAGCTTCCGCCCTTTTCACCTCATACTTCAACTGCACCATGGGGAAAAACACGTTTGATTAGAAAAGGTCCAGTCCAACGAGATTTAAGCTTACCTAGAAAAAGACGAAGCCTTGAATTGAAGAGGAGAACTTGATCTCCTTCTTTGAGGTCCTTTGGGATGATATGCTTATCATGCCAACGCTTCGCTCTTTCTTTATAGATCTTAGCGTTTTCGTAGGCGTTCAAGCGAAGTTCTTCAAGCTCATTAAGGTCTAAGAGACGCTTCTCTCCCGCTTCCTTCATGCTGAAGTTCAACCACTTTATTGCCCAATACGCCTTGTGCTCCAACTCTACCGGTAAGTGACAAGACTTCCCATACACAAGGTTGTATGGTGTTGTTCCGATGGGAGTCTTATATGCAGTCCGGTACGCCCATAATGCGTCATCTAGCTTCAAAGACCAATCCTTCCTTGTCCTTGAAACCGTCTTCTCTAAGATTCCCTTAATCTCCCGGTTAGAGATCTCCACTTGTCCACTAGTTTGTGGATGATAAGGGGTGGCGATCTTGTGAGTCACCCCATACTTAGCTAAAAGGGCTTCAAAACGTCGGGCAATGAAGTGAGAACCTCCATCACTAATGATAGTCCGTGGTGTCCCAAATCGTGGGAAGATGGTCTTGTTAAAGAACTTAACCACTACCATGGCATCATTGGTGGGAGAGGCAATTGCTTCAACCCATCTCGAAACATAATCCACCGCTAAAAGTATGTATTGGTTTCCACAAGATGATGGGAAAGGTCCCATGAAGTCTACTCCCCAAACGTCAAAGATCTCCACCTCTTGGATGTTGTTAAGAGGCATCTCGTTCCTCCTAGATATATTTCCTGTTCTTTGACAAGCATCGCAACAGGAAACAAAGGTTTGCACATCTTTAAACAAAGTAGGCCAAAAGAATCCAGATTGCAATACCTTAGCGCTAGTTTTGTTCGAACTAGTGTGTCCTCCACAAGGTAGTGAATGACAATGACGGATGACACTTTGCATCTCATCTTCCGGCACACATCGCCGAATAATGCCGTCCGGACCTCTCTTAAAGAGGAGAGGTTCATTCCAAAAGTATTCCCGAACATCCTTAAAGAACTTCTTTCTTTGTGCGTAGGATAATCCGGGCGGTAATTCCTGACAAACCAAATAGTTAACAAAAGCAGCAAACCATGGTTCGTTACCTTTGGTGATCACGTCGATGCACTCCTCTATGATATGTAAATGCTCGTCCGGAAAGGAGTCATCTATAGGTAGATGGTCGTCCTCTAGATGTGTTAGACGACTCAAATAATCCGCAACAGAATTTTCCGAACCCTTCTTGTCGCGGATCTCTAGATCGAATTCTTGTAGGAGAAGAATCCATCTAATTAGCCTTGGCTTCGCATCCTTCTTTGCAAGTAGATACCGGATCGCAGCATGATCCATGTATACAATCACCTTTGCACCTACAAGATAAGAGCGAAATTTGTCAATTGCATATACAATTGCTAAACATTCCTTTTCGGTAGTGGCGTAGTTGAGCTGCGCTTCATCTAGCGTCTTGCTAGCGTAGTAGATAGTGTGGGTTCGTCCTTCCTTCTTTTGTCCAAGGACAGCTCCTATAGCTACGTCACTTGCGTCACACATAACCTCAAAGGGAAGATTCCAATCCGGAGGTTGGATAATCGGAGCTGAGATTAGAGCTTCCCGGATCATATTGAACGCATCTAGACATTCCTGTGAAAAATCAAAAACTGCATCCTTCATCAATAGATTAGTAAGCGGCTTTGATATCTTAGAGAAATCCTTTATAAAGCGTCTATAAAATCCAGCATGTCCTAGAAAACTCCTTATCCCTTTCACCGAAGTTGGGGGAGGAAGCTTCTCTATTGTCTCTATCTTAGCTTTATCCACCTCAATCCCTCTACTAGAGATTAAGTGTCCTAATACAATGCCCTCTTTCACCATAAATTGACACTTCTCCCAATTAAGAACTAGGTTAGTGTCTTCACACCTTTGTAACACAAGAACAAGGTTAGAAAGACAATTGTCAAAAGAGGAACCATAAACGGAGAAGTCATCCATAAAAACCTCCATGATTTCCTCTATATATTCGAAGAAGATGACCATCATGCACCTTTGAAAGGTGGCTGGGGCGTTGCAAAGCCCGAACGGCATCCTCCTATAGGCAAACGTACCCCACGGGCACGTGAATGTGGTCTTCTCTTGATCATCCGGGTGTATCGGGATCTGAAAGAAACCACTATAACCGTCAAGATAGCAAAAGTGTGAATGTTGTGCTAACCTTTCAAGCATTTGATCGATGAAGGGTAGTGGGAAGTGATCCTTCCTCGTCGCGTTGTTTAGCTTGCGGTAGTCTATACACATTCGTCATCCTGTGACGGTTCGTGTAGGAATGAGTTCATTGTTTTTGTTGGTGATGACCGTCATTCCTCCCTTCTTCGGAACCACTTGTATGAGACTCACCCACTTGCTATCGGAGATAGGGTAGATGATACCTACATCGAGTAGTTTAAGAATTTCCTTCTTGACAACCTCATTCATGGTCGGATTTAACCGTCTTTGAGGTTGTCGCGAAGTTCTAAAGTGTTCTTCCATTAAGATCTTATGCATGCGTAGGGAAGGTTTGATTCCTACTAAATCCTCTATAGTATATCCTAAGGCTTTCCTATGTTTCTTAAGGAAAACCATAAGCTTACTATGTTCATCTATACTTAAATTTGAACTAACAATTACCGGAAAGGTAGAATTAGATCCTAGAAATGCGTACCTTAGATGTGTAGGAAGTGGCTTCAATTCCATCACTATAGGAGTCTCCAATGGCTCTTGAGGAGTATCCGATGCTTCCTTAGAAGTGTCTAAGGATGTAGAAGGTGTTGGAGAAGAATCAAGAGAAGTTGTGGAGAGGATACAATCTCCTTCAGATTCACCCAAAATTACGGCTACTCTGCCTTCTCCACGGCCGTGATTTTGGGCGTGGAAAGTAATTACGGTGTCTCTGTTTTCTCCACGGCCGTGGTTTTGGCCGTGTAACTTACTGGAATGCTCCACGCTTGTGTTGGTGAATTCCACGGCCGTGGAATAGGCTGTCTGACCGTGGATCCGTACGTTTTCTGACTCATCGTGGAGTTTCTCAAACTCTTCTTCATACACTTCTTTTTGTTTCTCTAAGGCTTCAATTGCCTCATTGCACTCCTCTTCTTCCCCTATATCCATAATGCTCATAGAAAGAAATTTTTGCAAGGGATCTTTAAAGAGAATAGAACTTACCTTCTCTCTAGATAGCTCTTCGTCATGGATATTGAATATATCCTCATCGAAGGTTGGTTCCTTCACTAAAGTGGAAAGGACGAACTCTACCTTCTCTTCTCCTATGTCAAAGGCGAGTCTAGCATTCTTGCAATCGACTATACAGCCGGATGTTGCAAGAAACGGTCTTCCGAGTATGATCGGGACCGGACTATCTGCAGGAATGTCAAGCACAACAAAATCTATAGGAATATAGAACTTACCAAGCTTGACCGGGACGGCTTCAACTATACCGACGGGACGAGTTATGGATCGATCCGCCATGTACAACGTCATCTTTACCGGTTTAGGATCGCCTAAACCGATCTTCCTGCATAAGGCAAGCGGAATGATGCTCACGTTTGCTCCCAAATCACATAATGCATCATATGTGACATCTCCCACTCCTATGGGAATACAAAATGACCCCGGATCCTTCAGCTTTGGGGGCATCTTATCTTTCATGGTTTTGATGAGATCCGATGAATACGAACTCATCTTAACCTCTCCAAAATCCTCTAGCTTTGTTTTGTTAGAAAGGATCTCCTTTAAGAACTTCCCATAAGCCGACATACCTACAATTGCATCAATGAAAGGTATATTAATATGCAGTTTGCTCATGAGTTCAATAAACTTACCGAATTTTTTGTCTAGACGCGCTCTTGCTCTAGATTGCGGGAACGGTAGAGGAGGTTTGTAAGCTGGAGGAGGAACGTAGACATCTTCCTTCTCCTTCCCCTTTTCTTTCTCCTTCTCAACAGGGACTTCTACAAACTTAGGCTGCGGGTCGGTAGTTGTTACTCCGCTCCTAGTTGTGATTGCCATCACCCTTCCTTTTGGGTTATCCTCCGTCTTTCCTGGAAGTTTCCCTTGATTCCTAGAAACTTCCTCCGCATGACTAAACATTTGGTTCTCTAAAACCTTTCGGGCTTTATCAACCTTAGTTATGTGATCATCAACCTTGATGATGCGAGTCTCCAATCCTTGAAGCTTGCCCAAAATTGTTTCCAACATGGGATCGGGCTTCTCTTTCCCCGAAGTACTTCCACCATTAGATGTTTGCCCTGGCTTTTCAAAGGAGTGGAAGAAGAGGAAGGTGGAGTTAGTTAATTTCCTTAATTGGAATAAGAATTACCGGAATTTTGTTGGTTGGAACGCCAATTGTTGTTGTTTGAACCCCTATTGTTGTTCCAATTGTTGTTCCGGTTATTGTTGTTGTTGTTCCAATTATTCCGGTTGTTGTTCCGGTTGTTGCGGTTTGTATTCTCATTCCCGTTGTGGTTATTGTTGTTGCCCAAATAACCTACATCTTGTTCCTTTTGCTTTGAAAAGTTGGTTTTGATGGCTTCCGTCAACTCTTTAATCTCCGTATTGAGAGAAAAGATTTGAGTTTGAGCTGCTTGTGATAGCTTTGCTCCTTGTTCCACATGATTCGCCTCCACTTTCTGATGAGAATACTTCTCAATGACTCGCGCTTGCTTCTCAATGAAGTCCCAAGCGTCATCTTCCCTCATGTCCATGAATGTACCACATGAAAGGGATTGCAGCTTGAATTGTGTTTCCACATCCAGCCCCTTATAGTATATCTCCAATAGCGCCAATTTGGATATGCCATGATGTGGGAAATCCAATAGCAAATCCTGAAATCTTTCCCAAGATTGAAACAAACTTTCGTTAGATCTCATAGAAAATGCATTAATCTTACCTCTCAACTCGCCGTCTTGGATGGCGGAAAGAACTTAGTGAGGAATTCCGAAGAAAGGTCTTCCCATGTGTCGAGTTTCCCACTTGGAAGAGCTTGATACCAAGACAATGCTTTCCCTTTCAAGGAGAAAAAGAAAGGCTTGAGTTTATAGCTGTTGGTAGTTGCATTCTTTGGCTTCATTGTCTCCATCATGATCTCAAAATTTTGTAGATGTTGATGTGGAGATTCAGCGCTTGTTCCCCCAAATTGATTTTGGCGGACAATGGTAATAACTTGCGGGTTGAAGCTAAACCCTTGTGCATCATCAGCATCAAATTTCACACCCAAACGGCGTGGTTGCTGCGTTAGATCCATCCTTTGGCCAAGAGTTCTTGGCTCTTCATCCACACGATCGACTCTCGCACCTCTAGCTGGGGCACGGAGATTGGCAGCTGCCCGTGGAACGAACGGGTTCATATTGATCGTTGGATCAATTTCCTCTAGTGGTGGCATGGAAGAGTCGCTATCCTCATTGGATGAGTTGGTTCTAACCGATCTTGATGGCCTCCTTCTTCTCTTTGTCTTCTTGAGGATGTTTATTTCCAGCCTCATTTGAAACATCATGTCCGTTAGATCATCAACCTTCGTTTGATGACGATCCATTTCTTCCTTGCGAGTTTTCTCGCTCCATCGAAGTTGAGCTTCGGATTCCGCTAACTCCGTTTGGTAATCACGTTCTCTTTCTTCAACAATCTTTCTTTCCTTGAGCTTTCTCCTCAAAGTCCTCTCAAGCTCTTGATCAAGAGGTAAGAGGTCTTCGTTATTCCTTGACCTGCGCATACACTCGAAGAGATATCAAATAACAAGGGAAAAGCTCCCAAGCTTGACAACCGATAACCGAATTAGGCCTAGACCAAATCCCCGGAAACGGCGCCAAAAACTTGTTCGCCACTTAGCGTGCATGCAAATAAGTCTTAAATTTATAAAACTAGAAATCAAGCAAGCGAACCCGCAGTGTATGGATCGGCGTAGATTAGCAAGAATTCCAGAGTATCGAACACAGGGATTTGGGGGGTTAAATCCAATTATAGAATTGTCAAGCGAGTAAATGTATGAGCTTTGTAAATATCGGGAAAACAACAATCCTAAAGATCCAGGAATCCAGTTGTGGCAATCGATTCAAGATATACTAAAGATATAAGGACAGAGTTAAGAGCTGCAAAGGTATACTAATGAAAAGCAATGTACGGTGAAGTTCCAAGACTTTATATGACTTATCTAAAGACACTCTCTATAAAGGTTGTTGAGGATTCAGTATAGAAAGGATCTAAAGGTAAGAATTAATATCAAATACCCAAACTTGTAACCCAAAGATCAAGACTAACTAAACCGATTAAGGTTGTGACACTCGAAATCGAAGTAGAGGTTGTTGAGGCTTCACTACCACCTAGAAAAGGGCAAGCCAAGACTAAGTTAAAGCAAATCTGTAACTTTGGATTAAAGTAAAAGCAAGGTTCGTAAACTAGGGAAAATTACGGGTGGATCTTGAGATTCCACGGCCGTGGAACTCAAGAACACACCGTGATTCTGGCTGTCGACGAAATCTCTCTAACTCTCAGGGACCAATTTGTTTACGATCGATCTATCATCATCTAAGCCACAACTATCAACCCTTCACCTTAGAATTGCTAAAGGGTTTTAGCCAACAACAGTCATTGTGATATCAAATTCAAGATTTAAAAGAATGAAAGATGAAACCTTCGAAAACCTTCAATAAACTTCAAATCAATCTCAAATCCACAAACAAGGTAATGATGTATATCAGATTCGGAATAACACAAACAATCACAATCCTCGATAAGAACGAAGAACGGGATGTCAATCCGTCTTCTAATCAAACCTAAGGACAAAGCGTAACTTCCAAATCTCCGAGTCTTTGCAAATATCCGTTGCGAAATAGCAATCTCCACACGTCCAACTGAACCCTATGCACGTGCAAGTAAGCGTAAGCGAAGGTCTAAGCAGAGGTGACGGAATCTCCCTCCTTCGGTCCTTTTATAGGGAAAGATAGAAGTGACCGTCCAGCCCATTGTGTAAAAGATCGTGGCTTTAATTAGTACGTCAAAAGATCGCCTAAATCACGGTTCCTTAGGATTCCACGGCCATGGTTTAGAGCGTGGAATTGGATTACGGTTCTTCACAACTTCCACGACCGTACTTTATACCGTGTAACTCTCTGGAATGCTCCACGCTTGTGTTGCCAAGTTCCACGGCCGTGGTTTAGAGCGTGGACTTCATTACGGCCGTATTTTAGAGCGTGGAAGCATAAGTTGCTTGTAAATCTCCTTTGTTTTGTGTCATTCCTCATCCTTGCATCTTCCTTAGCTTCTTTGTGATGTCCTCAATCCTTGGATGTGCTCAATCCTTCTCCATTCTCTCTTAATTCGTTAGGTTTTATCCCTTATTCGCCTACAATCAACACAAAGCTTATGTCGACCTCTATATCGACAATATAGACAAACTAGCTCACAATTGCTTTAATGCTTTATCAATGAACACCAATATGGATGAAATACATCTAGAAAACGTACCTAAAATATCACAATATTTCATGCTAACAACTGCGGGTTCGCATCCTTGTTTTAGGCATACATCTAGGGTTATAAATTTAAAGCTTGCACACACACCATTTGGAGCGAACAAGTTTTTGGCGCCGTTGCCGGGGACTTGATCTAGACCGAACCGGTTACGGTAGTCTTTCGGGGCACTTGCCCCTATTTCCACTAACCACTCTACTTGAGTGACTTTCACAGGTTCTTTCTTGTAGGTTTATGCAAAGAACCCGCGCTGGGAAGGAAAGCGTTCCTTACGATCTCGAACCAGAAAAGACATACAAAAGACGCTTGAAAGAAGCTAAGATGGCCAATCAAGAAAATCGCGATCTTGAGGCCGCATTGAAGGAGGCATTGGAACAACTACGCCTCAGTAAAGAAGAATTGCGACTGGAAAAGGAAGAAACTCGTGCAAGGACGGAAACGATCGAAGCAGATATGGCGACTTTATGGGACCAATATCTACCTCGACCAGATCTACCTCCTCGACCGAGGCAGGACCCAGTACTAGTTGCCCCGGCCGAGATACTTCCACCTCAAATGCCAGTCCGAGACGCTCTTTTTGCAAGTATTCCACAGACTCTAGGGCAGAGGATGGACCCCAACCAGCAACTGAGGCGTCCATGAGTCAACCTAGGTGATCCAGCGGATCATGGCTATGAGCTTCGACCGCAAGTTCTTTTCATGATTCGCCAATGCCAGTTTGGAGGGCTAGAAAGGGAGTCTCCGCATCAACATCTGCAGAACTATGAGATCTTGATAGAGACCTTGAGACCTTCAAGGCTGGAAAACAACAATTACAAGCTAAGGCCTTTCTACTTCTCTTTGAAAGATAGGGCGCTTACTTGGTATCAATCTCTCCCTCTAGGAAAAATCAACACTTGGGAGGAGATGACGACGGAGTTCTTAACTAAATTCTTTCCCCCCTCTAAGACAACTGAAATGAGAGAAGATCAATGCATTAATCATGAAGGACAAAGAGAGTTTGTCCAAGTCATGGGAGAGATTTAAAGACATCCTTTTGGATTGCCCACATCATGGGATTCCAAAGATAGAGTTGTTGGAGATATACTTCAAGGGACTGGACGGAAACACCCACTTCAACCTTCAACTACTATCCGCCGACACGTTCATGGATATGCCGATTGACGAAGCTTGGGAGTTCATAGTGAAGCAAGCTTTGCACATGGAGAAATACTCCCACCAAGGAGCTGAAGGTGGAGTTAAAAGAGTCAACTTCCAAGAAGCTCCATCAAACAATGATCAACTCACCTCTTTGAAGAATGATGTGAATCAATTGAAAGAACTTTTGGTTGCTCAAACCAAGAAAGAAGATGAAGGATATCAAAGCTCAAGGAACAACAACGGTTACCGGAACAACAACAACGGTTCCCGGAACAACAACTACAACAACAATAGAGGATCCAACAGCAATAATTGGAGGCCAAACAATCAAAATTCGGGTAACTCTTACTCTAACTCCAATTCAAACAACTCTTCTAATCCTTTCCTCTCTTCTTCTTCTTCTTCTTCTTCTACTCCATTGAAGAGCCAAGAGCCTGGATCAAGCTTGTCCCAACCAGAAAAGAAAGATGCAGTGTTGGAGGCCATCTTGATCAAACTAAACTCAATGGAGACGTCCATGACTTCATTTTCGAAGGCACAAAAAGCCTTAGAACAACAATTCTTTAACAAGGCGAATGAAGCGCCAAGAGATCCAGGGAAGCTTCCAGCAAGGACGGAAAGCAACCCTAAAGGACAGATCATGGCAATAACGACGAGAAGTGGACTGAAAACTGCAGATCCAATGCCTCGGTCGATGCCAGTACAGACGAAGAACACCTCGGTCCAGGCACAGTCGAAGAACACTTCGGCCGAGGTGCCAACCGAGGTTGAGCCTTAGAGAGCATTGGACAAAACTGAAGTTTATGTTCCACCTCCTGCATATAAACCACCACTTCCATTCCCCCAGTCAAGGGCTAGAGCACATCTAGACAAGCATTTTGGTAAGTTCCTTGACTTGATGAATAAACTACATATTAATATCCTTTTCCTTGATGCTATTCTAGGATGCCCGCCTATGGGAAATTCTTAAAAGAAATTCTATCAAGGAAGAGGAAGTTGGAAGACTTTGGTAAGTAAGGATGACATCTAAATCCTCGGAGCTTATTCAAATCATGAAGGAGAAGATGCCACCCAAGTTGAGGTATCCCGGCTCATTTTGCATTCCCATTCAAGTTGGGGATGTCACTTGTGAGGCATTGTGTGATCTAGGGGCCAGCGTGAGCATCATCCCGCTGGACCTATGTGTGAGGATCGGATTTGGAGAGCCCAAGCCGATGAAGATACGGTTGTACATGGCGGACCGCTCCATTACCCATCCCGTGGGCATTTTGGAAGACGTTCCGGTTAAGTTAGGTAACTTCTATTTACCTATAGACTTTGTTGTGCTTGACATTCCCGCAGATTATCCCGTTCCTATCATTCTCGGGAGACCATTTCTAGCAACTTCGGGTTGCAATGTGGATTGTAAGAACGCCAAGTTGCAATTCAACATTGGCGGTGATCAAGTTGAGTTTGCCTTGCTTGCGGCAATGAAAGGAGAGTTGCTGGGAGATCATATCTTCAACATCTATGATGAAGAAGAATCAAGAGAATTGGTGAGCTCTATCCTTATTAACGATCCACTTGAGAGAGTCATTAGTTTTAGCTTAATGGAGGAAGGTGTAGATGTTTCTTGTGATGCAGATATACGGAGCTTAAAGGCGCTGAAAGAAGATCCAGGAGCTAAATTTGAAAAATTAATCCAGGATAAGAAGATCTCCAGTTTCGGTCCCAGTTGCAGTACCTCGACCGAGGCACTTTCTGGACCAAGCGAGGTGTTCTTGATTGAAGAACATCTCGGTCACCCTCTCTGGACCTCGACCGAGGTCGAAAGCGAGATGATGTCAACTGAGAATAACAAACTTCTTACTCCCTTTCTGACATTCATCCTCAGTTGGTGGAACACTTTCTCCACCAAATCTCTGATAATAAAGGACCTTGGTATGCTGACATTGTTAATTATCTTGTTTGCCAGGAAATACCACCCGGATTAGCGTACGCTCAAAGGAAGAAATTCTTTAAAGATGTATGCCATTACTATTGGGATGAACCTCTACTATATAAGAGAGGTCCGGATGGGATGCTTCGAAGATGCATTCCGGAAGATGAAGTTACTAGTGTCATACGACATTGTCACTCGCTTCCTTGTGGAGGGCATGCTAGCGCTCACAAAACGTGCGCCAAGGTATTACGTTCCAGTTTCTTTTGGCCTACATTATTTAAGGATGTGCAAACGTTTGTTGTCTCTTGTGATGCATGCCAAAGAACAGGAAACTTATCTAGGAGGAACGAGATGCCACTCAACAACATACAGGAGGTTGAGATCTTTGATAAATGGGGAGTAGATTTCATGGGACCTTTCCCATCATCCGGAGGAAACCTCTACCTTCTCCTAGCTGTCGACTACGTCTCTAGACTTAAAAAATACAAACCGGAATTTCAGGTCGAAGAGATTGCACCACTATACCTTGTTTAGGGACACCGTACGGTCCAGCTAGCGACCTTAAATCAAGCGCTTCTTGGGAGGCAACCCAAGGTATTGCTTTCTTTCCATTTCCTAGTCTAGCTTTAGATAGTTTGCTTTTGCTTTGCTTTGCTTTGTTTTTAGCGTCCTAGACAAACAACAGGTAATCTCTAAGGAAGGAATACAACCCAGGAGCAACACTGCAAGGACTAAAGTTCGAGAATTTGAGAAGACGGAGTTTGACTGAGACACATCTCAGTTGCTGTCACAGCACCTCGACCGAGATGATTCTTGAGCAACCGAGGCGACTAGGGTTACTGAAGATCCACCTCGGTCCGTATCACCTCGGTCCGGTCGAGACCATCTCGACCGAGGTGACAGCAGTTTCAGAAAAGGGTATAAAAGGGGATTCAAATTCTCTCTCTTTCCTCTCTCACCTTCTCGACCGCGGCGCAAGGATTCATCTCGCTCCCCATTTCTCGATCGTTTTCGATGATTCTTGCTACCAAACTGCAAGGAAAGAAGAGAGGATCGGTTTGCAAGCGACAATCTGCAACAAAAACGCTCCGAATCAACCGAATCTGGGGTAAATCGAACAAAAACCCTAACTCGCTTTTCTTTACTGTTTTGGTCAAATTGGGCTTTGGTTGCCCTTGCATTGTGTTGGAAAAGGATTAAGTACCCCATAGGAACAATTGGTAGTAATATTGGGGGAAAATAATTGGATTTCTGAGAGTTACGATCGAACAGCCTTCTACCTCGGTCCAGTCGACCTGCGTCTCGACCGAGGTGTTCTTGAGATCTGACATCCGACCGAGGTGGTCTGACAGTGAGTGGAAAATGAGTTCTGACAAGCAGATTGTTCTGAGGGATAGGTCCTCCCCTTCTCCTTCTTCTTCTTCTCGTCGATCCATACCGGTGATCCATGAGCGTCACCAGGTAGATTATGACCGCATTGTTGCGCGTCCAGTGGTTGCACCGCGATTCCTTGATATCGGTGCTTTTGATTGCCTCTACGTAGATGATGACTTGAGGCGGATGATTTCTATGGTAGGGCTGGAGCAGTTTACTGAGATTAGAGCTCTAGCCTACCTTGAGCCGACTTTGGAGTTTGTGAGCTCCGTGACTTACCTGCCTATAGAGCGTGCCATCAAGTACCGGTTGCTGAACCGGAACTACTTAGTTCTGATGGACCATTGGAGGGATATCTTCGGCTTCCCGACCCCCACAGTTTCTGATTTTCCTTCTCGAGCCGTGGCTCGAGAGTTCTGGGGCCAGATAGCTCACGTAGTTGAGCATGCTGATAGGTGGAGACCTAGAGACTCCACGGAGCGTATTATCTTCCACCTCGCCTCAGATTAGCCCACCGGATCTTTAGCGAGACACTTCTGGCGCGTACTGAGACGCCCCAAAAGATTAGACAGGGGGAGTTGCTGAGTCTATATTGTATGGTTACCGGAGGCGTTCCTGACTTCGGAGTGATGCTGGCAGAGGATTTGCACAAGATAAAGGCAAAGGCGAGGGAGATATTTGCTGCGGCGGTCTAGTGACTCACATCGCGAGTTACATGGACTTAGATTTGAGTGCTTGTACAATGGTGGCGGCTGCCAAGCCGCTTGGGCTGCAGGAGATGATTACGAGGAGGATCTTGGTTCCTCGCGGACTTACTACGGCGTATGTGGCGATGCCCTGGGAGCATACTGCCCTTCAGGGTATTAGATGGTCATCTCAGTTCTCAGTATTTGACCCGCAGTATTGGTACACCGCGTGGATTCCTCTTATTAAGGACGCTAGGGACGCAGCAGCAGCAGCCCAGGAGCAGGATGAGGAGGAGGCTGATGAGGAGGTTGATGAGGATGATGGTGGAGTTGCTATGGAGACAAGGACAGATACAGCTGCTCCCAGTATACCAATCGTCGATCTAGACGACGAGGAGACAGAGGACGAGCCAGCTGCAGTATCAGCACGTCCTGCCAGGCGTAGAGTACGCAGGCAGAGGGATCCAGTCGCCCACCGCCGGATTGATGATCTGACGGATCAGTTGATAGACTCCTACGCCGCTCTTACTGTTGACATTGGTGAGCGCCTTGATGACCATCGCCGAGAGATGGATAGCCGGACTCATCAGTTATTGCAGAGCCAGCACTATTAGCGCCGGATGATGGAGATCCAGTTTCAGCATATGATGGGATACCCATTCGACCCGTCTCAGCATCCGTACATACCATATCCTCCACCACCGCCAGCAGATCAGGATTAGAGCTTGTAGGATTTCCTTTCTTTATTTTATGCAGCTCAGCTTTGTCCGGTGAGTATTCTGTTCTTATGACTTATTTGACCCATTGGGACAATGTGTCCCAAGTAAGGGGTATCTGGATATGTATTATTGACTTATGTGGATGATTGTACGACTCTTGATGGATATTTATGATTTTATCCTGCTCTATATGCTTATCTGAGACTACATGCATACAGGTTATTTGATTGAGAAAAACTTCAAAAACTGGTTTAAGAAAAAAAAAATTTTGACCTCGACGGATGTGACTCTGACCAATCGAGGTACAGTACCTCGGTTGACTTAGAAACATCTCGACCGAGGTGGTTTAACTGAGAAAGTTTTCGAAACGATTTTTGTGCTTCTTATCTGGATATGACCTCAGTGATGATTCTGTTTGCTGATTGGTTTTGAAATCTTTATATGTTTGAATGGTTTTATGATATGTTTAAGTTGCTAAATGCTTTGTTTGAAATTTGTGGCATGTTTAATACTTTGTTTTTATCAAAATTATGTTGAATTTGAAGGTTGACACCACAGGATGAGTTCTCTCACTTTCTTCCTGGAAAGACCAAGGCAATTCATTCTCTTCTCTTCTTCTTCTTGATCATGCTTTAGCCCCTCATATACATATTTGCCTTCCTTTACCTATCCGGGAATTTGTGAAATCTCTCAAATCTCTCAAATCTGGAGAAAATCCCTTAATTGCTGGATGCTATCAGCCCTCTAAGCATGTATAAGCATGGTTCAACTTGTTTAAAATCCAACCCTTTATATAGGAAACTATCTTCCAAAGATAAAATATCTTGAAAAGATATTATCCTAAAAAAATATATCTTAATCTCTAAAATAGATCTCCAAAATATATAATCTTCCTTCCAGAAATCCAGCCCAAAAATATAAGATCTCTCCTTTCAAAAATAAAAGATCTCAGCCAAGAATAAACGATCTCGCCGCGTCAGAGTATTCGCCTCGGTTGAGACGCTCCTCGAGATCACCTCGGTCGAGATGGTACTGTAGTTGATCGAGGTGACTCTAAACTGAATGTGAAATCTCTCAAATAGGTTTGGGGAAGTCAATCATGATGATGAGTAAACTCGGCACCATTCACATAGCCAGGTGTTTGTGTCTTGTCAAAGTCGAATTGAGCGATATTCCTAACGGGTCATGGTATGTGCATCAAGGGTTTGAGGCATCTCGAGAAATTGATGATTGCTGATCTCCTAGGCTTCGGTTATTGTGCACCTCTGTCCATGCATCCCAAAAAGTAAAGTAAAAAAGTAAAAATAAGCAAAGCTTATTGGTGGAAGATGTTGAAATTCAAAGAAAGTAAAGTGAAAATCCTATTCTCGGATTCTAGCACCACATTCCGTATATACATCCTACCTCACACGTTTCTTGACCTTTCATTTGGAAAGCCCTTGAGACCTCGAGCTTGTTGATTGACTTGGTGGTTTAAACTGGATTATACATGATTAATTTCGATAATTATGATTTATTATGCATTCTATGATTTTATGCAAAGATGAACGACTTTCTTATATTTATAAAATGTTTTGAGCATGTTTTGATTTTAAATTCCATGAAGCATTCTCTTAGAGTGATCTATGAGTGGAGCACACCACCAAAAATGTTTTGAAATACTTTTCATTGATCTTTATGACTTATAATCCATTATATCCTGTATCTAAGATTTGGAACTTGCTTGGGGACAAGCAAGGGACAAGTATGGGGTATTTTGATAGCATGAATTATAGTCTATATTTTGGGACTTGTTTAGACGTTTTATCTTAATTAATCTGCATGTTTGGATGAATATTATGTGATTATGTTTTCGTTTCATCTACCTTTGCAGGAATCGAGGTCTACACCTAGTTTCGTTGTAATCGTAGGTAAAATGGCACGTTTTGCATCAAAATGGAGCTAAAGGAGTGAAGGAGTCATTGGAGCTACATTCAAGAGCTTAAGGAAGAATCCCAAAAGCATAGAAATGGATTAAAGATTCACTTTGGACCAGATTTGAGAGATTTCACATTCAGTTTAGAGTCACCTCGATCAACTACAGTACCATCTCGACCGAGGTGATCTCGAGGAGCGTCTCGACCGAGGCGAATACTCTGACGCGGCGAGATCGTTTATTCTTGGCTGAGATCTTTTATTTTTGGAAGGAGAGATCTTATATTTTTGGGCTGGATTTCTGGAAGGAAGATTATATATTTTGGAGATCTATTTTAGAGATTAAGATATATTTTATTAGGATAATATCTTTTCAAGATATTTTATCTTTGGAAGATAGTTTCCTATATAAAGTGTTGGATTTTAAACAAGTTGAACCATGCTTATACATGCTTAGAGGGCTGATAGCATCCAGCAATTAAGGGATTTTCTCCAGGGTTTTGAAGGAAGGAAGATTGAAGAAAGGATCGATAGCTTGTTATAGCTTTTGTGAAGGGTTTTGTAAGACTTTCTTAGATTCCCTTCTTGTTGATTTGTCTTGTTGGATTGTGATCCAAAGAACGCTTATTTGTTTGATATTTGATTCAGTTATTGAAGCCTTGTTCTTAAGGTTTTTGTGTTCAAATATTCATTCCCTTCCCATATATTTGATTATTGCTTTCATGATAATGAGTGGCTAATTTCTTTGTGTGATTCTAGGGTGATTGGCTGAAGGTTGTGGGAAAAACAATGATAGAATAATCTTAAATTCCAGTAGGATCCTGAAAGCTCGAGTCTTTATCCTTAACCTTAGAACATCTCGTTCAGTTGATGAACATCTCGGCCGGGGTGGAATTTGTCTGACCGAGGTGACTTATCTGATCCGTAACTGAGAGTTAAGTGTTAAAATTTGCCAAATCCTATTCTTATTACACCTTTCCTGGTTCAATGCAAGCCTAGGATGAGACTTACCCGGTGATTCCTTTGTTTGTTTACCCATGATCATAAGTGTAGTTAATAAAGGTTTATCCTTTATTGGGGTTTGAGTGTGCCTTCATTCCATCTTTGTGAGTTAGCCTGAGACTTACCCGGTAAAGGTTGATTCTATTCCCTTAGTTGGTTTGTTGGATTGAGATTATAGTTCCTTTCCTTAGTACCTTGAGACTTACCCGGTGATAGGTTCTTTAGGTTTGGAGTTAGTGAGTAGTGAGACTTACCCGGTGATCTATTCCACTTTAGAAACACCTTCCCTTTGCAAAACCTCAGCTTTGTCCGCTTATCTTGAGATCTTGAGTTGGAACCACAACTAGATGCTTTAATCCCTAGAATTGCATATCTCCTTAATTGACTTTTTATCATCTTTGATTGCTTTAATTGCTTTTGTGGTTGGTTGCAATATTGACTACCTATATTGGTTTTGTTTCACCTAAGTCCCTGAGATCGACACCCCGGAATTCTTGCTTTTACTACGATTGACCCGTACACTGCGGGTTCGCATCCTTGTTTTAGGCATACATCTAGGGTTATAAATTTAAAGTTTTCACACACACCATTTGGAGCAAACAGTTCTCTGATGTCGGGCCAGACTGGTTTACAGGAAGGGCGCAATTCACTCCCATAGGGTACACGGATTGTGTGATCGATACTCGTATAGCTGGACATTGTACTCAGAGGCGGGGATGTATCGATCCTCGTGTCACATACTTTCATCTATCTATATATATATATACGGTTTTTGAGTGAATAGTTATTATATAAAGATAATAAATGGGTAAATGTGTGATAACATGCTGATGTGTTTATCTTTCATGATTGTGCTTGTGCTTATGCATTATCCCATATATGTATGGTTAGCTAACGGTTTCATACCGTGTTGTAGATGTTTGCAGAATAGGCGCTGCTGGGTGATCTAGCAGGGTGACAGGCCGAGGACTCTCGTAACACTACTAGAAACACGGGTCATTAACTATGCTTTGGCTTCGACGCTTCTTATTGTGTCGAGTGAATTTTCAGCGCTTCTAACAAGCGTTTAACATTTTCGACGCTATATAACGTCGAAGATAAAATGGACACTTATAAGTATCGAAATAATTTACAAAGCGTCAACAAAATTATCAATTTTCATCACCCACGAAAGACAAAACGTAAACCCGCCTCTTTTTTCCAGTCAAACGCGAAACCCGCCTCTAAATTTTTCATTTTTCGATCATACAAACCCTTCTCTCACTTTTTTTTTCAGTCAAAACGTAAACCCTTCTCTCATTTTTCACTCATACATCTCTACGACTCTCTAGTGGAACCGTCGTTGCTCTCCAACTACAATCCCTACAATCCTAGGTAGTCCCTGCGACTACAAGTCCCTGCGAATCTCCGGGGACCGAGACTTCTCCGTCTTCGAAGCTACCTTGGTGGTTCAGACAACGGCGACCGACAACCGCTTCGACCACAAGTCCCTGCAAATCCTCGTAAGTATTTTCAAAACTAAATCCACCATCAACCGCTCCGGCTTACCTTAGGCAACGGCGAATGACAATTCCGTCTTCGAGGTTTTATTGGAAGTTCTAGGGTTTTTTTTCGGAAGTTCAAGTCAAGGTGGTTGATGCTATACTTCTTGGTTGACGAAGCCCTAAATGATACTAGGGTTTCTACTCCAAATCTAGTGCTCATCCCTTCTAGATGTGCGATTGGAAGGGTGCTCAGTCCTATTGCTCACAAAGGGGGACCATATTATGTGGTGCTATTTGATGAAGTACAGAAGGCTCACACATCCATGTTCAACATTCTCCTTAATGCTCTAAGAGATATAAAACTGACAGATGAACAATGTAGCTATATAATATAATCTTGTCTTTTTGTTAACATTATGTTGCATCTCTGATACTTTCCATAACTCTGTTTGCTTGAAATTTATGTTTGCTTGAAATTGTTGGCTGGATTTCTCTTTACTTGAAATTGTTGGCTCGATTTCTCTTCTCAGAGATGTTGTCAAGGTGAAGTTGTGAACATACTCAGCAACTCAACAGCTCTTTTGAGTCGTCTCTGTGTATTCTACATTTCTGCTTGGGTTGTGAACTTGTGAACATACTGAAGCAGCTCAACAACTCTTCTAAGTTCTCTCAGTTTCTCAGTTTATGATTTTTATTGGAAGATTGTGAGTGGTAAGTGTTTAAGTGTAATTGTTTAATTGAATATTTATATTTGAGACTGAGTGCTTCTGTGGTGCTGGTGCTTCTGTGCGGAATCTGTAGATTAGTTTAACCAACATTATCGTTGTTTAATTAACTAGGGTTCTTTTCGTCCTTGGTGTGCTTCTCTCTGTTCTTTCTTGCTCTCTATTTCTCTAGTTTGTCCTATTTATATCATAGTAGTTGGGACCTATAAAGGCAAATTGTTGTGCTATAGGTTACAAATTAAGTTTGGCTTGCTACAGTTGTTGTACCCTAGTAGTATAGGATACAAAGCTTGGCTTGCTGGCATGGACTTGTAAGTAAAAGATTCCTAATAAGGATCCAATCATTATCTCCATTATACGTGGTGATGACAATGAAAGCCGAGACCAAAATAGATACAATGACAAATTTCTTTGGAAAAAATTGAAGGCTAAAATGACAAAAACTTTCATACTAGTGCAACACAATTCCAAGGCTTGCCATTATGGATTCTATCCTGTTAGAACTTAATGTGACATTGTGACTATCATGATATGCAGGGGGCCATAACATAGTTGACTCTAACTTAGAAAGTTTGGTATGCTTTTAGAACTTATGACTATCATAATGTGCAGGGGACCATAAGGGACGTCATTGAGGAATCTATTGTGTGGCAAGTTCGTAAAATACTCCCCATTATAAATGGTGACTACAGGTATTTTTGAAGCATAAGAATGTATAATTCCAGTATTGTACCTATTCATGGAACACTTGTATTTCACTTGTATTTTAAGACAGTGTATATATTGTATTGTTGTATAAGTTTATGTTTACTTCTTCGTTATTTCTTGTTTAATATTTAAATCTCAAACCCTAGTTTTTTAGACATTGCTCGGATATGGAGTATTTTCACCTCTTGTTTTTTTAGTTCTTCTAAACCTCATATTACTAATGTGGCTGAGTAGCTGATGTAGGCTAGAGATTACAACATAGGTTTCAATTAGTAAAGTAACTTTATGTAGAATTAAAAGATATTCTTGATGTCTTGTTAGCATATACCACAAATGGTGTTCTAGTCCTATATTATTTTTTTCTTTCTAACATGTTGACCTTGTCTAACTTTGTTGTAATCTGTTCATTCTGATGATAGCTCAGAGGCATTACCACCATGTCCTACATCTTAATTTCTGATACTTATTTCCCTTTTTGCATTATGGTTTGAATTAGTAAAATAGCCTACAGGCTTGACCAATTGAGGGCCGAGTTATGGAGATGGTTCTAACTACAACTTCCTCGAATGTTGAAAAGTTTACTGTCATAGTCAAACTCCTTGTTTTCTAGTCTGGTTTGCTCTTCTTTTTACTACATCTCTGAGAAGAGAAATCGAGCCAACAATTTCAAGTAAAGAGAAATCCATGGTCGTACATACAGTACAGTTTACTCAACAAGAATATATGGCAACTGTTTCAAACATACTCAAAAGGTAAACTTTATATATAGTTAACTAAATTACAAATAAACTTAATTACAATTATATACATTTATTTTGGACGCAGGCTAGAAGGCAAGGTGGCCCTGATCACCGGCGGAGTGAGCGGCATCGGTGAGTGCACGGCCAAGCTCTTCACATCCTAAGGCAAGGTGGCCATGGCCGTACATATAGTACAGTTTCCACTAATTTCACATTATTATATAGCAATTATATTATTTAAGAGTTTAGATCGTCTAAATAAGTGCATTTATTCTATTTATGCAAAGTTAAATCTTAAAGTTGAGATATGAATTGACCTACCATGAAATCTTAAAGTTTCGCCATGCATAATCTTGGGTAGAGCATTACTTGAACCATATATTCCAACCCTCAATCACACATACTTGAACTGAAATGAAAAGGCTTTTTTTGATTTACTCCTTGTTAGCATGAAATATTGTGATATTTTAGGCACGTTTTCTAAACGTATTTGATTCATATTGATAGTCTTTGATTGAACTTTGCTGCATATGTGAGCTAGTATTACCTATATTGTCGATATGGATGTCTACACTAGTTCTATGTTGATTATAGGTGATTTGGAGCTATTTCCGAACGGAATCGAGCAAAAGAGAAGTTGATTGAGTGAGTCCATAGATTGAGGACACTCTTAGGAAGCAAATTGGAGTTTTATTTGAGGAATGCACGAAGCTAGGGAAGAATCACGTTCTTGCCCTAAACCACGCTCTAAAATACGGCCGTATTACAAACCACGTTCTGTTCCACGGCCGTGGATCTTGCAAAGAAAAGCGTGATACATTCCAGTAACTATTACGGTCGTGGAACGTATGGTGCAAACCGTGACCTAATCCACGCTCTAAATTACGGTCGTGGAAACTTCCACAACCGTGATCTTGGCGAATCTTTTTCGCCACACTTTGAAGCCACGATCTTTTGAAGATCGGGCCGGGCCGATATTTCGTCTTGCCCTATAAAAAGACGGACGAAGAGAGATTTCGGCATCTCCGTTATAGAAGAAAAACGCCCGTTAATCACCGCTTACCCTCGTTGAGAAGCATTTGGAGATCTCGTTGGAGATCAAGGTTCGTGCTTGGAATTGCCCTAATCTCGCACTTGGTGGAGATTATTGTTGGGATTTCCATACTTTCCGGATTAGCGGAAGATCGAAGCTTTTGGAAGATTTTGCAAGAAGATCTCTCTTCTTGTTTAGGTTTGATTTAGGAAACGGATTGACATCCCGTTTTCCCTTCTTTCCTAAGGTTGTGATTGTTTAATTTAGTTTGAATCCTTTGACAATACTCGTTTTTTATTGTGACTTTGAGATTGGTTTGAAGATTATTGAAAGTTCTTGAAAGTTTCCATCTTTCTATCTTTTAATTCTTGAATTGATATCAATATGACCGTTGTTAGCTAAAACCCTTAACAATTCTAAGGTGAAGGGTTGATAGTTGTGGCTTAGATGATGATAGATCGATCGCAAATAGATTAGACCCTGAGAGTTCGAGAGAATTGTCGACGAACCCTAAATTACGGGCTGATCTTGAGTTCCACGACCGTGGAATCTCAAGATCCAACCGTAATTTCCCTCAAGTTTACGAACCTGCTTTTACTTTAATCCAAAGTTAAAGATTTGCTTTAACTTAGTTTAGATTTGTCTTTCTAGGTGGTAGTGAAGCCTCAACAACCTCTACCTCGATTGTGAGTGTCACAACCTCAATCGGTTAAGTTAGTCTTGATCCTTGGGTTACAAGTTTGGGTATTTGACACTAATTCTCACCTTTAGAATCTTTCTATATTGAGCCTCAACAACCTGTATAGAGAGTGCCTCGTAGGTGAGCTACATAAGGTTTTTGGAACTTCACCGTACGATTACCTTACTTTAGTATATCTTTGCATATCTCAACTCTGTCTTTATATCATTAAGTATATCTTGAATCGATTGCCACAGCTGGATACTTGGATCTTTAGGATTGTTGTTTTCCCAATATTTGCAAAACTCTCATACTTACTCGCTTGACAATCTGAAATCGAATTTGTTCCCACCCAAATCCCTGTGTTCGATACTCTGGAATTCTTGCTTAGCTACGTCGATCCGTACACTGCGGGTTCGCTGCTTGATTCTAGTTTTATAAATTTAAAGCTTATTTGCACACACCTTTAGGGGCGAACAAGTTTTTGGCGCCGTTGCCGGGGATTTGGTTTCGGCCGAATTCGGTAGCCGGTTGTCAAGCTTGGGAGCTTGCTCTCGTTATTTGATATTTTCTTGAGTGTATGCGCAGGTCTAGGAACACCGAGGATCTCTTACCTCTTGATCAAGAGCTAGAGAAAACCTTAAGGCAAAAGCGCAAGGAAAAGAAGATGGCTGAAGAACACGAACGTGATCTTCAAACGGAGTTGGCGGAGAAGGACGCTCAACTCCAATGGAATGAAAACCTCCGCCGGGATGAAATGGATCGTCATCAATCTGAAGTTAGCAAACTACAGGATGCGATGTTCCAAATGAGGAAGGGGTTAAGCGACATTAAGAATAAAGGAAGCAAGCAATCCTCAAGGAGGGTATCAAGATCTAGAAGAAGGAGAAGTCATTCATCCGCTGATGATAGTGACTCTTCCATGCCACCGTTAGAAGAAATTGATCCCACGATCAACATAAATCCCTTCCATCCACAAGGAGCTGCTAATCGCCGCATTCCACCTAGGAATGTGAGGGTCGAACGTGTGGATAATGAGCCAAGAACTCTTGGCCAGCGGATGGATCCAACACAACAACCACGCCGCTTGGGCGTGAACTTTGATGCTGAAGATGTGCAAGGGTTTAGCTTTAACCCTCAAGTTATTACTCTTGTTCGCCAAAACCAGTTTGGCAGGACAAGCGCTGAATCGCCACACCAACACTTGCAAAACTTTGTGTGTATGATGGAGACGATGAGACCGAAGAATGCTACTACCAACAGCTACAAGCTCAAGCCTTTCTTCTTCTCTTTGAAGGGGAAAGCGTTGTCTTGGTATCAAGCTCTTCCTAGTGGGAAACTAGATACGTGGGAAGACCTTTCCGCGGAGTTTCTCACCAAATTCTTTCCGCCTTCCAAAACGGCGGAACTTAGAGGTAAGATTAATGCTTTTTCTATGAGACCTAATGAAAGTTTGTTTCAATCTTGGGAAAGGTTTCAGGATTTGCTCTTGGATTGCCCTCATCATGGCAAATCCAAGCTTGCCTTGCTGGAGATTTACTACAAGGGGCTGGATGCGGGAACGCAATTCAACCTCCAATCCCTCTCATGTGGAACGTTCATGGACATGAGAGAAGATGACGCTTGGGACTTCATTGAGAAGCAAGCAAGAGTCATAGAGAAGTATTCCCACCGAAAAGTGGAGGGAAATCGTGTGGAGCAAGGAGCGAAGCTCACACATGAAGCTCAAAATCAGATTTTCTCCCTCAACAATGAGATCAAAGAATTGAAGGAGACTATCAAGACCAACTTCCCAAAGCAACAAGGGAAAGATGTTGGTTATTTGGGCAACAACAATGGCGGTGATAACACAAACCGCAACAACCGGAACAACAACCGGAATAACAATTGGAATGGAAACAACAACAACCGGAACAACAATTGGAACAACAATAGGGGTTCCAACAACAACAATTGGCGCTCCAATCAACAAAATTCCGGTAACTCTTATCCTTCCAACTCAAATTCACTAACCCCACCCTCCTCTTCCTATACTCCTTTGAAAAGCCAGGGGCAATCATCTAATGGAGGAAACACTTCGGGGAAGGAGAAGCCTGATCCCATGTTGGAGACGATTTTGGGAAAGCTTCAAGGGTTGGAGAACCGCCTCATCAAGGTTGACGATCAAGTCTCTAAGGTTGATAAAGCTCAAAAGGTTTTAGAAAACCAAATGTTCAACCACGCGCAGGAAGTTCCTAGAAATCAAGGGAAGCTTCCAGGAAAGACGGAGGACAACCCTAAGGGAAGGGTGATGGCGATTACGACTAGGAGCGGAGTGACTACTACCGATCCGCAGCCTACGTTCGTTGAAGTCCCCGTAGAGAAGGACAAAGAGAAGGGGAAGGAGAAGGAAGATGTCTATATTCCTCCTCCAGCTTACAAACCTCCCCTACCATTCCCTCAATCTAGAGCGCGAGCGCGCCTAGATAAACAATTCGGTAAGTTCATAGAACTCATGAGTAAGTTGCATATTAATATACCATTCATTGATGCTATTGTAGGTATGCCCGCTTATGGCAAGTTCTTGAAGGAGCTTCTCTCTAACAAGAGGAAGCTAGACGATTTCGGAGAGGTCAAGATGAGTTCGGATTCTTCGGATCTCATCAAGACCATGAAGGAGAAAATGCCCCCAAAATTGATGGATCCGGGGTCATTTTGCATTCCCATTGAAGTGGGAGATGTCACATATGACGCTTTATATGACCTAGGAGCAAGTGTGAGCATCATACCACTTGCGTTGTGCAGGAAGATCGGTTTGGGCGAACCTAAACCGGTGAAAATGACGTTATACATGGCGGATCGATCCATAACTCGCCCCGTCGGTATTGTAGAAGACGTCCCGGTCAAGCTGGGTAAATTCTTTGTCCCCATTGATTTTGTCGTGCTTGACATTCCTACAGATAGTCCGGTCCCGATCATACTCGGAAGACCGTTTCTTGCAACTTCCGGCTGCATGGTCGATTGCAAGAATGGTAGACTCGCTTTTGATATTGGAGAAGAGAAAGTAGAGTTCGTTCTTTCCACTCTAGTGAAGGAACCAATCTTTGATGAGGATATTTACGATATCCAAGATGAAGAAGGTTTATCTAGGGAAGAGGTAAGTGCGATTCTCTTTAACGATCCTTTACAAAAAGTCATTACCATGAGTCTAACAGATGTAGGGGAAGAAGAAGAGTGCAAAGAGGAAATTGAAGCCTTGGAAGCACAAGAAGAGATGCATGAAGAGGAGTTTGAGAAACTCCACGATGAGGTTGAGAATGTTAGAATCCACGGTCATACCCTGTATTCCACGACCGTGGATTTCACGACCAAAATCGACCTCCATTCCAGGGGATTACACGGCCGTGGAACATATGGAGAGCCCGTAATTCTGACCGTGGAAGAGGGTGATCGGCATACTTCTTCAACTCCTTTTGATTCCTCTCCAACTCACTCAACACCCTTAGAAACCTCTAAGGAAACGTCGGAAGCTCCTCAAGGATCATTGGAAGCTCCGAAAGTGATGGAACTCAAACCACTTCCTACTCATCTAAGGTACGCTTTTCTTGGATCTAATTCTACCTTTCCGGTTATCGTTAGTTCCGAACTAAGCATAGATGAACATGAACAGCTCATGATTGTCCTTAGGAAACATAGGAAAGCTATAGGCTATACTATTGAGGACTTAGTAGGAATTAAACCCTCCCTATGCATGCATAAGATATTAATGGAGGAAGACTTTAGAACTTCAAGACAACCTCAAAGGCGGTTGAATCCGACCATGAAGGAGGTTGTCAAGAAGGAAATTCTTAAACTTCTTGATGCAGGTATCATCTATCCTATCTCCGATAGTAAGTGGGTGAGTCCAGTTCAAGTAGTTCCGAAGAAGGGAGGAATGACGGTCATCACCAACAAGAACAACGAACTCATTCCTACCCGAACCGTGACTGGATAGCGGATGTGCATAGACTACCGCAAGCTCAACAACGTAACGCGGAAGGATCACTTTCCACTGCCATTCATTGATCAAATGCTTGAAAGGTTAGCACAACATTCGCATTTTTGCTACCTTGACGGTTATAGTGGTTTCTTTCAGATTTTGATACATCCGGATGATCAAGAGAAGACCACATTCACGTGCCCTTGGGGTACGTTCGCTTATAGGAGAATGCCGTTCGGGCTTTGCAATGCCCCAGCCACCTTTCAACGGTGCATGATGGCCATCTTCTCCGAATATGTAGAGGAAATCATGGAAGTCTTCATGGACGACTTCTCCGTATACGGTTCCTCTTTTAACGATTGCCTTTCTAACCTTTCTCTTGTTTTACAAAGGTGTGAAGACACTAACCTAGTTCTTAATTGGGAGAAGTGTCAATTCATGGTTAAGGAAGGAATCGTATTGGGTCACTTAGTCTCTAGTAGAGGGATAGAGGTAGACAAGGCTAAGATAGAGACCATAGAGAAACTTCCTCCCCCAATTTCGGTGAAAGGGATAAGAAGTTTCCTAGGACATGTTGGATTTTATAGACGTTTCATTAAGGACTTTTCTAAGATATCAAAACCTCTCACTAATCTATTGATGAAGGATGCGGTTTTTGAGTTTTCGCAGGAATGTTTGGATGCGTTTAACACCATTCGGCAAGCTCTAATTTCAGCACCTATTATCCAACCTCCGGATTGGACTCTCCCCTTCGAGATTATGTGCGATGCTAGTGACGTAGCTATTGGAGCTGTTCTTGGATAACGAAAGAAAGGGCGAACCCATGCCATATACTATGCTAGCAAGACGCTAGACGAAGCGCAGCTCAACTACACCACTACCGAAAAAGAGTTCTTAGCCATTGTCTATGCTATTGACAAGTTTCGCTCTTATCTTGTAGGTGCAAAGGTGATTGTCTACACGGATCATGCTGCGATCCGGTACCTCCTTGCAAAGAAAGATGCGAAGCCAAGGCTGATTAGATGGATTCTTCTCCTACAAGAATTCGATCTTGAGATCCGCGACAAGAAAGGCTCGGAAAATTCTGTTGCGGATCATTTGAGTCGCCTAACACATCTAGAGGACGACCATTTACCCATTGATGACTCCTTTCCGGACGAACACTTACACATCATAGAGGAGTGCATCAACGTGATCTCCAAAGGTAACGAACCATGGTTTGCTGATTTTGTTAACTATTTGGTTTGCCAGGAGATACCGCCCGGACTATCCTATGCACAAAGAAAGAAGTTCTTTAAGGACGTCCGGGAATACTATTAGAACGAGCCTCTCCTCTTTAAGAGAGGTCCGGATGGCATCATTCGGCGATGTGTGCCGGAAGATGAGATACAAAGTGTCATCCGCCATTGTCATCCACTACCTTGTGGAGGACACGCTAGTTCAAACAAGACTAGCGCAAAGGTATTGCAATCTGGATTTTATTGGCCTACTTTATTTAGAGATGTGCAATCCTTTGTTTCTTGCTGCGATGCTTGTCAAAGAACAGGCAATATTTCTAGAAGGAATGAGATGCCCCTCAACAACATCCAAGAGGTGGAGATTTTCGACGTTTGGGGAGTTGACTTCATGGGACCATTCCCATCCTCTTGTGGAAACCAATACATACTATTGGCGGTAGACTACGTTTCTAGATGGGTGGAAGCAATTGCCTCTCCCACAAATGATGCCATGGTGGTGGTTAAGTTCTTTAACAAGACCATTTTTCCGCGATTCGGGACACCAAGGACGATCATTAGTGATGGAGGTTCTCACTTCATAGCCCGTCGCTTTGAAGCTCTTCTAGCTAAGTATGGGGTTACTCACAAGGTCGCTACCCCTTACCATCCACAAACGAGTGGACAAGTTGAGATCTCAAATAGGGAGATCAAAGGAATTCTAGAGAAGACGGTTTCAAGGACTAGGAAGGATTGGTCCTTAAAGCTAGATGATGCATTATGGGCGTACCGGACTGCGTACAAGACTCCCATAGGAACCACACCATACAACCTTGTGTATGGAAAGTCTTGTCACTTGCCGGTGGAGCTGGAGCACAAAGCGTTTTGGGCTATCAAATGGCTGAATTTCGGCATGAAGGAAGCGGGAGAGAAGCGTCCCCTAGACATCAACAAGCTGGACGAACTCCGTTTGAACGCCGATGAAAACGCCAAGATCTACAAGGAAAGAGCGAAGCGTTGGCATGATAAGCATATCATTCCAAAGGACTTCAAAGAAGGAGATCAAGTTCTCCTCTTCAATTCAAGACTTCGCCTCTTTCCAAGTAAGCTTAAATCCCGTTGGACCGGACCCTTTCCAATCAAGCGTATTTTCCCCCATGGTGCAGTTGAAGTATGGGGTGAAGCTAGCGGAAGTTTTAAGGTGAACGGCCAACGACTCAAGAAGTATACGCCGGAACTCCAAGCTGAGGAGTTCGCGCCTACCGCACTCGAATAAAGTGCGAGACTGGTCTAGCTACGGACCTTAAACAAAGCGCTTCTTGGGAGGCAACCCAAGGTATTGCATTTTCGTTTTTGTTTTCGATTCATAGATTAGTTTAGAATAGACGTTTTCGCTTTATTTTGCCTCGATTTCTTCCGGTATGTTCGTGTTTTTGGTTGTAGGATCGATGGAAAAGGAGAAAGGGAAGATAATGTCGAAGAAAAGTGACAAAATTTGGACTTTGGAGCTTTACAGGAGGTTCCACGGTCTAAATTACGGTCGTCATAGCTACAGTGCCCGTAATTTCCAAAAGCCTTTGAAAAATCACCAAAACCACGGTTCCGTACACTTCCACGGCCGTGGAACACCCCGACAGACCGTGATTTTCAAAAATTTTGCCTGCGACTATATAAACCACATTCTTCACAAATTCATCCCAAAAATCCCTCTTTCCACGACCTAAGTGCCGAAACACCACGACCCCTCTCAATTCCTCGTTTTCTAATCGTTTTCAACAATTCTTCATCCTAAACTGCAGCAAATTCAACCATAAACAAAATCCAAGCGACAAACCGAGCGGAAATCCATCAACAAACGCGCATTTCGGATTTTTCAATCCGAAAAAGAGGTTTATTCTTTCTTCTCGATTCTCGCCAATTTGGGTCGTTTTTGCTATAGATTTTTAGGAAGAACTGATAAAGACTGGAAGGAATTAGACTAGGACTGCTTGTTGTGGTGATTGCTTGTGAATTTGTTGAGATTCGTGACTTTCTGAGACGAATCACAGTTTTTGGGTAAACCACGGCCGTGGATTTGGAAGAACAGACCGTAATTTTTGTGCAGAATGGATTTTGTAAGAAGAGTGTCGGGAAGGATAAAAGAGAAGAAGGGTAACCAGAATAAGAAAAGAAAGGGAAATCCTTCCTCCTCATCCTCTAGGGCACCACCACCATCCTCACCTTCACCACCATCTTCACCTTCACCCCCATCCTCACCTCCTCACCCTAGAGTCCCGACCATACACGAGAACCATCTCGCTGCATTCGAGAAGATACAGAAAAGGGCAGTAATTGGCCCTAGATATTTGTTGTTGGAGGATCTACATCCTCTCAACATAGTTGATGACCTTACTTGGCTCTTGGATAGAGCCGGACTAGTTATCTTCTCGGCTATCCGAGAAGACGCCTATGAGGAAATCACCCGGGAGGTTGTGACGTCTTTCGAGCACAGCCACGTAGATAGGACCGTCTCTTTCCGTCTCATGGAAAGAGACTACCATTTGAGTATCGTCGAGTTTGGGACTATTTTTGGGTTTCATGAGACCTTCAATGGTCGATTTCCGAGCGGTGTTTACCCCAAGGACTTTTGGGAGGAAGTTGCAATGATTTACGCCGACGAGGACCGTTGGCAACCCGCTGATACCAATGCTAGATTGATGTACCATCTAGCTTTGAAGATAGCTCACCGTGTTCTTTCGGAGTGTCTCTTTCCTAGGACGGAGACACCCCAAAAGATAAAGACGGATGAGTTATTCTTGCTCTATTGTATGCTTTATGGACGCCGTGCAGATTGTGCTACTCTCTTGGCTGCTACTATGAGCAAGCTCAAGAACAAGGCGAAGGGAAACATCGGATATCGTGGGATAGTTACCCACATTGCTAGAAGTCTTGGTGTAGATTTTTCTGCTTGCACCCGCATACCGGCCGTTCCTCTAGGGTTACATGCTTTCATGGTTAGGGGTCTTATCTTCCCCACACATAGAGGTCCGCCTTATGCGGGCATGCCTTGGGAGAGTAGGATAGGCAGGGGTATAGAGTGGCTGCCGGAGTACTCCATTGTGGCGGGACGCCACAATTGGAAGGAGACGTTCGCTGCGATGCATGCGAACAGGTTAATAGCTCCCCCTTATGTCCCACCACCGGTTGTCGAGGAGGAGGATATGGGAGATCAGTTTGAGAGTGGAGGAGGAGCGGAGCAGGAGTTTGGCACGTTTCCGGACCAGCCGGAGGCGGCCCCAGATGTACCTAGATGCTCTCCACGTCCAGCTAGAGCATCAGGCTCGTCATCTCGCCGCGCTAGCGTGAGTGAGAGGCCCACGTGGATGACCACACCTCCCACATGGTATGGTATTCCCCCTCCTTGGTCCACGGAGCAGCCAGCAGCACCACCGCCAGTACCAGCACCATCCGACGCCCCAGCATGGTTCAGTCACGCCCCTGGATGGTACGAGCAGATGCCGGATTGGGCTACCGGACTTTCAGAGAGAGTAGGAGCGTTGGAGATCCGAGATGATGCCAGAGACGGACGCCTAGACGAGCTTGACCACATGATGAGGGACGTCTACCGCCAGTAGTTTGGGCGGCCATACGACTCCAGCTTCTCTCCATTCTCACCTCCGCCGGCACCGCAGTAATTTGATGCATGACCGTTTGTTTTAGACATTCCCGCCACCACTTTGTGAGTTTCTTTTTCTTTTCTTTCTTTTCTTTATTTCTTATGAACATTAGGGACAATGTTCGTCCTAAGTATGGGGTGGGATGTACTAAAAAGTTTGTAATAACTCTACTCTCTATGTTTGCTTTCATTCGAGACTATCGTTGCATGTTAATTATGTGTTGCACGTTTCCTTATCGCATTGCATGAAAAAGAACTTTAAAAACCCATAAAAATTGAAAAAAAATTGAAAATTTTGTGCTTCTAATGAGTTGAGATGATTTCCATGATAATCATTACTTGTGAATGGAGTTTTGATAACAATTGCATGCTTAAAAGAATAGTGAATCGAAAAGGATTTGAATGAATGAATTCTACCTCTTTTGCAAGTTTTATAATGTGAAAATGTTACCTAAATCATGTTGAGAAATTGAAGTTGAAATCACGTTATAAGTTCCTATACTTCTTGTTGAAATGATTAAGGCAATTCGATACTTTCTTTCTTCTTTCTTTGATCATCTAGCTCCTCATTGAAATATTAGCCTCCTTTACCTATCCGGGAATTTTGGAGAAGTGAATGAAAAAGGCATGTTTGATGTGGGAGGGCCATGAGAGAAATTATTTGCAATCAAGTGAATAGAAAGAAATTGTAGGTTTGGGGAAGTCAATCATGACGATGAGTAACTCGGCACCATTCACATAGCCGGGTGTTTGTGTCTTGCCAAAGTCGGATTGAGCGATATTCCTAGCGGATTATGGTATGTGCGCTAAGGGTTTGAGGCATATCATGAAAAATTGAGAAACGCCAATCTCCTAGGCTTCGGTTTTTGTGCACCTCTATCCATAACTCCAAAAGTAAAGTCGAAAAATGAAAGGAAGAGAGCAAAGCTCTAAGTGAAGTGTTGCGGAAACCGCAAAAGAAGAAGATGGTAGTTGTCCACTTTCCCGGATTCACGCACCACATTCCCTAAAAGGTTTCCTTCCCTTCCACATTCTAGACCTTTTTCTTTGAAAGTCCTTAAGATCAAAAGAATGTTATATGACTTTGTGATCTAAATTGAAGTTTCTTATGGTTGATTTTGATAATGTTTGAAGGTTATGATGCTTGTATAGAAGTTTGATTTATTTATGAGTTCTCTTTGCTTTTTACTCTTTGATTGAGTGTGTGAAAGTTTGATAAACGATTGAAGCAAGGTTTGAGAATGATCTATTCTTTAGAAGTCACATTCATCCAAAAGAAGGTACACATATTTCATCCTAACTCTTGTTTAAAGCTTTTTGAAAGACCTTGCTTAGGGACAAGCAAGTGTTAAGTATGGGGTTATTTGTTAGCATGAAATATTGTGATATTTTAGGCACGTTTTCTAAACGTATTTGATTCATATTGATAGTCTTTGATTGAACTTTGCTGCATATGTGAGCTAGTATTACCTATATTGTCGATATGGATGTCTACACTAGTTCTATGTTGATTATAGGTGATTTGGAGCTATTTCCGAACGGAATCGAGCAAAAGAGAAGTTGATTGAGTGAGTCCATAGATTGAGGACACTCTTAGGAAGCAAATTGGAGTTTTATTTGAG
Source organism: Fagopyrum esculentum (assembly GCA_033239045.1). Lineage (NCBI taxonomy): Eukaryota > Viridiplantae > Streptophyta > Magnoliopsida > Caryophyllales > Polygonaceae > Fagopyrum > Fagopyrum esculentum. The sequence goes on along the minus strand of BSUD01000002.1, from coordinate 102,091,860 downwards.
GAATGCACGAAGCTAGGGAAGAATCACGTTCTTGCCCTAAACCACGCTCTAAAATACGGCCGTATTACAAACCACGTTTTGTTCCACGGCCGTGGATGTTGCAAAGAAAAGCGTGATGCATTCCAGTAACTATTACGGTCGTGGAACGTATGGTGCAAACCGTGACCTAATCCACGCTCTAAATTACGGTCGTGGAAACTTCCACGACCGTGATCTTGGCGAATCTTTTTCGCCACACTTTGAAGCCACGATCTTTTGAAGATCGGGCCGGGCCGATATTTCGTCTTGCCCTATAAAAAGACGGACGAAGAGAGATTTCGGCATCTCCGTTATAGAAGAAAAATGCCCATTAATCACCGCTTACCTTCGTTGAGAAGCATTTGGAGATCTCATTGGAGATCAAGGTTCGTGCTTGGAATTGCCCTAATCTCGCACTTGGTGGAGATTATTGTTGGGATTTCCATACTTTCCGGATTAGCGGAAGATCGAAGCTTTTGGAAGATTTTGCAAGAAGATCTCTCTTCTTGTTTAGGTTTGATTTAGGAAACGGATTGACATCCCGTTTTCCCTTCTTTCCTAAGGTTGTGATTGTTTACTTTAGTTTGAATCCTTTGACAATACTCGTTTTTTATTGTGACTTTGAGATTGGTTTGAAGATTATTGAAAGTTCTTGAAAGTTTCCATCTTTCTATCTTTTAATTCTTGAATTGATATCAATATGACCGTTATTGGCTAAAACCCTTAACAATTCTAAGGTGAAGGGTTGATAGTTGTGGCTTAGATGATGATAGATCGATCGCAAATAGATTAGACCTTGAGAGTTCGAGAGAATTGTCGACGAACCCTAAATTACGGGTTGTTCTTGAGTTCCACGACCGTGGAATCTCAAGATCCAACCGTAATTTCCCTCAAGTTTACGAACCTGCTTTTACTTTAATCCAAAGTTAAAGATTTGCTTTAACTTAGTTTAGATTTGTCTTTCTAGGTGGTAGTGAAGCCTCAACAACCTCTACCTCGATTGTGAGTGTCACAACCTCAATCGGTTAAGTTAGTCTTGATCCTTGGGTTACAAGTTTGGGTATTTGACACTAATTCTCACCTTTAGAATCTTTCTATATTGAGCCTCAACAACCTGTATAGAGAGTGCCTCGTAGGTGAGCTACATAAGGTTTTTGGAACTTCACCGTACGATTACCTTACTTTAGTATATCTTTGCATATCTCAACTATGTCTTTATATCATTAAGTATATCTTGAATCGATTACCACAGCTGGATACTTGGATCTTTAGGATTGTTGTTTTCCCAATATTTGCAAAACTCTCATACTTACTCGCTTGACAATCTGAAATCGAATTTGTTCCCACCCAAATCCCTGTGTTCGATACTCTGGAATTCTTGCTTAGCTACGTCGATCCGTACACTGCGGGTTCGCTGCTTGATTCTAGTTTTATAAATTTAAAGCTTATTTGCACACACCTTTAGGGGCGAACACTCCTATTTCACTATCTGTAGACAACTACATTTTTCCTTGCTGTTTCCAATACAATGACTTGAATCCCATTTGGAATGAGCACTTTGAATTTGTAATTGAAGACAAATCTACTCAACACTAGACGATAAAAGTTTACGACGATGAAGGACTGCAGGCATCTGAACTTATAGGTTGTGCTTAGTTGAACCTCAAAGATCTCGGGCCTTGTAAAGTCAAATATGTGTGGTTGAAACTGGTCCAAGATTTGGAGGTTCGGAGAGATATCAAAAACTGGGGTGAGGTGAGAATTTCTTTTATTTGATCGGAAAATCTAATTTTATCAAATTAACTTGCTTGTCTTCCTTTAATTTTTTCAAAGATATTTGTCTTGTGACAGTGAAAGACTGGAAGAGGAAATTAAAGTATGCAGTTTTTGAAAGGATCGAGTCTTAATCTTGCTCATTCTCTCAGACAAAGCTATGTAAGTCTCATTGTCCATTTTGTGACTCTCTTTAGCTATTTTCAGTTTCATGCTTCAGGTTTATCCATTGAATGAATCACTTTATCTTGTATCTTGCAAGTCGGCCAAGCTGGTTTAGAAGTTGAAATGGTTGTCTATGAAGCTACTATGGATGAAGGTCAACTTGTTGAAATGGGCACACATGTAAAATTGCTGACAATTTATCCATGTGCTTTGAAAGTGCTTGTTCTATTTATTTATTATTGGTGTCAAAACTAGGATGGGTGTGGATTAATCCAACAACTTTGTAAAAAGTACATTATATGTAATGTTTCTTTGATTTAATGATACTAGTTTGTACGCACAATGTGCAACTTAATTGCTTGTTTTTGTAATTAATTTTGTAGCAGGGTGTTTATAATGGTTCATAAAAGTGTCAATAATATTTAGCGTCAATCTCTTATAGGGATTGACGCTAAATATTAATTACTCATAACTCATTTGTCGACGCTTTTTATTGTCCATAAATGCAAAAATTAATTGGCGGGAATTTTGGAGAGAAGTTGGCGCCCAAAAATCTCGACGCTTTCCAACGTCCACTGTATTTAAATTTTTAATAAAAATTCAAACCATAAAAGTGTCGAAAAGGATACATCGACCGTAAATAGCGCCGATAATGTTCGACGATAAAAAGTGTCGACCATTCTCCGCGTCGCGAATAACTACGCTTAGTGAAAGCGTCGAGAGGTTTTTTCTCGACGCTATTTAACGCCGAAAAAGCCTTAAAAAAGCGTAGTTAATGACCCGTGTTTCTAGTAGTGTACATAAGGTGGTTGGTTTTGGGGTTGTTTATGTTTTCCCTTCTGTGTGAGGATGATGTTTTGTTTACCTCTTGTGTGAGGATGTCGTTTCATACTCGGCTATGTTATTGTTTACCTTTGGTTATACAGTTTATACGGTTTTATGTATTTGTTTTTATATCTGCCAGTGTCATGTTGTAAGGTCCAGTGAACTTGTTGTCAGGCTAGGGTCAGGATCCATTGTGAAATCCTAGCCCAATGTGACATCCCGAGTCCCACGGAATCGGGGTGTTACAGAAGTGAGTGCTTCCTTCAATGTAGCCGATCCTACATCTTTTCTTGACAGGGACGAAGGAAAATTAACAGGAGCTCAAGCCAAGATGATGGGTTAGTTTGTGTGTGTGTGCTATGGATCTAGTTGGATATTATTTTTAGGTGAAAGTCATAGAAGAAAGCATGAAGATGTTGATGCACATACAACCACATGAGTAATGTTTACATGTTGCCTATTTCCACCCATGCATGTCACGTAATTGTGTGTTATGGATTTAGTTGGATATTATTTCCAGTCTATAATTAAACTTCTTTTAGCAGGGGTTCAATTGCATAAAGTGGGCCTTTTTAAGTTAGTTTAAGCACATGTTTTTAATTAAGTATTTATAAGTTATTTTAGACCCGATTAGAGAGGGTTCTAATCTGAATTTTTCAGAGCTAAACTCACATTAAAATTGTGACAAAGGAATTTTCAAATCCATCACATTCATCAAATTGTTATTTCCCATTGTCGTCGCCTATCCCATTCACACAAATCTTTGGTTTCTTCCCCATGCCAATAACCAGTTTTGAGTCATTTGTTGTGGGTGTCGAAATATCTAGATTCCTAACAGTTTATCCTCGTATGATTTGTAGTCTTCGAAAAGGAGTAGACGAACGTCCTTATATAGTTAGATTCAATTACATGTAAAACCGGTTACTAAGATGTTGTACGTGCTTGACTTGGATAATGTTGAACTCATTTAGTTATTAAATTTTCCATCTAAGAGCATCACCCCTATACCGGGGATCCAAATACCTTAGTGGGGTAAGACAACACGTCACATAAATCAAAGTAAACAACCATTGTGTATCATGTTTGTAGAAGGAGTTATCCTAGGAATCGTCAACACTTGATCCTTCTAGAATGGATGCCTATCTTATTTCAACATCAATTCAAACAAGTACTTCGGTCTTCCAAGTTGCACAAAAAAACAAAGAGAGACGGTTTATTCCTTATCAATCCTTGGGGACTAAATGCTTTCTTTTGTACAAATGGAACGCCTTTAAAAGCAAAATGAATCTCCCATTTTAGGGAACTGGGGCCACATTTTTGGGGTCAATAACTACCCAAAAGCGGTTAAAAACCGTTGAGAGAGGTTGGTGAAAGTAATCTTGGAAAACCTTAGAAGAGCCCCAAAGTCCAAGAAGTTGTCCACATGAAGCCCAACGAGCACATGAAACTAGCTAAATTGTCTTGGCACCAAGCACTCTAAGAGACAAGGTCAACAAAGCTCTTTTCAATTAATGAAATTGTACGTCATAACTGAGTTAAGGCAATGTTCCAAGATACTTGTGAGGCTCAACTAAACCACTTTTTGGCAAATCCGCGGTAGACAAGTCCCTTCGAACAGTTTACTAAATACCATATTTTTACCCCGTAATCACTATTTACTCTAAGTATCCGTCAATTTTATTGTCTCACGCAACTGAGACCATCGTAATACACATGTGAGTAACTTATTGAACCTTATCTTGAGGTTCATTGAGAGTTAGCACAAATCTCTAAAACACTTATGAGTGGAACACTAGAAAAATTCTTGAGATCTCATACTTGTGTGTGAAATATTTGTGATGGATATTCTTGTTTCGCGAGTTCTCTTTCCTGGCTTATATATTTGGTTTTATTGGTCTTGATTCTTCTATTTCATATTTGATAATCTTTATTTTTTTTAAGTTTGGTATAGTAGATTGGATGTTTTGTGACGCAAAACAAAACATGTAATTCCGAACCTCATAAACAAATTAAATGGCTTCTTGCCTTTTTACTCTTGAGTTTTGATCGATTTGTTTATCAGTTAAAGGTATGGACAAGCAAAGCCAAAAAGTATAGACGTGATTCTGGTTCATTAATATGGAATTTAGATATATTCATAAAATTCATGAATGAGTAACATGGTACAACTTCAAAAACAATGACAGATAGTCCGTCTCTAATTGGTCAGAAGCTGCTATTCTTACCTTAACGATGAGTTTATGACTCTAATCAAACTAAAGACTTAGAAAAGAGCAAGTGGGGGTACTTTGATCATCACCATACTAATTAGTCAATTAGATGATCAATAAAAACATGAAACTAACAAGTGTTTTCATTATTGCGAAGGTGATGATACAAGAGGGTTAGTTTTAGCAGAATGTTTGGTGAATCTGGTGAGCAAGTTCTTCAGCGCTGAGCTGGCATTGAATCCCGATCTGGCAAGCCAACAAAAGCAAGTCCAAATGATTAGGGTTTCGTTTGTGGTAAAATAAATGGAGATTGAAATAATTTGAAAATTGGTTTGAGAAAAAGCGGTAATAAATACTCTGAAACATAAAGACAAAAAAAAAAGGACCGGTGATGAGAAAGGCAGGAAAATGCATGTGGGCTTGAATTCAAAATTTTCAGTAATGAGAGAGAATCGGCATAGATTTATACGTACTTTATTATACTGAATTGTGGGTAGTTCTACAGTAGTATTATTAGTAGTTTCCCAGTTCATGCATATATTGGGTCTCCAATAAATGCTGTCTTTATATATTTTATAACCAAAATAACCTACGCTATGCCGCCTTCAAATGTTACCTACATCTATCTAGAGATTAACCTAACCCAAACCTCGGATTGTTAAGAAAACTACGTATCCTACCATGCTTTTATGCTTTGAGCATTGCCAATGGTAGATAGAGATCGATGCGACTCTACACAATCCTGTCATACTAACTTGCTAGCTAGCTCCTACATAAGTCAAAATGCATGTCTATAGATAATAAAATAGGTAGCTAGTAAGATCATTTATGCAAGATGGGTACCACTTATATGAAGGGGACCAAGAAGCTACCTTTAGACCAACAAAGACAAAGATGCTTCACCTAAGTCAATGCAAGCCTAACATATCTATCTACACCTATATGTAAATCTACCATGCAAAACCCACAAATATAATTGTGCCTCCAATTATAAATAAATGTTGTTTTAACATTAAAATTTTGATCACAATTATTTTTTCATTTTAGATTTTTTTCACCAATAAATAAGTAGAAATTATGAGATTTGTTTTTGAAAATTGTTTCTATAGATTACTTTTAGGTAAATAATCTTTCTTACTGGTTCAAAAGAGTATGAGACATTTAATAAAGGATAAGATTTAATAAAAAAAAAATCTTTGTAAAATCTATGTAATTTAATATGTTTTTTAAAAACTGTGTCAAAGTCTAAAACCACGTTTAATTATGATCGGAGAGAATATGTTAAATTTACCTTAATGGTGAAGGAATTAAGGACCATGTCTTGATCAAGGGGGTTGATGTTAAGCTGAAGGATCTCAAAGGAAAGATCCTCGAGAGCCGAGATCATCTTCACAACCTGCCCTGCAATCTTCTGGGATCTAGTCTTTAACACCAAATTAGGGCCTGAAAACTTAACCTCCACCTCGGCCAGGGCCGATTTTGAGTTGGCCACGAGCTCGTTGGAGTTGTCATTGATGGAGGATGTGGAAGAAGAGCAGGGCGACGATGGAGGTGGTTGAATCCTACAGGGCCTACTACTGTAAGGGCTACTTGGTTGAGGTGTCCTTGGGCACATGGGAAGGTTAATTAGCCTTGGGCTTAGAGGTGGCTTTCTAGGGCTAAGTGCTATTGGGGAGGGTCTTGGACTTGAGGCAATGTTAAGCCTTGGGCTAAGTACTTCGCTGTATGCTTTTCTTTGCTTCTTTGCCTCAAGGGACTGGAGGATTTGCTGCAGCTCACTTATGTAGTCCACCACTCCTCCAATTATGGATGCTTGGTCTCCCTAATTAACAAATTAATTGAAGAAAAAAGATTAAACTACAAAAAGAAGAGACGCTAGAAGTGGCATGCAGACTTGGGCATCTACACATATATATCGTACGTAGTTTGATAGGAGAATATATAATCAGTGACCAAATTAACTTGTGCTATGTTATAAGTGGGTAGGGAGCAAGTGAATAGAAGATGTTGACATATATATAGAATTGATGTCTAGCTAATATGGGAATTACCTAAGATAGATAGATTGGTAGATAAAGGGTTAGATAGAGTACTCGTTTAACCTAGAAATAAGGTTAAGATAGATGGATAAATAGATAGACAGATAAAGGGTAGATAGTGTACTCGTTTAACGTAGAAACAAGGCATGAGAGCACGAAGCACAGACAAGTGGTCATTCATTTGCTTTCTCCGGTTCCTTTCGACAGTAATGTGACACATCTTCTCCCCTTTGGGTGAAATGGGTCCTTCTTCGAGCCTCCTCCTCTTACTCCCTGCGTGGGGAGCGGGAGCAGCAGCAGCAGCGGAAGCGGAAGCGGAAGCGGGAGTAGGAGACGGAGGAACGGGTGCAGGAGAAGAAGTAACCTCCTCCAAGCTCTCCAAGATACTAAAGAGGTCATCAGCATCCCCGAAGTCAGGGTCATCAAACCAGTTGCATAAACTATCACCCATGTTAATTTGGAACTCTCTCGAGATCTTCTAGGTTGTGTGTGACTGTGGAGGGAGGGCCTTTAAAATTAAAAAGTGAGTGGGAGGGTAGGTAATATGTATGCTGGATTATACACTATGCAGTGGTGGCCTGGTGCTTCAAAATTTTGAAAGGGACGGAAGTAGCAATCAACGTCATGGAAAAGCAAAGGTGTGTGTTTCTATCTTACCGTTAAAGGGATGGCCACAAATTTCGGGCGGGGTATATCAATATCACCATGTACGCTACAGCAACCAATTTTACCCTCCCCCTCTCTCTATCTCTCTCTTTCTCAAATACCCAACAAGGGAGAAGAGAATAGGGTTTCTTCTAACCTAACTCATCTCTGCAAGAAAGATTCAAACCACTTATATATATATATATATATATATATATATCAATTTACAACACTAAAATATTGTTGGAATTTTGAGGGGATACATTCGCATTAATTGAGGGCTCTCCTTTTAAATACACTACTTCCCTTGCGCGTGATAAACACGCCCTATCACAAGTGCTAAAATTAATTAAAAGAGTAATTTTATTCACAATCACAGCAAAATTAAAAATTAAAAGAGTGATTTTATTTGAATCGCAAAAAATCAACAGATAGGAAAAATATACAACGATGCATATGCGTCCCATTCAGCCGCATGCGCACGCGTCCGAAAATCCTATAAGGGATTAGTCACTTCTTCCTCCTCTCTTTCCTGTCTCGCAAGATCCTTGAAATTTTAGAACTTGTTCGTCCCAAAAGTCAAAAAAAATTGAGAAAAACCCGAAAGCAAAATCGTTGCAAGTGCGACACAGACAATGGATCCAGAATCGAATGTTGCATATGCACAACATACGCAAAGAAGAAAACGTCATTTGTCCCGGCTCCATGTAAGTTTTTAACCTTTTTTTATTTTGGCGTTTTTACAACTATAGACTGAATTTACTTAGTTTATGAAGATTCAGTTATTTTAGGAAGAATTGGAATTGAATATTATCGAGATTTAGCATTTTTACGGGATTTTATGAGTTTTTGTTACCTTTTGAATGGGCTCTAACATTCCGGCGAAGAAGACAATTAATTTTTTTGATTTAAATATTTTATAAGTTAAAGTTTAAACATATTAAAATTAATAATGTATAGTTTTAATTAGAAAAATAAAATCTTGCAATAAAAAAACATTAAAGAGAAGAAGAGGTGAGATGCTATACGTGTCACATCATATGCCCGTAAAGATTCTAGAGCTCGAGGAGCTATTGAGGTGGATGCACCATATCCTTCTCTCATTGAAACAACTATTGAGGTGCATGATATCATCATTGAGAAGGGATGCGGCAGCATCATCACGGTGTTCTTCGGATATCATACGGAGGATTCGGAGGATAATTCACATCCAGATGACATTCCAATTCGTGAGGAAGAGCAAATTCTTGTTAAGCAAGAGCATCTACCTTTGGAGCATGAGCAAGAGTAGGTACCTATTGACGAGGTATAAGAGCTTCATCATGAGGAGGCACATATTTCAGAGGCAGTCTTGCATATCCTGGGACAAGTGCTCCGATTATCCCAGAGTTGTTGACATGTTACGTTCAACACAAAGCTAGCATGATATGGGTTGAGAGGGTATAATTTCCTTGGTTTTTTAAAACATTTTTTTTATCTTTAATTAACATAATGTCAATTTTTCTAAATTATGGTAGGACAATTGTTGGATGATTAGGGTCATGAAGAGAATGGATGGAATCAAGAAAGTACGTGCATGGCTCGAGATTTGGACGACCTGTATTCCTGGTTTAGTTTGGCTAGACGCAACCGACTTACAAAATTAGAGGACCTTTAGTTCAGTGGGGTCGATCACTCTTTCACTACGGCGTTCGTCGAGAGGTGACACCCAAGACGAACACATATCAGACGTCGTGGCAAAGATGGGTATAGCGTTACACGATGTCCAAGTTATTATGGGACTTGTAGTTGATGGGAATGCACTACTGACACACGGTGAACATAGTTATAGGTATGATTGACTTGCTCATTCTTTTGGATTATCCCTAGAGGAGGTCCTTTGGAACTGCACGCAATTACTTTGCGATCCTTTGAGGACGAGGGACATAGACATGTTGGACCTTCCAGATCTTTCACGTGATATTATTGCATCTACATATTTGCGATTGTACATTTCATTGGCCTTGGGAGTTGACAAATCTACCAACATGATCCAATCATGGCTTATCGACCTAGTACGAGATCATGAGAGGACGTTTGTATATGCACGGGGGTCTGGGATGCTCGCATTTCTGTATAGATCTTTGGGGGAAGCTGTCAAGATGCTTGTGATGATGTTGGGAGGATATACTAGATTTTTACAGGTATAGAGGATCCAAGCATACATGGACAACACATTAAACACCAAAACAAAGATTTTTAATCTGTCGTAAACAACACATTAAACACTAAAATAGTGGTGTTTAATCAAGAAAAAAATTTCAATATGTTGTTGACAAAACTAAAACTATTGTTTTCGTGTTTAAGTTATGTTGACAACACTAAGAGTCAAAATTCTATGCTTGGGTGTTGTTGACATCAAAATCATATTTGTTGACAGTGTAATATATTACAACAACGAAAACTAACAGGAAATCAAAACAAAGGAGGAGGAGGAGAAGGCAATTGGAATGAGAGAATACATGGAATAAACACGAAGCCCAATCTATTCATTCAAATAAATAAGATTGAGAAGAAAAAGATCAAATTTGAAATTATACCTTATTTTAAGTTGTTGATTCGAATTCGAAACATGAAAAAATCGCAAATTAAAGATCACATTACCGAGTTCATCATCAATAGTGTTGTTGGTTGTAGGACGAAAAGAAACAAGATCATAGAGAAGACATGTTTTATCATGAAAAATTACAAACAATGACAATACCCATGGGCTTTAGAGTGAATTGGGCAACTAACTTCTTGCGATAATAAGTTATAGTGTTTGTCCTTCTTTTATTAATTTTTGAGATTTTAGCCCCTTTCTAGTAACTTTTGGTTTTTGACTTCACGTGTGTTCCTAGCTTCCTTCTATGCTCCATCATGTTCCTTTATGATTTAATCCATAAATGTGTCATTTTGCTCCATAATTCGTTAAATTACCTACAATTGCAACAAGAATCCGTGTAGACATCTTTTCTAACAAAGTATGCAAATATGAGCTTAAATGCTATGGATTCATGTTTATGCATGTAAAATAAAGGGAAAATCTACCTAAATACATGCCTAAATATAGGTTATAATTCATGTCATCAACATTGAAGGTTCGTGAGCCTGTTCACCAATCTTGTAGGAGGTATAAAGCTCCTTCAAATATTCAAGCACATCCTCAATAACTTCCTCTCTTTGTCTTGCAACCCATCTCTCATATTTCAAGGCTTGTCCTTAAGCCTAATTTGCCTCAATACTTCATCAAGTTCGGCTCGGAGGTTCCTTACGGCCATTGGCTACGTCGAAAAGTCTAAGGCAAAAAGAAAAACAAGATCAAAAGCAAAGGGGGGGGGGTCTACACTATCAACGATCATGCACACATAATGATCTAGACCTAGTCCCCGACAACAGCGTCAAAAACTTGTTCGCTCTAAGACGTGTGTAAATACTGAATGAATATAGTCTTCAATTTATACTTGTGATAAAACCCAAAGCAAATTAGTGAACCCGTAGTGTATGAATCAAATTATAGTAAAAGCAAATATTCTAAGGTCGATCTTAGGGACTGAGATGAAATCAATATAGGTGATATATAAAAAATAGAATAGACTAAAGTTGATACTAAAGAATGAAAAGACAAAAAGCAATAAAGATGAATAATACGATAATCGGGCAATGCAGGTTCTAGAGATCAAAGTATCTAGGTTTGGTTTTCGATTCAAGAATTTTAAAAACTAGGACAAGGTTGGGATTGCTAAATAAAAGTGTTTCTAAGGTGGGAAAGATCAAGGGGGAGGTCTCACAAACCAACTATCCTAAACCAAAACTCATATTACCGGGTAAGTCTCAAGTTTCTAAGGAGAGGAACATAAACTCAAACCAACCACTAAACCTAAGGGAATAGAACGAACCTTCAATGGGTAAGTCTCAGGTTATGCTCACTCAGGAAAGAAGGTGGCACACTCAAACCTAATAAAGGATTTTGAATCCTTTATTACCTAGAACTTGTCATCGTTAGTAACCAAGAAACGGAATCACGGGGTAAGTCTCTTCCCAAGCTTAGATGTAAGCCTTAGAGGGAACTAAGGGTATGAAAGGCTCAACAAAGAGTAGGATTTGGGCAATCTAAAACCCAAGCATAAAGATATAACATATACGGATCAACAAAAGAAACCTCGGGTTGTTCTAAGGAAAACCTATGCTGCTGTTCCTGAACAACAGGTCGAGGTTCTAAAGAACGAGGGTTAAACCGACTCTAAAGATCAAAACTAACATAAAGGCTCAGTCTATCATCATATAAACCAAAACTTTCAACCAATCACCCTATAATCCCAAGGGTTAAGCTAACAACACACATATTCAAATCAAGAAAGATAAAAGAAAGATTCAAGAAAACCATAAACCAAATAAACTAAAAGAAAAGTAAGAAATACATAGCAATAGTCTTCAATATTCAAAAGCGAAAGCAATCCAATAACAAAGATCCAATCTTTAATCCAAAAGCTATGAAATCAAGAACTAGTCTTTCTCTCCAAAAAATCATCTCAATCCTTCACAAATGAATCCAAAAGTGTTGTAGCCATCTTCTATGCGGCGTGCCTTCAATGTTGCAGGTTATGAGAAATATATAGAGATAAATCTTGGGTTTGACAAGTATGGGCCAACTCCTACAGACTACGCATGAACGGGCTACGTCATGGGCCGAAAATATATAAACGTGCGTGTCGGGCCTTGTAAAAATCTCATCCACGGTTTTGCATGAACGTCGGGGCCGCGGTTTTGCTTCCGCGTGTCTTCTCCTTAGCTCCTTGCTTTATCCTTTGTGATGTTCCTAGCTATCCTTTTATTCTCCACCATGTTCCATTATGATCCACCTTTAGGATTAGTCCTCATGTATTCCATTTCGCTCCAAATTTTGTCAAATTACCTGAAAATGTAACAAGACTCCGTGTAGACAACTATTCTAGGTTAATATACAAAGTTAAGCTTAAAAGTCATGAATTCACGTCTATGCATGCAAAATAAAGAGAAAATCTACCTAAATGCAAGCCTAATTAAAGGTCATAATTCATGTCATCACTTGGAAAGGATAACAATATTCTATAGTGGCTTTATCTTCATATGAGGTGGAATATGTAGTACCAACTGAAGTTGTTCAAGATGCAATGTGGTTACAAGGATTACTCAAACACATTGAAAACAAGCCTTACATCAACACTTTTCACATTGATATCCATAGTGTTATCTATATGTGCAAATACCTAATATACAATGAGATAAAAAATATATTGATCTAAGATATAATAACATCATGATTAAGATTGAGGAAAACCTTAGTGATTTTGGTACTTAAATTGTTATTGTTGACAAGTTTGTATATTTTCTCCAAATGTAGGGCATCACCTAAAGTACTAACACTTGGATTGATGGCAAACTTCCAGTTCATATATATTTGCCTTCATCATATGAAAATTTCGTTCAATCACCTTTTATTGGAAAATATACTATACTCTAGAAGACGTTAGGCCCACCCTTCATACAAGGAAACTACGCCACAAGGTGAATGAAACTGGTGTAGGTAAGGACGGTCAAACATTTGGCATATATACAAGTGGAGGCAATGGACAAGAAAAATTGGGGAAGAAGAAGAAGAAGGACAAGAATTCTTACATCTTCTTCAAAAGGTCATAAGTCCAATGAGGTGTGCAACTACTTTAAGGAGAAAGGGTATTGGAAGAACGAATGTCCTAATAAGAAGAAACCGCAAGATTCTAGCTCTACAACTGTTGCAGAAGATGAGTTTAAATCAGATGAGGTTATAACTTTGGTTGTTGGTGGAGACACTTATCAAGATGATTTGTGGGTTCTTGATTTATGGGCTTATTATCACATATAACAGAGAGTGGTTCGAAACTTATAAGCATGTAGATGGTGGAAGTATATTCGTGGCGAACAATTTTATCTACAAAGCGGTTAGAATTGGCTCGATGAAAACTATCAGGACACATGATGGTAGATTCTATAAATTGATCAAAGTCATGCATCTTCCACTGATTACTAAGAATTTGATATTCCTGAGTATGTTGGATAGTAAAGGGTTTCATTACAAAGGCGAAGGTGAAACTTTGAATTGTTGTAAGTGTTCTGATGTTTTTTGATTGGTGTCAAGATGGTACTTTATATTTCCTGCAAGGTTCTACTATTTTTAGGTCTATTTTTGTTGCATTTTAACAGCTCACAAGGGTGATTTGACTAAGTTATGACATATGAGACTTTGTCATATGGGTGAAAGGGGATGCATGTTTTGGAAAAGGAAGATCTTCTTGGTGGTCACAAGACCATTAACCTTAAATTTTATGAGCATTTTTGACCTTGGAAAGCTACACCATAATAAGTTTCAAAAGGGTACTCACATGAAAAAGGCACACTTGATTACATGCATTCGGATTGTTCGGGTATGGCTAGTGTTGAGTCTCTAGGAGATCAAAGGTATTTCTTGAATGTCATTGATGACTATTTAAGAATGATATTGGAATTTCTCGTCATCATACATTCAGACATACACCACAAAAAATGGTGTAATTGAGAGGATGAATCAAACTTTACTAGAGACTCTGTAATGAAAAATTGGATAGGAGGTTTTGGGCAATAATAGTGAGTAAAACATGTTACTTGAAAAACCACAGACCTACACTAGCATAGGCTACAAAGAACCTTATGAGGTGTGGTTTAGTAAATTTGTTGACTATTCTAATCTTAAGGTTTTTGGTTGTACAATATACTATCATGTTAGTGAAGGCAAAAAAAAGGAGTGTTTGTAGTTTATAGAGATGGTGTTTAGGGATGCGAGTCTAGTCTCCATTTGAAAAAAGAGTTATCCTAAGTAGAAGTGTTATTTTGGATATGCTTAACTCGACAATGAAGCCAATCGAATCAAAGGGAGTAGTAGTGTTGATAAACAGGTGGAGATCCAATTTTTTCTTTAACAAGAAGAGGAACGTCCATAGTTAGAAGTTGAGCTACCAAAATCCGCAACATCAGAAAATTAGCCACCTAAAGCTATTCACCAAAGCCTAGATGAGGGTTGCTCAGAAGAGGTCGCTGAAGAGGTGGATACTCATGAACCATCCACATATAGAGAAGTTGTATTAGGTCTAAAGCTGGACAATAGTGTGCAACAATGAGAGATGAGATGAAGTCACCTCATAAGAATCAGACTTGGTAGTTAGTCATACTACCTAGACAAAGAAATGTTATCACTTACAAATAGGTTTTCAAGAAGAACGAAGGGATGTCCCTTGCTAAAGAGGTCAAGTATAAGGCTCGATTTGTTGCAAGAGATTTTCATCAAAGAGAGGAAGTGGATTACAAAGAGATTTTCTGGTTGGTAGTCTAGCTTACCTCCATTAGAGTGTTACTAGCAATAGTGGCACATCAAGATCTAGAGCTCGAACAACTTGACATGAAGAAATAATTCTTACAAGGAGAGTTAGAAGAATATATATAATTAACTGAACCAAATTGTATTCAAGTTCCAGGAAACAAAACTATGATTGCAAGTTGAAGAAGTCTTTATATGGACTTTAGTAATGTCCGAGATAATGGTACAAGAGATTTGACACCTATATAGTAGTGATTTATTACAAGAGGAGTGTTTATGATTGTTGTAGGTACTACAAAAAGTTAAAGAATGAAACTCTCATTTATCTAGTCATGCATGTAGATAATATGATAATATATGAAAATAACAAGTATGACATTCAGAAACAGAAAGGTCTCCTAAGTGATGATTTTGAGATGAAGGATCTAAGAGAAACCCGGAAAACTCTAGGAATAGAGATTCTTAGAGATAGAGGTCATAAAAAGCTTTTTTTTATCATAGAAATGCTACATTGAAAAGGTGTTTTCAAGGTCCGGAATGTTACCAGACAAGCCTATTGATACACCTAGTGCTACTAACATCCATCTTACCTTTGTTTTCACCTCAGTCGGATGAGGAAAAGGAGGATATGTCGTCAGTTCTTTATCCTAGTGTAGTAGGGAGTTTGATGTATGTTATGATTTGCACAACATCATATTTGGCACAAGTTGTTAATGACTTGATCAAGTTCATGGGGCAACTAGGAAAAGAACACTAGCAACTTGCGAAGATGATATTTTGGTACCTTAGAGGTAGATTTGTCATCGGGCTCGTTTTTTAGAATGATATACAGAGTTTGGTGATCATAAGAAGATACTCTGACTTTGATTATGCAAGAGATGTTGATACTAGAAGATCTATGCTAGTTATGTTTTCACTCTTGGTGGTTCTATTGGGAGTTGGAAGGCAACATTACAACCCAAGATCACTTTGTGTACCACATAGGCAAAGTACTTGACATTGACAGAAGTAGCTAACAAGGGAATTTGGTTAAAGGGATTGGTTAGTGATCTAGGTATACGTCACGATGAAACTATTGTATATTGTGGTAGTTTGAGTGCAATTTGTTTGGCCAAGGATCAGGTTCATCATGAGAGGACTAATCATATTGACGTCATATATCATTTCTTGCAAAGTGAGAAGAGAACCAAGGTGAAGAAAGTAGGTACTACTGAAGTGGACATATTTGGATATAAAGAGAAGCTAGAATGGGTATTGACTAATGCATCTTGTATATTTGTAAGGATTTGTTGATATGGCTTGAATGTCAATCTTCGCAAATTCAGTCTATGGTCGAGTATTATACATTATAAATAGAAGCTAGAAGTATCATTTTGTCTTGTGGTTGGAGAAGAATATTGATCAACGTAGGTGGTAGTGAAGTTTGAGCATACATATATAAGACAACATCTGAAGGGTAAGTTAACTTGCACAGTTTTGGATGTAGGTGATGAGGAAAGGCATGAAGTTGAAGGACAAGAGTAGTGCATGAGGTATGACCTACAAATGCATGATGATGATTTTTGTACATTCTCTACCAATCGCAAGCTAGTTTGATGTAATTGCCTTGGATGGATAATGCTTCTTTACCAATCGATGCCTTGGTCTCACTAGAACTCCTTGGTTGACTCAAGTATGCAACTTGGTTTGGATAAAGGTTCTTGTGTAGTGAGATTGTTAAGGAACTCCTATTGATAGTTTATTTCACACAAGAAAAGGTAGAAAGAAATATTGCGGATAGACACACTAGTATGTTAGGAAGTATAGATACTAACTAACACACCCAAAGAAGTAAGACTCAAGTGTTAAGACTAGAAAAGAGGCTAAGGAAAAGGCACACAAGAGATTAAGAAGAGAGAAAGAATGTACCTTGAGTTTGTGTAGTTAGAAAGAGAGATAGCCGTGATTGGTTTTGGGTATGGCTAGGACTCTTAACTAGATCAAGGTTAGTACAAAAACTCTTCCTTTGATGTACTCTTGTACGGGTTGTACTTGGATTCTTCAGATTATGCCTAAAAAATTTCTCGAAAATTGGATAACAATGGCTTTCTCGGGTGAAATCTCGGCCGAGATTCTTTATGAACTGGCCGAGATTGTTGAAAAGTTGATACTTGATGTCGACATTTCAACAATCACTTTTGGGGCTGCTACTCCTTGGTTGCCTTGTGATCTTTAACTATTGGAGAAGCGTAAATATCGTTGCTTGACAAGAATGGATAAACCTTACCTATAGACAAGATCTTCAATTAACTTAATCGCAAACTTTGATTGCACTTTCCATAGGGCTGGGCGAGGTTTTCAAGGTTAATGACTGGCTTGTATTTGGCTATGGCGTTTCTCTCTTCCAAACTTGCACAAGTCAATGCACGTTAATCTGAAATAATCTCGTAAAGATGGTGAACAACAAAAGACTCAACTCTTATATGACTAAAAAAAGACTCAAAAATTGAAATTGACTCAAACATGAAACGGACATCAATCGCTTAGCATTGATGCCACTTTGATGCGAGGTTGAAGCCGCAATTCCCGATCTAGATTGAAAGTCCTCGACAGAACAAAATCGGATGGATAATGGAAATCTGGGGCGAGATTTCAATATGAATAGACCAAGATTTCTGGAAACTCAAAATGCGGAATGATGAATGATATGGAAAGATAAGAAGATGAATAATTGAATGAAATATGATAGAAATAGGAAGATATGAATCAAGATATTCTCACAAAGAACCTTGACCAATGATGTGTCAAAACTCCTTAACGAAAAGCTTACCTTAAACCTCACTTCTTTAACCTTACACAAGCCTTCTAGGTAAGATAAGCCCAAGGAGGGACTAGTATTGACCACGAGCACCAACCTTCAAAAAGATTAACACACAAGCACAATCTAGCAAGGACTTCAAAACGATTTTATCAAGGCTCTCTTTTTGAATGAATAGGAATGAATAAAATACAAACTTCATAAACGAAGGTGCAAGTTCACACAATATGTGAAATAATATTAAATCTAACCTATCTAATAATCCTCCTAAGACTATTTATAAGGGAGTTTCTATGTAAACTAAGAAGAATATCTTTTAAAAGATAATCTATGAAATATATCAGATATAAAAAAAATAATCCTAGAAATAGGATCAAAACTAACAACTACCTTAAGACTGTTTGAGAATTTTAAGCTAAGAAATATAAAATATAGTTGCCAAATTTAAAATATCTTGGCCGGATCTTCAAACGCGCGTAAGAGAGTAAATCTCGGATGGAATCTCGGCCGAGATTCCTGTAAGATGGCCGAAATTTCTTCTGTGAGACTGTTTCTTCGTCCTAACCACCTTCTATGCTTGATGACATTTCTTGATCGAGGTTTGGCTCTTCTATAACAGTCAACAATGTCACCAAAGGATTCCTAAGAGTGAGTAGGGTCTCTTTGAGTGTACATGTGAGTATGCTTGTAAATTCATCTTGAATAGACTTTTCTCTTGACCTTGTGATTGCGCCTTCCATGATTGAATCTGAAGAAGGTGTAGGTGGATTGTCGTTCAATACTTTAATACTTGATCCAGTGATTAGTCCTTGAGGCTAGTTTGGGATTGTTCCTCATCAAGACATTGACTAATACATCTTGTGAGAATTCAAATAAATGAGGAGATACTTAAATATCACTCTTGGACAAATAAATGTGGAGATTTGTGGTTGGAGAAGAATATTTTTTTCAACAAACGTGGCAGTGAAATTTAAGCATACATGAATAAGACAACATCTCAAGGGTAAGTTAAAATTGCACAGTTTTGGATCCAGGTGATGAGGAAAAGCATGAAATTGAAGGACAAGAGCAGTGCATGAGGTATGACCTGCAAATGCATGGTGATGATTACTTTGCTAGTTGAGTCTGAAAGAATTTAAAGAAAAGCCTGGTTCAGAAAATAAGCAAGAATCACCTTAAATAAGAATGTTAAATGAGACGATGATAGTAGAAAGCTAGAAAGTGAAATGTGCGCAGAGAGATGAGTAGTACTGACCCAAAAATGAATCAAAACACTCATAACATAAAATAATGCATATGCAGGGCAGGATATACACTTAAATTCTAACTGTTTTGGCAATGATGAAACCCATATATAATAAATTACTGTCATAATCAATGTTTATAAGGATCCATGGCAGCTTTTGGTGCCCTCTCTCTCTCTCTACACAATCATGCATCCCATCTGATTATCTAGCCTTGTCTTTCCCGTTATGTATAAATCTTACATAAATAGTTGTAATTAAAAAAATTAATGAACTTGGTGTTTTTGTGATGAAGTAATTGACATGGCATGTAGTCTCAGACTGAAAAACGCTTATATATATGTATATAAATGGAGATATATAGGAGGCAGCTTAATTGGAAAAGTGGGGATGAGGAAGGGGAGACGTCGAAATCTGGGAAAATGAAGGAATGAATGCGGCTCAGACAAATTTAAATGCGCAGACACGGCTTCTGCGTGCCGGAAGAAGACCTTCACCGATATTCAGCCAATATATTTATAAATATATGTATATATATTCCGGCCAATTACAAAAATTACTGCTGTAGTTGTAATTATTTAATCATGGATGGAAGACGATGGTGTCTGTTTCTCTACGTCAATCCATGCAGGCCAACCCTACCCATTCACTATCCTACTTATTAAAGATTCTCTGCTTATGTTCATCATATCTCTCCTCCTCTTTATTTTTCTCTTTCTATTTGCCTCCTCCTACACTCCTTTTCTTAACTTAAAAAGGATCTTTGCATTTAAATTCCAAAATGTTAAAACGAATCTAGTACATACGTATATATTTTTGTTCATGAAATTTCTTAGAATTATTTTTTGTGATTTGAACTAATTAGAATAAAATTTAATTATTTTTAATACGCATATACAAACAACATAAGAAAAGCAAATTCATTTTCTATAAGACCATAAAAAATAGTTTTAAAATAATTGATAAACAACCCAATTCAATTAGCTAGAAATTGTTGAAATAATATCGCATGGTAGGAGGCATCTTCCACATCCTTAAGAATTAGAGATGTCACTCATGACGTATATTTATTCACTATTTATATCATACAAATTATATTGAACATGATATTTAATGTTGAGGGCAAATAATACCTACATCACACCCATGCGTTAACCTAAACTACACGTATTCAGGACAAGTAAGTGTATGTATCACCAACATAATATATTAATTTGGAAACGCACACAAAATACAAGAGGTTTCAATAAAATCGTGCATTTGTAATAGAACTAGTTAATACCCATACTTTGTGCAATTTGTTTTTTTTTTACCTTTTAACATATAATAAATAATATAACTTTTTGACAATGTTATGTATTATTTTTATTACATCCTTTAATAATTTTTTTCATTTAAATTAGTTTTAGGAAAGTTATTGACGATGTAATTTTACTTTAGACTTTTCGAATTATGTTCAAGTAATTTTCAGTTTTAAGATGGTATTTTTGAGTTTTATAATTTTTTAGAATATACTCTTATAAGATCGTTGAGTTAACATTTAAAAAAACAAACTATTACTAGTTATTATGAATTGTCATTTCAAATGCTAAGTTCATGGATTGATAAGTTAGCTTCTTTTTATGTTCCATCAAAATGTTAATAAAAAGTTTAAAGCTCAAGGACGTCATCCTAAAACTAAATTTAAAATAGTTCAAAAAAATTTAAAGTAAAAGGACATTAGGTAGAATTTCCTTTAGTTTTATTTATAAAATTCCAGAAAGATTGCTGCTAAACTTCCAACATTAGATACACAAATCTTATTTATTTTTATCATTCCTTGATTGTGTAAAGTAAAAACTTTGAAAGATAATTTGAACCGATTAAAAAATCAATGTTAATTATGAAGTTGAGACGTTAAGTTAAATTAATTTAGAATTGACACTTATAAAAATGGAGTTGAAGAAAAAAAAAATAGACGAAAGATATGTCGTTGTCCTTATGATTTGTGTCTTATGTGACCACCAATAGGAAGATCTCGAACATCTATATTAATGCAGTATCACCAAGCAAGTTGTTGGGTGTTTACTAATGTACTAATATTCTAGATAATACGATTGAGTTCATTTTTTGTAAAAGAAATTAAACATATGTCCGTTAGCACCATTTATAAACAACTCTTGAGGAGCTACAAACTCCTTTAAGAAGAAAGTTAATGCGGGACGAATGAGACAAATTTATAGCACATCGGGTGGAGCCATTACCTGAAAGCTTCATTTATTATATTTTTCTTTAAGATATCATTCATTGTCACCACGAAATTTTTGAGTCAATATTAACTCTCACATTAAAACCCCGACTCCCTTTCTCTGCAATAACAATGCATTTTTACTTTTTTGAACCTTCATTTTTATAGTTTGAGACATCAATCCTTTCCAAATACATTATTCATGCATGGAATAGGAGGACATCTTCAGCCTTGCAAGACCACAACTTCCACTCAAATTTTGGTCATCCCAATCACTACATTTATAACTGCTTGTTAAGGTCAGCGTTTGACAACGTCAAAGATATATCAGCACTTTAATGGTAACTATAACCCGCTCATGTTTAAGTAGTTCACTAATTTTGAATATCTTTATGACTCCTCAATCGGATCATGTGAAGTCATATGATCGGGTTGTCCTATATGTATCGCCATACACATCTATGTAATCGATTAAACATCTTTATGTTCGTATAACACATGAAATACGTGTTATCAATCGATCTCACAATACAGTCTTTTATACTCATTTTTATCCAAGTTAATGACTTAAAATATGGACTTTAATTTTTTTATAATTTTAGTTCACTCAATGGAATTTCATTCATCAAAACTGTTTCGATGAGCCATTTGCGAACTATAAAATTGATTGAATACTCATTTAAAATGCGAGCAATAATTTTAAGAAAATAAATTACTCATATAAATCATAACATAATATCACAAAAAAATAAACAAGTTTATCCATGAAACATAAAATCTCAAAAGAACTATCTAATGTGTTTGAACCCTTTGACTCTAGTTTTACTATCATGCTTAATTGAGCCTACTCATGTGTTTTGTCTACGGATCTACAATGTTATCATATGTGTTCACTTTGCACATCCTATGTCACCCTTATCAGCATAGTGCCAAATATGTGATATTTCTACAAAACATGCGCCATTGTGCCATTGTTGTCACAATATACGTCAATTGCTCTAGAAGTGCTAGGGATAACACCAAGCTCAACTATGAACTAATTAATCCAGACTGCTAACTTAGTTTCTTCTATGGTAGCTATATACCACGCCTCCGTTGTAGAATCTACTATTGTACCTTGCTTTTGGCTATTCCAACTTATTGCCCCTCCATTTAGAATGAATACATGTCTAGATTGTGATTCAAAATCATCTTTGTCAGCAAGGAAACTTGCATCAACATAGCTTTTGATGACTAGGTCATCATCACCTCCAAAAACCAATAGAAAATCCTTAGTTCTTCTTAAGTACTTAAGGATGCTCTTTTTGCGGATGATTTAGCCTTACTAGGGTTAGATTGGTATCTTCTACACATGCTCAAAACATATGCAACATCTAGACGGGTACAAGTCCTATCATACATGATAGATCCATTTGCCGAAGCAATATGGCATCTTCCTCATCCGCTAATCTCACCAAGTGTCTTAGGATACTAGGTCTTGTTGAGATATGTGCCATGTTGCATCGATAAGTACCTATTTTGAGTTCTCCTAGTTCCCTCTACATAAGATTCTTGACTAAGACCAATCAACTTCTTAGATCTATCTGTGTAGATCTTGATTCCTAATAGGTACTTGACTTCTCCTAGTTCCCTCTATGAAAATACTTCTTAAGTCATTCTGTAATTGGTTTCAACATCGGAATGTCATTCACAATAAGTAATATGCCATCCACGTATAAGACAAAAAAGGCTACTTTGCTCTAACTAAACTTCTTGTAAACACAAGGCTCTCCTTTTTATCTAATGAAGACAAATTGTTTGATCACTTCCTCAAAACGAAGGTTCTAACTCCTAGATACTTGCTTCAGTCCATAAATCAATATACTAAAATTGCATACCTTTTTAGGATTTTTAGATCTTCAAAACCTCCAGGTTGTTCATATATACAACCTCTATTAAATATCCATTTAGAAAAGCAGTTTGGACATCCATTTTTCATAATTCATAGTCATAATATGCAACAATCAATAGGATAATACTATGGACCTGATCATTACAATGGGGGACATGTTTCTCATAATTAATGCCATAAATTTGTCTATATCCTTTGACAATAAGTCATGCTTTATAGATTGAAACATTTCCATCCTTGTATGTATTTATTTTAAAGACCCATTTGTAACCAATGGGTTTTACCCTATCAGGGATATCTATTTAGTCACATTCTTGATTTTCAAAGATGGATTTCCATTTCGGATTTTATGGTTGTTAGCCATTTTTCGGAGTTAGCATCCGTCATAGCTTGTTTGTAGGTTTCGGGCTCACCGTCTCTAAAAATAGAATGTCGATCTCATGAGTTAACACATAGTCATTGTGACGCCCAAAACTTTGGCGCGTTTTCATTATTTATTTTTTTGATTTTTATCGATAATTTACTAGCATAAATTTTTTTATTAAAAGTATTTTAAGACGAAAAATATGTTTCCCCAAGTATTTTTATATTTTTGGATACGTTTACGTGTATCCGTCTTTTTGTCTCTCAAAAAAGTTTGGAAACATTTTCCGATCTGAAAATCCCGTTCCGGTTATATTTACTCTATCTATTCCCAAATTTATTTCTTTTTTTATCTAGCCTTCTTCCTTCCTCACTTGTGTCGAATGCCTTGTCCGGATACCATTGCCGCCCAACTTACAATGCCGTCCTACCCTAGCTCCTGCAACATGTGGCTTTGACCCCTCGTTTCCAGCCTGAGCTGAACCCTCACGCCATCATCTGTCCCTCTGCACAGCTACACTCACCACATTTCTCCACCTTTGTAGTAACCTTCATCCTCAGGGACTCTACACCTCCTCAACACTCACATATCTTGATCTCCACTTCTTCCTTCATTCACCCAGGGACAACTCTTCGATTGCAGCTCCCCTTCACCCATCTGTTCAGGATTT
Source organism: Fagopyrum esculentum (assembly GCA_033239045.1). Lineage (NCBI taxonomy): Eukaryota > Viridiplantae > Streptophyta > Magnoliopsida > Caryophyllales > Polygonaceae > Fagopyrum > Fagopyrum esculentum. Next base: position 102,067,605 of record BSUD01000002.1, on the reverse strand, counting down.
TCTTTCCCTATCCACAACAACTCGCCCCTGATGCAACCACGGTAACCAGGACCCCTTTTGCAGCATAATCTCCAATGTACTGCCGGAGTCGAGAAACAGGGACAAATGAACCAACGTCGAATCCGCCGGAGAAGCCGATTCCTTCGCCTTCACACCCTGCCGGAGCCCACCGAAGGCCAACTGCCCCAGCCTCTGTAAACGCCGCAACCCTATTTGCCTCCACAAAACCCGCCTTGAACCACCGGAGAGCCACACCATCGAAGCCGCCTCTATTTTCCCTGAGCGCCGCCGGAGAGCCCCTCCTCTCCTGTCTGTCGCCCAGCCCAACCGCCGCCTCCTTTTTCCTTCTTCTCGAGCCTTTGTCGAGCCACCTGGGAAGAGCTGGAGAGGTCCAATCTCTCATTACCGCCGCCGGAAAGGGAAGCCCCATGCCGGAGGAGCCCTGCCCTCGCTCCGCCTGACGGAGCCTATGCCGCCTCTGACGGAGCCTCTGCCGGCCTGCCGGTCTGCGGCCTGACGGAGCCTTCACCCCGCCTGACGGAGCCTTGCGTTCCTCCTCCCGGCTGTGTGATGCAAGGGTTAAAGAAACCCTTTCCTTCTTATTAAATTGGGCCCCCATACATTTTGTCTAATTACAGTTTTGTACCCATCTTTTGTATTTACATTCATGGCCCACAGTTTGGATTTTTGCAAATATGCCCCTGCTTATTTATGATTGCAGATTTTGGCCAAACTTCATAATTACAGAATATGACCCATATTTCGGAATTGTATAATTGCCCAAAAAATGTCTGTACGAGTTTTAACCTTGGATTTTATATACGAGTTTATCGTATTTTATATATATTAATTCGGTTATGGCTCAAAGATTTAATCCCGGGTTTTTAACGTTGACTTTTGAAAACGAGTTTTCCTTAGATTTATGTATATTATATATTCCATTCAAATTTAGCATATGAGCTAAATTTGCTTAATTTTGGTATTAGGTTCGGAAGCGTCCCGATAAAGGCCTAACGATTCCAAAGTTGACATCCGTTGATCGATTTCCATCTTTTGACGTCGTGTGAGTATCCTTTCCCGCGATCTAGTAATGTTTAGTATTAGTATCATGCTAAGTTGGATCTGACATAACTTAGAGTGAATACCAAGTAGTGGGTTGGACCTTAGGTGGTGAGTTTTGAGGATTGCCGATTGTTGTAAGACGTTGAGTGTTTGGTTGATGTTGTGAGTATTTGAGGCTTGAGGTTGTGGTTATATGGTTGTTGAGATTATGAGCTAGGATATGCGTATCCTAGCATAGTGTTGATACCGTTGAGATTGTTGAGACTAGGCATATTTATCCTAGTATGTGCTATGGGTTATGTTTTGAGAGATCTTCGGGTCTAGAAGTCTAAGGACTTCTAGCTTGTGTTGAGTGTGGTGTGAGCATGAGGGATTCTAGGATGCGGTCCTAGAATGAGAGTCAAATGATCTTGCGTAGATCATTTGTGTAGAAGTCTAAGACTTCTTGAGTTGAGCGAGTTGCTGATATAGATATCTTATTGTAAGCAGGTTGTAGGCTTCTTCCCAAGGGGAGCGAGAGTGTTGCGTGAGTTAGCCTTCGGGACGAGGTAAGTCTCCGGACTTACTTAGCTCGTATTCTATGTATTAGAATCGACGTGTGTTTGGTGGTGTGTGTTTTATTGCTTTCATTATAACTTATAAAACCGGAATAGGATTACCGGCCTTTATCAATTCTTTGGCCCAAGTGTATGATAACGGGCGGTGACAACTTGTCTAGCTCTTGCGTAGAGTTAGGAGGTACTTTGCGACTAGCCCGTGTGGTTAGACGGTCGGATGCATCCGTACCGTTCCATGCGGTAAGTGGGGACCGAGGCGAGTTTTGGGGGATTCTCTTGTCATAAAAGAAGTTGATTTAGAACGGGATATGACTAATGATAAAAAGATAATAAACCGGACTTGTTTGATTTGGGGTATATTGTGTTTTATGTTGATTTACTTGTGTTTGTGTCTTTCAACTTGATTCTAATGCTTCCAATATTAGCTAACGGTTTTATTCCGATTGTTGTAGATTGCCTTGCAGGATAGGAATGCGGCCGAGAGATCCAGAAGAGTGGGCAGCCGGGGTTCCGTACATTTTAGGAGGGGTTTTTGGGTGGAGTCTTGTTGGGGTATTGTTTCTTGTATATTGTTATGTTTTTTTATGTTCGAGTCTTTGGAGTTGAGAACTCGGCTGAAGTTTGTCTTTTGTTTGTTTTGGGGATCATATCATTTGCATAAAAAAGTATTTCGGTTTTTCCTTTATTTGTGTCTTGTTGCAAGATCCGGTATTGTGAGGTCCCAACCCATAGCATCCCGATTCCCACGAATTCGGGGTGTTACAGTCATTCAAATGACAAAATTGATGTCTTGCCTTACTAGATCTTTATTATGGTCCAACAATAGGAGAAATTTCGGTTGTAGAATTTTCTACATCTTCATGTGGTCCCACTAGGTTGTCATCTACTTGATTAATGTCTTGATTGTGAGGTTTTACCCTTTGGAGAGCATCAATATATTCAAGTTTCTCAATGACATCATATATGTCCTCTTCTTGTTGAGTTTGTTGCTTAGCTTAAATCTCATTAAGCCGGAACATTTCTCCCACTTGTTTTCTTGGAAAAAGAATCCTTTTCAAGGAAGACACTATTTCGAGCAATAAACACCTTGTTCTCAGCGGGATTATAGAAATAGAATCCCCTTGTTTCGTTGGGATAACCTACAAAACAACATATGTCTGATTTTGGGTGCTAACTTATTTGATAGTAAACGTTTTACATAAGCATCACAACCCTACAATCTCAAAAAAGACAAGATTGAAACCTTTCCATACCATAGCTCATATGGCGTCTTATCAACTGAGCACGACGGAGTTCTGTTTAGTGTGAATAGGGCAGTAGTGAGGGAGTTTCCCCAAAAGAACGTAGATAGATCATCAAAACTCATCATTGAGAGGATTGTATCTAATAAAGTCATATTTCTACTTTCATATTCACCATTCAATGTGTGGCGTACCTAGTGGAGTAAGTTGTGTAACAATTCCACAACCTCTCAAGCGACGATCGAATTCATGACTCAAATATTTGCCTCCTCGATATGATCAAAGTGCATTTATCTTCTTGACACTTTGTGCCTCAACTTCAATTTGGAGTTCTTTGAACTTTTCAAATGTTTCCAAATTTATGCTTCATTAAGTAGATATAATCATATCTACTAAAATCGTTAGTAAATGTAATAAAGTATCAATATTCAATTATAGCTTATGTACTCATAAGATCACATACATCAATATGTATGAGAGTAAGGAACAATAGACCTCTCACTTGTAACACCCCGAATCCGCGGGACTCGGGATGCTACATTGGGCTAGGATCTCACAATGGATCCTGACCCTAGCCTGACAACAAGTTCACTGGATGTTACAATAAGGCACAAGTATAGTAAAAACAAATACATAAAAACTGTATGATACATTAAAAGAGTTTACAACTCAAAGCCGAGTACAAAACCATAACAACAACATCACTGATACAAAAGATCCCCAACCGACGCATCCTAATGTACAGAAGTCCTCGGCTGGTCACACCATCTGGCTCACTCTGCAGTCTTCCTAACCTGCAGATCATCTACAACACGGTATACACCGTTAGCTACAACAATAGATAAGCATGATAGTAATAGCACAACACACCACAACATCACATACATGCAATGCCACACACATTCATTTATTATCTTTAATTACTTTATATCATTACTAATTCAACTTCTTTTTGTAACACGAGGAGCCTCAAGAACCTCGCCCCATCCAACGTAACACAGGAGTTTTGCATGGGGGTGACCGTCACTCGTCTTCTCCTGTGAGATCATCTTCAGGGCACCTCCTCCTAACCCAGCAGGCGGAGACCGGTGGTTACCGCCCGTTATAATACACTTGAGCCATATAAATATAATGAATGGTCGTCCTAGTCCGGTTTAAGTTATAAATGCACAACCATATGAACACACACAACCATTACAATCATACAATCCACAACTGCACGCTAAGTAAGTCCTATGGACTTACCTGATACACTCGTATCCTCTACCACGTCACAGCTTCCCCTCGAGGAAGAAACCAACGCCTGCAAGAGCAAGGCACACAACATCACAACCTGAAAAGGGTTAGGAGACTCGTCTACTCAACCAGAACCAACCTACAACCTAAAGATCAACATAAGCTCGCATATGCCTATAGCATACTCTCAACATCAACACAAGTGCCTAAGGCACATCTCTAACATACAACTCATCCTAACCACCCTAACCTAGCTATCAACTAAGCCAAGGTCAAAGGAAAGGAAGGGAAGAAGACATACCAACAAGGTATGCACCCACAGAAGCAAGAACACACCAGCCAGCCCAGTGAGGCGCAGGGGCAACTCACCAGAGGCACAAGGGCGGCTCAACACCAGGCGCAGGTGCGGCTCAAGTCAGGCGCAGGGGCGGCCAACTGTGCAGAGAGTTGGTCTGGGCTTCTCTTCGACTCCTTTCTCGATTCTCTTTTCGTCATCAACACACCACATCAACACATATGCATACATACACACATATGATCATCAAAACATCCAAAAAGGATCCAACACAAGTCCAACTTGTGATTCCTAAGCTAAAGAGAGAGATAAGAAGCAAAGGAGAAGAAGAAAGAAAGAAAGAAAGATGAAGAAAAGAGCTTACCACACAACCTAGGCTTCAACTAAGGAGCATCCACACTCCTCACCACTTCAGTACATCAACAACAACACACAGCAACAACTCCAAGAGCATCCAAAGCCAAGAACACACTCCAACTCTCAAGAACTCACTCAAACAAGCAAAAGAAGATCAAAGAGGATCAAAGAAGAAGAAGAAGAAGAAGGACGTAAGGAGGAAGAGAGAGGCTGGAGAGATGAAGAAAGCCCTCATCTGAAGGCTGAGAAGACTTATAAGAGAAGCTAGCCGCAAAGCATAAGTCAAGAGTCAACAAAAACGGCTGCACCAGCCACGGAACCGCAGGGGCGGCCAGCCTAGGCGCAGGGGCGGCTCCTCTGTTACGCAGGGGCGGCTCAAGGGCTGTGCAAGGGCGGCTGACTAGTCAAGGCTTACTCAGCTAAGGCTCAGTAAGGTTCCTAGGCTCCAAAGGCTCAGGATCTTACATCTCACCCCCCTTAAAACAAGTTTCGTCCCGAAACTTGCAAAAACCCAAAGTCTCTCGGACCCAAAGGCCGAGGTAAACTCTCTCCTCAATATGTCAAATCAAAACCTATAACATTCTATATCCTCAACACAACATGGAGGTATCACAACTCCAGCATCCCAACTCTGCACAAGGCCTAGAGGAAGATCATCTCTAGCCAACAACTAACCACAACACACTGGCATGAAGGAAAATCGTCTCCAACCACCACGTACATATAACACTACTACGTGGAGGAAAACCATCTCCACTCACACTATGTCCATCAAAGGTAGCATGGAGGAAAGAACCATCTCCTGCTAATCCTAACACATACACCATAGCATGGAGGAAAGAACCATCTCCAGCTATACATATCTCGTGCTAGCAAACAGGATCTAACAGATCATATGCACACACAGCTAGCACGGAAATATAACATATCACATAAGCACATAACATACAAGCACTCACCAAGAAGACGCTAAGATCTACTCATGGACCCTACTGGTGCCTCTAACTCCGCATAAAACTCTGGATAGTTCCTCTTGATACTATCCTCTGTCTCCCAGGTAGCCTCATCTGGTCCTCGTCTAGACAACTGTATCCTCAACATAGAAATGTCCTTCGAACGCAGGCGTCTCACACCTCGCTCTAGGACTGGGATAGGGTGCTCTACAAATGTGTGGTCCGACTCAACCAGCAGATCATCATAACTCACGATGTGCCTCGAATCTGGTATGTACTCCCTCAGCTGAGACACATGAAACACGGGATGAACACCCTCTAACCTCGGAGGCAAAGCTAATCTGTAAGCTGCTCGTCCAACTCTATCTAGTATCTCAAAAGGACCGACATATCGGGGACTCAACTTCCCCTCTATGCCAAAACGTCCGACGCCTCGCGTCGGAGATACTCTCAACCAGACATGAGCTCCTACCCTGAACTCTAGAGGTCGACGCCTCTTGTTTGCATACGACTTCTGGCGACTTTGTGCAGCCAGCATCCTCTCTTTGATTAGCACTACTCGAGCCATCTCATCCTGAATCTGCTCTGGCGCTATCCCACTGATACTGCTAGGCTCGTCCCAGCATAACGGTGTAAGGCATCTACGTCCATACAATGCCTCATAAGGAGCCATCCCTATAGATGCATGCCAGCTGTTGTTGTATGAGAACTCAACGAGTGGGAAGTAATCAGACCATCCCTGTCCCTAATCCAACACACAAGATCGCGGCATATCCTCCAAGGTCTGGATGGTCCTCTTTGACTAAACATCTGTCTGGGGGTGAAACGCAGTCGTGAAGTGTAGACTCGTCCCAAAAGCAGTCTGAATCTGCTGCCAGAATCTCGATGTGAATCGTCCATCACGATCGGAAACGATCGTCCTCGGTACTCCGTGGAGTCTCACTATTTGTCTAGTGTACTCCTCGGCTAATCTGCTCACGGGCCACGTCTCTCTGATAAGGATGAAACGTGCCTTCTTCGTCAATCTGTTCGCCACTTAGCGTGCGTGCAATCAAGCTTTAAATTTATAAAACTAGAATAAAAGCAAGCGAACCCGCAGTGTACAGATCGGCGTAGAATAGCAAGTATTCCAGAGTATCGAACACAGGGATTTGGGGGGAACAAATTCAGTTGTAAAGTTGTCAAGCAAGTAAAAGGGTAAAGCTTTGCATATATATTGGGAAAACAACAACCCTAAAGATCCATGTATCTAATTGTGGCAATCGATTTAAGATATACTAAAGAACTAAGGACAGAGTTAAGAGTTGCAAAGGTATGATAAGGTAAAGCAATGTACGGTGAAGTTCCAAAGCTTTATATGACTTATCTAAAGACACTCTCTATAAAGGTTGTTGAGGCTTCAGTATAGAAAGGATCTAAAGACAAGAATTAATCTCAAATACCCAAACTTTTAACCCAAGGATCAAAACTAACTAAACCGATTAAGGTTGTGACACTCGAAATCGAAGTAGAGGTTGTTGAGGCTTCACTACTACCTAGAAAAGGGCAAACCTAGACTAGATTAAAGCTAATCTTTAACTTTGGATTAAAGTAAAAGCAAAGTTCGTAAATTAGGGTAAATCACGGGTAGATCTTGAGAATCACGGCCGTGGAAACCTAAGAACAGACCGTGATTTAGGGTGTCGACGATATTTCTCTAACTCTCAGGGTCCAATCAAATTACGATCGATCTATCATTATCTAAGCCACAACTATCAACCCTTCACCTTAGAATTGCTAAAGGGTTTTAGCCAATAATCATCATTATGATATCAATAATCATATATGAAAGGGAGAAAAGGTAAAACCTTGAAATCTCAATAATAAACTCAAAACAAATATCAATCAAACACAATAATCGCAAACCGCGTTTAATGGATGTAGAATCAAAGGAACAGAAAAACCTCACAAAATTTCTAGGGACAATGAAGAACGGGATGTCAATCCGCCTTCAAATGTAGACCCTAAGATCTTCCAACTCCAAAAATAGGAAAGTGCGTCCTTCCCCAAATCTTCCTTGTACGCAATAAAACCTTCAAGCGTCCCTCTCTTTTGGGGATCCAAATCCTAGGGCTGTCACCGTCCGCCTTTCAATGTTGAAGGCTATCGAATATATGTAGGGATCAATCTAGGGTTTAAAGATAAAACCCTAAATATTTGGGCTGAAAAGAAGTCGAATCCGCTGGTATCAGAAGATACTCTGGGCCGCGTCATAAGTATCAGAAAATACTTTGGCTCGTCAGACGGTATCAGAAAATACTTTGGGCCGCGTCCGACGGTATCAGAAAATACTTTGACGCGTCAGACGGTATCAGAAGATACTTTGGCGCGTCCTAAATTCCTTTTATGCTCCTTTTTGTCCCGCTTCAAGGCTTAATCCTTAAATGTGCCATTTTTGCTCCATAATTCGCCAAATTACCTACAAATGCAATAAAACTCTGTGTAGACATCTATTCTTGCAAAGTAGGTGAATATAACCATAAATGCCATGAATATATGTTTATGCATGCAAAATAAAGGGAAAATCTATATAAATAAATGCCTAAAAATAGGTTATAATTCATGTCATCACAATCTATCAACGATCACCCAGATGGCATCAAAGCTCCTACTAGTCCTCAACCCGGTCACAAAATCCATGGAGACGTCCTCCCACTTCCGTTGTGGGATTGGCAGTGGATGAAGCTCACCTCCAGGTCTAAAATGCTCTATCTTGACCTGCTGACAGGTCGCACACTGAGCCACAAATCTGGCTACATCGGGCTTCAGCCCTCCCCACCAAAATGAACGTCTCACATCATGGTACATCTTACTCGTACCAGGGTGTATTGAGTAAGGTGTACAGTGAGCCTCCTGTAAAATCCGCTGTCTCAGCTTTGTATCTGCAGGGACATAGATATGATCATGTCGTCTCATAATTATATCTGCCCCAATAGTGAACTGGGGTGCCTCTCCACGAGACATCATATCTCTAATCCTCGCCAAGGTCGGGCAGGTCCCCTGCTTCTGTTGGATCTCATCCAACAGACCAGGTAGAACCTCTAAGGTAAACAACTGGGCATCCTCATCAGGGAACTGGATGTCCATCTCTAGCCAAGCTAGATCCCTCTAAAGCTAGGGCTGTACAGTAAGTCTGGCAATCGCCTTTTCTCGAGGCGTCTTCCTGCTCAAGGCGTCAGCGACCACATTCGCCTTGCCAGGATGATACAAAATCTCAAGATCAAAGTCCTTGATCAACTCAAGCCATCTACGCTGGCGGTTATTCAATTCCCACTGCGTGAAAATATACTTCACACTCTTATGGTCTGTGAAGATCTGGCATGTAGCACCATACAGGTAATGTCTCCAGATCTTCAAAGCATGAACTACCGCTGCTAACTCCAGATCATGAGTCGAGTAGTTCTCCTCATACGTCTTCAGCTGCCTAGATGCATATGCAATCACTCCGCCCCTCTGCATCAACACACATCCCAAGCCTAGCTTGGATGCATCACTGTAGACCACAAAATCCTCAAAACCCTCTAATTGTGCCAAGACAGGAGCAGAAGTCAAACGTCTCTTCAACTCCTCAAAACTCCGAGCACACTGGTCGGTCCATACAAATCTAGTAGTCTTCCTCAGAAGACTAGTCAGTGGACGGGCAATCACAGAAAATCCCTCCACAAAGCATCTGTAATAACCGGCTAAGCCAAGAAAGCTACGCACTTCCTTGACGTTCGTCGATGTCGTCCATGCAGCAACAAACTCAATCTTCGCCGGGTCAACCATGATCCCATCGGCGGAGACAATATGTCCAAGGAAAGCAACCTCAAACATCCAAAACTCGCACTTAGAGAGTTTGGTGTATAGCTCTCTAACCCTCAAAATCTGCAATACCGTCCTCAGGTGTCCCGCATGCTCCTCTCTGCTACGAGAGTATACCATAATGTCATCAATGAAAACCACTACGAACTGATCCAGGAAGTCGATGAAGATGTTGTTCATCAACTCCATAAAAACTGCTGGGGCATTTTTCAGCCCAAATGGCATCACTATAAACTCATAGTGTCCATAACGGGTACGAAATGCCGTCCTGTGCACATCCTCCTCTCTCACCCTCAGCTGGTGATATCCTGAACGTAAGTCAATCCTGGAGAAGACTGTCCCTCCCTGCAGCTGAGTAAGTAGATCATCAATACGAGGTAGTGGATACCTGTTCTTGATGGTCACCTTGTTCAGCTCTCTATAATCTATGCACAGTCTCAACGATCCGTCCTTCCGTACGAAGAGGACCGGTGCACCCCATGGTGAAACGCTAGGGCGTATGAAGCCCTTATTAGCCAACTCCTCGAGTTGCTTCTTCAGCTCCAACATCTCGACAGGTGCCATATGGTATGGGGCCTTCGAGATGGGTCTCGTGCCAGGCTCTAAATCAATGCCGAAATCTACGCTTCTTTGAGGTGGCAAGCTAGACGGCTCTGCAAAAACGTCTGTAAACTCACAAACCACCGGTATGTCCTCCAAAGTTGGACTCTCTCCATCCTTCATGGCGTAGCACTAGAAGGCATCACATCCTTGGGCAATCAGTCTAGCTACTCGTACAACACTGATGACAGATCTTGTCTTCCCAAGGTCCTAACCCCGGAAGACCTCTATCGGACCTAAGTCGGTAGAGACTGTAACAGTTCTCTTACCAACATCTAACGCCACACGGTGTGTACGCATCCAATCCATACCTAATATGACTTCTTCATGCATCAAAGGCATGACTAAGAAGTCAACAAGTAGCACACGAGTCCCTAAGCGTAGGGGACAACTACGTATCTCTTGGGTAACTCTGACCCTACTACCATCAGGTAACCCTATAGTAAAGGGTGCCCCCTCTATGGTAGACAAACTCAAACGCTCAACACAAGAAGCAAAATTAAATGAATGTGTAGCACCCGTATCAAATAAAACTCTAACTAGGTAAACCATGTAACAGAATGGTACCTGTAGCAGCTGCTGCTGGCGGCTCCTCAGCACTCCTCAACTCAAAAGCACGGCCTCGAACTCCTCGAGCATCACTAGTGCTAGCCTCTCTACCTCTACCCCTACTCGGTCCAAGAGCTGAACCCTGAGTAGCAGGTGTCCCTGGGACCCTCTGCTGTCCCTGATGCTGAGGCGGTCTTTGCCCACCTCCTGCTGCACCTGCAGTGGAAGAACCCTGCTGTGATGGCGCCTTGCCCTAACGGCAAAATGTAGCTATATGTCCTGGCTTCCCGCATGAGAAGCAAGTCAGCGGTGCTCTAGGGCAATCAGCCCTCATATGGCCATAGGCCCCACAGTTGTAACACTGCCGACCTCTATCAGTATTCTGTGCAGATACTGGAATACTCGAGTGACCCTGAGTCTGGCCTCGCCCGAATTTAGATGCTCCTGCACCAGTCGGTGTTGTACGTTGTCTCTTCTCAAACCGTCCGGTCTGAGAAGTCCTCCTCTAGCTACCCTCTCTCTCTCATAAGCAGAAGCCCGATCCTGGTAGTCTGCCAATGAGTCACAATGAAATCCTGCCATATATGAACGCGTACTCTCCCTCAGACGTCGGGAGAATAGGTATACGTGCTGGTCCTCAGAAGGTGCAGCTGGACCCAACAAAGCTAGCTCAGTCCAGAAGCGGCGAATGGCATCTATAATGGGTACGTCCTCAAAGCCCGCTTCCACGAAATCCTGCAGCTTCTCCCTCCTCAGTGAGGCAAGACAGAACTGCTCCCTCAGCAAAGTCCTCATCTGCTCATAGGTGGTGACCCGTGCTCTAACTGTCCTCCACCATTGATTTGCCAGATCACGGAATAGAGACTGTACTAGCTCTATCCGTCTGTCCTATGGGCAACGAATAGACTCTAAAGCTAAGTCTACATGTCCAATCCACACCTCAGTCCCTAGGCCGATCTCCCTAGAGAAGTGTGGTTCTCCCTGCTGGTGGAATGTCTTCAACTAGGTATCTAGTCGAGGCCCTCTACTCTCATCCACAACTCGAGCTGGCTCAGCTACACGAACTGGTGCAGCTGGCACCTGCGTAGCTCCATGGGACTCCTCAGATAATCCCTCCTGCCCTGGTAAGTCTGGGGCTCGTTGACCCGCTCTGATGACCTCCTCAAACTTCCTGAGATACTCTTTGAACTCAGATCCGCCCATGGAGACACGGTCTGAACTATCAGACTGGCCTTGATGGGTCTGATGTCTCCTGGACCCACCACTCCTCGTGGCTGGAACAAAGCTCTCAGCAACCTCCTCATGAGCCTCCTCCACCACTGGTGGATCCACAGCGGGAGCTGGTCCCTGTCTCCTCTCTCCTAAGGAAGAGGTGGTCTACCTCTACCTCTGCCTGCAGTAGTAGCTTTAGTCCGAGCCATCTGCGGGTTATGCACACCTAACGTGTAAGGCTCTATGTAGGCCATATGTATAGATATATATATATATATATAATACTTAATAATACATACACACATATCATCACATAAAAGGTATCTATATATATATATATATATATATATCTATACTGTCGAGATCCTCAGATGAGTGACGACTTCTGTACACACTATCCCAAAACATCTGTACTCGCTTTAAAACCAAAATTCTTTAAAACGTCAGACCCCATGTGGGTTCTGTTTGTTTATCCACTCTACCTTTATTGTAGATTGCAAGTGCCATTGTTGTCAACCTAAGGCTCTGATACAAACTCTGTAACACCCCGAATCCGCGGGACTCGGGATGCTACATTGGGCTAGGATCTCACAATGGATCCTGACCCTAGCCTGACAACAAGTTCACTGGATCTTACAACAAGGCACAAGTAGAGTAAAAACAAATACATAAAAACTGTATGATACATCAAAAGAGTTTACAACTCAAAGCCGAGTACAAAACCATAACAACAACATCACTGATACAAAAGATCCCCAACCCACGCATCTAATGTACAGAAGTCCTCGTCTGGTCACGCCATCTGGCTCACTCTGCAGTCTTCCTAACCTGCAGATCATCTACAACACGGTATACACCGTTAGCTACAACAATAGATAAGCATGATAGTAATAGGACAACACACCACAACATCTCATACATGCAATGCCACACACATTCATTTATTATCTTTAATTACGTTATACCATTACTAATTCAACTTCTTTTTGTAACACGAGGAGCCTCAAGAACCTCGCCCCATCCAACGTAACACAGGTGTTTTGCATGGGGGTGACCATCACTCATCCTCTCCTGCGAGATCATCTTCAGGGCACCTCCTCCTAACCCAGCAGGCGGAGATCGGTGGTTACCGCCCGTTATAATACACTTGGGCCATATAAATATAATGAATGGTCGTCCTAGTCCGGTTTAAGTTATAAATGCACAACCATATGAACACACACAACCCTTACAATCATACAATCCACAACTGCACGCTAAGTAAGTCCTATGGACTTACCTGATACACTCGTATCCTCTACCACGTCACAACTCCCCCTCGAGGAAGAAACCAACGCCTGCAAGAGCAAGGCACACAACATCATAACCTGAAAAGGGTTAGGAGACTCGTCTCCTCAACCAGAACCAACCTACAACCTAAAGATCAACATAAGCTCGCATATGCCTATAGCATACTCTCAACATCAACACAAGTGCCTAAGGCACATCTCTAACATACAACTCATCCTAACCATCCTAACCTAGCTATCAACTAAGCCAAGGTCAAAGGAAAGGAAGGGAAGAAGACATACCAACAAGGTATGCACCCACAGAAGCAAGAACACACCAGCCAGCCCAGTGAGGCGCAGGGGCGGCTCACCAGAGGCGCAAGGGCGGCTCCACACCAGGCGCAGGCGCGGCTTAGGTCAGGCGCAGGGGCGGCCAACTGTGCAGAGAGTTGGTCCCGACTTCTCTTCGACTCCTTTCTCGATTCTCTTTTCGTCATTAACACACCACATCAATACATATGCATACATACACACATATGATCATCAAAACAATCAGAAAGGATCCAACACAAGTCCAACTTGTGATTTCTAAGCTAAAGAGAGAGATAAAAAGCAAAGGAGAAGAAGAAAGAAAGAAAGAAAGATGAAGAGAAGAGCTTACCACACAACCTAGGCTACAACTAAGGAGCATCCACACTCCTCACCACTTCAGTACATCAACAACAACACACAGCAACAACTCCAAGAGCATCCAAAGCCAAGAACAAACTCCAACTCTCAAGAACTCACTCAAACAAGCAAAAGAAGATCAAAGAGGATCAAAGAAGAAGAAGAAGAAGAAGGACGTGAGGAGGAAGAGAGAGGCTGGAGAGATGAAGAAAGCCCTCATCTGAAGGCTGTAAAGACTTATAAGAGAAGCTAGCCGCAAAGCATAAGTCAAGAGTCAACAAAAACGGCTGCACCAACCACAGAACCGCAGGGGCGGCCAACCTAGGCGTAGTGGCGGCTCCTCTGTGACGCAGGGGCCGCTCAAGGGTTGCGCAAGGGCGGCTGGTAGGTCAAGGCTAACTCAGCTAAGGCTCAGTAAGGTTCCTAGGCTCCAAAGGCTCAGGCTCTTACATCACTCGAGCCAGTGAAGGGTGACCTTGTCATTTTTCCCATTAGACATGACTTACATGTATCAAAAGATTGTAAATCAAATGATTTTAGGATTGTAACTTTTTGGAGTTCCTTCATGCGATTTTTGCAAATGTGACCTAGTCGATAATGCCATATAATAACTTCGTTTGATTCATTCGATTTCTGTTTTTTTGTGTTTATGCTGTATATTTTAGTTTTGAGATCTAACATGTATAGTCCTCCACTATTCATGCTAGCTTGGGCATAAAAGACATCATTCTTATAGATTGAAAAAAAAACTATTAATGATAAATTTATAACACTCTAACTTCAAAACAAAAATTGAATAACAATTATTAAGTTCTAAAACTAAGCCATAAGGTAATGATAGACTATAATCTCCAATGACACGCACATCAACCCATACTCTATTCCCAACTAGAGGATCTACCTCACCTTTCTTCAACTTTATTATATTTCTTAGATCTTTCATATTTGAAATAATGTTAGAACCATATCTAGTATCTAATACCCAGGAACTAGAATAGACTGACAATATTTCAAAAACATAGATATCGGAAGCATAGACGATCCCTTGCTTCTTATCTTCTAAGTGCTTATTTTCCTCTTTAGAAGATGTCTTAGTAAGCATGAGGACAAGTTTCTCCATGACATCCTATTGGGCCTCATAACTGAGAACAATTCTCATGTTCCTTTCCTTGTCTAGGAAATTACTTTGCGTTTACTTATTATTCACAAGAATTTTTCGGTGGGGGAATTTAAAGTTTTCAGTAGACATAGTAACTACAAATGGAATGATAACATTGTAGATATAAGTATATGATTGATTTAGACAAAACTTTAAAATTTAAGAAATCCTTAAATAGTAAGTTTTGCACATTCTACTCAATTATTTCAAATCCATTTAGAGTAAAATAATTCCAAGATCCTATCTTGTATAAATTTGAGCGTACTTGGGCACTTCATTTTTTATTTTTATATTCAAAGTAAGTAAACTTATTTACTAATTCATTATAATTCTTGGTTTGATAGTCACATCCAATATAAACGCATCCATTGTAAGACCCCGAATCCGCGGGATTCGGGATGCCACATTGGGCTAGGAGCTCACAGTGGGTACTGACCCTAGCCTGACAACAAGTTCACTTGACCTTACAACATGGCACTAACAGATATATAACAAATGCATAAACTGTACAACCAAAAGACAATAACATAGCCGAGTATAAACAACAACATCCTCACACAGGAGGTAACAAAAGATAATCCTCACGTAGGAGGGAAAAGTAAACAACCCCAAAAGACCACAATCATCCTATGTAAGAGAGGTCCTCGGCCTGCCACTCTGCTTGATCATCTAGCAGCACGCCCATCCTATAGGACATCTACAACATGATAATAAACCATTAGCTAACCATACATAAATAGAGTAATGCATAAGAACAAACACAATCATGGAAAGATAAACACATCAGCATGTTATCACACATTTACCCATTTTATCATCCTAATATAATAGTCATTCACTAAAATCGTATATATATATATATATATATATATATATATATATATATATATATATATATATATATATATATATATATATATATATATATATATATATATATATATATATGAAACTATGTGACACGAGGACTGATACATCCTCGCCTCTGAGCCTGATAGCCAACTGTACGAGTATCGGTCACACAATCCGTGTACCCTTTGGGATTGGATTGCGCCCTTCCTGTAAACCAGTCTGGCCTGACATCAGAGAACCTCCCATACTCCACGGCGGGATGAAAGGGAAAGGTTATCACAACCACGCAATGGGGCAGTCAATAAAACATAGGTCGGTATAAACGACATCTTATGCTATCATAGCAACATTTAAAGCACAAACCACTCATGCAAACACCCAACATAAGGATGGTAGCTAAGTAAGTCCTACGGACTTACCTCAACCTCGTACAAAGATCAATAAAAAACAACCAGAACTCGATCACCTCAACTCTGGAGGAACAACACAGCCTATAAACAAGGCATAAAGAGATATATTAACCTTCTATCAATACAAGGGCCACACCTAGACCCAAAGGGATCCATAGGGATCATACTCAACCTCAAAACCTCAACCAATATCAACCTAAGTCCTTAAAGTCGTACAAGGCATATATCGATCATAATCTCATCCAACCACATCCTCACACATGTAGCATGATCCTATACACTCACACTAGGAAAGGAGGGAAGAAAGACATCCTAAAGCAGGCCTAGAAGCAACACACACCTACAGAACCAAGTGTGGAACCTAGCTGATACAGGTGGCCGCAAGGGCGGCTCATAGGTGGCGCAGGGGCGGCTCACTTCCGGCGCAGGAGCGATTGCAAGGTGGTGCAGGGGCGGCTGGACAACAGAAGACACCACTTCAGTCCTTTCTTCACTTCTTCCCTCAATTCCTTTGCTCTTTCTTCACTCCAACATCATACATACATAAACATACATACATATATATATATATATATATATATATATATATATATATATATATATATATATATATATATCAACACAAGCCAATCATGGTTGAAGCAAGATCCAAACCTAAGGAATCTAAGCTAGACTAAGGAAAAGAAGAAAAGATGAAGGAAAGAAGAAAGATAGGAAGGAAACCATGGAAGCTTACCAAGCTGAGCTCTTTAGGAGATCAAACACCATCACCACAACCTCAAGCTGGCTCACAAGGCTCAACAACAACAACCATCAACCATCAGTAACAAAACCAAGCATAAAAGCTCTCAAACTCACACCAAACTCATGAAAAGATCAAAGATGATCAAAGAAGAGATGAGAGGAGAAGATAAAAGTAGGGAGAGAGATGAAGCTGTGGAGAGAGATAACCCTCATCAGAAGGAAGAAGAAGCTTATAAAGGGGTAAAAAGCGTAAAGCACGGGTCAAAGGGTCAAAGAAGACAGTTGCAGCCACACAGAGCCGCAGGGGAGGACTCTGTGAGGTGTAGGGGCAGCCCAGGCAAACCGCAGGGGCGGCTACTGGGTCACACAGGGGCGGTCTAGGCCTAATCTGGGTCCTTAGCTCACACACTTAGCAACTCAGCAGCTAGGCTCTTACATGGAGACATCCTACCAGTTCCACTGTGGTACTGGAAGTGGATGGAGATCACCTCCAGGTCTGAAATATTCTATCTTGACTTGCTGACAGGTCGCACACTGAGCCACAAATTTGGCTACATTGGGCTTCAACCCTCCCCACCAATATGAACGTCTCACATCATGGTACTTCTTACTCGTACCTGGATGTACAAAGTAAGGTGTACAGTGAGCCTCCTGTAAGATCCTCTGTCTCAACTCTACATCTGTAGGTACACATATACGGTCATGATGCCTCATCACTCGATCTACTCCAATAGAGAACTATGGTGCCTCTCCACGAGACATCCTCTCTTTGATCCTCATCAAGGTGGGGCAGGCTCCCTGCTTTTGCTGGATCTTATCCAACAGACCAGGTAGAACCTCTAAAGCATATAAATGGGCATCTTCATCAAGAAATTGGATGTCCAGCTCTAGCCAAGCTAGATCCCTCTGAAGTTGAGGCTGTATTGTCAATCTGGCAATCGCATTCTCTCGAGGTGTCTTCCTGCTCAAGGTGTTAGCTACAATATTCGCCTTTCCAGGATGATACAAAATCTCAAGGTCAAAGTCCTTGATCAACTCAATCCATCGACGTTGACGGTTATTCAACTCCCGTTGCATAAAAATGTACTTCAAACTCTTATGGTATGTGAAGATCTGACATGTGGCACCATACAAGTAATGTCCCTAGATCTTCAAAGCATGAACTACCACTGCCAACTCTAGATCATGAGTCGTGTAGTTCTCCTCATACGTCTTCAGCTGTCTAGACGCAAAAGCAATCACTCTGCCCCTCTGCATCAATACACATCCCAAGCCTAGCTTGGATGCATCACTGTAGACTACAAAATCATCAGAACCCTCTGGCTGTGCCAAGACATGAGCAGAAGTCAAATGCCTCTTCAACTCCTCAAATTTCTGAGCACACTGATCAATCCATACAAATTTGGTAGTCTTCCTCAAAAGACTCGTTAGTGGACGGGCAATCACAGAAAATCCCTCCATAAAATGTCTATAATAACCGGATAGGCCAAGAAAGCTACGCACTTCCTTGACGTTCGTCGGTGTCGTCCATGCAGCAACAGACTCAATCTTCGCCGGGTAAACCATAATCCCGTCGGCGGAAACGATATGTACAAGGAAATCAACCTCAGACATCCAGAACTCGCACTTAGAGAGCTTGGCATACAACTCTCTATCCCTCAGAATCTGCAAAACCTTCCTCAAATGACCGGCATGCTCTTCGCAGCTACGAGAGTATACCAGAATGTCATCAATGAAGACCACTACAAACTGATCAAGGGAGTCGATGAAAATACTGTTCAACAACTCCATGAAGACTGTTGGGGCATTCGTCAGCCCAAATGACATCACTACAAACTCGTAGTGTCCATAACGGGTACGAAATGCCGTCCTGTGCACATCGTGCTCCCTCACCCTCAACTGGTGATATCCTGATTATAAGTCAATCCGGGAGAATATTGTCGCTCCCTGAAGCTGATCAAGTAGATCATCAATACGAGGCAATGGATACTTGTTCTTGATGGTCACCTTGTTCAACGCTGTGTAATCTATACACAATCTCAATGAGCCGTCCTTCTTTCGCACGGAGAGGACAGGTGCACCCCATAGTAAAACCTCAACCAACATCCTCACACATCTAGCATGATCCTATACACTCACACTAGAAAAGGAGGTAACAAAGACAACATAAAGCAGGCCTAGAAGCAACACACACCTGCGGAACCAAGTGTGGAACCTAGCTGATGCAGGTGGCCGCAGGGGCGGCTCATAGGTGGCGCAGGGGCGGCTGCAAGGTGGCGCAGGGGCGGGTGGATAGCAGAAGACACTACTTCAGTCCTTTCTTCACTTCTTTCCTTGATTCCTTTGCTCTTTCTTCACTCCAACATCATACATACATAAATATACATATATATACATCAACACAAGCCAATCGTGGCTGAAGTAAGATCCAAACCTAAGGAATCTAAGCTAGACTAAGGAAAAGAAGAAAAGATGAAGGAAAGAAGAAAGATAGGAAGAAAACCATGGAAGCTTACCAAGCTGAGCTCTCCAGGAGATCAAACACCATCACCACAACCTCAAACTGGCTCACAAGGCTCAACAACAACAACCATCAACCATTATCAACAAAGCCAAGCGTAGAAGCTCTCAAACTCACACCAAACTCAAGAAAAGATCAAAGATGATCCAAGAAGAGATGAGAGGATAAGATGAACGTAGGTAGAGAGATGAAGCTGTGGAGAGAGATAACCCTCATCAGAAGGAAGAAGAAGAAGCTTATAAAGGGGTGAAAAGGGTAAAGTACGGGTCAAAGGGTCAAAAAAGACGGTTGCAGCCACATAGAGCCGTAGGGGCGGATTTTGTGAGGCGCAGGGGCGGCCCAAGTAAACCGCAGGGGCGGCTACTGGGTCACGCAGAGGCGGTCTAGG
This sequence comes from Fagopyrum esculentum, assembly GCA_033239045.1. NCBI lineage: Eukaryota > Viridiplantae > Streptophyta > Magnoliopsida > Caryophyllales > Polygonaceae > Fagopyrum > Fagopyrum esculentum. The sequence continues at coordinate 102,047,689 of BSUD01000002.1, read as the reverse complement.
CCTAATATGGGTCCTCAATTCACACACTCAACAATTCAGCAACTAGGCTCTTACAAACTTATTCCTCAATATCCAAATCCCTTATGGCCTTTTGTTGAATATAGCCATATCAAGGCATCATGCACCTATTGAAAATTCATGAGATATACCTTGGTCAAATTAGGACACCTCACGAACGTGAAACCTATCCGATGAAATCCTAAGACATGTATCAGTTATGATATGAGAAGACATTTCTCCATATTCTTTGGAGGGATTTTATTAGCATGTTGCGTTTGTCATTTTAAAAGTGAACAACTTAGCATAAAATAACAGATAATCATGTATAGTGAGAAATTAAAACATTCAAGCAATGCAATAGTTAAAGTTTGTTCCTAGTATGACCCTAAAAGATATCATCTTCATATTTTGTAACCTTCATGGATCACCATCCTTCGGACTTCATATAGTATCTGGTCTTTATGGATTACACATTTAAAGAAATAAAAACGACGCTTGTAGAATTGAAATTTACAAAAAATGCATAACGATATGCAAATCATGTACATAAAAACCACAACAATTTGCAATTCGTATTTATCTACGTGGGCCATATTAGTCACCCCATGCAAAACATATTTTAATATGGACATCATGCACACATATTTACCAAAGTCTTAGAATCAAAATAGTAAACCCACCAACACTTCGGACACCCTATGAAGGGAAGCATTTCAGATCGGATAATGCTAAACTAACCTCAATTTTATACAAGTTTTTTGACACGACCAAACGAGATTCAAAGTAGCAAGTAACGGAACTAGATTAAAGTTGATAAGGACCGAATTTTTATTTTTAGTTTTTTTATCAAAAAATAAATAATAATTTGACACAAAATAAACAAATAAATTTATTCAAATGTTATTTTAAAATTATAAATTTAATTAAACACTTTTTAAATAAATAAATAATAACAAATTGTGGAAACTCCTTTCCCATTTTAGTAAATTGATTATATTTTTATGGTATTAATATCTTATATTAATCATTAATTTGGTAGAATAAAATATGTCCAATATAGAATGAAAATATTTATACAATTATTTGCTAAATAAGTTACGTAATAGTTTTATTTTCTAAGGTAAATCAATTTTATCTTGATAAATGTCATATATATTATCTAAAGAATATAAACATTATCTTTTGGCAAACATAATAATCTTATTAGATAACCACCTAAAATATGTGAAACCCTAGCCGACGGCGGAAGCAACAGACCTTTGCCGGAATCAATTTTCTGGTAACGTCTTTCGTCAGAATGTTTTCCGGTTGCCTCTAGTTTATATGATTTTATAGTGTTTAAATCCGATTAAAACTTAATAATAAAAATCACCATGTAATTAACTTTATTAAAATCACCTAATATTATTAGGAATAGTATCTAACGCATGCAACCCATACAAAACACCCATTGTTAAGACCCGAGGTCTTAAGAACGCTTTCTCCATGCCAACCACGCTCGTGTGGAAACTTTCCAAGCACGTTTAACTCTACAGTTTTTTGTCCTCACTCGACAACAAGAAATGAATAATTCTTGTTGACATCGGTAACCCATCCTTATATGTTAATCATAAATCCTCATTCAAATGATGCGGGATGATAATCTTACGGGGTGTTACAATCTTCCCCACTTAAATTTCTAACGTCCACGTCAAGCCGAAGGACCGTCCACCGAGCCGAGTGACCGCCTACCGGGGAGAGTACACTCGTAAAATGGGGTTACCTATGATATCATCAATATGAATTTTAGTATGATTAAAACTAAATTAAAAATAAAATCAACATGCTATTTGTCATATTTATTTTGAAATTTAGGCATACAACAAATCTTATTTGTAAGTTTAATCATGCAAACAAATACATAAAAACAATCTCTTCCGCAATCAAAATTAAAACAATCGAGCATCAAAATATGACCTTTTTATTTGATCTAATAAATTTATGCAAGATGTGTCTAATACCAATGCTGGTTTTAGATATGCAAAAGTGGAATTTCAAGAAACGATTTTTAATAAATATCTAAACTTGGATCGCATGCATTATCGATTAGATACAATATAGGAAAAAGAATACCTCTTGACACGTAAACAACTACTTTGAAGGAGATATTCGAGAGCCTCAAACTGTACGGTATCTACGCATCCAATCCATACCTAAGATGACTTCTTCATGCATCAATGGCATGACTAAGAAGTCAACAAGCAAAACACGAGTCCCTAAACGAAGGGGACAACTACGTATCTCACGGGTACCTCTGATCCGACTACCATCAGGTAACCCTATAGTAAAGGGTATCCCCTCTATGGTAGCTAAGCTCAAACACTTCACACATGTATAAGAAATAAATAAATGCGTAGCACGAGTATCAAACAAAACTCTAACAGGTAAACCATGAAGCAGAATGGTACATGTAGTAGCCGGTGCAGGTGGATCCTCTGCATTTCTCAACTCAAAAGCTCTACCCTGAGCTCCTTTGGCATCCGTGGTACTCCCACCACGACCTCTACTCGGCCCGGGAGCAGATCCCTGAGCAGATGGACGATCTGGAACTCTTTGTTGTTCCTGTGTCTGCTGCTGAGGGGTCCTCTGACCACCTCCTGCTACACTGGAAGGGGAAGAACCCTGCTAAGATGCAACTCCACCCTGCCTACAAAAGGCAACTCGATGTCCTGGTCTGCCACAAGTGTAACAAGTCACAACTGGTCTGTGACAATCTGGCTTCAAATTGCCAAGATCATCACAATTGTAACACTGACGTCCCTTGTCTGCAGTCAGTACAGACGAGGGGTAACTCTGATGCCTCTGGCCTCGTCAAGGCCCATATTCTCCTCCAACTCCACTGGTTTGCCCAGTGCGCTGCCTCTTCTCAGACCGTCCCGTCTGAGAAGCTCTCCTTTGACTGGCTCGCACCCTCTCGTAAGCATAAGCCTGGTCCTGATAATCAGCTAGGGACTCGCAATGGAATCCCACCATGTATGAATGTGTGCTCTCCCTTAAACGAAGAGAGAACATATACACATGCTAGTCCTCAGATGGTGCAGCTAGATCCAGCAAAACTAACTCAGTCTAGAAGCGGCGGATGACATCTGCAATAGGTACATCCTCAAAACCAGCCTCCACGAAGTCCTGCAACTTCTCCCTCCTTAGTGAGTCAGGGCAGAACTGCTCTAGAATCATGCTCCTCATGTGATCATAGCGTGTGGCTCTGGTCTATACAGTCCTCCACCACTGATATGCAAGGTCACGGAATATAGACTAAACTAGCTCTATCCGTTTGTCCTCAGAACACCTGATAGACTCTAAGGCTGAGTCTACATGTCCTATCCATACCTCAGTCCGTAAACTAATCTCTTCTAAGAAGGGTGGTACTCCCTGCTGATGAAATGCCTTCAACCAGGCATCTGGTCGAGGCCCTCTGGTCTACTCTACAATTTGAACAGTCTTAGCAGCACGTGCCAGCATAGTTGGCACCTGTGTGGCTCCTTGATACATCTCAGAACATCCCTCATGCCCTAGTAGATCTGGGGCTCGTCTGCCAGCTTTGAGAGTCTCCTCAAAACGTCTGAGGTACTCTCTAAACTCTGGTCCCCCCATGGAGACACGATCCCTGTCATCAGACTGGACTCGATGTGAGTGATGTCTCTAAGATCCACCACTCCTCGTCTCTGGAACGACACTATCTGCAACCTCCTCATGTATCTCCTCCACCACTGGTGGATCAGCAGCGGGAACTGGTCCCTCAGCTACCACACCTGGAGGAAGGGGTGGTCTACCTCTACCTTTGCCTACAACAACAGTAGCTCTAGTCCGAGCCATCTGAGGGGTATGTACACCTAACTTATAAGACTCTATTCCATATATATATATATATATCTATCACATATACAAATATAATCCACAATACATATATACATATATCTATACTGCAAAGATCCATAGCACAGATGGCGACTTCTCGTACATTCTAACCCAAACTACATTTAAAACCAAAATCATTTTGAAAACATCAGACCCCTTTGGGGTTTTGTTTATTTTACCTATCAAACCTTATTGTAGGTAGCAAGTGCCATTATTGTCAACCTAAGGCTCTGATACCAACTCTGTAACACACCGAATCCGCGGGACTCGGAGTGCCACATTGGGCTAGGATGTCACAATGGATCCTAACACTAGCCTGACAACAAGTTCACCGGACCTTACAACATGGCACTGGCAGATATAAAAACAAATACATAAAACTGTATAAACTGTACAACCAAAAGGTAAAACAACATAGCAGAGTATAAACAAAAACGTCCTCACACAGGACGTAACAAAAGATCATCCTCACGCAGGGGGGAAAGGTAAAAAACCCCCAAAAGCCCATAATATCCTATGTACAAGAGGTCCTCGACCTGCCACTCTGCTAGATCACCCAGCAGCACGCCTATCCTGTGGGGCATCTACAACATGGTAATAAACCATTAGCTAACCATACATATATAGAGTAATGCATAAGCATAAACACAATCACGTAAGGATAAACACATCAACATGATATCACACATTTACCCATTTTATCATCTTTATATAATAGTCATTCACTCAAGTCGTATATATATATATATATATATATATATATATATATATATATATATATATATATATATATCATCTTTATATAATAGTCATTCACTCAAGTCGTATAGAGTAATGCATAAGCACAAACACTAAGCTAAGGAAAGAGAGAAAAGATGAAGAAAAGAAGAAAGGAAGAGGAGAAGCCATAAAAGCTTACCAACCAGCTCTCCAAGAGATCAACACAACACCAACAACACCCTCAAGCTAGCTCCATAAGGCACAACATCATCATCAACATCAAAGTCAAGCCAAACTAGGCAAAAACTCTTACAAAACTCAAACCAAGATCAACCAAGGTGGTTCAAGAGAGGAGAAGAGAAGAAAGTGTGTGTAAGGAGAGCGAGAGAGATCTGAGAAAGGAAACCCTCATCAGAGGTAAGGGAAGAAGATATATATAGGTGAAAAGGGTAAAGCACGAGTCAAAGAGGTCAAAGAAGGCGGCTGCAGCACACAGAGCCGCGGGGGCGGACCCTGTGAGCCGCAGGGGCAGACCAGGCTAGACGCAGGGTCGCCCCCTAGGTTACGCAGGGGCGGCTCAGGCATAAACCTGGCCCCTCTGCTCCCTCTCTCAGCATTCAACAACTAGGCTCTTACATCTCACCCCCTAAAAACAAGTTTCGTCCCGAAACTTGCAAGATCCCAAAGTCTCTCGGACCCACAAGCCGAGGCATAACTCACTCTCTCTATCAGAGGTATCACATCTCCGCTCAGAAGATCATAACCTATAACAGATCTATAACCATAAACATCAACAAGGAGAAATCATCCACTCCAGAAAACAGAGCCATAACGCTACCCAAAGGCAGAGAGGAATCACATCTCTCGCAATAACACAACACAGGGCATAGAGGAAGCACATCCCTAGCCGAAACATAACACAAGCATAGAGAAAATACGTCTCTAGTCAAACCATAAGTATATACATCGCATGGAGGAATCACATCTCCACTGAAACTATGTCCATCAAAGTAGCATGGAGGAAAGAACCATCTCCAGCTAAATCCTAATCAACCCAGATAGCATGGAGGAAAGAACCATCTCCAACTATAAACATAAGTCATACTCAAATAGCATGGAGCGAATAATCATCTCCAACTATAACATACATCATGCTAGTATAGCAAGATCTAATAAGATCATAAGGCACATCATCACTGACATGGAATAAATACATCAAGGCATGTAAGCACATAAGTACATAATCACATACTCACCAAGATAGCACTAAGATCTACTCATCGACCCTAGGTGCATCCATCTCGGCATAAAACTCTGGATAGTTCCTCTGGATACTATCCTCAGTCTCCCATGTATTCTCCTCAGGTCCACGCCTCGACCACTATATCCTCATCATAGGTATAAAGGTGTACGACACCTATGATAGGTGATGGAATCACTATCATTTAGAGTAGTTTTTAGAGTCTTTTTATTGCATTAGTGTCGGTTTATGCTACTAACTCCTTGGTCCAGAAGAAGAAGATCAAAAGAAGCTAAGGAAGGAGGTTTAAGCACTTAGGAGTAAAGATCGATCAAGAAGCAAAGTTTCTGTTGCTCCACCGCCCCCGCGGGCCCTTGCAGCCGCCCCTGCGGTGACTTGCCTTGACGAGACAAAGACCAGCTCCCCTGTGCCCTGCCTGCGCCTCACCTTGGGAGCTGGAAGGCGAAGAGTCTGTGTCACCGCCCCTACGCCTTGACATCAGAAACGTCAGGAAGGCGAAAGGTCAGACGTTGAAGTGCATTAAAGATCCGCCCCAGCGGAGTTGTGTAGCCGCCCCAACGGTTCTGAAGAAGATCAATCGATTCTGCCTAAACCGCCCTTGCGGTTCCTGAAGGCCGCCCCTGCGGTGTAACGCCAGAAGCTTTTCTCCGGCGTTTTACACCACCTTTATGGCATTAAAGGTGGCTGTTTTAGGCCGGCTATTTACTCCTAATTTAGTGTCTTTTGTAGTATAAATAGTCCATGGATGATTGCTAGAATTATCCATGCTTTTCCTCACAAAATCCATTTTTAGACTTGAGTTTTCCATTGTAACGAGTTGCTAACTCCCTTGCTACTTTGGGTTGGTTTGAAGCTGCTTTGTTACTTTGGTTGTAAGTTCTTTTAATATAAGTTTTTATTCAGTAATGCTTTGTGTTTTCTTGATCTCCATTGTTTAATTGCATGTTAACTATTACTTGAGATTGATCACCTTAGGTTCTAAAGTGCATAGGATTAATAGGTTCCGGGTTTGGGTCTTTAATCTAGTAGCAACTTTATGTAATAACGGGTTGTAATTACTTAAAGAAAAGGAACACAAATATAAAGATAAGTTTAACGGTTTTAATCTTCTCTTCATATCCCTTAGTCTTTGTTTGAATGCTAACTTGTTATTTGTTCTTGTAGGTTTACGGAACTTTAATAGGTTAAGTTGTGTTGATGCCGGTTGGCTCAACACATATGTATGATCGAGACGGGAGATTACTTAAAAAATTGTAAAAGGAATGCACCAAAGTAGCAATTGCATGCTTAGAACCAACCTAGTGTAGATTCATCCATTATTGTCTTACTTGTCGCATTAAGCGTTTTCATAAGTTTTTGTGCATCAATTCAACCAAAACCCCCCTTTTGTGTCACTTGTTATTATAATCGATAGTTGCATCTAAAACACCTTAACTCTCTTGGGTTCGACCCTTACTTAATCACTATACTTGTTCTTAGTGCTAAGTCGAGATTTACTTTTGATTGGGTATAGACGACCATAGAAATACCTTCGGTCAAATTTTGGCGCCGTTGCCGGGGAGTTTTTGTGTTTTATTGTTATTATTGATTATTGGTTTGAACCATTTTTATGGTTCAAACCCGTGCTACTAATTCCGGCTTAGCTTCTTTTGATCCAGAAATTGAGAGGACGCACATCCGGCAACGAAGACAACAACAACTACAACAAGAGATGGTTGACCGTACTCTTCGTCAACTTATGCAGCCCACTTTGGCTCAGAACCCTCTTGCGGTAGCTATACCGGCACTAGGGGAAGGAGTCAACTTTGAGCTCAAACCGGGCCTTATTCACTTACTTCCATCCTTCCATGGGCTAAGTGGTTTAAGACCCCATCAAGCACCTTGGGAAGTTCCACACCGTCATGAAGCCGGCCAGCATTACCGAAGAACAGATCAAGATGAGGGCATTCGGCTTCACACTCACAGATTCGGCGGATGATTGGTATTACCACCTTCCATCCGGGAGCATTGACACTTGGGAGAACCTTCACAAAGCATTTTTGGAGAAATACTTTCCAGCTAAAAAGGCCAATAGCTTGAATAAAGTTATAAGCAACATCGAGCAAGAGGCAACCGAAACTCTCTACGAGTACTTCGAAAGATTTGCACGCCTCCGATCCAGCTGTCCTTTCCACGGATATTCAACTCAAGATCTAGTCTTGTACTTGTACAATGGCTTGCTAGACAATGAAAGGAGGATCGTCGATGCGGCTTGCGGAGGTAATATTCTTAACTCTACTCCTGACCTTGCTTTGGAAAAGATACAGGAACTAGTGGAAGGAACTCGGAACTTTGGAAGGACCCCGGCTAAGAAAGGAGTTCATGCCGTGAGTTCCGGGAAGAACGAGATTTCCACCGAGCTGGCGGAATTGAAGGAAATGGTGAAGAGGCTAATACTTATGGGAACACCGCAACAGCTCAAGGCTTGTGGGGTTTGTGCTGACCCATATCATCCAACGGACATGTGTCCACAAGTTCAAGATGACGATGTTGAAGTTAACGCAAGGGGTTATGGTCAACCACAACAGCAAAGACCTAGGAACGATCCCTATGCACAGAATTTCATGCCAAATTGGCGTGACCAACAGAATTTTCGTTGGAGGGATCAACAAAACCAACAACAGCAGCCCCGCCAAGGTAAGTATCACTCAACTGAAGACATGTTGCAGGTTTTGACTAAACACTTTGCTACTCATGTCCAAACAACAGAATTAAGCATCAAAAACCTTGAGAAGCAGGTTGGTCAAATGGTGGAAGCCATTACAAGAATTGAAACTAGGGCCTCCGGAGGAATACCGTCGCAAACGGTTATAAACCCAAAAGGCGTGCAGGAGGAAGTTCAAACATAGACGAAGAGTCCTTACGTCGAGCCAATGACGTAAAACAAAGGCGCTAATTCGGGAGGCAACCCGAAGGAATAAGAAGAGGAGCTTCTGTCACGAAATTTGCCCTTGCGGCTCTAAATACACGCCCCTGCGGCGACACCCCTAGCCAGCGCCACCCCGGCGCTGGGCCTGCGTCTGCTCACGTAGGTCACCGCCCCCGCGGTGCCAAACCTACGCCCCGGCGGCGGCCACCCTTGACACGCCCCCTCAGCTCCGCCCCCGGCTCTGAGGCTGCGTACCCCCTCTCTCTTGTCACCGCCCCCGTGGCGACACACACCGCCCCTGCGGTACAGTTAAGGAAAGAAAAAAAATATACTTCCCAAAAATAACCTACATCTACCACCTTCTCCACTCCCTCTCCATTCACTCTGCGAAACCTAGCCGCCTCACCACCTACGCCCTTGCGCCCTCCAGCAACAAATCGCCACCACCTGGTCGCGCCCCTGCGCCACCTCCGGCAACCCAGCAGCGCCACCCCTCCCTTACCAACACGAACAAACCTCCACCACACACAACACTTCCACTCTCGCTCGACTGCTCCACCTCTGGCGACAGCTGCAACAACAGAAGAAAACGCTGGAAAAGCACCATCGCCACCACCTTCGTCGAACAACCAAATCTCCTTCTTCTCTTTGCCCACACCTGCGCCTGCAAGCTCCCGCCCCTGCGTCGAGCCGCCCCTGCGCCTGTTGCAGCCGCCCCTGCATAAAACACGACAGAAGGTTCGTCTCTTGATCAAATTTGCTGAACTTTCTAACTCTTTCACTTAATCAATTACAAGAGATGGAACCACAAAGGAAATACAAGTTGACGGAAGGTGAGAAGGATCGGTATAGGATCGCTCAAAGCCGGGAGGTGCATGCAACCCGGTTCCTTGATGCTTCGACCTTGTATAATCTAGGGAAGTTGGAGAGTATGCAGGAATTTCTAAACAATGCCGGGTTGGGTGATTTTCTGATAAAGACCGCTCCAACACACCCCGACCTCATCAAACAATTTATAGCAACATTCAAAATGGAGACGGGAGACCAAATGTGTGTTGGGATTTCATTCAAGTACAACAAGAGGAAGTACACATTGGATTACACGCAAATATCGGAGGCTTTAGGGGTGACCATAGCAGCTTCCGATGACTGGTGGGAACCCATTCCGACACCGGATTTGCTTGAGTTTTGGCAGGCCGCTACTAGGTCAGAGTTCCATGCAGGAGGTGAGTACTCCAACAAATTCACTCACCCCTACTTAAGGCTCATATCAAAGGTCTTCATGAGTGTCTTCTGTGGACACAAGGAGAAGAATAAGGTCGCTCTCAAGGACCTTCCATTGCTATATGCTTGCCTCTCCACGAATGATTGGGTGCCGGATTGGGCATATCTCTTCCTTACCGCTCTTAAGTGGATTAGGAAGAATGAGCCTCGTGACATCGTGGGAGGAGGTATCATTTCATTGCTAGCTGCACGGGTTATGGATCTTCCTCCATTGGAAGAGGGTTTGGAGGCACCCTTATACAATGAAGGGTTATTGAGGAGGTGCAGGCTCCTCAGGAGAGATGGGGAGCATCGGTTCTGGATCTTCCTTGCAGATGGGAGTCACATTACATATCTTCCCCGACAACTCCCCTTGGGAGAAGAGCTCTCCGAACTATATGTACCGGCTGACCCTGTCCCTCCGAGATGACCTCAAGTTGATATTGTTGGTACGTACGCAGCCGGCTCTAGCAGGGCCCACACTACTGATGAGGAGATACCGACGGCGGGACACGACAGTCAGACCATGGAGAGTCTGCAGGGTCAGATGGCTGCTTTGACTACACAGCATCAGGCATGGCTGACAGAGTATCAACGGTCCATGATTGAGCAGCAGCAGGCGTGGCAGTCCAGCTTCGCCTCCTCCATGACCACCCACTTTGACCGCCGTCAGGATGCTTGACAGGCGGCACATTGGTAGCAGTTGGAGACTCAGCAGCTAGCTTGGCAGGCTAGCTATGAGACTTCATTTCGAGAGAGGATGGAGGCTCAGGAGGACCGGATTGACACCCTTCACTGGCGGCAGGAGCACTTCTTCCGCCATTTCCCTTACCCGCCGGAGGAGGGTCCTGGTGGTCCATCCGGACCACCCCAGTGAGGGGTACATTTCTTTTCCTTCTCGCACATTTATCTTTGACTCATTTTCACTTTGAGGACAAAGTGCACTTCAAGTATGGGGGAGGGATATATATCATTGCTTGTACAATTCATTTAGTTGTTTTGATTAATTTTTGCATTGTTGAATTCAGTTTCATATTAAAAAAAAAAGCCAAAGAAGTGAAAAAAGGCATGAAAATCCTTGGATAAACCGAAAACCCGAAAGGGCGGTTTAGGTAAAAAGAAGGTAGTCCGACCAACCTTAAGTTGGTGCAAAATTGGACTTGAGGGATGTGAGCTTAAGTAAGAAAAGAAGAAGAGTGGCAAGGTGAAAACCCGAAAGAGCGCCTTGGCAAAATGAGCGACACCGAGTGTAGGTTTCCCTTCCGGCGTTTTGGCGACATAAGAAGGGGAGTCATAAGGAGGTTATCCGGGTAGGCCACTCTTGGAGCGATAAGGATAGTAGTATCTCTTTTCCTCACATTTCCTCTCTTTTCCCTTCTTTCTTTCTTGGGTTTTCTCTTGTTTTCCATTATTTTTCTTTCTTTCCCTTGCTTCCTGAGACCTTGAGTCTAATGGTTGTCATTTGTTTTACTCGGGACGAGTAAAAGGTCTAAGTATGGGGGAGTTTGATAGGTGATGGAATCACTATCATTTAGAGTAGTTTTTAGAGTCTTTTTATTGCATTAGTGTCGGTTTATGGTACTAACTCCTTGATCCAGAAGAAGAAAATCAAAAGAAGCTAAGGAAGGAGGTATAAGCACTTAGGAGTAAAGATCGATCAAGAGGCAAAGTTTCTACTGCTCCACCGCCCCCGCGGGCCCTTGCAGCCGCCCCTGCGGTGACTTGCCTTGACGAGACGAAGACCAGCTCCCCTGCGCCTCCCACTGCGCCCTGCCTGCGCCTCGCCTTGGGAGTTGGAAGGCGAAGAGTCTGTGTCACCGCCCCTGCGCCTTGACATCAGAAACGTCAGGAAGGCGAAAGGTCAGACGTTGAAGTGCATTAAATATCCGCCCCAATGGAGTTGTGTAGCCGCCCCAGCGGTTCTGAAGAAGATCAATCGATTCTGCCTAAACCGCCCCTACGGTTCCTGAAGGCCGCCCCTGCGGTGTAACGCCAGAAGCTTTACTCCGGCTGCTTACACCACCTTTATGGCATTAAAGGTGGCTGTGTTAGGCAGGCTATTTACTCCTAATTTAGTGTCTTTTGTAGTATAAATAGTCCATGGCTGATTGCTATAATTATCCATGCTTTTCCTCACAAAATCCATTTTTAGACTTGAGTTTTCCATTGTAATGAGTTGCTAACTCCCTTGCTACATTGGGTTGGTTTGATGCTGCTTTGTTACTTTGGTTGTAAGTTCTTTTAATATAAGTTTTTATTCAGTAATGCTTTGTGTTTCCTTGATCTCCATTGTTTAATTGCATGTTAACTATTACTTGAGATTGATCACCTTAGGTTCTAAAGTGCATGTAAACAACTAGAATTAATAGGTTCCGGGTTCGGGTCTTTAATCTAGTAGCAACTTTAAGTAATAACGAGTTGTAATTACTTAAAGAAAAGGAACACAAATATAAAGATAAGTTTAACTGTTTTAATCTTCTCTTTATATCCCTTAGTCTTTGTTTGAATGCTAACTTGTTATTTGTTCTTGTAGGTTTACGGAACTTTAATAGGTTAAGTTGTGTTGATGCCGGTTGGCTCAACACATATGTATGATCGAGACGGAAGATTACTTAAAAACTTGTAAAAGGAAAGCACCAAAGTAGCAATTTCATGCTTAGAACCAACCTAGTGTAGATTCATCCATTATTGTCTTACTTGTCGCATTAAGCGTTTTCATAAGTTTTTGTGCATCAAATCAACCAAAACCCCCCATTTTGTGTCACTTGTCATTATAATCGATAATTGCATCTAAAACACCTTAACTCTCTTGGGTTCGACCCTTACTTAATCACTATACTTGTTCTTAGTGCTAAGTCGGGATTTACTTTTGATTGGGTATAGACGACCATAGAAATACCTTCGGTCAGCCTACGTCCATACAGTGCCTCATAAGGAGCCATCTCAATAGATGCATGCCAGCTGTTGTTGTATGAGAACTCCATAACTGGGAGGTAATCAGATCATCCTTGTCCCCAATCCAACACACAAGCTCGCAGCATATCCTCCAAAGTCTGGATGGTCCTCTCTGACTCACCGTCAGTCTGGGGGTGAAACGTAGTCGTGAAGTGTAGACTCGTCCCTAAAGCAGTCTGAATCTGCTGCCAAAACCTTGAGGTGAATCGTCCATCTCGATTAGAGACGATCGTCCTCGGTACACCATGGAGTCTCATTATCTGTCTAGTGTACTCCTCAGCTAACCTACTCACTGGCCACGTCTCTCTGATAGGGATGAAACGTGCCGTCTTTGTCAGTTTATCAACAACAACCCAGATGGCATCAAAACTCCTACTGGGTCTAAAACAAGTCACAAAATCCATGGAGACGTCCTCCCACTTCCACTACGGCACTGGAAGTGGATGAAGCTCACCTCCAGGTCTGGAATGCTCTATCTTGACCTGCTGACAGGTCACACACTAAGCCACAAATCTGGCTACATCGGGCTTCATCCCTCCCCACTAATATGAACGTCTCACATCATGGTACATCTTACTCATACCTGGATGTACAGAGTAAGGTGTACAATGAGCCTCCTGTAAAATCCTCTGTCTCAACTCTACATCAGCAGGAACACAAATGCGACCATGTCGCCTCATCACTCCATCAGCTCCAACAGAAAACTGTGGTGCCTCTCCACGAGACATCCTCTCTCTAATCCTCATCAAGGTCGGGCAGGTTCCCTGCTTTTGTTGGATCTCATCCAACAGACAAGGTAAAGCCTCTAAGGCATACAAATGGGCATCCTCATCAAGAAATTGGATGTCCATCTCTAGCCAAGCTAGATCCCTCTGAAGCTGAGGCTGTACAGTCAATCTCACAATTGCCTTCTCCCGAAGCGTCTTCCTACTCAAGGCGTCAGCAACCACGTTCGCCTTTCCAGGATGATACAAAATCTCAAGGTCAAAGTCCTTGATCAACTCAAGCCATCGACACTGGTGGTTGTTCAACTCCCGCTGCGTAAAAATATACTTCAGACTCTTATGGTCTGTTAAGATTTGACATGTAGCACCATACAGGTAATGTCTCCAGATCTTTAAAGCATGAACTACTGCTGCCAACGCCAGATCATGAGTCGGGTAGTTCTCCTCATACGTCTTCAGCTGTCTAGACGCATAAGTAATCACTATGCCCCTCTACATCATAACACATCCCAAGCCTAGCTTTGATGCATCACTGTAGACTATAAAATCATCAGAACCCTCTGGTTGTGCCAACATAGGAGCTGAAGTCAAACGCCTCTTCAACTCCTCAAAACTCTAAGCACACTGGTTGGTCCACACAAATTGGGTAGTCTTCCTCTGAAGACTCATCAGTGGACGGGCAATCACAGAAAATCCCTCCACAAAGCGTTTGTAGTAACCGGCTAGGCCAAGAAAGATACGCACTTCCTTGACGTTCGTCGGTGTCGTCCATGCAGCAACATACTCGATCTTCGCCGGGTCAACCATAACCCCATCGGCAGAGACGATGTGTCCAAGGAAAGCAACCTCATACATCCAGAACTCACACTTAGAGTGCTTAGCATACAGCTCTCTATCCCTCAAAATCTGCAAAACCGTCCTCAGATGACCAGCATGCTCCTATCTACTACGAGAGTACACCAAAATATCATCAATAAAGACCACCACAAACTGATCAAGGAAGTCGATGAATATATTGTTCATCAACTCCATAAAGACTGCTGGGGCATTCGTTAGCCCGAATGGCATCACTACAAACTCGTAGTGTCCATAACGGGTACGAAATGCCGTCTTATTTACGTCCTGCTCTCTCACCCTCAACTGATGATACCTTGAGGGCAGATAAATCCCGGAGAAAACTGCAGCTCCCTAAAGCTGATCAAGTAGATCATCAATACGAGGCAATGGATATCTGTTCTTGATGGTCACCTTGTTCAGGTCTTTGTAATCTATGCATAACCTCAGAAATCTATCCTTCTTCCGCACGTAGAGGACACGTGCACCCCATGGTGAATAGCTAGGGCGTATGAAGCCCTTCTCAACCAACTCCTCGAGTTGCTTCTTCAGCTCCAACATCTCGACAAGTGCCATACGGTATGGGGCCTTCGAAATAGGTCGCATGCCAGACTCTAACTCTATACTGAAGTCCACACTCCGCTGAGGCGGCAAACTCAACGGCTCAGCAAACACATCTGTAAACTCGCAGACCACTGGAATATCCTCCAAAGCCGGACTCTCTCCAACCTTCATGGCATAGCACCAGAAGGCATCACAACCCTGTGCAATCAATCTAGCTGCTCGTACGACACTGATAACCGAACCTATCTTCCCAAGGTCCCAACCCCGGAAGACCTCAATCTGACCAACCTCGGTAGAGACTGTAACAGTCCGTCTACCAACATCCAAAAGTGCATGGTGTCTACGCATCCAGTCCATACCTAATATGACTTCTTCATGCATCAATGGCATGACTAAGAAGTCAACAAGTAAAACACGAGTCCCTAAACGAAGGGGACAACTACGTATCTCACTTGTACCTCTGATCCGACTACCATTAGGTAACCCTATAGTAAAGGGTATCTCCTCTATGGTAGCTAAACTCAGACGCTCAACACAAGTATCAGAAATAAATGAACGCGTAGCACTAGTATCAAACAAAACTCTAACAGGTAAACCATGAAGCAGAATGGTACCTGTAGCAGCCGGCGCAGGTGGATCCTCTGCATTCCTCAACTCAAAATCTCGCCCCGGGCTCCTCTGGCATCACTAGTGCCAACATCTCTACCTCTACCTCTACTAAGTCCTGGAACAAAACCCTGAGTAGATGAACGCTCGGGGACCCTCTACTATCCCTGTGTCTGCTGATGAGGTGTCCTCTGACCACCTCCTGCTACACTGGCAGGGGAAGAACCCTGTTAAGATGCTACTCCACCCTGCCTACAAAAGGCAACTCGATGTCATTGTCAGCCACAGGTAAAACAAGTCACAACTGGTCTGGGACAAGCTGGCCTTAGATGACCAGGGTCACCACAGTTGTAACACTGATGTCCTTTATCTACAGTCTGTTCTGATGAGGGATAACTCAGATGCCTCTGGTCTCGTCTAGGCCCAAATGCTCCTCCAACTCCACTGGTTTGCCCAGTGTGCTACCTCTTCTCAGACCGTCCCGTCTGAGAAGCTCTCCTTTGAATGGCTTGCTCTCTCTCAAAAGAAGAAGCCCGGTCCTGGTAATCAGCTAAGGACTCACAATGGAATCCCACCAAGTATGAACGTGTGCTCTCTCTCAAACGACGAGAGAACATATACACATGCTGGTCCTCAAATGGTGCAGCTGGACCCAACAAAGCTAACTCGGTCTGGAAGCGGCGGATGACATCAGTAATAGGCACATCCTCAAAGCCAGCCTCCACAAAATCCTGCAGCTTCTCCCTCCTCAATGAGGCAGGGCAGAACTGCTCTCTAATGAGGCGCCTCATGTGGTCATAATTGGTAGATCTGGTCCAAACAACCCTCCACCACTGGTGGGCGAGGTCTCGGAATAGAGACTGGACTAGCTCTATCCGTCTGATCTCAGGACATCTGATAGACTCCAAAGCTGAGTCTACATGTCCAATCCACACCTCAGTCTCTAACCCAATCTCTCCTAAGAAGTGTGGCACTCCATGCTGTTCAAATGCCTTCAACCAAGCATCTGGTTGAGGCCCTCTGGTCTCCACTCGGACTCGAACTGGATCAATAACACGTATAAGTGCAACTGGCACCCGTGTCGCTCCCTGAGATCTCTCAGAAGTTCCCTCAGGTATTGGTAAATCTGGGGCTCGCCTGCCATCCCTAATATCCTCCTCAAAACGTCGGAGGTACTCTCTGAACTCCGGTCCTCCCAGGGAGACACGGTCAGCGTCATCAGACTGAGCTCGATGTGAATGATGTCTCACAGATCTACTGCTCCTCGTCTCTGGGACGACGCTCTCTGCAACCTCCTCATGTACCTCCTCCACCACTGGTGGATCAGTAGCGGAAACTGGTCCCTCACCTACCACACCCGGAGGACGGGGTGGTCTACCTCTACCTTTGCCTACAGCAGCAGTAGCTCTAGTCCGAGCCATCTGCTGGGTATACATGATAACACGATTTATGACGTTAGTTTAGGCATCCATTTAGATAGTTTTTCCCGCTATTCATGCATAGTTTAGCATTAGTTCGTGACGTTTACACTCAATACATGTATATTTGTCGAGATAGACGTCTACACGGACTTTTGCATGTTTTGTAGGTATTTTGCGAGCTTTTGGAGCCTAATCGATACATCCGAGAATCGTTCCTCGTGATGACACATATCCGAGCTCATTGAGAAGCGAGTTAGGAGCAAAGGAGAACACCTTCATGGAGAATCATTTAGATAGTTTTTCCCGCTATGTTTAGTTTAGGCATCCATTTGGGATTTTTATGACGTTAGTTTAGGCATCCATTTTGGAGCTTTTGGAGCCTAATCGATGCATAGTTTAGCTTTTGGAGCCTAATCGATACATCCGAGAATCAGTTTGATAGTTTTTCCCGCTATGCATGCCTTGCACCAACTCGTGCCTCAACGATCAAAAGAGGACTGAAACACCAGAATCACGGTCACTGGGACATCCACGGCCGTGGAATGGACCGTGTTTCCCTCTGCACAGTTGGGACAACTGTCCCACGATCTCCGTAGCCGACTCTTGCAAATGGTGAAGGCTATAAGTACTCTTGCAGGCTGATTCTAAAAGGGGGCTAACCTCTCCACACACACACACATTCTCTCCCATACTCTCTCATTTTGGATTGGAGCTACTCTTGGAGGAAAAGAAACACTCTCATTTGGAGGAGAAGAGAAGAACACACCATTCTTAGAGTTTCATAGTTTTTAGAGTGAAGTTTGTTGGAACCATTTTCTAGGGTTGTAAGAACGATTCGAACCTTCTTTTGAAGGATTGTAAGTCTCTCTTTCAACATTTATTCAGCTTGTTTTTCTTGTTCTAATCGTTTCACCCCTCTTTCGTTTCATCCTCTTGATATGGACTTCATGGATGTATGCTTGATGATTTTGATTGTGATGATGCATGTTGTTGGCTAAACAGATGTGATTCTAGGGTAAGGAAATGATGGTTATGGCTTGGACTATGATAGGATAGACTTAAACGTATCCTTGGATGATTTGTTTGCTCGAACCTAGCCTCTGTTGCAAATCACGGCCTGTTCTAGTAGGTTCCACGGCCGTGGAAGTGATGAAGTGCCCGTGATCTTGTCTGGCTTGCTTGTATTGATAAATCTAAGTGTTAGGTTGTTAGATTGTTGAAATCCTAGTGTTTGTTGAGCTAGATCTATCCTAGGGTGACCTAGTGATAGCAACTAAGCGTGAGAAGAGACCTACCCGGTGATTCTTACTCATAGGTACCGAAGATGATGAACTCTAGGTAGTAGTGAGCCTCACAAGCCTCTATTGGACTGAGTGTGCTAGGATTGATGTTTAGGACTTGCCTTCCCGAGACTTACCGGGTAAGGAAAGGCTAGATCCCTAGATTACTTTCCGGTTTGTGTAGAATTCCTATCCTTAGGCCCTTTGAGTCTTACCCGATGATGAGACCTTAGGAATGGACTAGTGGACCAAGAGACCTACCCGGTGATTGATCCCAATCTAGAAACACCCACTCCCAACATAATATAGTTGATCCAAAGAATGACTAGATAGCTTGAGTCCAATGCCATAACCGGAATTTCTAACCCCTAGAATCCGCTTTTCTCTCTTTGATACCTATCTCGTGTTTGTGTTCGGTTACTTGAATTGCTAGTTTAGTTGTTTGTTAATTTTGCATGATTAGTGATCTTTGATTGATCACCAATAAACCTAACCAAAAACATTGAGATTTTCATTTCTTTATTTCTTTCTCTTTTCTTAGCCTAGATTTACACTATCCTTAGTCACTAATTGATTCAATTTCACCTTAGTCTTTGTGTTCGACCTCGGAATACTATCCTCACTACAAAACGACCCATACACACGTTTCTAGCGTAACAAGTTTTTGGCGCCGTTGCCGGGGACTATGTCTAGATTGAGTCATTTTTTGATTGTTTATAGTGTAGGTCTTTCTTGTTGCTTTTGATCTCGTTTGGTTTGTGTCTTTGATTTTTCAGGACATCTCTCACTCTTTAGGTGTATGCGAAGATCTCGTGGCAAGGATTTAGCTCCATTCGATCCCGAACCGGAGAAAACCCTTAAAGCTAGATCCAAGAGCATTAGAAAGGGAAAAGAGATGGCCGGAAGAGATCTCCAAGCTGAGTTAGATGAGGCTTTAGAGAAAATTAGATTGAGGGATGAAGCTTTGGAGAATGAGAGGAGACTTGCCAATGAGAGGCAAGAAGAAATTAGGAGGGAGATTGAAGAGATTAGGCAAGCTCTTGTGCAAAGAGAGCCTAATCCTCAACAACCTCCACCTCCACCACCACAACCGCAGCCGGCGGTTAATATTCGGGTTGTGCCCATTGCTATTGAGGAACCACAAATGTTAGGGCAACGTATGGATCCGGCTCAAAGAGTGCACCGTCCGGGTGTGAACTTAGGAGATCCCGCAGCCCATGATTATGAGCTCCGCCCTCAAGTTCTACAAATGATCCGGCATAATCAATTTGGAGGGATGGAAGGAGAGTCACCTCATCAACATTTGATGAACTACGAGATATTGATGGAGACTCTAAAGCCGCCTAGGTTGGAGAACAACAACCATAAGCTTAGGGGTTTTTCATTCTCACTTAAGGATAAAGCCTTGGCTTGGTACCAATCGATTCCACTAGGGCGTGTGAGTACTTGGGAGGAAATGACAACCGAGTTCTTGAATAAGTTCATCCCACCTTCCAAGACTACCGAGCTAAGAGGGAAGATAAATGCCTTCGTGATGAAGGATAGAGAAAGCCTATTCATGTCTTGGGAGAGGTTCAAGGACCTTCTCCTAGATTGTCCACACCATGGTATACTGAAGATAGAGCTATTGGAGATCTACTTCAAGGGACTTGATGAAGATAGCCAATTCAAGCTTCAATCTCTTTTCGGTGGGACTTTTATGGAAAAGAATGTGGATGAAGCTTGGGAGTTTGTACAGAAACAAGCTTTGGTGATTGAAAAGTACTCCCATAGGAAGAATGATGGGAGGAAAGCGGGAGCATATGAGGTGAGTGAAGTAACCATGAGTAATTTCAAGCTTGATGCGATCAACAATGAGCTTAAGTCTTTGAGGGAGTTGTGTAATACAACTTTGAAGAGTCAAGCAAGCCCTCAAGTGCAAGTGCAAGAAAACTTGTCTTCCAAGGAGGAAGACGTAAACTACATGGGAAGGGGAAACTACAACAATTATCAAGGCCCAAGGAACTTCAACAACAACCGGCAATTCAACAATTACCGGCCTAACCACAACCATCCCGGGTTTTCCTATTCTAACCCAAATGGAGCCTTGAACCCTCCCGCTTCCACAAGCGCAGGTCCACCACCTAAGGCTTCACAAAAACCTCCACCCGGATTTATTCAACCTCCAAAGGATAGAACCGAGATGATGTTTGAGCAATTGCTTGGGAGGTTGAGTGGTCTTGAGAGAACGGTGACTTCCATTTCAAAAGCTCAAAAGGTGTTGGAAGCACAAGTGTTCCGAAAGGCAGGTGAAGCTCATAGAGATCCGGGAAAGCATTCCGGAAGAACCGAAGATAACCCGAGAGGCCAAGTGTTGGCCATTACAACAAGGAGTTGGCTGAGCATGAAAGATCCCTTACCTAAAGGGAATGACAAGGGAAATCAAGTGGTGATAGAAGAAGAGCCATTGCAAGAAGATGGAGGCAAGAGCAAGGATGATGAGCCAACGTATGTGGCACCACCTCCATACAAGCCACCACTACCATTCCCACAATCACGAGCAAGAGCTCGTTTGGACAAACACTTCGGTAAATTCCTTGAACTAATGTCTAAATTGCATATTAACATTCCGTTCATGGATGCTATTCTAGGTATGCCGGCATATGTCAAGTTTTTGAAGGAAATACTCTCCATGAAAAGGAAGTTGGAGGAGTATGGAGAAGTGAGGATGACAAAGAGGTCCTCGGAATTGATTCAAACTATGAAGGAGCAGATGCCTCCCAAGCTAAGAGATCCGGGATCTTTTTGTGTGCCAATTGGAGTGGGAGAAGTGAAGTATGAAGCCCTATGTGATCTTGGGGCAAGTGTAAGCATCATTCCGCTTGCACTTTGCAACAAGGTTGGGCTAGGAGAGCCAAAGCCGGTCAAGATGACCCTTTACATGGCGGACCGTTCAATAACCCACCCCATTGGAATCTTGGAGGACATACAAGTGCAACTTGGGAAGTTCTATGTGCCCATAGACTTCGTTGTTTTGGATATCCCGGCGGACTATCATGTTCCTATCATCTTGGGGAGACCTTTCTTGGCCACATCCGGATGTTTGGTGGATTGCAAAAATGAAATTCTCTCTTTCAACATTGGAGAAGAGAATATTAAGTTCAAGTTATCCACAATGATGAAGGGGCCAGCCCTTGGTGAAGATGTGTTCAACATTGTCGAGCAAGAGGAATGTAGAGAAGTTGTGAGCTCGATCTTGATCAAGGACCCCTTGGAGAAGGTTCTTAGTTTAATTTTGATGGAGGAAGGAGTTGAGGATGATTGTAATGAAAAAATAAAGGCCTTAGATGCATTGGAAAAGGAGGCAAGAGCTGAATTTGAAGTACACGAAGGTGTGCTGAAGAGCTGTAGGAATCACGGGCTGGCACCAAGAACCACGGCCGTGGTTTGTCCCATGGAACTCTCTGGAGTACTCCACGATGCTAGCTTCTCAGATTCCACGCCCGGGGTTTTGCTAGAGGCCATGATTCAGACCGTGATTTTGCTAGAAAGTGCCTTAATGGTTGATCAAGCTTCAAGGAGCCTTGAAGAGTCTTCCATAGCTTTGGATTCATCTCAACCTACATTGTATGGAGCGTCTCCAATCGATAAAGGTCCTCGTAAACTTGAACTAAAGTCCCTCCCCTCTCATCTTAAGTATGCTTTTCTTGGTGATAATTCCACATATCCGGTGATTCTTAATGCATGCTTGAATGATGATGAGTTGAATAGATTGTTGCATGAGTTGAGATTGCATAGGAAAGCCATTGGCTATACCATTGATGATTTAGTTGGCATTAAACCTTCTTTGTGCATGCCTAAGATCTTAATGGAAGACAACCATAAACCTTCAATTGAACCTCAAAGAAGACTAAACCCCATCATGAAAGAAGTAGTAAAGAAAGAGATCCTTAAATTGCTAGATGCAGGAATCATTTTCCCGATTTCGGATAGTAAATGGGTTAGTCCCGTGCATGTGGTTCCTAAGAAGGGTGGAATGACCGTAGTGACCAATGAGAATAATGAATTAATCCCAACTAGAACGGTTACGGGATGGAGGATGTGTATAGACTATAGGAAACTAAATGTGGCCTCTAGGAAAGATCACTTCCCTTTTACTTTCATTGACCAAATGCTAGAAAGATTAGCTCAACATTCCCATTTTTGTTACTTAGATGGCTATAGTGGATTCTTCCAAATCCCTATCCACCCCGATGACCAATAGAAAACTACATTCACATGTCCTTGGGGTACATTTGCATATAAGAGAATGCCATTTGGGTTGTGTAATGTACCCACCACCTTTCAAAGGTGTATGATGGCTATCTTTTCTGAGTATATTGAAAACATCATGGAAGTGTTTATGGATGATTTCTCTGTTTATGGATCTTCATTTAATGATTGTTTAGCTAATTTGTCTTTGGTGCTTAAGAGATGTGAGGAGACAAATCTTGTCTTGAATTGGGAAAAATGCCACTTCATGGTAAGTGAAGGCATTGTGTTGGGACACTTGGTGTCCAACCAAGGCATTGAGGTTGATAGGGCTAAGATAGAGACAATAGAGAAGTTGCCAACACCTACCTCGGTGAAGGGGGTAATGAGTTTCTTAGGACATGCCGGTTTTTACCGGAGATTCATTAAATATTTCTCTAAGATTTCTAAGCCTCTTACTAACCTACTAATGAAAGATGTTGAGTTTGTTTTCTCCAAGGATTGCCTTGAGGCTTTTTGTAGGTTGAAGGATGCTTTGATCTCCGCACCTATCATACAACCTCCAGATTGGAGTTTACCGTTCGAGATCATGTGTGACGCGAGTGATGTAGCCGTTGGGGCTGTTTTGGGGCAAAGGAAAGATGGGCTTACACATGCCATCTATTATACTAGCAAGACGCTAGATGATGCCCAACTCAATTATGCTACCACCGAGAAAGAGTTGCTAGCGGTTGTGTATGCATTTGAGAAATTCTGCTCGTATCTTGTTGGAGCGAAGGTCATTGTGTATACGGATCATGCTGTGATCCGTTATCTCCTTACGAAGAAGGATGCCAAGCCTCGTTTGATTCGGTGGATCCTTCTTCTTCAAGAGTTTGACTTGGAAATCCGGGATAAGAAAGGGTCCAAAAATTCTGTGGCGGACCACCTTAGTAGACTACCACCGTTGGAGATTGAGAGAGATGACATCCCGATTGATGACTCATTTTGGGATGAGCAATTACAAACGGTGGAGGAGTGCTTGCTTCAAGTGTCCAAGGGTAATGAACCATGGTATGCCGACATTGTGAACTACCTTGTGTGTGAGGAGGTGCCACCCGGTTTATCCTATGCCCAAAGGAAGAAGTTCTTCAAGGATGTGAGGCATTACTATTGGAGTGAACCGCTTTTGTTCAAGAGAGGGCCGGATGGAGTCTTTAGGAGATGCATACCGGAGAATGAGGTTGAGAATGTGATCCGCCATTGTCATTCCTTTCCTAGTGGAGGGCATGCTAGCTCACACAAGACATGTGCAAAGGTGTTGCAATCCGGGTTCTATTGGCCGAGTTTGTTCAAGGACGTGCAAAATTTTGTAGTAGCTTGTGATGCTTGCCAAAGGACGGGCAACATCTCAAGGAGGAATGAGATGCCCTTGAAAAACATACAAGAAGTGGAGATATTTGATGTGTGGGGTGTGGACTTCATGGGACCATTCCCTTCTTCATGTGGCAACCTCTACATCCTATTGGCGGTGGACTATGTGTCGAGATGGGTGGAAGCAATCACTTCTCCCACAAATGATGCCAAGGTTGTGGTGCGTTTCTTCAACCGAGTGATCTTTCCTAGGTTTGGGACACCAAGGGTGATCATAAGTGATGGAGGAAAGCTTTTCACTAATAGGAACTTTGGGACACATTTGGCTAAGTATGAGGTAACTCATAAGGTGGCAACACCTCACCATCCCTAAACTAGTGGCCAAGTGGAGATCTCCAACCGGGAGATAAAGGGGATACTTGAGAAGACGGTCTCTAGAACGAGAAAGGATTGGGCTATGAAACTCGATGATGCTTTGTGGGCTTATAGAACCGCTTTCAAGACACCGATTGACACCACTCCCTACAAGCTAGTTTATGGCAAGTTTTGCCAACTTCCGGTGGATATGATTGCCCCACTTCACCTTGAGTGAGATGCCCCCGAGTTTGGTCAAGCTAATGACCTTAAAGAAGCACTTGGTGGGAGGCAACCCATTGGTAGACATCTTTCCCTTTTCGTTTTTGTGTTAGTTTTGATTTTTCTGTTTTTGTGTGTTTGTAGTTTGTGTGCTAGAGTCTAAGTAGCATGGAAGCCTTGCATGGCATGTGGATGATGATGATGAGGCCCTCATCAATTATGGGTGGAGCGGACGCGGAACTTGGACGGCTAGCGGTGCCTAGCGCGGGTCTCGACGCCATAACGAACACCTTGAGCTCTCTACCATCATTGATAGGATCATCCGCCATCATTCCACTTGAAAGAACCCAAATACCGAAGCAATCCATTTTTACATTGTGAGAACCCTCTCTCACTCTTCTTTACTTCATTTAAACATTGGGGACAATGTATTTCTAAGTATGGGGTGGGGTTTGCATGATCACTTGCATGATTAGCATCTAGGATAGTTTTATATTGTCACATGTTTTGCATTGTACATAGATATTTCGAAAAATAAAAAAAATCAGAAAATTTAAACAATTTTTAGTGCTTCTACGCTTGGGAATGACCCTTATGATGAGATTGTCTTGTGAATTGGCTATGGATGGCCTTATGTGTTGAATTGATGTATGCATATGTGGACTTGAAGTACTTATCTTGAATCCCATGTATGAATTGTGATCATGATGTTTGCCTTGATTGGATTGAGGATTGAATGTCGAAATTACATGCTAGTTCTTGCACATCATTTAGGAGTGATTAAGGCAATTCATCTTTCTCTACTTCTCATCTTGATCATGTTGTTTATACACCTCAATTGATATAAAATTTGACCGCTTTTGACCCATCCTGGAATAGGAGCATGCTAGTGTGTTGACGTGTGTGAAAAGCATGTGTTGGGTGAAGTTGTTGATGAAAGAATGTTGTGAATGAAGTGCTGAGTTTGTTGTGAAAAGTGTAGAAAAAAATATAGGTTTAGGGACTTTGGTTTTGATGACGAGTAACTCGGCACCATTCACATAATCAGGTGTTTGTGCCTCGCCAAAGTCGGATAAACCGAATGTCCTAACGAGCCTTGGTATGTGTGCCCGGTGTGAGGCACCTCGGAAAAATCCCGAGGTCCGCTAATCACCAAGGTTTCGGCTTTTGTACACCAATGCCATTGTCTCAAAAATAAGTGAAAGAAAAAGAAAGTGAAAAAGAAAAGAAAACAAAGAAAAGATTGAGAAAATATACACTTGTGGTGAAGTTGATCAAAAATGAAATTGTGGAGTTAGTTCCTTTCCCGGATTAGCATCACATAACCTAAAAATTCCCACCTAATCACAACGTTTCTTAGCCTCTTCTTTCCTAAGTCCTTGTGAACTATTTGCATGTGTGTAAGACTTAGTGATCTAGATTGGATATACTCATGATCATCTTGGCTTCTTCATTTTCACCGTGCATGCATGCTTTTGAGTTAAGTATAATTGTCTTTCCATGCCTTCATTCATTTGATGCATGATTGCTTGTCCATTTGCCATGAAACATGATTATGAAGGTGATCCAATATTAGAAACACGACTCCAAAAAGATTTTGTTATTTTTCAGCATGCATAAATCATGTCATCTCTTAGTCTATAGTTGGGACTTGCTCGGGGATGAGCAAACCTTAAGTATGGGGTATTTTCATAACACGATTTATGACGTTAGTTTAGGAATCCATTTAGATAGTTTTTCCCGCTATTCATGCATAGTTTAGCATTAGTTCTTGACGTTTACATTCAATACATGTATATTTGTCGAGATAGACGTCTACACGGACTTTTGCATGTTTTGTAGGTATTTTGGGAGCTTTTGGAGCCTAATCGATACATCCGAGAATCGTTCCTCGTGATGACACATATCCGAGCTCATTGGGAAGCGAGTTAGGAGCAAAGGAGAACACATAGGACCATGTTAGTGCATGCCTTGCACCAACTCGTGGCTCAACGATCAAAAGAGGACTAAAACACTAGAATCACGGTCACTGGGACATCCACGGCCGTGGAATGGACCGTGATTCCCTCTACACAGTTGGGATAGCTGTCCCACGATCTCCATAACCGACTCTTGCAAATGGTGAAGGCTATAAGTACTCTTGCAGGCTGATTCTAAAAGGGGACTGACCTCTCCACACACACACACACATTCTCTCCCATACTCTCTCATTTTGGATTGGAGCTACTCTTGGAGGAGAAGAAACACTCTCATTTGGAGGAGAAGAGAAGAACACACCATTCTTAGAGTTTCATAGTTTTTAGAGTGAAGTTTGTTGGTAGCATTTTCTAGGGTTGTAAGAACGATTTGAACATTCTTTTGAAGGGTTTTAAGTCTCTCTTTTAACAGTTATTCACCTCATTTTTCTTGTTCTACTCGTTTCACCCCTCTTTCGTTTCATCCTCTTGATATGGACTCCATGGATGCATGCTTGATGATTTTGATTGTGATGATGCATGTTGCTGGCTAAATAGATGTGATTCTAGGGTAAGGAAATGATGGTTATGGCTTGGACTATGATAGGATAGACTTAAACGTATCATTGGATGATTTGTTTGCTCGAACCTAGCCTCTATTGCAAATCACGGCATGTTCTAGTAGGTTCCACGGCCGTGGAAGTGATGAACTACCCGTGATCTTGTCTGACTTGCTTGTATTGATAAATCTAAGTGTTAGGTTGTTAGATTGTTGAAATCCTAGTATTTTTTGAGCTAGATCTATCCTAGGGTGACCTAGTGTTAGCAACTAAGTGTGAGAAGAGACCTACCCGGTGATTCTTACTCATAGGTATCGAAGATGATGAACTCTAGGTAGGAGTGAGCCTCACAAGCCGCTGTTGGACTGAGTGTGCTAGGATTGATGTTTAGGACTTGCCTTCCCGAGACTTACCCGGTAAGGAAAGGCTAGTTCCCTAGATGACTTTCCGGTTTGTGTAGAATTCCTATCCTTAGGCCCTTTGAGACTTACCCGGTGATGAGACCTTAGGAATGGACTAGTGGACTAAGAGACCTACCCGGAGATTGATCCTAATCTTGAAACACCCACTCCCAACATACTATAGTTGATCCAAAGAATGACTTGATAGCTTGAGTCCAATGCCATAACCGGAATTTCTAACCCCTAGAATCCGCTTTTCTCTCTTTGATACCTATCTCGTGTTTGTGTTCGGTTACTTGCGTTGCTAGTTTAGTTGTTTGTTAATTTTGCATGATTAGTGATCCTTGATTGATCACCACAAAACCTAACAAAAAACATTGAGATTTTCATTTCTTTATTTCTTTCTCTTTTCTTAGCCTAGATTTACACTATCCTTAGTCACTAATTGATTCAATTTCACCTTAGTCTTTGTGTTCGACCTCGGAATACTATCCTCACTACAAAACGACCCATACACTGTGGGTTCGCTAGGAGTTAGGAAAAATATATCGAGTTATAAATTTAAGACTTTTGCGTGTCACACGTTTCTAGCGTAACAATACACACCTAACTTATAAGGCTCTATATAGGCCATAAGTATATATATATATATCTATATATATATATATACTTGACACAAACACATACATAATCCTTCATACATATATACATATCATGTCTATACTGCAGAGATCCATAGCATGAGTGGCGACTTCTCGTACATCTAACCCAAAACCACATTTAAAACCAAAATCTTTGAAAATGTCAGATCCCAAGTGGGTTCTGTTTATTTTACCTATCAGACCTCATTGCAGGTAGCAAGTGCCATCGTTGTCAACCTAAGGCTCTGATACCAACTCTGTAACACCACGAATCCGCGGAACTCGGAGTGCCACATTGGGCTAGGATCTCACAATGGATCCTGACCCTAGCCTGACAACAAGTTCAGTTGACCTTACAACATGGCACTGACAAATATGAAAACGAAAACATAAAACTGTATAAAACTGTACAACCCAAAAGGTAAGACAACATAGCCGAGTATGAAATATAACACCCTCACACAAGAGGTAACAAAAGACCATCCTCACACAGGAGGGAGAGATAACAAACCCAAAAGCCCACACAACCTATGTACGAGACGTCCTCGGCCTGCCACTCTGCTAGATCACCCAACAGCATGCCTATCCTCTGGGGCATCTACTACATGGTAATATACCATTAGCTATCCATACACATATATAGAGTAATGCATAAGCACAATCACAAGTAAGGAAAGATAAACACATCAACATGCTTTCACTCATTTACCCATTTATTCATCTCAATATAATGGTCATTGTTCGCTCCAAATGGTGTGTGCAAGCTTTAAATTTATATCCCAAGAAATACGCTTAAAACAAGGATGCGAACTCGCAGTGTACGGATCAGTTATAGTAAAAAGCAAGAATTCCGGGGTGTCGATCTCAAGGACTTAGGTCAAACTAAGCAAGTAGAGGTTGTCAATGCAACTAATAACCACAAAAGCGATTAAAGCAATCAAAGATGATAATATGGTCAAATAAGGGGAAAATGCAAATTCTAGGGAGTAAAGCATCTAGTTGTGGTTCCGACTCAAGATCTCAAGATAAGCAGACAAAGCTGAGATTTTGCAAAGGGAAGGTGTTTGTAAAGTGGGAATAGATTACCGGGTAAGTCTCACTACTCACTATCCCAAACCAAAGTTCCTATTACCGGGTAAGTCTCATGGTACTAAGGAAAGGAATTATAATCTCAAACCAACACACCACCTGAGGGAATAGAATCAACCTTTACGGGGTAAGTTTCAGGCTAACTTACAAAGATGGGATGAAGGCACACTCAAACCCCAATAAAGGATAAACCTTTATTACCTACACTTATGATCTTGGGTAAACAAACTAAGGAATCACCGGGTAAGTCTCATCCTAGGCTTGCATTGAACCAGGAAAGGTGTAATAAGAATAGTATTTGACAAACTATAACACTTAATTCTCAGTTTCGGATCATAAAAGGTCATCTCGGTCAGTCAAGTTCCACTCCTGCCGAGATTATCATCGACTGAGCGAGGTATTCTAGGGTTAAGGTTAAAGACTCGAGCTTTCAGGGTCCTACTGTGATTAAGATCATTCTATCATCGTCTTTCCCACAACCTTCAGCCAATCACCCTAGAATCGCACAAGGAATTTAGCCACTCATCATCATGATAACAATAATAAAAAATATGAGAAGGGAATGAATATTTGAACACAAAAACCTTAAGAACAAGGCTTCAATAACTGAATCAAATAATCATAAAATCAGCGTTCCTTCAAAAGCTATCTCAAAGCTATGAAACTTCCTTCCTTCAATCTTCAAAACATCCTTCAAACTTCCAGAAATTCTTCCTAACTGCAGCTTCTTCAATCTCCAAGCCTGCGGTGATGCTGAATTATAGAAAATCCAGCCCTTTTTATAGGAGAATTATCTTCCAAAGATAATAATATCTTAAAAAAATAATTTCCTATAAAAATCTATTATATCTCTAAAATAGATCTCCCAAATATATGATCTTCCTTCCAGAAATCCTGCCCAAAAATATAAGATAGCTTCCTTCCAAAAATAAAAGATCTCAGCCAAAAGATATGATCTCGCCGCACAAGGGTGTTCGCCTCGGTCGGGACGCTCCTTAAGATCACCTCGGTCGAGGTGATACTGTAGGTGACCGAGGTGAATCTCAGCTGAATGTGAAATCTCTCAAATCTGGTCCAAAGTTAATCTTCTTCATTAATTCCTTGCTTCCTGAGTTCTTCTTTACGCTCCAACGACTCTTTTGCTCCTTAGCTCCATTTTGATCCAAAACGTTCCATTTTACCTACGATTATAACGAAACTTGGTGTAGACCTCGATTCCCGCAAAAGGTAGATGAAACCACAATATAATCACCTAATACACATCCATAAATGCAGATTATTGAAGATAAAACGTGTAAACATGTCCCAAAATATAGACTATAATACATGCTATCAAAATACCCCATACTTGTCCCTTGCTTGTCCCTAAGCAAGTTACAAATCTTAAGTACAAGATAGAATGGATTATAAGTCATAAAGATCAATGAAAAGTATTTCAAAACATTTTTGGTGGTGTGCTCCACTCATAGATCACTCTAAGAGAATACTTCATGGCAAATAAAATCAAGATATGATCAAAACATTTTATAAATATTAGAAAATTGTTCATCTTTTCATAAAATCATAAAATGCATAATAAATCCTAATTATCGAAATTAATCATGCATAATCCAGTTTAAACCACCAAGTCAATCAACAAGCTCGTGGTCTCAAGGGCTTTTCAAAAGAAGGTCAAGAAACGTGTGAGGGTGAGATGTATATAGGGAATGTGGTGCTAGAATCCGGGAAAAGGGATCTTCACTTCACTTGCTTTGAACTTCAACATCTTCCACCAATAAGCTTTGCTTATTTACTCTTTTACTTTTTGGGATACATGGACAGAGGTGCACAATAACCGAAGCCTAGGAGATCAACAATCATCAATTGCTCGAGATGCCTCAAACCCTTGATGCACATACCATGACCCGTTAGGAATATCGCTCAATCTGACTTTGGCAAGACACAAACACCCGGCTATGTGAATGGTGCCGAGTTACTCATCGTCATGATTGACTTCCCCAAACCTATTTCTTTCTTTCTAAAACTTCCACCCAACATCTCAACCTTTCTTTGCTTACTTCCAAATTCCCGGATAGGTAGAGGCAAATATGTATATGAAGGGCTAAAGCATGATCAAGTAGAAGAAGAGAAGAGAGTGAATTGCCTCAATCATCCCAAGAAGAAAGTGAGAGAACTCATCATGTGGTGTCAACCTTCAAATTCAACATAATTTGGATAAAAAAAAAGAATTAAACATGCCAAAATTTAAACAAAGCATTTTGCAACTTAAACATATCATAAAACCTTTCAAACATATAAAGATTCTAAAACCAATCTGTAAACAAAATCATCACTGATGTCATATCCAGAAAAAGAACCACAAAAATCGTTTTGAAAACTCTTTCAGTTAAACCGCCTCGGTCGAGGTGTTCTAAGTCAACCGAGGTACTTGACCTCGTTCGGCCAGAATCATCCCGGTCGAGCTCATAAATTTTTTTTTCTTAACCAGTTTTTGACGTTTTTTTCAATCAAATAACCTGTATGTATGCATGTAATCTCAAATAAGCACATAGAGCATAAAGAAAGATCATAAATGTCAAGTGAGTCATACAAGCATACATAATGTCGAATAATACACATAAATACCCCATACTTGGGACACATTGTCCCAATGGGTAAAAATAAGTCTAGAAAACAGGAGAACTCACCGGACATGCTGAGTTGCGTAATAAATAAAGAAAAGAAAATCCATGTAAGCTCTAGTCCTGATCCGCTGGAGGTGGTGGTGGATACAGGACGAAGGGATATTGAGATGGGTCAAACGGATAACCCATGGTATGCTAGAACTGTATCTTCATCATCCTGCGCTGGTAGTGCTGACTCTCCCTCATCTCCATCATCTCCAGTGACAGGGCGGCGTAAGAGTCGATCATCTGGTCCGTCAGCTCATCAATCCGTCGGTGAGCTAAGGGATCTCTTTGTCTGCGGACTCTACGCCTAGCAGGACGTGATGGTGTTGCAACAGCCTCCTCCTCTGTAGCCTCGTCGTCTAAGTCGACAACTAGCACACTGGGGTTGGCTGTATCTGTACATGTCTCCATGGCAGCACCGCCATCATCATCCACTCCCTCCTCAACAGCAACGTCAGCATCTCTAGCATCCTGGATGTATGGAAATCAGGCTGTAGACCAGTACTATGGATCGAAGACTGTAAACTGATCCGACCATGGGATACCCTGAGGGGCAGTCTGCTCCTAAGGCATCGCTTTGTACGGTGTGGTAAGGCCACGAGGAATCAGAATCGTAATCATCTCCTAAAGTCCAAGCGGCTTTGCAACCGCCACCAACGTACAAGCACTCAAGTCAAGATCCATGACTATAGCGATATGAGTCACCAGTCCTCCACAACAGATATCTCCCTTTGCCTTGGCCTTGATCGGATATAGATCCTCAGCTAACATGGTCCCAAAGTCAGGCACCCCTCCAGTAACCATGACGAAGAGACTC
The DNA here is from genome assembly GCA_033239045.1 of Fagopyrum esculentum. Classification (NCBI taxonomy): domain Eukaryota; kingdom Viridiplantae; phylum Streptophyta; class Magnoliopsida; order Caryophyllales; family Polygonaceae; genus Fagopyrum; species Fagopyrum esculentum. Next base: position 102,014,964 of record BSUD01000002.1, on the reverse strand, counting down.
CGAAGATCTCCCTGTCTAATCTTCTAGGGCGTCTCAGTACGTGCCAGAAGGGTCTCACTGAAAATGCGGTGGGCCAAACGAAAAGCCAAATGAAATATAATGCGCTCCTTGGAGTCTCCAGGTCTCCATCTATCAGCATGCTCCACTACATGGGCAACCTGCCCCCAGAACTGTCGAGCCACGGTTCGAGAAGGAATGTCGGGAACTGTAGGAGTCAGGAAGCCAAAAATATCTCTGAACTGGTCCATAGGGACAATGTAGTTCCGGTTCAGCAACCGGTATATGACGCTCTTCCTCTCAGGCAAGTGAGTAACAAAACTCACAAACTCTAGTGTCACCTCAAGGTAAACTGGAGTTCTGATCTGCATAAACTACTCCAGCCCCACCATCATCTTCTTCAAGTCCTCCACCACGTGGAGGCACTCGAAGGCCGGAACATCCAAGAAGCGTAGCGCAATGACAGGGCGCGCGCATATACGGTCAAAGTCTGCCTGGTGACGCTCATGGATCACCGGGATGGACGGTCTAGAGGCAGAAGAAGGTGAGGAACCACTGGGAGCATCCCTCAAAACAAGCTAGCGATCAAATCTGGAACTGATAACTGCTGACAAGGACACCTCGGTTGGTCTGACAACGCTGAAGAACACCTCGGCTGAGTCACAAGTCGACTGGACCGAGGCGAAGTGCTGTTCGATTTCAACTCTCAGATTTCCACTTCTTTTCCCCCAAAATCACTACCAATTGTTCCTATGGGGTACTTATACCTTTTCCAACAACAATGGATGGCAACCAAATCCAAATCCGACTGAAATCAGTGAAAATAAGAAACTTAGGGTTTTCGAACGGTTTACCCAAATTACGCAGATTCGAGGCGTTTTTGCCGTAGTTTCTTGCTTGCAATATGATCCTCTTTCGTTTCCTTGCGAGATCGAAGCAAAAATCGTAAAAAACGAGTGAAAAACGAGACATCGATGTGAGGAGGGCGCCGCGGTCGAGAGGAGAATTGGGAGGGAAGAGAGAGAAATCGTTCTCCCTTTTATACCCCTCGCCGATTCTACTGTCACCTCGGTCGATGTGGTCCCGACCAGACCGAGGTGGGTGACTAGATTGTCAGCCCTAGTCGCCTCGGTTTCTCAAGAATCATCTCGGTCGAGGTGTTGTGCAGCAACCGAGATGTGTCTCTGTCAAACTCCGTCTTCTCAATTTCTCGAACTTCTGTCCTTCCAGTGTTGCTCCTTAGTTGTAGTCCTTCCTTAGAAAGTACCTGGTTTCTGTCTAGGACACCAAAAACAAAACAAAGCAAAGCAAAAACAAATTATCTATAACTAAACTAGGAAAAGGGAAAAGAATGCAATACCTTGGGTTGCTTCCCAAGAAGCGCTTGGTTTAAGGTCGCTAGTTGGACCGTATGGGAACCCTAATCATGTTGGAAGGTATCCTCACCCCATACTTCACCTTCATCATGAGGTGAGATGAATAAGTCTATCAAACGTTCCAACAAATGCAAGTGCTCATCGGGGAATGAATCGTTTATGGGTGGATCGTCCTTCTCGCTTGAAGAGGGTAGTAGCCGGCTGAGGTGATCCACAACAGAATTTTCGGATCCCTTCTTGTCTCGAATTTCTAGGTCAAACTCTTGAAGCAAGAGAATCCATCGAATCAGACGCGGCTTTGCATCATTCTTAGCAAGCAAGTAGCGAATGGCTGCATGGTCAGTGTAAACAATAACCTTCGCTCATACTAAGTAAGAGCGAAATTTCTCAAAAGCGTAGACAACCGCCAAGAGCTCCTTTTCGGTGGTGGCGTAGTTTAGTTGAGCTTCATCTAGCGTCTTGCTAGCATAGTAAATGGCGTTGGTCCAGCCATCCTTCTTTTGTCCAAGCACCGATCCTACCGCCGCATCACTTGCATCACACATGATCTCAAGGGGCAAGGTCCAATCCGGAGGTTGAATAATGGGAGCGGAGATCAATGCTTCCTTTATCCTGTAAAATGCATCAAGACATTCCTGCAAAAACTCAAAAACAACATCCTTATTCAAGAGTTTAGTGAGTGGTTTAGAAATATTCGAGAAATCCTTGATGAACCTCCTGTAGTAACCTACATGCCCGAGAAAACTCCTCACACCCTTAACAGAACAAGGGGGAGGGAGTTTCTCAATAGTCTCGATCTTAGCTCGATCGACCTCAATACCTCGGTTGGAAAGGAGGTGTCCTAGCACAATGCCTTCATTAACCATAAAATGACACTTCTCCCAATTCAAAACTAGATTAGTGTCTACATCTTTGTAGCACTAGAGATAGGTTAGATAGGCAATCATCAAAAGAGGAACCATATACTGAAAAATCATCCATAAATACCTCCATGATGTCCTCTATATACTCGGAAAAGATAGCCATCATGCAGCGTTGGAAGGTAGCGGGTGCATTACATAATCCAAATGGCATCCTCCTACAAGCGAATGTCCCCCATGGACAAGTAAAAGTGGTCTTCTCTTGATCATCCGGATGGATAGGAATCTGAAAAAAGCCACTATAACCATCTAAATAACAAAAATGTGAATGTTGGGCTAACCGTTGGAGCATTTGATCGATGAGGGGAAGTGGAAAATGGTCCTTCCGAGTGGCCACATTCAGCTTCCTGTAAACGATGCACATCCTCCAGCCCGTAACGGTATTAGTTGGGATCAACTCGTTGTTCTTATTCGTCACAACGGTCATCCCTCATTTCTTCGGAACTACATGCACTGGGATCACCCACTTGCTGTCCAAGATAGGAAATATGATACCTCCATCAAAAAATTTAAGAATCTCCTTCTTCACAACCTCTTTCATGATCGGATTTAACCGTCTTTGAGGTTCCTGTGAAGTCTTATGATCATCCTCCATTAGTATTCTATGCATGCAGAAAGAAGACTTAATGCCAATAAGATCATCGATAGTATAACCCAAAGCCTTTTGATGTTTTCTCAAGACATGCATTAGTTTAGACAATTCAGTTTCGGAAAGGGAAGCACTAACGATAACGGGATAGGTTGAATCCGGTCCAAGGAAAACATACCTCAAGTGACTTGGAAGCGGTTTAAGCTCCACAACTGGGGGTGCTATCTGAGGGGGATCCTTGCTCCCTCCTTCCAGTGGAGAAGACTTAGATCGAAGAACTGGACTTTGAGAAGCCTCAGTTGACATCATCTCGCTTGTGACCTCGGTCGACGTCTAGAGTAGGTGACCGAGATGTTCTTCAAATAAGAACACCTCGCTTGGTCCAGAAAGTGCCTCGGTCGAGGTACTGGAACTGGGACAGAAACTGGATTTTCTCCTCTCCTGGATTAGTTTCTCAATCTTAGCACCTGGATCTTCTTCCAGTACATTTAAGCTCCGTATATCTACATCACAAGAAGCATCTATACCTTCCTCCATTAAGCTAAAACTAATAACTCTTTCAAGAGGGTCATTAATAAGGATAGAGCTCACCAATTCTCTTGATTCTTCTTCATCATAGATGTTGAAGATATCATCCTCCAACGGCTCTCCTTTCATTGCAGCATGCAATGCAAACTCCACTTGATCTCTGCCAATGTTGAATTTCAACTTGGCGTTCTTACAATCCACATTGCAACCCGAAGTTGCTAGAAATGGTCTCCCGAGAATAATAGGAACGGGATAATCTGCGGGTATATCAAGTACAACAAAGTCTATAGTTAAATAGAAGTTACCTAACTTAACCGGAACGTCTTCCAAATGCCTACGGGATGGGTCATGGAGAGGTCCGCCATATATAACCTTATCTTCACCGGCTTGGGCTCTCCAAGTCCGATCTTCACACATAGCTCCAATGGGATGATGCTCACGCTGGCTCCTAGATCACACAACACCTCACAAGTTACATCCCCAACTTGAATGGGAATGCAAACGAGCTGGGATCTCTTAACTTGAGTGGCATCTTCTCCTTCATGATTTGAATGAGCTCCGAGGATTTAGATGTCATCCTTACTTCACCAAAATCTTCCAGCTTCCTCTTCCTTGATAGAATCTCTTTTAAGAACTTCCCATAGGCGGGCATCCCTAGAATAGCATCAAGGAAAGGGATGTTAATATGTAGTTTATTCATCAAGTCAAGGAACTTACCAAAGTGCTTATCTAGATGTGCTCTATCCCTTGACAGAGGGAATGAAAGTGGTGGTTTATATACAGGAGGTGGGACATAAACTTCAGATTTGTCCATCGCCTTCTGGGACTCCATCTCGCGTGGCACCTCGACCGAAGTGTTCCTCGTCTGTACCTGGACCGAGGTGTTCTTCGTCTGTACTAGCATCGACCGAGGCATTGGATCTGTAGTTTTTAGTCAACTTCTCGTCGTTATTGCCATGATTTGTCCTTTGGGGTTGCTCTCTTTCCTTGCTGGGAGCTTTCTTGGATCTTTGGGCGCTTCATTCGCCTTATTAAAGAATTGTTGCTCTAACACTTTTTGTGCCTTCAAAAATGAAGTCATGGACGTCTCCATAGCGTTGAGCTTGATCAAGATGGCCTCCAACACTGCATCTTTCTTCTCTGGCTGGGATGAATTTGATCCAGGCTCCTGGCTCTTCAATGGAGTAGAAGAAGAAGAAGAGGGGTTAAAAGAATTATTAGAACTGGAGTTAGAGTAAGGGTTACCCGAATTTTGATTGTTAGATCTCCAATTGTTGCTGTTGGAGCCTCTATTGTTGTTGTAATTGTTGTTCCTGGCCCTTGATTGTTGTTCCTTGAGCCTTGATATCCTCCTTCTTCCTTCTTTGTGTGAGCAACCAAAATGTCCTTCAATTGCTTCACATCGTTCTTGAGGGAGATGAGTTGATTATCATTTGATGGGGCTTCCTGGAAATTAACTCTCTTAAGTCCATTTTCAGCTCCTTGGTGGGAGTATTTCTCCATGTGCAAAGCTTGTTTCTCAATGAACTCCCAAGCTTCATCAATCGGCATGTCCATGAATGCGCCGGCAGAGAGTAGTTGAAGATTGAATTGGGTAGCTCCATCCAATCCCTTAAGTATATCTCCAACAACTCTATCTTTGGAATCCCATGATGTGGGCAATCCAAGAGAACATCTTCAAATCTTTCCCATGACTTGGACAAACTCTCCTTGTCCTTCATGATGAATGCATTAATCTTCCCTCTCATTTCAGCGGTTTTGGAGGGGGAAAGAATTTTGTTAGGAACTCAGTCGTCATCTCCTCCCAAGTGTTGATCTTTCCGGGAGGAAGAGAGTGATACCAAGTAAGGGCCCTGTCCTTCAAAGAAAAGTAAAAAGGCCTTAGCTTGTAATTATTATTTTCCAGCCTTGAAGGTCTCAAGGTCTCCATCAAAATCTCGTAGTTTTGCAAGTGTTGATGAGGAGACTCCCTCTCTAAACTCCAAACTGGCATTGGCGGATGATGGATAGAACTTGCGGTCGAAGTTCATAATCATGCTCCCCTGGATCACCTAGGTTGACTCCTGAACGCCTCACATGCTGGTTTGGGTCCATCCTCCGTCCTAGGGTTTGTGGAACACCTACAAAAAGAATATCTCGGACAAGCATCCGAGGTGGGTGTATCTCGGCCGCGGCAACTGGGACAGGGTCCTGCCTCGGTGGATGCAGAATCTGGGCTCGTAGATCAGCCATATTTGCTTCTGTTTTTGCAGTTCTGGTGCGAGTTTGCTCCCTCTCACGCTGTAGTTCTTCCTTATTGAGGCACAACTGGTCCAGCGCCTCCTTCAGTTCGTCCTTAATACTGCGATTGTCTTGGTTGGCCATGTTCACTTCATTCAAGCGTCGTTTGTATGACTTTTTTGGTTCGGGATCGTAAGGAACAATTTCCTTCCCAGCACGGGTTCTTCGCATAAACCTAAGAAAAAGAACCTGCGAAAGCACTCAAGTAGAGTGGTTAGTAGCAACTAGGGCAATTTCCCCGAAAGACAACCGCAACCGGCTTGGTCTGGACCAAGTCCCGGGCAAAGGCGCCAAAAACTTGTTCGCTCCAAATGGTGTGTGCAAGCTTTAAATTTATATCCCAAGAAATATGCTTAAAACAAGGATGCGAACCCGCAGTGTACGGATCAACTATAGTAGAAAGCAAGAATTCCGGGGTGTCGATCTCAGGGACTTAGATGAAACTAAGCAGGTAGAGGTTGTCAATGCAACTAATAACGAAAAAAGCGATTAAAGCAATCAAAGATGATAATAAGGTCAAATAAAGGGAAAATGCAAATTCTAGGGATTAAAGCATCTAGTTGTGGTTCCGACTCAAGATCTCAAGATAAGCGGACAAAGATGAGATTTTGCAAAGGGAAGGTGTTTCTAAAGTGGGAATAGATTACCGGGTAAGTCTCACTACTCACTATCCCAAACCAAAGTTCCTATTACCGGGTAAGTCTAAAGGTACTAAGGAAAGGAATTATAATCTCAAACCAACACACCACCTAAGGGAATAGAATCAACCTTTATGGGGTAAGTCTCCGGCTAACTTACAAAGATGGGATGAAAGCACACTCAAACCCCAATAAAGGATAAACCTTTATTACCTACACTTATGATCTTGGGTAAACAAACTAAAGAATCACCGGGTAAGTCTCATCCTAGGCTTGCATTGAACCAGAAACGGTGTAATAAGAATAGGATTTGACAAACTATAACACTTAACTCTCAGTTTCGGATCATAAAAGGTCATCTCGGTCAGTCAAGTTCCACTCCGGCCGAGATGTTCATCGACTGAGCGAGGTACTCTAGGGTTAAGGTTAAAGACTCGAGCTTTCAGGGTCCTATTGGGATTAAGATCATTCTATCATCGTCTTTCCCACAACCTTCAGCCAATCACCCTAGAATCACACAAGGAATTTAGCCACTCATCATCATGATAAAAATAATCAAAAATATGAGAAGGGAATGAATATTTGAACACAAAAACCTTAAGAGCAAGGTCTAAATAATTGAATCAAATAATCACAAAATCAGCGTTCCTTGAATCACAAATCAAACAAGACAATGAACCAAAAGGAATCTAAGAAAAATCTTACAAACTCCTTTAAAAGCTATCTCAAAGCTATGAAACTTCCTTCCTTCAATCTTCAAAACTTCCTTCAAACTTCCAGAAATTCTTCCTAAGTGCAGCTTCTTCAATCTCCAAGCCTGCAGTGATGCTGAATAATGGAAAATCCAGCCCTTTTTATAGGATAATTATCTTCGAAAGATAATAATATGTTAAATAGATAATTTCCTATAAAAATATATTATATCTCTAAAAAAGATCTCCCAAATATATGATCTTCCTTCCAGAAATCCAGCCCAAAAATATAAGATATCTTCCTTCCAAAAATAAAAGATCTCAGCCAAAAGATATGATCTCGCCGCGTCAGGGTGTTCGCCTCGGTCGGGACGCTCCTCAAGATCACCTCGACCGAGGTGAATCTCAGCTGAATGTGAAATCTCTCAAATCTGGTCCAAAGTGAATCTTCTTCATTAATTCCTTGCTTTTTGAGTTCTCCTTTAAGCTCCAAAATGTAGCTCCAATGACTCTTTTGCTCCTTAGGTCCATTTCGATCCAAAACGTGCCATTTTACCTACGATTACAACGAAACTTGGTGTAGACCTCGATTCCCGTAAAGGTAGATGAAACGATAATATAATCACCTAATACACATCCATACATGCAGATTATTGAAGATAAAACGTCTAAACAAGTCCCAAAATATAGACTATAATACATGTTATCACTCATTCACTCCAAACGTATGTATATAATATATATGAAACTATGTGACACGAGGACCGATACATCCTCGCCTCTGAGCATGCTAGCCAGCCGTACTAGTATCGGTCACACAATCCGTGTACCCTATGGGGGTGGATTGCGCCCTTCCTGTAAACCGGTCTGGCTTGACCCAAGAGAACCTCCCAGACTCCACGGTGGGATGAAAGGGAAATGTTATCACAACCACCCATATGAGGCAATCAATAAAACATAGGTCGGTATATACGACATCACATGCTATCATAGCAAACATACAAAGTACACACCACTCATGCAAACACCCAATATAAGGATGAAAGCTAAGTAAGTCCTACGGACTTACCTCAACCTCGATCACAACTCAACCAAGATCACCTCTACACTGGAGGGACAACACAGCCTATAAACAAGGCATAAGGAGATATATCAGACTCCTAACCACATCAAGGTCACACCTAGACCCAAAGGGATCCAAAGGATCAACCTCAACCTCACTCACAACCTAACGAACCTCAAAATCCATACAAGGCATAAACCGATCATAATCATCATCAAAACTCAACCTCACACATCTAGCATGACCCTAAGGAAGGCCTAGAAGCAACACACACCTGCAGAACCAAGTGAAACACCAAGCTGGTGCAGGTGGCCGTAGGGGCGGCTAGGAGGTGGCGCAAGGGCGGTGCACTGGCCGGCGCAGGGGCGGCTGTAGGGCGGGGCAGGGGCGGCTGGTGTGTAGAAGACACCACTTCACCTCCTTCTACACTTCTACCTTCAATTCTCTACTCTTCTTCACTCCAACAACAATATACATGTGTTACATACATATATATACATCAACATAAGCCAAATCATGGCTGAACATGATCCAATCCTAAGGAAAGATACACTAAGCTAAGGAAAGAGAGAAAATATGAAGAACAGAAGAAAGGAAGAGGAGACGCCATAAAAGCTTATCAACCAGCTCTCAAGGAGATCAACACAACACCAACAACACCCTCAAGCTGGCTCCATAAGGCACAACATCATCATCAACATCAAAATCAAGCCAAACTAGGCAAAAACTCTTACAAAACTCAAACCAAGGTCAACCAACGGGTGTCCAAGAGAGGAGAAGAGAAGAAATTGTGCGTAAGGAGAGAGAGAGTTCTGAGAAAGGAAACTCTCATCAGAGGTAAGGGAAGAAGATATATATAGGTAAAAAGGGTAAAGCACGAGTCAAAGAGGTCAAAGAAGGCGGCTGCAGCACACAGAGCCGCGGGGGTAGACCTTGTGAGCCGTAGGGGCGCCCCCTGGGTTACGCAGGGGTGGCTCAGACATAAACCTGGCCCCTCTGCTCCCTCTCTCAACACTCAGCAACTAGGTACTTATAGGATTGCGCCATTCTTGTAAACCAGTCTGGCCTGACGTTAGAGAACCTCCCACACTCCACTAAGGGATGAAAGGGAAAGGTTATCACAACCACGCAGTGGGGCAGTCAATAAAACATAGGTCGGTATAAACGACATCTCATGCTATCATAGCAAACATATAAGCACATACCACTCATGAAAACACCCAATGGTAGCTAAGTAAGTCCTACGGACTTATCTCAACCTCATACAAAGATCAACCAGAAGCAACCTCTAATCCTAAGAGAGGGGCACTGCCTAATAATAAGGCATAGAAAGATATCAACCTCTATTCATCAAAGGGGTCACACCTAGACCCGAGGGATCCATAAGATCATCCTCAACCTAACCTCACAATCTCAACCAACATCAACCTAAGTCCTTAAAGCCGTACAAGGTATATACTGATCATAACCTCATCAAAACACAACCTCACACATCTAGCATGATCCTATACACTCACACTAGGAAAGGAGGGAACAAAGGCATCCTAAGGTAAGCCTAGAAGCAACACACACCTGCAGAACCAAGAGAAGAACCTAGCTCATACAGGTGGGCGCAGGGGCGGATCACAGGTGGCGCAGGGGCAACTCCTGGCCGGCGCTGGAGCGGCTGCAAGGTAGCGCAGAGGCTGCTGGACAACAGAGGCACCACTTCAGTCCTTTCTTCACTTCTTCCTTCGATCTTTTTACTCGTTCTTCACTCCAACATCAACATACATACAGAACATACATATATATATATATCAACACAAGCCAAACAAAGCCGGAACAAGATCCAAACCTAAAGAATCTAAGCTAGACTAAGGAAAGGGGAGAAAAGATGAAGAAAAGAAGAAAGAAAGGAAGCCATAAAAGCTTACCCAACTAGACTTCCAGAGATCAAACACACCAACACCACAACCTCAAGCTGGCTTAACAAGGCACAACAACATCATCATCAACAATCCAGAAGCAAAGCCAAGCACAAGGCTCACAAAACTCACAAAACTCAAAGAAGATCAAAGATGATCCAAGGGAGAAGAGAGGAGAAGAAGATGTACGTAGGAGAGAGATGAAGCTGAAAATGATAAACCCTCATTAGAAGGAAAGAGATGAAGGTTATAAAGGGTGAAAAGAGTAAAGCACCAGTCAACGTGTCAAAGAAAATGGCTGCAGACACAATCAGCCGCGAGGCGGACTCTGTGAGCCGCAGGGGCGGCCCAGGCAAACCGCAGGGGTGCCTACTGTGTAACGCAGGGGCGGTCTAGGCATAAATTGGGTCCTCAGCTCACTCTCTCGGCAACTCAGCAACTAGGCTCTTACAATATGAGAGTTTAATCTTGTCCTTTGATTCCCTTTATAATGAGACTCAACATCCTTTATTGAGAGAGCCTTTGCGGAAGAGTTATGGGTTTTGGACCTTTACCGTACAATTCCCTAACTTAGATCTATACCTTTTCAATCCTAACTCTGTCCTTATACCTTTAGAACATCTTGAATCGATTGCTAGAATTGGATACTTGAATCTTTAGAATCGTTGTTTTCCCATTAATCTTTACAAAAGCTTTTTATCTTTCCGGACAATTTACGAACTGAATTTGATCCCCCAAATCTTTGAGTTCGATACTGTGGAATTATTGCTTTACTATACCGATCCGTACACTACGGGTTCACTTTGCTTGATTTCAGTTTTTATATATTTAAGACTTAGTGATGCACACTTTTGAGAGAACAATAGTCTTCTTCAAAAGGTAGGTAAGTGATCGGGCAATTAGGGAAACCCTTGTACAAACCGGAGGTAGTAGCCTGCCAAGCCTAGGAAGTTGCGAACCTCCTTGACATTCCTCAAAGGTTGCCAAGAAGACACTGACTCGATCTTCACTTGGTCTACCATAATACCCTCAGCCGTCATCACATGGCGTAAGAAGACCACCTCTTTCACCCCAAACTCGCATATCGATAGCTTAGCATAATGCTCGCTATCTTGCAGAATCTGCAACACCGTCCTCAAGTGTCCGGAATGCTCCTCTCAACTCCTAGAGTAAACTAGGATGTCGTCAATGAAGACCACTTCATAATGGTCTAAAAAGTCGACGAAAATCCCATTCATGAACTCCATGAATACTGCCGGCGCATTAGTGAGCCCGAATGGCATCACTACTAACTCATAATTACTATACATAGTCCATAATTTCGTCTTAGGTATGTCTTGATCTCTCACCCTCAACTGGTGATAACCCAACCTTAAGTTGAACCTAAAGAATACTGTCGCCCCGTGCAACTAGTCCAACAAATCATATATGTGGGGTAGTGGGTACTTGTTTTTAATGTTTATCTTGTTCAGCTCTAGGGCGTATGAAGCCCTTCTCTGCTAGTTCCTCCAAATGCTTCTTCAACTCTAGTAGATCTATCGGTGCCATGCAGTATGGGGCTTTGAGATCGGTCTCGTGTCTAACTCTAACTCAATGCTAAAGTCAACACTTCCCTATGGAGGTAACCCTGGCAGATCATCACTGAATACCTCTGCAAACTCGCATACTACCGGTATCTCCTCTCTTGTCAGTCAGTTGTGTTCCTTCATGAAATAACACTAGAAGGCCTCGCAACCCTGTGCAATCAATCTCACTGATGTCACTGCGCTTATGACGGTGCTGGACTTTTTGAGGTCCCAACCTAGGAATATCTCCATGTGACTCTCCTTGCTAGTAACAGTCACTGTCCGATGGCCAATGTCCAGTATTGCTCCATGTCTAGTCATCCAATCTATCCCTAGGATTATGTGCTCATGAATTAGAGGCATGAGTAGGAAGTCTACCAACTAATCTCTATCACCAAACTGAATATGGAAGTCATGAATCCCTTGTGATCCCCTCATCTTACCCCTATCGTGTAGCCCTACTATAAATAGTACACCTTCTACCATAACTAAGGACAACCTATCTACACGTGCATCTGATATAAAAGAGTGCGTAGCACCCTTATCAAACAGAACTCGTACGGGTAAGAAATGAATCTAGAGAGTATTTGTTGTCGTCGGTGCCTCTGGGTCATCAACACTCCTCAACTCAAACACTCGTGCTAGGGCTCCTCTAGTACCAGCCATACCACTACGTCTCCTTCCACGGCCTGATCCCTACATAGAACTTTGCAAGGGAGGATGTCTTGGAGCCAGATACTACTATTGACAAGGAGCTCGACACTATGGTGGTCGCTATCCACTCTCGCTCTAATAATGCTCCTCATCTAATCAAAGCCAGTGACTCGGCTAAGAACGGTCCTCCACTAGTAATGCACCTACTTTCTGAACAGGGTCAACACTAACTCCACATGTCAATCTTTTGGGCAATGGATCAACTAAAGTGTGGTCTCAACATGCCCTATCTAGTGCACTACATTTAATCCTATCTTCCCCTCGAATAAAGGTACTCTCAAGTGGTTGAAAGCCTTCAACCACGAGTCCGGTCTCGGTGCTCTAGCATTAGTATGAGCTTTGTCAACCTCAACTCTCCTCTCAGGTACAGCTGGTGCCTGCGTCACTCTTTGTGACACTTCAACTGACATCGCCGCTACTGGTGGTACTAGGGTAGGTCCCCTTGTGCTAATAGCCTCTTCCACTCACTGGACATATTCTCGGTACTCGGATGATCCTATAGAGACTCGACCTGGCTCAGTGGACCGTGCTCTCTTTGATCTATAACTAGCATCAGTCTCATTCCTGACCTAGGGAACAATACTCACTGAAACATCTTCGACTTCAGCATCTACCAAACTTGCCGTTAGTGGATCCTCTCGGGGAACTCGACCCCAACCTCTCGTTAGTGGAAGTATGCCTCCTCAGCCTCGTCCTCTAACAATAGGAGTCCTATCACCCCTACCCATTCCAGCCGGTGGATGAGATGGACGACCTCTACCTCGACCCGTAGCTGGTGTAGCCCTAGTATGTTTCATCTGCACGAGTTATATGCAACACTCCAAATCCGTAGGACTTGGAGTGCTACGGGGCTAGGACCTCACATTGGGTTCTAACCCTAGCCTGACAACAAGGTCATTGGATCTTACAACAAGACAAAAGTAGATATTAAACAACCTTTATAAAACAGAAACATGAAGTATCAAAATACACACAAAACCCCACAACCGAGTGTAAAATATCATCAACACATATATACCTATTCCAAAAACCCATAACATCCTAGATGTACGGAAGTCCTCGGCTGATCAATCCTCTAAATCACTCTGCAACCCTCCTATCTCGCAAAGGATCTACAACACAGTATGAAACCGTTAGCTAATAGTTCATATATAAGATCCTGCATAAGTACATAATCACATTAAAGTGATAATAAACACCTAGCATGTTTTCACACGTTTCCCGTTTAATTATCTTTTTAACGTTATACAATCAAAACGATATTTGTGGTTGTGACACGAGAAGTATATCATTCTCGCCTTTTGATACTATAGCCATCCGGAGTGGAATCAGGCGCACTCCCCGTATACCATAAGGAGTGGTGAAGTACCCTGTCCGTATACTAGCTTTGGTCTGACCTCAAAAAAACTTCGTAGACTCCCTCAAGAGAAATGAGAAAGGTTATCACCACCCGCTTCAAGGAGCCAATCATACATCGGTAATAATCAATATCGCTTGCTATAAAGCAGAAAACAATCACCACTCATGCATACATCTAATATAGGAATGCAACTAAGTAAGTCCTACGGACTTACCTGAATCACAATACAACCTCAACCACGATCAACTCTCCAATTCCCGTAGGAATGAGCACTTCCCAACAACAAGGCATAAAGATATATCAATCCTCATATCATCAACCCCACCCACAATCAACTCTCCAATTCCCGTTGGAGTTCTGGAGAGAAGGTAAAACCCTCATCCAATTCAAAAGTAATAAACTTAAAGGGTAAGAAAACGGAAATCAAAAGGTCAATGATGGCGGTTGTGACCGCCTATGCCCCGACCGCGGCCTAGCAACGTCGTATCCTCATTATAGCAATGTCCTTCGAGCACAAGCATCTAATACCTCGCTCTAGGACTGCAAACGGGAAGCTCAACAAATATGTGGTCTCGACCACTAAATCCTTTAACTGCGAATGTGTCTCGTATCTGGTTTATACTCCCTCAGTTGAGACACATGAATTACGGGGTGAACACCCTCTAGTCTAGGTGGAAATCCAAGACGGTATGCCACCTCACCGACTCTCTCCCGAATCTCAAATGGTCTGACATATCGGGGACTCAACTTCCCCTTTATGCATAATCGTCTAACGCCTCGTGTTGGGGATACTCTAAATCAGACATGAGCTCCAACTCTGAACTCTAGAGGTCGACGCCTCTTGTCTACATACAATTTTTGGCGGCTTTGTGCGACCAACATATGCTCTCAAATTAATGCTACTCGGGCAATATCATCTTGAATTTGCTCAGGAGCTATGCAACTAATACTGCTCGGCTCATCCCAGCATAAAGGTGTACGACATCTCCGGCCATACAATGCCTCATAAGGGGCGATCCTGATTGATGCATGCCAGCTGTTGTTGTACAAAAACTCGAACAACGGGAGGTGATTTGACCCTACACTTGTCCCTAGTCTAGCACACAAGCTCTCAGCATATCCTCTAACGTCTGAATGGTCCTATCAGAATGACTATTTGACTGACGATGAAAAACTGTCATAAAATGAAGGCTGGTACACAAGGTAGTATGCACCTGCTGCCAAATTCGCGAGGTAAAACATCCATCTCAATAAGACATAATAGTCCTCGGTACTCCATGGAGTCTCACTGTCTGCCTAGTGAACTCCTCAGCTAACCGAGTCACCGGCTACGTTTCCCGAATAGGAATAAAACGTGTTGTCTTTGTCAACCTATCAACTATAACCCAAATGGCCTCAATACCCCTACTCCACCTCAAGCCGGTAACAAAATCGATGGAGATATCCTCCCACTTCCATTGTTGTACCGGTGGTGGATGGAGCTCTGCTCCTGGTCTACAGTGCTCTGTCTTGACTTACTAATAGGTCACACACTCGGCTACAAACCGGGCCACGTCGGGCTTCAGCTCGCCCCACCAAAATGAGCGCCTTACATCCCGATACATCTTACTCGCACATGGGTGCATGGAGTAAGTTGTGGTGTGGGCATCCCGTAGAATCCTCTACCTTAGCTCTCTATCAGAAGGTAATTAGATGCACTCGCAACATCTCATGAATCCATCAACACCAATGGTGAATTGTGGGGCCTTACCTCAAGACATCTTGTGTCGTATCCGTCTCAACGTCGGGAAGGTCTCTTGCTTATGTTGGATCTCTCCCAACAGATCAAGTAGAACCTCTAAAGTAGATAGACGACAGTCTGTATCACGAAACTGAATGTCCAAATCTAGCAACGCTATATCTCTCTACAAGTGAGGCTGAGCTGTTAATCTTGCTATCGCCTTCTCTCGAGGCGTCTTCCTGTTAAGGGCATCGGCGACTACATTCGCCTTCCCAGGATGATACAAAATCTCAAGGTCAAAATCTTTGATCAGCTCGAGCCATCTCCTCTGGTGGTTATTCAATTACCGTTGAGTGAAAATTTACTTTAGACTCTTATGGTGTGTGAAGATTTGGCATGAGACTCCATACATGTAATGCTTGCAGATCTTCAAGGCATGAACCACTACAGCTAACTCAAGGTCATGAGTCGGGTAATTGTCCTCATAAGTCTTCAATTGTCGAGACACATAGGCGATCACCCTTCCTCGCTACATCGACACACATACCAATCCAAGCTTGGAAGTGTCAGTAAAAACAACAAAGTAATCAGTGTCCTTTAGCTATGCAAAAATAGGAGCTAAGTCAATCTTTTCTTCAGCTCCTCAAAACTCTAAGTACACTGCTCGGACCATACAAAGTGGGTAGTCTTCCTTAACAGACAAGTAAGTGGTCGGGCAATCACAAAAAACCCTTCCACAAATTTACGGTAATATCCGGCTAAGCCAAGGAAGCTACTTACTTCCATGACATTCGTCAGAGTCGTCCATGCCGCAACAACTGCAATCTTTGCCGGATCAACCTTGATCCCCTCGGCGGAAACCACATGACCCAGAATGGCCACCTCAAGCATCCAAAACTCTCACTTTAAGAGCTTGGCATACAACTCTTTATCCTGCAAGACTCGTAACACCGTCCTCAAATGACGAGAGTACATCAGGATGCCATCTATGAAGACAACCACAAACCGATCTAGGAATTCGATGACGATATCATTCATCAGCTCCATAAAGACGGAGGGCACATTCGTGAGCCCGAACGAAATCACTACAAACTCGTAGTGGCCATATCGAGTCCAAAATGCCGTTATGGGCACATCCTACATTCTCACCCTCAACTAGTAATATCCGGACCTCAAATCTATACGGGAAAAAATAGAAGCTCCCTTCAACCGATCCAGCAAGTTATCAATGCGGGGTATCGGGTATTTGTTCTTGATAGTCACCTTGTTCAGCTCTCGGTAATCGATGCACAACCTCATCGATCCCTCCTTCTTCCGCACGAAGAGTACCGGCGCACCGCATGGGGAAATACTAGGGTGTATAAATCCCTTCTTTACCAACTCCTCGAGTTGCCTCTTCAGCTCCAGTAACTCGATAGGTGCCATATGATACGGTGCCTTCGAGATTGGTCTTGTCCCATGCTCTAACTCCATGCCGAAATCCACGCTCCGCTGTGGTGGTAAGATGGTTGGCTCGTCAAATACGTTGGTTGATGACATGAATTATATACCATTATAATCATGCATATTGTAGAGGTTTACCTCGATTTACCTTTTATTTAGAGAGAACTTGTGTACCTTTTATGCTTTATTCAATTATATTTCGAAAATGGAGGTCTACACGAGTTTTGGTTGAATTATAGGTAAATTGAATGGATTCGGAAGCAAAAGTAGAGGAAGGAGCATCTAAGGTCATTAAGGAAGCTAAAGGAGCCTTAGAGGAGTCAGAAAGAGCAAAGGAGTTGCGTAAAAGAAGCATAAAGGAGAGGAAGAAAACAAGCCAAAAGACGAGCACTTTCTGTTGAAGAAAATCGTGCCATTTACTATATAAATCGGACGACTTTTATCACTAAAAATCGAACGGTTTTATGGGAAAATCGGCCTGCATGATTTTCTTTGCTTTTCGGCCCAATGGTAAAGACGACACAAAACCCATCACTTTTGGGCTAGAGAAATGTTTTTCCAAACAGCCCATTAGCAAGAAACTATAGGTTGGAACCCTAGGAACGAAAACCAGAGGCCGCAGCGAGAAATCTTTACACGTACTAAGGAACTATAATCTCAAACCAATACACCAACTAAGGGAATAGAATCAACCTTTACCGGGTAAGTCTCAGGCTAACTCACAAAGATTGGATGAAGGCACACTCAAACCCCAATAAAGGATAAACCTTTATTACCTATACTTATGATCTTGGGTAAACAAACAAAGGAATTACCGGGTAAGTCTCATCCTAGGCTTGCATTGAACCAGGAAAGGCGTAATAAGAATAGGATTTGGCAAACTCTAACACTTAACTCTCAGTTACGGATCAGATAGGTCACCTCGGTAAGACGAATTCCACCCCGGCCGAGATGTTCATCGACTGAGCGAGATGTTCTAGGGTTAAGGATAAAGACTCGAACTTTCAGGGTCCTACTGGAATTTAAGATTGTTCGATCATTGTTTTTCCCATAACCTTCAGCCAATCACCCTAGAATCACACAAAGAAATTAGCCAATCATCATCATGAAAGCAATAATCAAATATGAGGGAAGAAAGTGAATAATTGAACACAAAAACCTTAAGAACAAGGCTTCAATAACTGAGTCAATTATCAATCAAACAAGCGTTCCTTGGATCAAAATCCAATAAGACAATCAAGAAGAAGGGAATCTACGAGAATCTTACAAAAACCCTTCACAAAAGCTATAAAAGCTATCAACTTTCTTCCTTAAATCTTCCTTCAACCTTCCAAAAGTCCTTTCTAACTGCTGTATGCAGCCTCTTGCCGTTAGCGGATGTGGTGATCCGAAGATCTGAAATCTCTTGATCCGAAGATGGATGGATTGTAGAAAATCCAACCCTTTATATAGGAAAACTACCCTCCAAAGATAAAATATCTTGAAAAGATATTTTCCTAATAAAATATATCTATCTCTCATAAATAAATCCCTAAAATATATGATCTTCCTTCCAGAAATCCAGCCTAAAAATATAAAATCCTTCCTTCCAAAAATAAAAGATCTCAGCCAAGAATAAAATATATCTCGCCGCGTCCAAGGTGTTCGCCTCGGTCGGGACACTCCTCTGGATCACCTCGGTCGAGATGGTACTGTAGCTGACCGAGGTGGCTCTAAACTAAATGTGAAATCTCTCAAATCTGGTCCAAAGTAAATATTTAATCCAATTCCATGCTTCCTGGATTCTTCCTTAAGCTCCTGAATGTAGCTCCAATGACTCCTTAGCTCCTTTAGCTCCATTTTAGTTCAAAATGTGTCATTTTACCTACGATTACAACGAAACTTGGTGTAGACCTCGATTCCCGCAAAGGTAGATGAAACGACAATATAATCACAAAATATACATCCAAACATGCAGATTATTAAAGATAAAACATCTAAACAAGTCCCAAAATATAGACTATAATTCATGCTATCAAAATACCCCATACTTGTCCCTTGCTTGTCCCCAAGCAAGTTCCAAATCTTAGATACAAGATAGAATGGATTATAAGTCATAAAGATCAATGAAAAGTATTTCAAAACATTTTAATGGTGTGCTCCACTCATAGATCACTCTAAGAGAATGCTTCATGATAATTAAAATCAAAATATGATCAAAACATTTTATAAATATAAGAAAGTTGTTCATCTTTGCATAAAATCATAGAATGCATAATAAATCATAATTATCGAAATTAATCATTTATAATCCAGTTTAAACCACCAAGTCAATCAACAAGCTCGAGGTCTCAAGGTCTTTCAAAAGAGGTCAAGAAACGTGTGAGGGTGGGATGTATATAGGGAATGTGGTGCTAGAATCCGGGAAAAGGATATTTTACTTCACTTCCTTTCGAACTTCAACATCTTCCACCAATAAGCTTTGCTTATTTCACACTTTTCTTTTTTTACTTTAATTTTTGGGATGCATGGACAGAGGTGCACAATAACCGAAGCCTGGGAGATTAGCAATCATCAATTTCTTGAGATGCCTCAAACCCTTGATGAACATACCATGACCCGTTAGGAATATCGCTCAATCCGACTTTGGCAAGACACAAACACCCGACTATGTGAATGGTGCCGAGTTACTCATCATCATGATTGACTTTCCCAAACCTATTTGTTTCTTTCTAACTTAAAGCCAACCTTTCAACTTTTCTTTCACTTGCTTTTTGCTTTTGCTTGCTTCCAAATTCCCGGATAGGTAAAGGGAGGCAAATATGTATATGAGGGGCTAAGCATGATCAATAAGAAGAAGAGAAGAGAATGAATTGCCTTGGTCTTTCCAGGAGGAAAGTGAGAGAACTCATCATGTGGTGTCAACCTTCAAATTCAACATAATTTGGATAAAAACAAAGTATTAAACATGCCACAATTTCAAACAAAGCATTTAGCAACTTAAACATATCATAAAACCTTTCAAACATATAAAGATTTCAAAACCAGTCAGCAAACAAAAATCATCACTGAGGTCATATCCAGATAAGAAGCACAAAAATCGTTTCGAAAACTGTCTCAGTTAAACCACCTCGGTCAAGATGTTCTAAGTCAACCGAGGTACTGCACCTCGATTGGTCAGAGTCACTTCGGTCGAGGTCAAAAAAATTTTCTTAACCAGTTTTTGACTTTTTTCTCAATCAAATAACCTGTATGCATGCATTTAGTCTCAGATAAACACATCGAGCAAGATAAAACAATAATATCCGGTAGAGTCATCAAAGCATACACATAAGTCATATAATACATCCAAATACCCCATACTTGGGACACATTGTCCCAATGGGTCAAAATAAGTCTGAAAAATAGAGTACTCACCGGACATAGCTGAACTGCATAAATAAATAAGAAACAGCTCCCAGATAAGATCATCTCGGTTGGCGAAGAACATCTCGGTCGAGGTCCTGTGACTGCAACCGAGATGTGTCTCAGTCAAACTCCGTCTTCTCAATTTCTCAAAATTCTGTCCTTCCAGTGTTGCTCCTGGGTTGTATTCCTTCCTTAGAGAGTACTTGGTTTCTATGTAGGACGCCAAAAACAAAGCAAAGCAAAGCAAAAGCAAACTATCTAAACTAAACTAGAAAAGGGAAAAGAAAGCAATACCTTGGGTTGCCTCCCAAGAAGCGCTTGATGTAAGGTCGCTAGCTGGACCTTTTCTCCATGGAATTACTCAATGTACCTCAAATATCCTGGAGTGCTCATCATAAAACTCTTCCAAAAAGGTTCCGGTTCCTAATTTCACCGGTAAATGGTAGGATCTCCTACGTACAAGCTTGTACGGTTTGGTTCTTACCGGAATCCTACCGGTCTTCCTATGCTTCCATGGGACATATCTCAGTTTTGCATCCCATCCTTTCCTGGATCGGGAAATCAGCTTATCGAGAATCTACTTAGCTCTCCCGTCTCTAGCTTGAGGATAGTACAAGGTCTTTATCATGTGAATGACCCCATACTTGAACAAATAACACTTCGTTGCCTTAGCGGTGAAGCGCTCGTGAACTCCACTCCTTTCAGTCCAAGGAGCATTTACTTTCAGCAAATTCAAGGGAGGTTTCTTCTTGATCTTGGGAGGTTCTTTCGGAAGAGACCTCCAACTCTTCGGTGCATCCCTGAAGAAATCTAGAACTTTAGTAGGAATTTAAAAGGAGTAAGAGAAGGCACCTTATAAAGTTCTCCAAAGCTTGAGACAAGTTTCATGTTAGGTTGATAATCCACACATGAAATCTCTCCCAAATCAACTGATCTTTCTTCCACCTTGGCCACAGTCTCAGTAATTTGGCCAAAGTTCTCTGCAGCTTCCACTTCTAGTTCTACAGATTCATCTTCCATCTCGGCCGATCTCTCTCCCACCTCGGCGGATCTGTCTTTCACCTCGGCCGAAGTCTCAACAGTTGGATCAAGATCTTCCGCATCTTCCTCCTCCTCAAAAGCTTCAGGAGAAACTTCTGGTTCGATTGGGGGGATGCTTGAAACTTGCAGCACTTCCTTATGCTCCTCTTCCGGCTTAGCATAGGATAGGGTGCTTTCCTTGAGCTCCTCCACCTTCTTCATCAACTTCTCCCATAATGATTGAAGAGAATCTTTAAGAGGTTGCTCGTAAATCTTTCTAGGGACATTCAACTCATCCCATATCGCAAGCTCCTTCTCAATGGTCTTTTCTCTTTCCCCTTCATTGTTAAACCAATAGAAGGAGTATTTCTTTTCCAAGTATTCATAATGGTCCGCCTAGCATTTTGTCTTGCTATCCAGGCTGGATCAAATGTAGTCATCGGATATCCTGAAAACTACAAAACTCATAGGAAAAGTGGTTAATAGCAACAAGGGCAAGTAGCCCCGAAAGACAACCAAAACCGGCTCGGTCTAGACCAAGTCCCCGGCAACGGCGCCAAAAAACTTGTTCGCTCCAAATGGTGTGTGCAAGCTTTAAATTTATAACCCAAGATGTATGCTAAAAACAAGGATGCGAACCCGCAGTGTACGGGTCAATCGTAGTAAAAGCAAGAAATTCCAGGGTGTAGATCTTAGGGACTTGGTGAAACAAAACAGGTGTAGGTTGTGTATGTAATAACTAACCACAAAAGCGATTAAAACAATCAAAGATGATAAAAAGTCACTTAAGGAAATATGCAATTCTAGGGATTAAAGCATCTAGTTGTGGTTCCAACTCAAGATTTAAAGATAAGCGGACAAAGCTGAGATTTTGCAAAGGGAAGGTGTTACTAAAGTGGAATAGATCACCGGATAAGTCTCACTACTCACAAACTCCAAACCAAAAGAACCTATTACCGGGTAACTCTCAAGGTACTAAGGAAAGGAACTATAATCTCAAACCAACACACCAACTAAGGGAATAGAATCAACCTTTACCGGGTAAGTCTCAAGCTAACTCAAAAAGATGGGATGAAGGCACACTCAAACCCCAATAAAGGATAAACCTTTATTACCTATACTTATGATCTTGGGTAAACAAACAAAGGAATTACCGGGTAAGTATCATCCTAGGCTTGCATTGAACCAGGAAAGGTGTAATAAGAATAGGATTTGGCAAACTCTAACACTTAACTCTCAGTTACGAATCAGATAGGTCACCTCGGTCAGACGAATTCCACCCCGGCCGAGATGTACATCGACTGAGCGAGATGTTCTAGGGTTAAGGATAAAGACTCGAACTTTCAGGGTCCTACTAGAATTTAAGATTATTCTATCATTGTTTTTCGCACAACCTTCAGCCAATCACCCTAGAATCACACAAAGAAATTAGCCAATCATCATCATAAAAGCAATAATCAAATATAAGGGAAGAAAGTGAATAATTGAGAACAAAAACCTTAAGAACATGGCTTCAATAACTGAATCAATTATCAATTAAACAAGCGTTCCTTGGATCAAAATCCAATAAGACAATCAACAAGAAGGAAATCTAAGAGAATCTTACAAAAACCCTTCACAAAAGCTATAAAAGCTATCAACTTCCTTCCTTCAATCTTCCTTCATCCTTCCAAAAGTCCTTCCTAACTGTTGTATGCGACCTCTTGCCGTTAGCGGATGTGGTGATCCGAAGATCTGAAATCTCTTGATCCGAAGATGGATGGATTGTAGAAAATTCAACCCTTTATATAGGAAAACTACCCTCCAAAGATAAAATATCTTGAAAAGATATTTTCCTAGTAAAATATATCTATCTCTCATAAATAAATCCCTAAAATATATGATCTTCCTTCCAGAAATCCAGCCTAAAAATATAAGATCCTTCCTTCCAAAAATAAAAGATCTTAGCCAAGAATAAAATATATCTCGCCGCGTCCAAGGTGCTCGCCTCGGTCGGGACGCTCCTCTGGATTACCTCGGTCGAGATGGTACTGTAGCTGACCGAGGTGGCTCTAAATTGAATGTGAAATCTCTCAAATCTGGTCCAAAGTAAATCATTAATCCAATTCCATGCTTCGTGGATTCTTCCTTAAGCTCCTGAATGTAGCTCCAATGACTCCTTAGCTCCTTTAGCTCCATTTTAGTCCAAAATGTGCCATTTTACCTACGATTACAACGAAACTTGGTGTACACCTCGATTCCCGCAAAGGTAGATGAAACGGCAATATAATCACAAAATATACATCCAAACATGCAGAATATTGAAGATAAAACGTCTAAACAAGTCCCAAAATATAGACTATAAATCATGCTATCACCATCCAAAACGGCGGAATTGAGAGGTAAGATAAATGCTTTTTCTATGAAACCTAACGAAAGTTTGTTTCAATCTTGGGAAAGGTTTCAGGATCTCTTGCTAGATTGCCCACACCACGGCATTTCAAATCTGGAATTATTGGAGATCTACTATAAAGGATTGTATGTGGAAACACAATTCAACCTCCAATCTCTCTCTTGTGGCACATTCATGGACATGAGAGAGGATGACGCTTGGGACTTCATTGAGAAGCAAGCCCAAGTGATTGAGAAGTATTCCCACCGGAAGGTGGATCCAAATAGCCGGAATCAAGGTAATCCAGGAGCTAAGTTGAACCATGTTTCTCAAACACAAATATTTTCCCTCAACAATGAGATCAAAGAGTTGAAGGAAGTAATCAAAACGAGTCTTCAAAAGACTAAGGAGCAGGAAACCAACTATATGGGAAGGGATAACAATCAAAGGAATGAGTACCGGAACAACAACCGGAACTCTAACTGGAATAACAACAACAGGAACTCCAATAGCAACAATTGGAGGTCAAATTAACAAAATCCACGTAATCCTTATTCTCATGCTGAAAAAGCTCTAACACCTCCATCTTCTTCTACTCCTTTGAAAAGCCAGGAACAGTCATCAAATGGATCGAAGAAACCCGATCCCATGCTGGAGACGATCCTAGGGAAACTACAAGGATTGGAGAGCTATATAACTTCAGTTGATAATGCTCAAAAGGCTTTGGAAAACCAAGTATTTAGCAAAACCGGAGAAGTTCCAAGAGATCAAGGGAAACTTCCCTGGAAGACGGAAGATAACCCAAAGGGAAGGGTTATGGCAATCACTACTAGAAGTGGTGTAACAACTACCTATCCTCATACTAAAGTAGTTGAAACCGCCATCAAAGAAGGAGAGGGAAAAGAGAAGGAAGATATCTATGTTCCTCCTCCCGCCTACAAACCACCTCTACCTTTTCCTCAATCTAGAGCGCGAGCATGCTTAGATAAACACTTCGGTAAGTTTATTGAGCTTATGAGTAAGCTGCATATTAATACCTTTTATGGATGCAATTTTAGGCATGCCAGCTTATGGGAAATTTCTCAAGGAGATCCTATCTAATAAGAGGAAATTAGAAGACATCGGTGAAGTTAAGATGAGTATGGATTCATCCGAACTCATCAAGACTATGACAGAGAATATGCCACCTAAGCTGCATGATCCAGGATCATTTTGCATACCCATCACCTTGGGAGAGGTTACTTATGATGCACTTTGCGACCTTGGAGCAAGTGTGAGCATCATACCACTTGCTTTATGCAAAGCGGTAGGTCTAGAAGAGCCTAGACCGGTGAAGATAACACTTTACATGGCCGATCGTTCCACCACTAAGCCAGTTGGGATAATAGAAGACATTCCTGTAAAACTCGGTAAGTTTTAAATTCCTATAGATTTTGTCGTTCTTGACATCCCTGCAGATTATCCAGTTCCCATTATTCTTGGGAGACTATTCCTTGCAACATCTGGATGCATGGTAGATTGCAACAATGGCCAGCTATCCTTCAATATAGGTGAAGAGAAAGTGGAGTTCGTACTCTCATCTTTAATCAAGGAGCCAGCCTTGAGAGAAGATGTCTTTAACATCTTTGATGACGAAGAGTCTAGAGAGGTAGTAAGTTCAATCCTAATGAAAGACCCTCTTCAAAAGGTTCTTAGTATGAGCATCATGGAGGAAGGAGTAGAACATGATTGTGATGATGATGTGAAAGCATTAGAAGATGTGGAGGAAGAACGAGGAGCAGGATTTGAAGAGCTAGAATTAACCCCGGAAACTGTGAAAAAAATCGATCTACACAAAATAAATCGTTCGATTTCTGAAAAGGCAAGTCGATTTTTGACAACAGGAAGAAAAATCGACCCAAAAATCGTCCGATTTTCTTCAAGGGGGTCGATGCAGCGAGGAATTCTCCGAATTCTACAAACTTGACTACATTGTTCTCAACTCTGATGATGCATCTTCCCCACCTTCAGAGGCTTCTCCCATGACATTAGAAGGTCATGAATCATCGGTCAAAGCACCTCCCTCATTAGAATTGAAGCCCCTCCCTACACACTTAAGGTATGCATTTCTTGGCACTAACTCTACATATCCGGTTATAGTTAATGTGAAATTGGATGATGTTGAACTAGAGAAGCTTATGAATGTTCTAAGGCGACATAGGAGAGCATTAGGGTATACTATTGATGATTTGGTAGGCATAAAACCTTCCCGATGTATGCATAAAATTTTAATGGAAGAGGATTACAAGCCTTCACGTCAACCTCAAAGACGGTTAAATCCGGTCATGAAAGAGGTCGTAAAGAAAGAAATCCTTAAGCTACTTGATGCAGGTATCATCTTCCCTATTTCCGATAGCAAGTGGGTGAGTCCAGTACAGGTAGTACCAAAGAAAGGAGGCATTACCGTTGTTGCCAAAAAAAAACAATGAACTTATCCCCACAAGGATAGTTACGGGGTGGTGAATGTGCATCGATTACCGTAAGCTGAACGTGGCTACTAGGAAGGACCACTTTCCCCTTCCTTTTATTGATCAAATGTTGGAAAGGTTAGCCCAACACTCTTACTTTTGTTATCTAGATGGATATAGTGGTTTCTTTCAGATTCCCATTCACCCGGATGATCAAGAGAAGACGACTTTCACGTGTCCTTGGGGTACGTTCGCTTATAGAAGGATGCCGTTCGGTCTATGCAACGCTGCAGCTACCTTTCAGAGATGTATGATGGCAATCTTCTCCGAATACTTAGAGAACATCATGGAAGTATTCATGGATGACTTTTCGGTATACGGTTCTTCCTTTGATAATTGTCTCTCTAACCTTTCATTAGTTCTTAAGAGATGTGAGGATACTAACTTAGTTTTAAACTGGGAAAAGTGTCACTTCATGGTAACTGAAGGGATTGTGTTAGGTCATCTAGTATCACAAAGAGGGATAGAGGTTGATAGAGCTAAGATAGAAACTATTGAGAAGTTACCTCCTTCCTCATCTGTAAAAGGAATTAGAAGCTTCCTAGGACATGTAGGCTTCTATAGGAGATTCATAAATGATTTTTCTATGATTTCAAAACCCTTAACTATTCTTTTAATGAAAGACGCAACTTTTGAATTCTCGAAAGATTGTTTAGATGCTTTTTGCAGGATTAAAGAGGCTTTGATTTCAGCACCAATCATCCAACCACCCGATTGGAATCTTCCTTTCGAAGTCATGTTCGATGCAAGCGATGTCGCTATAGGAGCCGTACTTAGACAGAAGAAAGATGGTCGCACTCATGCCATCTACTATGCTAGCAAGACGCTAGACGAAGCTCAATCCAACTATGCTACCACGGAAAAGGAACTCTTAGTTGTACTTTATGCTTTTGAAAAATTTCGTTCCTATCTTTTAGGTGCAAGGGTGATTGTCTATACAGACCATCCAACAATTCGCTACTTATTAACGAAGAAGGATGCGAAGCCAAGGCTTCTAAGATGGATCTACTCATACAAGAGTTTGATTTGGAGATTCGTGTTAAGAAAGGGTCGGAAAACTCCGTTGCTGACCATCTTAGTCGTCTTCCACGCCTCACCGACGAGACGGATGAACTTCCTATAGACGACGCATTCCCTGACGAGCAACTACATGAGATTGAAGAGTGTCTTCAACACATCTCAAAAGGTAATGATCCATAGTTTGCTGACATCGTGAATTACCTTATTTCTCAAGAGATTCCCCCCGGACTTTCGTATACTCAAAGAAAGAAGTTCTTTAAGGACGTCCGACACTTCTATTGGAACGAACCTCTTCTATTCAAAAGAGGTCCCGATGGCATATACAGGAGATGTATCCCAGAAGATGAGGTGGAAAGTGTCATCCGCCGTTGCGATTGTCTTCCATGTGGTAGACATGCTAGTTCCCATAAGACTTGTGCTAAGGTACTTCGTTCCGGCTTCTTTTGGCCTACACTATTCAAAGATGTGCAAAAATATGTTGTTGCTTGTGATGCTTGTCAAAGGACAGGTAATATATCTAGAAGGAATGAGATGCCTCTCAACAATATACAAGAAGTAGAGATCTTCGATGTGTGGGGAGTAGACTTTATGAGACCTTTCCCATTCTCTTGCGGAAACCAATATATACTTCTCGCCGTGGACTATGTCTCAAGATGGGTTGAGGCAATCACTTCTCCTACTAATGATGCAATGGTAGTGGTTAAGTTTTTCAATAGAACGATCTTCCCAAGGTTCGGGACTCCTCGAACCATCATTAGTGACGGAGGAACGCATTTCACAGCCCGTCGATTTGAGACTCTATTGGCTAAGTATGGGGTGAACCATAAGATAGCTACACCATACCATCCGCAAACTAGCGGACAAGTTGAGATATCCAATAGAGAGATCAAATGAATTTTAGAGAAAACTGTCTCTAAAACAAGGAAGGATTGGTCAATGAAGCTTGACGATGCATTGTGGGCGTACAGGACTGCCTTTAAGACACCGATAGGTACGACTCCATATAATCTTGTTTATGGCAAATCTTGTCATATTCATGTAGAGCTAGAGCATAAAGCATATTGGGCTATCAAGTGGCTCAACTTTAAGATGAAAGAAGCCGAAGAGAAGCGGATTTTGGATATCAACGAGCTGGATGAGATCCGGCTAAATGCGTATGAAAACGCAAAGATCTACAAGGAAAGGGCGAAGCGTTGGCATGATAAGCATATCATTCTAAAGGATATGAAAGAAGGAGATCAAGTCCTTCTATTTAACTCAAGGCTTCGACTATTCCCAGGTAAGCTTTAATCCCGTTGGACAGGACCTTATGTAATTAAACGAATTTTCCCCATGGTGCAGTTGAAGTATGGGGTGAACAAAGCGGAAATTTCAAAGTTAATGGCCAACGGTTGAAGAAATACACACCGGAAGCTCCGGTTGAGGAGATAGCTCCTATCCTTCTCCATTGAACACAAAACCATACACCGTCCAGCTGAAGACGATAAATCAAGCGCTTCTTGGGAGGCAACCCATGATAGTATAATTTTTCCCTTCTTTTATCACTTAGTTAGCTTAGTTTAGTTGCTTTGTTTCTTTTATTTTCGCTTTTGTTTGTTCTTCGATGCACTCTTGGTTTGTTGTGTCATTAATCACAGGAAATTAGGTCCAAATTGAGAGATCTAAAAAAAAGGGGGAGCATAAATTAGTTCAAATCTCAATTTTAAAGAAGAACAAGGAAGGAAATTGAGTTACACAAAGCAAATCATTCGATTCAGGAACAGAGCAAGTCGATTTTTGACAACAGGAAGAAAAATCGACCCACCAAATCGACCCCCCGCTATAAAAATCGTCCGATTTTCTTTGAGTTCTGAAAAAATGAAAGAAAATCGTCCCGACGAATAAATCGCCCTGATAAATCGTCCGATTATCTTCATTAAAACTTGATCCTATATAAAGAGTTAAACACTCGATTCCCTCATTCCAAAAAACCTCCATTCCCGATTTCTTTCTCCCCAAAGATCCGAAAATCTCCCACCCTCTCATTTCCTCATTCCTTAATTGTTTTGAACGATTCTTGGCCCTAAACTGAAGCATTTTCAACAAGGAACAAGGATCTAGCAACAACAAGCTCGGCAATTGACTCATCCATCCGGAATTCAGGTTTTTCATTCCGAAACCGAAGTTTTTCGTTCGAATTTGATTCTTGCCTAGAAGTTGTTTGTTTGCTGCGATTGATTGAGGGGTTTGCTTAGGAATTACTATAGGAGACTATGTGTGGTGATAGTTTAGTCAGAACTTTACAAAACTGTGTGAATCATTGAAATTGACAGAAAAATCGACTCAACCCAGGAAAATCGTCCGATTTTTCCCAAGAACAGGTCGATTTTTAGTTACAGAAATCGATGCCTTGAAGAGAATAACTAGAAATGCGGGAAAGATGAAGGGATCTTCTTCCAAAGACCCTCCCCACCTCCACCACCCTCTCAAACCATTCCAAAGCTTCCACCTCCCCTATCCAAACACAGGAAAAGATATGAACGTATCTTAGATTGCCCATTCACCTCTCCTCGATACATTGTGCTAGATGACTTAGACTCCTTGTTTGTTCGAGAGGATGTGGATATGATGCTCGATAGAGTTGGGCTGAGACAGTTTCCTTTGATTAGGGAGGATGCATACACCGAGATAACCCTAGCGTTCCTTAGCACATTTGAGCATGACCCTAGAGAGAGGATGGTTTCTTTCCGCCTAATGAACCACAACCATGCTATGTCTATTGATACCTTTGGGGATTTGTTTGGTTTTCCCTACTCTGATGCTGGCACATTTGCGAGAGGAGTTAGTGCTAGTGCCTTCTGGGAGACCATTTCAGTGGGAGAGTATGGTCGCGATAAGTGGAGACCCGGGAATTCGAAAGAGACTAGTATGTACAACCTCTCCTTTAAGGTAGTACATAGGATCCTTAGTGAGTGCTTGTTTGCACGAACGGAGACCCCACAGAAGCTCAAGGCTGACGAGCTCTTCAATTTATACTGTATGACATGCACCACCATCTCCGACATCACCTCTATGCTTGCTGACTATCTAGGAAAGATAGCCAACAAGGCAAAGGGTGACATTTGAGCTGGAGGTCTTGTCACTCATGTGGCTAAGGCATTGGGGTTAGACCTCTCGGGTTGCACCCTAGTTGAGAGTGCCCAGCCCTTAGGCTCACAGAGATTAGTTGCTAGACAGGTCTTGATTCCTCGAGGGAGAGGAACCCTTCATGTGCCCATGCCATGGGCAAAGGACCCAAAAAGAAGCCATCCGAGATTATTTGGAAGTCCGAATACACTATTCTGAACAAGAGGAATTGAAAGGAGACATTCGAACTGATGCTTGAGGAGATATCTCCTCCTTTGTATTATGATGATGATGCAGGTGACACTGAGGATGAGGAGGATGATGTGGATGGAGCACACCAGGGGAACATGCTCGAGTTCGAGAGTGACACTTATAGTGGTCACGCCACAGATGCCATGGACACCGACACTCATGGTGCAGGACCTAGCAGGACTAGCCGAGGCACTGAGGAGACAAAGGACGACATGCAGCCACCTCGCCACTCTTTTGCACATGCCCCAGGCCATGGATGAGGACGTCGACTTCCCCGCCACTTTAGAGACTTAGTCTCCAGCTTCCAGAGCCTGGCCGTGAGGCTTTCCCAAGCGATGTTTTCTATTTACATTCTCGTCTCTTAGAAAGAGCCGCTAAACGATCGCTCCTCACCGACTATCACGCTCTCCACACCGACTATAGCACCTTGAACACTCAGTTCAAGGAATACCGGCAGGAGACGGACGCTCGACACTCATCCTATGACGGCCAGATGAGAGATTTATACTACCATCAGTTCGGCCACTTCTATGATCCTAGTACACCAATGTATCCTTATCCTCCACCTCCACCACCACCGACCGAGGATTGAGCTTCCGCACCTTTTACATTGTAAGTATTTTTCTCCATCTTATGCTTGATTTTTCACATTGGGGACAATGTGGATGTTAAGTATGGGGTGGGGGTACTTACAATATCTTTACTTCATCTTAGCACTCTATGCACTTTGTACTACCTTTGATGATTTGGCATGTAATAACTCTTACACTACTTGCTTTCCACTATGACATTCGCATTTGCATGCTTCTTTTCAAATACTATGACTTGTCAAAAATTTTTGTGCTTCTTATGATGGAAATGACCTCTATGATGAGAATTGTGATGTGGATAGGCAAAAAGATGACTTGGTTATGTTGAGATTTTAATCATAGCATGAATGAGCTTTCTTTTGTTGCTTGAACACATGAATGAGTTATATGATCTAGATGTTTTGATAAGAGAATGAAATAATAGTCGAAGCTATATTGCATGTTCTTTTAAATCATATAAGAATGACCAAGGCAATTCACTTCTTCTCTCTTTTCATATCTTGCTCATGCTAGCTCCTCAATGAAATATGTGATCTTCCTTTTACGATCCGGGAATTAGGATAAGTGATTGAAAAAAGCATGTTTGATATGGGAGGGCCAATAAAAATGTGTTAAGTGAAAGTGTAGCAATTCATAAGTTTGGGGACGTTGAACATGAGGATTAGTAACTCGGCACCATTCACATAGCCGGGTGTTTGTGTCTTGCCAAAGTCCGATTGAACGACAAGTCCTAACGGGATATGGTATGTGCATCATGGGTTTGAGGCATCTCGAAATTGAGAAACTCCAATCTCCTAGGCTTCGGTTATTGTGCACCTCTATCCATACTCTCAAAAAGTAAAGTATAAAGAAAGCAAAGCTTTTACATGCAAAGCATGTGCAGTGAAGTGAAATTCTAAAAGGTATTATGTTGTTTCTTTTTCCCGGATTAGCACCACAATTGCCTAAAAGAATTCCCTCCTTTAACATGTTTCTTAGACCTTTTCTTTGATTTGAAGACCTTGAGACTTTTATGCATGTATTTAAGACTTCATAGCTTAGACTTGTTTGATTTTAATTGTCTCTATATCTTTATCATGTCCTTTATTTGTGTTTTTGAGAAAGAAAAGAGAATTAGTCCATATTATTGTTATCATTGATGCATACCTTGCCTTCCTATGCCTTGAAACATCACTTTGAGGGTGATCTAATAAGAAGAAGCACTATCAAATAAAAGGTTTTTGAGTTTTCATACATATATAATCCATGATATCTTATACTCTAAATTTGAGTCTTGCTTAGGGACAAGCAAGGGGCAAGTATGGGGTATATTTGATGACATGAATTATATACCATTATAATCATGCATATTGTAGAGGTTTACCTCAATTTACCTTGCATTTAGAGAGAACTTGTGTACCTTTTATGCTTTATTCAATTATATTTCGGAAATGGAGGTCTACACGAGTTTTGGTTGAATTATAGGTAAATTGAATCAATTCGGAAGCAAAAGTAGAGCAAGGAGCATCTATATTCATTAAGGAAGCTCAAGGAGCCTTAGAGGAGTCACAAAGAGCAAAGGAGTTGCGTAAAAGAAGCATAAAGGAGAGGAAGTAAACAAGCCAAAAGACGAGCACTTTCTGTTGAAGAAAATCGTGGCATTTACTATATAAATCGGACGATTTTTATCACTAAAAAACGAACGGTTTTATGGGAAAATCGGCCTGCACGATTTTCTTTGCTTTTCGGCCCAATGGTAAAGACGACACATAGCCCATCACTTTTGGGCTAGAGAATGATTTGCCAAACAACCCATTAGCAAGAAACTATAGGTTGGAACCCTAGGAACGAAAACCAGAGGCGCAACGGGAAATCTTTACACGTTAGGGAGAGATTGAGGATTCTTGGAGAAGGATTGAAGCACTTTTGCCGAGAAGTCAATCTTGATCATTATTTGTGAGATTTCTTTGTTCCACTGAAGTCTTCGTGGTTTTTGAACACGAATTTGAGTTAATTGAGAGATACATTGATCAGATTTGAGATTGGTTTACAGATTTGAAGGTTATTGAGTTTTTATTCAAGATTCGGGTTTATTTGAATTATTTCACTCAATCTTTAATTTGATTTGATTTTGAAAATGGTTGGCTAAAACCAATGTGATTCTAGGGAGAATAGTTGAAGATTGAGACTTAAATGATGATATACTGAACTCATTCAAACATTTGGACCCTGAGAGTTTAGATTTTAGTTTTGCGATAACAGGAAAATCAACCTATTCTTGAATAAATCGGCCGATTTATCTATGAACAACACGATTTATTCTTCTGACGAACTTTAATTGAATTAATCTTTAACCAAAGCTAATCCTTGCCTAAATCCCAACCTTGTTTAACCTTTTAACCTCTATTTTAGTGTATGAAGAGACTTCAAACTTGATTCTTCATTTAATAGATTAAGATTACAAGATTTGGGTAATAGAGAGACTCAACATCCTTTATTAAGATTCTAAGTGTGCTTTCT
This sequence comes from Fagopyrum esculentum, assembly GCA_033239045.1. NCBI lineage: Eukaryota > Viridiplantae > Streptophyta > Magnoliopsida > Caryophyllales > Polygonaceae > Fagopyrum > Fagopyrum esculentum. Next base: position 101,981,421 of record BSUD01000002.1, on the reverse strand, counting down.
ATTCATTACCTTGGAGAGTTATATCCTGGGGTTTTAGATAGTTAGTTTGAACATAATTCTTGCCTTTAGATCTTTCTATATTGTAGCCTCAACAACCCTTATAGAGAGAATCTTTGGACTAGACAAATAGGTTTCGGAACTTCATCGTACGATACCTACCTTTGAACACATAATCTTGGCAATATAAACTCTGTCCTTATATCCTTTAGAAGTGTCTTGAATCGAAAGCCGCAGTCGGATACTTGAATTCTTGGAATCATTTCCCCCTTTATTAATCACAAAAGCTTTTGCATTCTTGCTAGATAATTGAATTTGAATTTACTCTCACCAAATCCCTGAGTTCGACTATGGAATTCTTACCTTACTACAGCCGATCCATACACTGCGGGTTCGCTTTGCTTTGAGTTCTAGATATAAATTTTAAGAATTATACGCACACACTTTCGAGCGAACATTGGTGAACTCACACACGACGGGAATACCCTGTAACACTGGACTCTCACTGTACTTCATGGCATAGCAATAGAAGGCCTCGGAACCCTGTGCAATCAGCCTTGCCGCTCGGAATGCGCAGATGGCTGAACCAGATTTCCCAAGGTCCCAACCTAAGAAAACCTCAACCTAACCCGTCGCAGTAGTGACCAACACGGTCCGTCTACCAATATCTAAAAACACACCATGGTGATCCATCCAATCCATCCCTCAAATGACTTCCTCATGTTCTAACGACATGACAAAGAAGTCTACAAGTAAATCACGAGTCCCTAAATAAATAAGAAAATCACGTATCTCGTGGGTACCTCTTACACTACTACCATCAAGTAACCCTATAATAAAGGGTATCCACTCTACCCAATATAAAGCCAAACACTCAACACATGCATCGGAAATAAATGAGTATGTAGCACCCGTATCAAAAAGAACTCTAATAGGTAAGCCATTAATACAAATGGTACTTATAGCAGTTGGCGCTGGCGGCTTCTGAACGCTCAACAACTCAAAAACACGAGCATGTGCTCCTCTAGTTTCCGTGGTACATCCGGCACGGCCTCTGCCTCTACTCGCTGTTAGTATAGAATCCTAAGTAGTAGGATGGTCTGGGACTCGCTGCTGCTGTCCTTGTGACTGATACTAAGACGACCTCTGACCGCCTCCAACAACACTAGCAGGGGAAGAAGCCTGTTGAGATGAAGACTTGCCCTATCGGCAATAAACAGCTCGATGACGTGGCTTGTCACAAGAGAAGCAAGTCACCGGTGGTCGCGGACACTCAGGCCAGATGTGTCCCGAATCACCATAGTTGAAGCATTGCCGTCCCCTATCTGCAACCTATGCGGTGGAGGGGTAACGCTAGAGTCTGTAACTCCGTTTGAACTTGACGTTCCAGCACCACCACTAGTCTGACCAGTCCTTTGTCCCTTCTCAAACACTCCGGTCTGAGAAGCCCTCATATGCCCAATCACTCTCGCTCATAAGTTGAGGATTTGTCTTGATAATCCATCAGAAAATCAAAGTGGAAACCCACCATATAGGAACGGGTACTCTGCCTCATTCTGAGGGAGTACAGATACACATGATAGTCCACTGGGGGTGTAGCTGGACCCAATAACGCCAACTCCTCTTGGAACCTCTTGATCGCCTCAAATACAAGAACGTCCTAGAAAACAACATTTATAAAATCATGTTGTTTCTTCTTCCTCAGTGAGGTAGGGTAGAAACGTTCACTAATCAAACTCCTCATCTAGTCATAGCAGGTGACACGACGCCGTATGGTCCTCCACTAATGCTGGGCTGAATCACGGATTAGAGTTTGTACTAACTCTATCTGTCTATGCTTTGGACATCTAATAGACTCAAGGACTGAGTCTACATGCCCAATCCATAACTCGACCTCTAAGCCCACATTTCCAACAAAAGGAGGTACTCCCATTTGGCGAAAAGTCTTCAACCAAGAGTCCGGTCGTGGTCCTCTAGGCTCCTCCCGAGCTGTAGCAACCTCAACAGCTCGTGCCGGTATGATAGGCACATGAGTAGCTCCTTCGAACATCTCAGATGATCCCACATGTATTGGTAAATCCGCGTTATGTCTACCTGCCCTGTCGGCCTCCTAACCTCGATGAATATAAGCACGAAATTTTGGTCCTCTCATCGAGACGTGATTGGAGTCATTTGACCGCACTTGCGAAGATCTTTGTCTCGTTGCCTTCCCGTTCCCAACCTTAGGAACGACGCTCTCAGCAACCTCCTCAGGTCTATCCTCAACTACAGGTGTGTCAACGATGGGAACCTGACCGTGACCTATGACTACTGGAGGAAGAGGGGGTCTACCTCATCCTACTGCAAATGTTGCTCTAGTCCGAGCCATATACAACATACACATATCTAACGTATAAGGATAACTAATATCATATATACATATATAGGTAATAATTAAGTCCATATTCACACGTAGTCTAGTGTATATATATAACTAAATTGATGAGATCCATGGAATGAGTGATGAATTCCCGTACATTCTATCCCAAATTGACAGTGAACAAGGTTTAAAACAAAAACATCTTTTGAAAACCTAGAACCTTTTTGAGTTCTGTTTATTTTATTTATTCGACCTTTCAAGAAGATTGCAGGTGCCATTGTTGTCAACCTATGCCTCTGATACCAACTTTGTACACCCCAAATCCGTAGGACTCGGAGTGCTACGGGGTTTGGACCTCAAAATGAGTCCTAACCCTGGCTTGACAACAAGTTCACTAGATCTTGCAACAAGGAACAAATAAATATAAAACAACATTTATAATACAAAAACATCAAGTATCAAAATACATACAAAACCCCACAGCCGAGTGTAAAACATCATAAACGTATATATACATATCCCAAAAACCTATAACATCCTACATGTTTAAAGTCCTTGGATGATCACTCCTCCAGGCCACTCTATAGTCCTCCTATCCTGCAAAGGATCTACAACATGGTATGAAACAATTAACTAGCAAGTCAAATATAAGATCATGCATAAGCACATACACACATTAAAGTCATAATAAACACCAAGCATGCTATCACAGATTTCTTGTTTAATTATCTTTGTAATGTTCAAAACTCAAAACCATATTTATGGTTGTGACACGAGACGTATATCATTCTCACCTCCTGTTACTATAGCCATCTGGAGTGGAATCAGGCGCACTCCCCGTATACCATAAGGAGTGGTGAAGTACCCTGCCCGTATATAGCTCTGACATGACCTCAAAGAAGCTCCTAGACTCCCTCAAGAGAAATGAGAAAGATTATCGCCACCCACTTCAAGGGGATCAATCATACGTCGGTAATAATCAATATCGTATGCTATAAAGAAAAAAAAAATCACCACTCATGCATACATCCAATATACGAATGCAACTAAGTAAGTCCTACGGACTTACTTGAATCACAATACAACCGCAACCACGATCAACTCTCAAATTCCCATAGGAATGAGCACTTCCTAACAACAAGACATAAAGATTTATCAATCCTCATATCATCAACCTAAAGGATCACACCTAGAACCAAGGGATCCAAACGGATCATAAACATCATATCAAGCTCGAATATCATATTAAACCTCAAAGCCATGTTAGGGCATATATCATCATCATGATATCATCATCATCATACTCACATACATACATCCTAGCATGCTTCTGAACCCAAGCCAAAGATAAGGAAAGGAATGAAACATACCAACACTTGGTATGTTTTGAAGGAAGGCGAAGCCGCGGGTAGGAAGAGGCGCGGGGGTGGTGAAAAGACCCAACGAAGCCGCGACAGCGGCGGACAAAGCCGCATTGGCGGTGACAAGCTCTAGCCGCAGGGGTGACGATTGCAAACCGCGGGGGCGGTTTCCTTGACAGAGGAAAGCTTCCAAGAGATGTTCGATAGCCTCCTTGCACAAACACGTCTCCACCACAGAGATTCAATTACAGGCACTTCAACCTTCAATGTATACATATATATACACATCCAAAACATTCACAAATCATTAAAACAAGATCCTTTATTTTGGATTGAACAAGGAAGATAGATAGAAGAACAACGAGAAGAGAAGAGGAGGGAAAATCTCACCGCTCTTCTGTGAATCAAGATGAATGGCTTCAACTTCAATTTCTTAGCAGTCCACAACCACTATCCACACATCATCATCATCATCATCATCAAGCCACTTCCAAACTTGAGCAAGATCAAGAGAATCCAAGATGGAGAAATCAAGAAAAGGAAGAGTGAAGAAGAATGTGATGGGAAGAAGGAAAGGAAGAAGGTTGGAGTTCTAGAGAGAAGGTAAAACCCTCATCGAGATGAAAAGTAATAAACTTATAGGGTAACAAAATGGAAAGAAATAGGTCAAAGAAGGTGGTTGTGACCGCCTATGCCGTGACCGCGGCCCAACAGCGCCGCTCCCGCGGGCAAGAACCGGCGCGGTCGCGGGATCCTAAGAAAAAAGAGGTTATCACATTATAGTAACTAAAGCTATGATCTACTTAACTGGTCAACATAGTTTAAATTCTAATATGTACATACTAAGCATGCCGAGATTCACGATAGTAGTGGTGGTCATCTATACCTTTTGTCCCATCCCGATTATGCATGTGTTTTGAAAACCAAAGATTTCTTTTAAAAGATTAGACTCCTCTTGGGTTCTCATTTACTTATTCGGTCCATTAGAAGATTTCAAATGCCATTGTTTCCAACCTAGGGATCAGGTACCATGTTGCAACACCCCAAACTGTCAAAACTCGGGGTGTCACGGGTTAGGACCTCACAATGTGTCCCAACCCTAGTTTAACAACACTTTCACTTAAAACAAGGCACAAATAAGGAAACCAAAATTCAAAGAACAAAAATTTAACGTCCTAAAGGTAACAAAACGATACTGTAGCCAATAAGACAACATAAGATCGTAATCTTTAAAAAAGGCATGCTAAGTGATAGCATGTATTATAGTCTATATTTTGGGATTGGTTTGGACGTTTTATCTTCATAAATCTACATGTATGGAGGTATATTCTTTATCATTATGTTGTTTTGTTTACCTTTGCAAGAATCGATGTCTACACCTAGTTTTGTTGTAATTGTAGGGAAAATAACAAGTTTTGGAGCGATATGGAGGTAAGGGATCTAAGGAGTCATTGGAGCTACAAGAAAGGCTTAGGAACCATGGAAGTTGGACAGAAGATTGATTTTGAACCAGATTAGAGAGATTTGCACGTAGCTGAGGAACACCTCGGATGGCTACAGTACCACCTCAACCGAGGTGATTCCGCTGGACTATACCGAGACGGACGGCCCACGGTCCATAAGATCTTTTATTCTTGGATGAAGATCTTTTATTTTTGGCAAGTGTTTTTCCTATATATTGGGATGTATTTTCTGGATGGAAGCAGATCTGGAAGTCCAAGGAAGTTGGTTAGTTTTGAAGATTGAAGATATTCCAAGGAAGGAAGGAAGTTGGCTTTGAAGATAAAGTTGAAGGCTTTGAAGGAAGTTGTAAGGTTTTCTTAGATTGTTTGATTGTTGTCTTTTGGTTCGTGATTGAGGAACGCAATTTGCTTGTTTGTTTGATTGAGTTTTTGAGACCTTTGTGTTATTTGGATATTGATTCCCTTTACATATATTTTATTATTGTTAACATGATGATTATTGGCTAAGTTCTTTGTGCGATTCTAGGGTGATTGGCTGAAAGTTGTGGGAAAGACGATGAAATAATGAGCATTTACCCCAGTGGACCCTGAAAGCTCGAGCTATACCTTAACGGAACCTAACCTCGGTCTGTTTGTAGAACATCTCGACCGAGATGGAACATGAACTGAGCGAGTGTTTCCTTTTCTGACCCTTATCTGAGTTGAGGTTCCAGTTTGCCAAATCCTTTCCTTGTTACACCTTTCCTGTTCCATTCGCAAGCCTAGGATGAGACTTACCTGGTGATTCCTTTGCTTGTATACCCAAGATCATGAGTGTTAGGTAATAAAGGTTTATCCTTTATTAGGGTTTGAGTGTGCCTTCATCCCATCTTTGAGAGTTAGCCTAAGACTTACCCGGTAAAGGTTAGTTCTATGCCCTTGGGTGGTATGTTGGTTTTAGATTATAGTTCCTTCCCTTAGAACCTTGAGACTTACCCGGTGAGAGGATCTTTGGTTTGGGATAGTGAGTAGTGAGACTTACCCGGTGATCTATTCCCACCACAGAAACACCTTCCCTTTGCAAACCTTAGCTTTGTCCACGCTATCCTTTGAGATCTTGAGTCGGAACCACAACTGGATGCTTTGAACTCTAGTATTTGCATTTTATTTATCTGATTATTTCATCATCTTTGATACCTTTTATTTATTGCTTGTTTTTGATTGACAACCTGAATTGTCGAGCTTTGTTTCACCATAGTCCCTGTGTTCGACCCTCGAGTATTTGGTGTTATTACAAGAGATCCGTACACTGCGGGTTCGCATATTGTTTCAGACTTATATTTTAGGTTATAAATTTAAATCTATATCGTTCATAATACACACGCGTCTGAGAGCGATCAAGTTTTCGGTGCCGTTGCCGGGGACTTGGTCAAGACCAAGGTCGGTTTTGGTTGTCTTTTAGGGCTGCTGCCTTTGTTGCTATTGATTACTTTACATGAGTGATTTCGCAGGATCTTTCTTTAGGTTTATGCGAAGAACTCGTGTGGGAAAGGAAATCGTTCCTTACGATCCCGAACCAGGAAAGACATACAAAAGGAGATTGAAAGAAGCTAAGATGGATAACCAAGATGATCGAGATCTTTAAGCCGAATTGAAGGAGGCATTGGAACAACTTCGTCTCAGTAAAGAAGAATTACAGAGATAGAAAGAAAACACTCGTGCAAGAACCGAAGAGATTCAAGCTGATATTGCCCCTCTACGAGCTCAAATCTTACCTCGACCAGACCTAGTTGCTCGACCGAGGGAGGATCCAACCCTAGCTGCACCAGCCGAGATACACCCACCACCTTGGTTGCCGGCTATGGTTGACCGAGGTGACCTTTTTGCTGGAGCTCCGCAAACGCTAGGTCAAAGGATGGACCCGAATCAGCAAGTGCAGCGCCCAAGAGTTAATCTAGGACATCCAGCTGAGCATGATTATGAACTTAGACCTCAAGTTCTAACTATGATTCGACAATGTCAATTTGGAGGCATGAAAAGAGAATCTCCACATCAACACATTCAAAACTATGAGATTCTTATGGAGACTTTGAGACCAGCAATAGTGGAGAACAACAACTACAAGCTAAGGCCTTTCTACTTCTCTTTGAAAGACAAGGCGCTAGCTAGGTATAAATCCCTTCCAGCTGGAAGAGTTAACACATGGGAATAGATGACTACGGAGTTTCTTACTAAGTTCATTCCCCCATCAAAAACCTCTGAATTGAGGGGTAAGATCAATGCTTTCATTATGAAGGATAAAGAAAGTTTGTTCAAATCATGGGAGAGGTTCAAGGACCTTTTATTGGATTTTCCTCACCATGGGATTCCAAAGACTGAGTTGCTAGAGATTTACTTCAAGGGGTCGAATAAGGAAACTCAATTCAAACCCAATCACTTTCTACTGGAGCTTTTATGGATACACCGGTTGATGAAGCTTGTAATTTTATTGAGAAGCAAGCTTTACACATGGAGAAGTACTCCCATCGAAGAGTTGAAGATGGAGCGAGGCGAGTTAGCTTTCCGGATACGAATTCAAGTGTTTCTCAACTCACCACGCTCAACAATGAAGTGAAGGTATTGAAGGAGCTTTTGTTAGCTCAATCTAAAAACGAGCAAGATGCTAGATACGTGAGGAGAGGAAACTATCAATGGCCGAGGAACAACAACAATTCCAACAACAACAACAACAACAACAAATAGAGATCAAATCAACAAAATCCCGGTAACCCTTTTTCTCATGCCGAAAATGCTCTTAACCCCCGTTCTTCTTCTACACCATTGAGAAGCCAGGAGCCGTCATCAAGCTCATCCCAGAAGCCCAAGGAGAAACCAGACTTGGTGTTGGAGGCTATTTTAATAAAGCTCAACGCTATGGAGACTTCTATGAACTAGTTTTCGAAGGCACAAAAAGCCTTGGAACATCAAGTTTTCAACAAGGCTAATAAAGCACCAAGAGATCCTGGTAAACTTCCAGGAAGGACAGAGAACAACCCAAAAGGGCAAGTCATGGCAATCACAACACGTAGTGGATTGAAGAATATAGATCTAGTACCTCGGTCGGACCACGATCAGGCGAGGAGCACCTTCGTCGAGGTGCCAATCGATATGGAGCCCCAGAAAGCGAAAGAAAAAGCTGATGTTTATGTTCCACCACCTGCTTATAAACCACCACACCCGTTCCCTCAGTCTAGGGCGCGGGCACATCTAGACAAGCACTTAGGTAAGTTTCTTGACCTTATGAATAAGCTACATATTAACATCCCTTTCCTTTATGCTATCCTAGGAATGCCCGCCTATGGGAAGTTTCTGAAAGAGATCTTGTCAAGGAAGAGAAAGCTGGAAGATTTTGCAAGAGTACGGATGACTTCTAGATCTGCGGAGCGCATTAAAATCATGAAGGAGAAGATGCCGCCTAAATTGAGAGTTCCCGGTTCATTTTGCATTCCTATTCAAGTTGGGGATGTGACTTATGATGCGCTTTGCAATGAGCTAGTGTGAGCTTCAATCCTCTAGCACTTTGTGAGAAGATCGGCCTTGGAGTTCCCAAGCATGTGAAGATGACGTTATACATGGCGGGTCATTCTATAACCCGTGCCGTTGGAATATTGGAGGACGCTCCCGTCAAGCTAGGTAATTTCTACGTACCTATAGACTTTGTTGTGTTGGACATTCCCGCAGATTATCCCATTCCTATCATTCTCGGAAGACCATTTCTAGCAACATCGGGTTGCAACGTTGATTGTAAGAACGCCAAGTTGAAGTTCAACATTGGTGGAGATCATGTGGGGTTTGCACTTTTGGATACAATGAAAGGAGAGCCTTTGGAAGACGATATCTTCAACATCTATGATGAAGAAGATTCTCAAGAATTGGTGAGCTCTATCCTTATTAAAGATCCTCTTTAGAATGTTTTGAGTTTTACTATGATGGAGGAAGGTGTAGATGTGTTGTATGATACAGATGTGCGAAGCTTGGAAGCATTGGAAGCAGATCCAGGAGCTAGATTCAACAAACAGATTCAGGAAAAGAAAAACACATTAGGTTTCGGTCCCAGTTCCGGTATCTCGACCGTGACAGTTTCCGGAGCGAGCGAGGTGACCTTCTCTAAAGAACACCTCGGTCCGTCATCTCGGATCACGACCGAGACAGCAAGCGAGATGAAGTCAACTGAGACTCGCATAGGTCCAGCACTTCGACCTAAGTCCTCTTCACTGGAGAGGGGGGGTACAGATCTACCACTGAAAGCACCTCCTGTCTTAGAACATAAACTCTTCCCGACTCACTTGAGGTATGCTTTCTATGGTCCGGATTCTACTAATCCCTCATTGTTAGTGCTTCTCTTTCTAAAGATGAGTTGTCTAAGTTGATGCATGTGGTGAGGAAACATAGAAAGGCTTTGGGTTACACTATTGATGATCTTGTGGGTATTAAGCCATCTCTTTGTATGCATAAGATACTAATGGAAGATGATCACAAGACTTCACGGGAACCTCGAAGACGGTTAAACCCGATCATGAAAGAGGTTGTGAAGAAGGAGATTCTTAAGTTGCTTGATGTAGGTATCATATATCCCATATCAGATAGCAAATTGGTAGGTTCGGTGCATGTAGTTCCCAAGAAGGGTGGGATGACCGTTGTGACAAACAAGAACAACAAGTTGATTCCTACTAGGACCATTACGGGATGGAGGATGTGCATTGACTATAGGAAGCTGAATTTGGCCACAAGAAAGGACCATTTTCCTCTCCCATTCATCGACCAAATGCTCGAACGGTTAGCACAACACTCCCATTTTTTCTATTTAGATGGTTATAGTGGCTTCTTTCAGATTCTATCCATCCGGATGATCAATAGAAGACCACTTTCACTTGTCCATGGGGGACATTCGCTTATCAAATGATGCCATTCGGATTGTGTAACGCACCTGCTACTTTTCAGCGTTGTATGATGGCTATCTTCTCCGAGTATATTGAGGAGATCATGGAGGTATTCATGGATGATTTTTCGGTATATGGTCCCTCTTTTGACAACTGTTTGGCTAACCTTTCTCTATTGTTACAACGTTGTGAAGACACTAACCTCGTTTTGAATTGGGAGAAGTGTCACCTCATGGTTAGCGAAGGAATTGTTCTAGGACACCTCGTTTCCAACCGTGATATCGAGGTCGATAGAGCTAAGAGCGAGTCTATTAAGAAACTTCCGCCCCCTTGTTCTGTTAAGCCTGTGCGAAGTTTTCTCGGGCATACAGGTTTCTACAGGAGGTTCATCAAGGATTTCTCTAAAATATCTAAACCGCTCACTAATCTTTTGAATAAGGATGTTGTTTTTGATTTTTTGTAGGAATGGTTGATGCTTTTTACAGGATAAAGGAAGCGCTGATTACCGCCTTCATCATTCAACCTCCTGATTGATCCTTGCCCTTTGAGATCATGTGTGATGCTAGTGATGTGGCCGTAGGAGCGGTACTTGGAAAAAAGAAGGAAGGCCGATCAACGCCATTTACTATGCTAGCAAGACGCTAGATGAAGCTCAGCTGAACTACGCCACCACCGAGAAGGAGCTATTTGCAGTTGTTTATGCATTTGATAAGTTTCGCTCTTACTTAGTGGGAGCGAAAGTTATCGTTTACACTGACCATGCGTATTCGATACTTGTTGGCTAAGAAAGATGCAAAGCCGCGCCTTATTCGCTGGATTCTCGTGCTTCAAGAGTTTGACCTAGAGATTCGCGATAAGAAGGGATCCGAGAACTTCATTGTGGATCGCCTCAGCCGGCTACCACCTACCTCGCTCGAAAAGGACGACCTACCCATTAATGACTCATTCCCTGATGAGCATTTGCATTTTATGGAGCATTGGATGGAACCCTTTGTTTTTCCCCATGGTGTAGTTGAAGTATGGGATGAAGCTAGTTGAAGCTTTAAGGTCAACCGTCATAGGTTGAAGAAATATCAACCGGAAGTTCCGGCTGAGGAGATTGCACCCTTACACCTTGTTTGAGGATGACGTATGGTCCAGCTAGCGACCTTAAACCAAGCGCTTCTTGAGAAGCAACCCAATGTATTGCTTTCTTTTCCCTTTTTCTAGTTTATGTTAGATAGTGTGCTTTGTGTTCTGTCTGTCGTCCTAGACAGGAATCAGGTGATCTCTAAGAAGAAATTACAACTCATGAGCTACATGGAAGGACTGACGTTCGAGAATTTGAGAAGACGGAGTTTGACTGAGATACATCTCGGGTGTTGTCACAGTACCTCGACCGAAGTGCTCTTTGGCAACCGAGGAGCGTAGGTCTGACATCCACTTCGTTCTAACACCTCGGTCCGCCTAGAAGCACCTCGACCGAGGTGAAATCAAATTCAACGAGGGGTATAAAAGGAGGCCGGATATTTCTCTCTCCTCTCACCCTCTTCCCTCTCTTCACGCTCCTCGACCGTTGCGACTGCTTCACCTCAAATTCAGCGAGGGGTATAAAAGGAGGCTGCACATTTCTCTCTCCTCTCACCCACTTCCCTCTCTTCACGCTCCTCAACCGCGCCGACTGCTTCACCTCATTTGACAATTGTCTTGCTAACCTTTCTTTTGTTCACACCACTCTTCTCCTTCTTCTCCATCTCAACCTACAATTCCCGTGATTCATGAGAGGTTTTAGCGGGACTTTGATTGGATATGTGGGCGCCCCATCGTTTCCCTACGTTTGTTGATGTTTTTGACTTCGAGTGCCTTCACGTGGCGGAAGACTTGAGGAAGATTATGTCCATGGCTGGCCTTGAGAACTTTATGGCCATACGAGCACCGGATTATCTAGAGCCGACTTTTGAGTTTTTGAGCTCAGTTACCTACCTACCGGAGCGTAGAGGAATCAAGTACCGGCTGCTGAATAAGAACTACATCGTTCCCTTAGATCAGTTTGGGGAGATTTTTGGATTCCTGAACCCCACAGCTACATACTTTGCTTCTAGAGCCCAAACTCAGAGTTTTTGGAGAGAGATAACCCACGTGACTGATCACCGTGACAGATGGCATCCCGGAGATTCTCGGGAGTGGATCATCTTTCACCTAGCCTTTCGCCTAGATCACAAGATCTTCAGTGAGATGCTTCTGAACTATACTGAGACCCCCTAGAAGGTCCGATAAGGTGAGCTCTTTGGTTTATTTTGTATGGTTACAGGGGGAGTTCCAGACTTTGCTGCTTTGCTGGTAGAGGATCTTCATAAGATCAAGGGGAAGGCGAAGGGAAACATTTGTTGTGGTGGGTTGGTGACCCACATTGCTACTTCTATGGGCTTGGATTTATCTACATGTACATTGGCTGAGGGACCGAAGCCTATGGGTTTGGTGGAGATGATTACACGGAGTATACTCGTTCCCAATGGTCTTCGCACACCTTATGTTGCCATGCCATGGGAAACAAAGTTTCCTCAAGGCATTCTCTGGTCATTCCAGTTCTTAGTTTATGATCATCAGTATTGGCCGGCTACTTGGTTCCCTTACATGCAGGAGGATGCTGCTAGGGAGGCACCTGACAGAGAGGATGATGGAGATGGCTATGGAGGAGCTACTTCCATGGATACCGGTACTGATACCGGCGGCCCTAGTATTCCCACCGTTGACCTTGACGACGAGGCCATGGAGGACGAGAGAGAGGCACCTGCACCTCCAGTTGACATGCCACCACCACCACAGCAGCGAGCCCGCCGCTGTGGAGATCCTGAGGCGCATCAGAGGATAGATGATGTGACGATAGAGATGATAGAGTCTTACACCGCCTTGAGAGTTGATGTCACATGGCGTTTCCATGCCCAGGCCAGATCCATTGAGAGATGGACGCATCGGATGGAGGAGATCAAGCACTTCATGAGACGGATGATGGAGATGCAGTTCCAGCAGGTTATGGGCTATACATTCGATCTGTCCCAATTCCCCTATATTGATGCGCCCTTCGTTAGTTGAACACGAGGATCCACCGTGTTGTTCCTTCCGACCACTTCTTTTTGATTTTTTTGATTGATGGGATATGTCAAGCAAGGAATCGTCCAGCCTCGCACCTTGGATCTCCTTGGCTCGAGATCTTCTTTCCTCGGAATCTCACTTCGGAGATTGGATCTCCTTTGTCCTCCTAGCCTCGTGATAGGTGATGGAATCACTATCATTTAGGATAGTTTTTAGAGTCTTTTTATTGCAATTGTGTCGGTTTATGCTACTAACTCATTGGTCCAGAAGAAGAAGAAGACTAAAAGAAGCTAAGGAAGGAGTTATAAGCACTTAGGAGTGAAGATCGTTCACGAAGCAAAGCTTCTGTTGCCTCACCGCCCCAGCGGACCCTTGTCCCCGCCCTTGGGGGTGACGCCTTACACCGGAGCGCTCCCTGCGCCTTCGCCAGCGCCGGCCATGAAGTGTGTCACCACCCCTGCGCCACTCCTTGGCGCCCCTGCGGTGACTTGCCTTGAAGAAATGAAGACAAGGTCCCCTGCGCCTTCTACTGCCCCCTTCCTGCGCCTCAACCTGGGAGCTGGAAGAAGAAGAGGCTGTGTCACCGCCCCTGCGTTGACATAGCGACGCCCCTGCGGCTTGGCATCAGAAACGTCAGGAAGTCGAAGGGTATGACGTTTGAATAGCATTGAAGATCTGCCCCAGCGGAATTGCCTAGCCGCCCCTGCGGCCATGAAGAAGATCAAGCGGTTATGCCTTAAACCGCCCCTGCGGAACTGAAGGCCGCCCCTACGGCCATTTACTCCCATTTAGTGTCTTTTGTAGTATAAATAGTCCTTGGTTGATTGCTAGAATCATCAATCTTGTTAGCCAAACAAATTATCCACTTAGATTATCTTACTTCCTTTGTAATGAGTTGCTAACTCCCTTGCTACATTGGGTTGGTTTAAAGCTGCGTTGTTACTTTGGTTGTAAGTTCTTTTTAATATAAGTTTTCATTCAGTAATGCTTTGTGTTTCCTTGATTTCTATTGTCTAATTGTATGCTTACGATTGCTTGAGATTGATCACCTTAGGTTCTAAAGTGCATGCAAATAACTAGGATTAATAAGTTCCGGGTTCGGGTCTTTAATCTAGTAGTAACTTTAAGTAATAACGGGTTGTAATTACTTAATGAAAAGGAACACAAATATAAAGATAAGTTTAACGGTTTTAATCTTCTCTTTATATCCCTTAGTCTTTGTTTGAAAGCCAACTTGTTATTTGTTCTTGTAGGTTTACGGAACACTAACTTTTTAAGTTGTGTTGATGCCGGTTGGCTCAACACATATATATGATCGAGACGGGAGATTACCTTACTTGTCGCATTAATCGTTTTCTTAAGTTTTTGTGTGAATCAGTTCAACCAACCACTATAATCGATAATTCAATCTAAAACACCTTAACTCTCTTGGGTTCGACCCTTACTTAACCACTATACTTGTTTTTAGTGCTAAGTCGGGATTTACTTTTGATTGGGTATAGACAACCATAGAAATACCGTCAGTCAAATTTTGGCGCCGTTGCCGGGGAGTTTTAGTGTTTTATTGTTATTATTGATTATTGGTTTGAACCATTTGTATGGTTCAAACCCGTGCTACTAACTCCGGCTTTGCTTGTTTTGATCCAGAAATTGAGAGGACGCACATCCGGCAACGAAGACAACAACAACTTCAACAAGAGATGGCTGACCGTATACTTCGTCAACTCACGTAGCCCACCTTGTCTCAAAACCCCCTTGCAGTCACTATACCGGCATTTGGGGAAGGAGTAAATTTTGAGTTCAAGTCTGGCCTCATTCACTTTCTTCCATCCTTCCATGGGCTAAGTGGTGAAGACCCCATCAAACAACTTGGGAAGTTCCATACCATGTGTATGAGCATGAAGCCGGCCAACATTACCAAAGAACAAATCAAGATGAGGGTATTTGGCTTCACACTCAAAGATTCCGCAGATGATTGGTATTACCACCTTCCATCTGGGAGCATCGACACTTGGGAGAACCTTCACAAGGCGTTTTTTGAGAAATACTTTCCAGCCAAGAAGGCCAATAGCTTGAAGAAAGCTATAAGCAACATCGAGCAAGAGGCGAACGAAAATCTCTACGAGTACTTCAAAAGGTTTGCACGCCTCCGTTCCAGCTGTCCTCTTCACGGATATTCAACTCAATATCTAGTCTTGTACTTGTACAATGGCTTGTTAGACAATGAAAGGAGGATCGTCGATGCAGCTTGCGGAGGTAATATTCTTAACTCTACTCCTGACCTTGCTTTGGAAAAGATACAGGAACTAGCGGAAGGTACTCAGAACTTTGGAAGGACCCCGCCCAAGAAAGGAGTTCATGCTGTGAGTTCCGGGAAGAGCGAGATTTCAACCGAGCTCGCGGAACTGAAGGAATTGGTGAAGAGGCTAACACTTATGGGAACCCCACAGCATCTCAAAGCTTTTGAAGTATGTGCTGACCCATACCATCCAACGGACATGTGTCACAAGTCCAAGATGACGATGATGAGGTGAACGCAATGGGTTATGGACAACCACAGCAACAAAGACCTAGGAACGATCCCTATGCACAGAAATTCATGCCAAACTGGCGTGAACAACAGAACTTTCGTTGGAGGGATAAACAAAACCAACAACAACAGCCCCGTCAAGGCAAGTATCAACCAACTAAAGATATGTTGTAGGTTTTGACTAAACACTTTGCTAGCATGTCCAAACAACAGAATCTAGCATCAAGAACCTTGAAAAACAGGTTGGTCAAATGGCGGAAGCCATTACAAGAATTGAAACTAGGTCCTCTGGAGGATTACCTTCACATACGATTATAAACCTAAAGGTGATGCTGGAGGAGGCTCAATAATAGAGGTAGAGTCCTTACGTAGAGTCAACGACGTAAAACAAAGGCGCTGATTCGGGAGGCAACCCGAAGCAATAAAGAAGAGGAGCTTCTGTCAAGAAAACCGCCCCTGCGGCTGGGTGACCCCGCCCCCGCGGTGACACCCTTTCCCAGCGCCGCCCCTGGAGCTGGGCCAGCGTCTGCAACATACAGGCCACCGCACCCGCGGTGGCATCCCACGCCCCTGCGGCGGCCATCTTTGACACGCATCCTTAGTGTCGCCCCCGGCGTTGAGGCTGCGTACCCTCTTCCTTTTCACCACCCCCGCGGTGACAACCGCCGCCCCTGCGGTTTTGTTATGGAAAGAAAAAGAATACACTTACCAAAAATAACCTACATCTACCGCCCTTTACATTCCCCCTCCATTCACCCTTCGAAACCTAGCCACCTCGCCTCCAAACGCCCCTGCACCCTCCGGAAGCCCTCGTACCACCCTGTCCAAACACTCTTGCGCCGGCTCCGACAACTACCGGCCCTTTGTGACGCTAGTTCTCACCACCACCACACACAAACATCCCCGCAACCCTCTCACTCTCGCCCTCCACTACCCCACCTCCGGCGACGTCTACAACAACAAAGAAGGCGCCGGAATAGCCCCATCACCAAAACCTTTGCCGAACTCCCAAAAATCTGCCTCTGTTCTTCGACCGCCCTTGCGCGTGCAAGTCCCCGCACCTGCGTCGTGCCGCCCCTGCGCCTGCTTCAGCCGCCCCTGCGGAAAACACAACAGAGGGTTACTCAATTTTGTGAAATTTCTAATTCCTTTCATTGTTTAAACTGCAAGAGATGGAGAATTAGAAGAAATTTAAGTTTTCAGAAGTCGAGACGGTGCGGTATAGGATTGCACAAGGTCGGGATGTGTATGCAACCCGATTTCTGGACGTTCCTACCGTGGAACATTTGGGCATGTTGGAGAGCATGCATGAATTCCTCAACAACGCTGGGCTCGAGGATTTTTCTAATAATGAGCGCCCCAACGTACCCCGAGCTCAGCTGCTAGTTTATTGCCACCTTCAAAATGGAAACGGTGGACCACGGGTGTGTTGGACTTAAATTCAAGTTCAACAAAAGAAAGTACACATTGGACTACACCCACCTGCAGGAGGCCTTGGGGTGACTATAGCTGCTTCGGACGACTGGTGGGAACCCATCCCGACACCTGATTCGATGGAGTTTTGGCAGGCCACCACCAGGTCTGAGTTTCATGCAGGGGGTGAGTACTCCAACAAATTCACTCACCCCTGTTTGAGGCTCATCTCGAAGATCTTTATGAGTGTCTTCTATGGACACAAGGAAGAGAATAAGGTTGCTCTTAAGGACCTTCCACTGCTATACGCCTGCCTCTCCACGAATGACTGGGTACCGGATTGGTCATACCTCTTCCTTACCGCTTTGAATTGGATTAGGAAGAATGAGCCACGAGATATTGTGGGAGGAGGGATCATATCCTTGTTAGGTGCACGGGTGATGGATCTCTCTGGCTTGGAGGACGGATTAGAGGCCCTACTATATATGGAGGGTATGTTGAGGAGGTGTAGGCTCCTCAAGAGAGACGGAGAGCACCGCTTTTGGCTCTCTTTAGTAGATGGGAGTCGCATCACATACCTCCCCCAACGACTTCCATTGGGAGACGAGCTCTCCGATTTGTACGTACCAGCTGACCCAGTTCCTCCGAGATGGCCTCAGGAGGATATTGTTGGGAGATACGCAGCAGGCTCTAGTCGGGCCCCTGCCACTGATGAGGAGATGTCGACTGTATCACACGACGACAGTCATGCCATGGAGAGTCTGCAGGCTCAGATCACAACCTTGACTACACAGCATCAGGCATGGCAGACCGAGTACCAGCGGTCCATGCTTGAGCAGCAGCAGGCGTGGCAGTCCAGCTTCGCCTCCTCCATGACCACTAACTTCGACCGCTGTCAGGATGCTTGGTAGGCGGCTCATCAGCAACAGTTGGAGACTCAGCAGCTGGCTTGGCAAGCTAGCTACGAGACGTCATTTAGAGAGAGGATGGAGGATCAGGAGGGCCGCATCGACAAGCTTTACCGTCGGAAGGAGCACTTCTTCCGCCACTTCCCTTACGACCCGGAGGACGGTCCGGGTGGTCTATCCGGACCACCCCACTGAGGGGTACATTTCTATTCCCTTTCTTCCATATTTATCTTTGCCTCATTTCCACTTTGAGGACAAAGTGTACTTCAAGTATGGGGGAGGGACATATCATTGCTTGTACAGTTTAATTTAAGTTGTTTTGAATTCAGTTTGAAATTTACAAAAAAAAAGAAAAGAAAAAACCAAAGAATTTGAAAAGAGGTATGAAATCCTTGGATAAACCGAAAACCCGAAAGGGCGGTTTAGGCAAAAAGAAGTTAGTCCGACCAACCTTAGGTTGGTGCAAAATTGGACTTGAAGGATGTGATTTAAAAGTGAGATCATCAAAAGAAGAAGAGTGGCAAGGTGAAAACCCGAAAGGGCGCCTTGGCAAAATGAGCCACACCAAGTGTAGGTTTCCCTTCCGGCATTTGGCGACATAAGAAGGGCAGTCATAAGTAGGTTGTCCGGGTAGGCCACTCTTGGAGCAATAAGGATGGTAGTTTCTCCCTTTTTCTCACATTTCCTCTCTTTTCCTTCTTTCTTTCTTGGCTTTTCTTTTGTTTTCATTGTCTTTTCTGCTTGCCCATGCTTCCTGAGGCCTTTGAGTCTAATTGTTGTCATTTGTTTTACTCGGGACGAGTAAAAGGTCTAAGTATGGAGGAGTTTGATAGGTGATAGAATCACTATCATTTAGGATAGTTTTTAGAGTCTTTTTATTGCAATTGTGTCGGTTTATGCTACTAACTCCTTGGTCCAGAAGAAGAATACTAAAAGAAGCTAAGGAAGGAGTTATAAGCACTTAGGAGTGAAGATCGTTCACGAAGCAAAGCTTCTGTTGCCTCACTGCCCCAGCGGACCCTTGTCCCCGCCCCTGCGGGTGACGCCTTACACCGGAGCGCTCCCTGCGCCTTCGCCAGTGTCGGCAATGAAGTGTGTCACCGCCCTTGTGCCTTCCACTGCGCCCCTGCCTGCGCCTCAACCTGGGAGCTGGAAGAGGAAGAGGTTGTGTCACCGCCCCTGCGTTGACATAGGGACACCCCGGCGGCTTGGCATCATAAACGTCAGGACGTCGAAGGGTCAGAGGTTTAAAGAGCATTGAAGATCCACCCCAGCGGAATTGCCTAGCCGCCCCTGCGGCCATGAAGAAGATCAAGCGTTTTTTCCTTCACCGCCCCTGCGGAACTGAAGGCCGCCCCTGTGGTTTAACGTCAGAAGCTTTACTCCGATTGTTTACACCACCTTTATGGCATTAAAGGTGGTTGTTTTAGTCCGGCCATTTACTCCCATTTAGTGTCTTTTGTAGTATAAATAGTACTTTGTTGATTGCTAGAATCATCAATCTTGTTAGCCAAACAAATTATCCACTTAGATTATCTTACTTCCTTTGTAATGAGTTGCTAACAACCTTGCTACATTGAGTTGGTTTAAAGCTGCGTTGTTACATTGGTTGTAAGTTCTTTTTAATATAAGTTTTCATTCAGTAATGCTTTTTTTTCCCTTGATCTCCATTGTCTAATTTCATGTTTACTATTGCTTGAGATTGATCACCTTAGGTTCTAAAGTGCATGCAAATAACTAGGATTAATAGGTTCCGGGTTCGGGCCTTTAATCTAGTAGTAACTTTAAGTAATAACGGGTTGTAATTACTTAAAGAAAAGGAACACAAATATAACGATAAGTTTAACGGTTTTATTTTTCTCTTTATATCCCTTAGTTTTTGTTTGAAAGCTAACTTGTTATTTGTTCTTGTAGGTTTACGGAACACTAACCTGTTAAGTTGTGTTGATGCCGGTTGGCTCAACACATATATATGATCGAGACGGGAGATTACTTGAAAACTTGTAAAAGGTACTCACCAAAGTAGAAATTGCATGCTTAGAATCAACCTAGTGTAGATTCACCCATCACTATCATACTTGTTGCATTAATTGTTTTCTTAAGTTTTTGTGTGAATCAATTCAACCAAAACCCCCCTTTGTTACTTGTTACTATAATCGATAATTCCATCTAAAACACCTTAAATCTCTTGGGTTCGACCCTTACTTAACCACTATACTTGTTTTTAGTGCTAAGTCGGGATTTACTTTTGATTGTGTATAGACGACAATAGAAATACCGTCAGTCACCTCGCATTGTAAGGACACCACTCGGCCTCTCACCTTGTAGGTTTCGAAACTTTGGTCTCTCACCTTAGTCTCCAGGTTTGTTTTTCTCAAAGTGAAAACACAACTTTTTGATTGAACTCAACTCTATTTTCTGATTAAAAACGTATGTGGGAGAGGCCTTATATGGGCCGAAAATTCAGCACCAACTCCCAACATTAATAGCTTACAAGTTCAAGAGTTGCGATATTGAATAAAGGCAAACATAGGAACTTTCAACCAACAACTTAAAGCAAATAAATGGCCTAAAAATCATACATATGGCCGGCCAATTAGAGCTTCAAGGGTCCAAAATGTGGCTGAAAATAAATCCCAAAATTATATGGTTTTAATCCTTTGAAAAGGTTGTCTTAAGTACAAGTGAACACTTGTATTAATCAACCTTCATTATTCCACAATATCATGCATTAGTGGGCATTATATCATGAAATAAAGTCAAGCATGACCACATAATATAAAAAATAGAAAGGTTGCATCTAAGGTTCAAGTTTTAAAGTGATCTGGAATCCTTAATCGCCTCAAGTATGTTCACCAAGTGATAGCCATGGATGTCCTCAAATGCCAGAGCTCCAAAAGGATGGTAGGTCAAAGTGGTTTGGCCTAGCATGCGGGCTCTAGCTCGAGTGAGAGGTGGTGCTGATCTTGGTGCGGTCACATCAGTCTCGTTGCTTAAGTCCGGCGGGCTCACATCATCCCCTCCTCCTTGGAAAGGATTCGACCCCGAATCGGCCAACTCGTTCTCCGCATCCTCGACCTCATCACCTACATAAAAAGGAGAAAATCAGCAACATTAAACACATCAGGGACACCATACTTAGTAGGAAGCTCAATGCGATATGCGTTATCGTTAATCTTCTCAAGGACCCGGAAAGGACAAACAATCCTTGCCATAAACAATTTCAAAAGGGGACTTCTTGGTCGCCGAATGAATATCCCGGTTATATACAAACTCCACAAAGGGCAAACAATCCTCCCACCTGCACAAGTTAGTATCCATCATAGTACGAAGCAAAGTGCCAAGAGTCCGGTTTACTACCTCAGTTTGTCCATCCGTTTGGGGATGACAAGAAGTCGAAAAACACAACTTCGTCCCCATCTTGGCCCAAAGTGTCTTCCAAAAATAACTAAGTAACTTAGAGTCTCGGTCCGACACAATTGACCTAGGTATCCCATGTAGCTTAACAATATGCTCAAAGAAAAGGTTAGCCACATTTGACGCATCATCAGATTTACTACAAGCAATAAAATGCGCCATCTTAGAAAACCTATCAACAACCACAAAAATGGAATCATGTCCTCTCCTAGAACAAGGTAATCCTAGGACAAAATCCATGGAAATGTCTTCCCAAGGTGAGCTAGCAATAGGAAAGGGTAAGTATAATCCATGTGGGTTAGCCTTAGACTTAGCCTTACGACAAGGTACACAACTAGAACAACATCTCTCTACATCATTTCTCATCTTAGGCCAATAAAAGTGCTCCCTCAATATGCCCAAAGTCTTAGTAACCCCAAAATGACTCATCAATCCCCCTCCATGGGCCTCTAAAAAAATCAAAGCTCTCAAAGAACAGGTAGACAAATATAACCTAGAAGCTCTAAACAAATATCCATCATGAATGTAATAACTACTAGCATGAGAGTCACTACTGGAGCGTAAATAAAGCGCAAAAATGTCCTGGAAGTCCACGTCAAGAGCATATAAATCACGAATCAGTCCAAAACCCAAAACGCATGCATCTAAGGAAGAGAGAAGTGTGTACCTACGAGATAACGCATCAGCTACGATGTTGTCCTTTCCCTTCTTGTAGCGCACAACATATGGAAAAGCCTCAATATAATCCACCCAGCGTGCATGAGGTAAAAGATAGTACCCCCAAACCTGGAGGACCCGAACCAAGGCTTATAACTCCTTGTCGTATGTAGGGTAGTTCAAGGCGGCTCCTCCTAGTTTCTCGCTAAAGTAGGTTACGGGGCGTCCCTCTTGCATCAAAACTCCTCCAATCCCGATTCCCGAAGCATCACACTCTATCTCGAAAGTTTTCGAGAAGTCCGGAAGCACATGAACGGGGGCATGGGTCAGCCGCTCTCTAAGTATCATAAAGGACTCCTCTTGAGCGGATCCCCACTCAATTCGCACGCCCTTCTTGGTCAACTTGGTGAGGAATTCGGCAATGGTGCTAAAGTCCCCAACGAACCTCCTATTGAACCCGGCAGGTCCAAGAAAACTCCGTATGTGAGGGACCGTTGTCGGACGATGCCATTTCGATATTGCCTTGGTCTTCTCTTCGTCCACTCGCAAGCCATCCTTTCCTATAACAAAACCCAAAAAGACCACAGATTCCGAGCAAAAATGGCATTTCTTAAAGTTTACAAACAAATGTTGTTCTTTAAGCACAAGAAATACACTTCCTAAATGTTCAACATGCTCATCCAACGTCCGACTATAAACTAAGATGACATCAAAATACACCACAACAAATTTACCTAAGAAATCATGTAGGACATGGTTCATTTGGCGCATAAACGTACTAGGTGCATTCGTTAATCCAAAAGGCATTACAAGCCACTCATATAATCCATACTTAGTTTTGAAAGCAGTTTTCCATTCATCACCCTTATGCATCCTAATGTGATGATATCCACTTCTAAGGTCTATTTTAGAGGAAAGAGTAGCACCGTGAAGTTCTTCTAACATATCATCAAGACTAGTAATACGATGTCGGTACCTTACAATTATTTGGTTGATGGCACGACATTCGACGCACATCCTCCAACTCCCATCTTTCTTGGGTACCAATAGCACAGTAACGACACATGTACTCAAACTCTCCCGAATGTATCCTTGGCTCAAAATATCCTCAACTTGAGCTTGTAGCTCCTTTGTTTCCACCGGGTTTGCTCGATATGCGGGCCGATTAGGGATGGATGAACCAGGTATGAAGTCAATCTGATGTTCTATGCCTCGGATAGGGGGTAGTCCTGGGTGAATCTCTTCGGGCATAATCTCCTTGAACTCCTCAAGTAGTCCTGAAATACAAAAAGGCAAAGACAAATCATTAGCTTCCATAGTAGATAAAGCTTTTACACAAACAAGAAAGAAGCAAACATCCCCCCTTTGTAGGGCTCGACGGGCGTCGTGTAACCGTACAGTGAGTAGGGTCTTGGGGTCGGATGTTGTTTCAAGAACCATCTTAGTCTTTCCTATTGTCCGTGTGGCCTCACCTTTCTCCAACTTCTTCCTTTCTCTACACATGTGGTCTTCCATAATCTCGGATGGGCTGAGAGGCATGAGTTTTACTTTCTTCCCGGCCTTGGCAAAGAAGTATATGTTGGTGTAACCATCATGAAACACCCTTTTGTCAAACTGCCACGGTCTCCCAAGTAAGAGGTGGCAAGCTGTGATTGGAAGCACGTCACTCACAACGTTGTCTTGGTACGGTCCGATCACAAAGTGAACAAAACATTGCTCCTTGACTTGAAGGGGAGCGTTGGTGTTGAGCCACTGAAGCGAATATGGTTGTGAGTATGCCTTCGTTTTGAATCCTAGGTGTGCAATGACCTCCTGAATAACAATGTTACAACAAGACCCACTATCAATAATAACAGTAAATAATTGCCTCGAAATTGAACAACGAGTGTTAAAGAGATTCTACCTTTGTGAGATATCGGGAACGAGTTCGCTTGCTTGTAGGGCCTTCTTTGTGACAAGGCAGAAATCTCCCAAAGGAGCATGAGCTTCAACTTCAACACCTTCTATAATTAGAGCTACTGTTTCATAGTCATCTTCGGATTCATGATTCTCGGTGAGCTCTTCACCAAATGCATTCAATAAAACCTTACGGGGATTAGGGCATTCCCGGAAATAATGACCATGCTCATAACACTTGTAGCACTTCACTTCTCTAGTCCGGCTTGTTTCTGGTGTTGGTGGGACCCTAGGAAGAGGGGCACTAGGGTTAGAGGCGGAAGTGGCCTTGGGAGCTACCGTTGGGGATGAACCGGTTATGTGGGTAGGACGATTATGCCGAGAGGGTTCGGTGAATTCATGACTTGTCCCTCTTCTTGATGATCCGGATGCCTTACATTTCTGGATGATATTATAGGCGTGGGTAGCATGGTGAAGGGCATCAGTTAGGCTTGTGTGTCGAAGTTGTTCAACTATTTCGGACACATCGGGGTTAATCCTAGATAAGAACTTGGCTAGGATATAGTTGTCGGGTTGTCGGATTCCCGATCTGTGAAGGAGAGTTCTCAACTCTTTGTGGTATTCATCTGGAGTTCGGTTACCTTGGCGTAGCCTTTCAAGTTTGAGCAACAATTGTTGCTTGAAATCCGAAGGTATGAACCGAGCACACATCCTTCTACGGAGTTCAAACCAAATGTTGATGCGTGGTTGTTGATGTGCCTCCTCCACCACCACCGCCAACTGACGAGGATTGAGCGTTTCATGGATTTATTTTCTATTTATTATGCACTTCAGCTATGTCAGGTGAGTACTTGTTTCTCATGACTTATATTTGACCCATTGGGACAATGTGTCCCAAGTATGGGGTATTTATAATACTTGACCTACTTGACCTTATTTGTATGACTCTCTTGTTGGATATTATCGTTTATTTGGCTTCAAGTGCTTTTGTGTCATTACATGCATTGAATATAGGTTTCTGTTTGAGAAAAACGTCAAAAACCAGTTTGAAATTATTTTTTTTTGCTCGACCGAGATGTTCTTGACCAAAAGAGGTCGTAAAACTGCAACACATCTTGGTTGAACACCTCGGACAACGTCAGTTCACCTCGACCGAGATGGGTTTTTTACGTAAAAGATTTTCAAAACGTTTTGTGCTTCTATTCTGGATATGACCTCTATGAAGATATTTTTTTGCATATTGGCTTTAAAATATTTATATGCTCGAAAGGTTTTATGATATGTTTAAGTTGCTAAATGCTTTGTTTGAAATTCTAGCATGTTTAATACTTTGTTTTTATCAGAATTATGTTGGATATGAAGGTTGACACCACATTATGAGTTCTCTCACATTCTGGTTGGGATGATTAAGGCACTTCATTCTCTTCTTCCTTTTCTTAACCATGCTTTAGCCCCTCATATATATATTTGCCTCCCCTTACATATCCGGGAGTTTGGATGCAGTTGATGAAAAGCGTGTGAAGTGAAGTTGAGATCTTGGCAAAAAGTGTTAGAAAAAAATAGGTTTTGGGACGTTGATCTTGATGATGAGTAAGTCGGCACCATTCATATAGCCGGGTGTTTGTGTCTTGCCAAAGTTAAATTGATCGATAGTCCTAACAGGTCATGGTATGTGCATCAAGGGTCTGAGGCATCTCGAAAAATTGATGATTACTGATTTCCTAAGCTTCGGTTATTGTGCACCTCTGTCCATTTTCCCAAAAATTAAAGTAAAAAGTGAAAATAAGCAAAGCTTATTGGTGGAAGATTTTGTGATTCAAAGAAAGTGAAGTAAAGATCCTATTCCCGGATTCTAGCACCACATTACCCTATATACATCCCACCCTAGCACGTTTCTTGACCTCTTTTGGAAGTCCTTGAGACCTTGAGTATGTTGATTGACTTAGTGGTTTAAACTTGATTATACATGATTGATTTGGATAAATATGATTTATTATGCATTCTATGATTTTATGCAAAGATGAACAACTTTCTTATATTTATAAAATGTTTTGACCATGTTTTGATTTTGTTTGCTATGAAGCATTCTCTTAGGGTGATCTATGAATGGAGAGCACCACCAAAATGTTTTGAAATATATTTCCTTGATCTTTTTGATGACTTATAATCCATTCTATCTTGTATCTAAGATTTGGATCTTGCTTGAGGACAAGAAAGGGACAAGTATGGGGTATTTTGATAGCATGTATTATAGTCTATAGTTTGGGATTGGTTTGGACGTTTTATCTTCATAAATCTTCATGTATGGATGTATATTCCTTGAACATTATGTTTTTTTGTTTACCTTCGCAAGAATCGAGGTCTACACCTAGTTTTGTTGTAATTGTAGGGAAAACAACACGTTTTGGAACGATATGGAGCTAAGGGATTTAAGGAGTCATTGAAGCTACATTATGTAACATTGAGGAGCTACAAGAAAGGTTTAGAAACCATGGAAATTGGACAGAAGACCTATTTTGGAAAAGATTAGAGAGATTTACACGTAGTTGAGGATCACCTTGGATGGCTACAATGTCACCTCGACCGAGGTGATCTTTCCATTGGAATGGACCGAGGCGAGCGGCACACAACCCATAGGATCTTTTATTCTTGGCTGAAGATCTTTTATTTTTGGCAAGTGATTCTCCTATATATTAGGATGAATTTTCTGGATGGAAGCATCTCTTAGATCTCAAAGTTGAAGGAAGTTGGAAGATATTCCAAGGAAGGAAGAAAGTTGGTTTGAAGAAAATTTGAAGGCTTTGAAGGAAGTTGTAAGGTTTTCTTAGATTGTTTGATTGTTGTCTTCGGGTTTGTGATTGAGGAACGCTGTTTGATTGTTTGATTGAGTTATTGAGACCTTTGTGTTAAGGTTTTCTTGTTTGAATATTGATTCCTTCTTCATATATTTGATTATTGTTATCATAATGATTATTGGCTAAGTTCTTATTCGATTCTAGGGTGATTAGCTGAAAGTTGTGGGAAAGACGATGAAAGAATGAGCCTTTACCCTAGTGGACCCTGAAAGCTCGAGCCTTACCTTAACCGAACCTCACCTCGATCAGTTTGTAGAACATCTCGACCGAGATGGAACATGAACTGAACGAGGCGTACCTTTTCTAATCCTAATCTGAGTTGAGGTTTCAGTTTGCCAAATCTATCCTTGTTACACCTTTCCTGGCCCATACGCAAGCCTAGGATGAGACTTACCCGGTGGATCCTTTGCTTCTATACCCAAGATCATGAGCGTTAGGTAATAAAGGTTTATCCTTTATTAGGGTTTGAGTGTGCGTTCATCCCACCTTTGAGATTTAGTTTGAGACTTACTCGGTAAAGGTTGATTCTATCGCATTGGGTGGTTTGTTGGTTTGAGATTATAGTGCCTTTCCTTAGTACCCTGAGACTTACCCGGTGAGAGAATATTTGGTTTGGAATAGTGAGTAGAGAGACTTACCTGGTGATCTATTCCCACCTTAGAAACACTTTTCCTTTGCAAACCTCACACTTTTCCTTTGCAAACCTCAGTTTTTCACGTTATCCTTTTAGATCTTGAGTCGGAACCACAACTGGATGTTTTGACCTCTAGAATCTGCATTTTCATTATCTGATTATTACATCATCTTTGATACCTTTGCTTTGTTGCTTGTTTTTGATTGACAACCTGAATTACGGAGCTTTGTTTCACCATAGTCCTTGTGTTCGACCCTGGAGTATTTCTTGTTATTACAATTGATCCGTATACAGCGGGTTCGCATATTGTTTTAGGCTTATATTTTAGGTTAGAAGTTTAAATCTATATCGTTCACCATACACACACGTCTGAGAGCGAACACCCTGTGATCCTGAAACAGAAATGAGGTACAAAAGAAGATTGAAAGAAGCTAAAATAGTTGCGTTGAATGATGATAGAGATCTCCAAGTGATAACAAGAAATATGACTATATTTTAGGCACTTGTTTTGATTGTTTTTCCCTCTTAGATGTTGACTGACGGTATTTCTATGGTCGTCTATACCCAATCAAAAGTAAATCAAGACTTAGCACTAAAGACAAGTATAGTGGTTAAGTAAGGGTCGAACCCAAGAGAGTTAAGGCGTTCTAGATGCAATTATCGATTATAGTAACAAGTAACAAAGGGGGGGGGGGGGTGGTTGAATTGATTCACACAAAAACTTAAGAAAACGATTAATGCGACAAGTAAGACAATGATGGGTGAATCTACACAAGGTTGATTCAAAGCATGCAATTGCTACTTTGGCGAGTTCCTTTTACAAGTTTTCAAGTAATCTCCCGTCTCGATCATATATATGTGTTGAGCCAACCGACATCAACACAACTTAAAAGGTTAGTGTTCCGTAAACCTACAAGAACCAATAACAAGTTAGCTTTCAAACAAAGACTAAGGGATATAAAGAGAAGATTAAAAACATTAAACTTATCTTTATATTTGTGTTCCTTTTCTTTAAGTAATTACAACCCGTTATTACTTAAAGTAGCTACTAGATTAAAGACCCAAACCGGAACCTATTAATCCGAGTTATTTGCATGCACTTTAGAACCTAAGGTGATCAATCTCAAGCAATATTAAACATGCAATTAGACAATGGAGATCAAGGAAACACAAAGCATTACTGAATGAAAACTTATATTAAAAAGAACTTACAACCAAAGTAACAACGCAGCTTCAAACCAACCCAATGTAGCAAGGGAGTTAGCAACTCATTACAAAGGTAGCAAGAAAATCTAAGTGGATAATTTATTGGATAACAAGATTTTTTTCCTTCTAGCAATCAACCAAGGATTATTTATACTACAAAAGACACTAAATAGGAGTAAATGGCCGGCCTAAAACAGCCACCTTTAATGCCATAAAGGTGGTGTAAATAGCCGGAGTAAAGCTTCTGACGTTAAACCACAGGGGCGGCCTTCAGCTCCACAGGGGCCGTGAAGGCAAAAACGCTTGATCTTCTTCATGGCCGCAGGGACGGCTAGGCAATTCCGGGCGGATCTTCAATGCTCTTCAAACGTCTGACCCTTCGACTTCCTGACGTTTCTGATGCCAAGTCGCCGGGGCGTCCCTATGTCACCGCAGGAGCGGTGACACAACCTCTTCGTCTTCCAGCTCCTTGGTTGAGGCGCAGACAGGGCCGTAGTGGAAGGCACAGGGAGCGCTCCGGTGTAAGGTCGTCACCCGCAGGGCGGGGACAAGGCTCCGTTGGAGCGGTGAGGCAACAGAAGCTTTGCTTCGTGAACGATCTTCAATCCTAAGTGCTTATAACTCCTTCCTTAGATTCTTTTAGTCTTCTTATTCTGGACCAAGGAGTTAGTAGCATAAACCGACACAAATGCAATAAAAAGACTCTAAAAACTATCCTAAATGATAGTGATTGCATCACCTATCAAACTCCCCCATACTTGGACCTTTTACTCGTCCCGAGTAACACAAATGAAAGCTGTTAGACTCAAAGGCCTCAGGAAGCATGGGCAAGCAGAAAAGACAATGAAAACAAAAGAAAAGCCAAGAAAGAAAGAAGGAAAAGAGAGGAAATGTGAGAAAAAAGGAGAAACTACCAACCTTATTGCTCCAAGAGTGGCCTACCCGGACAACCTCCTTATGACTCCCCTTCTTATGTCGCCAAACGCCGGAAGGGAAACCTACACTCAGTGTCGCTTATTTTGCCAAGGCGCCCTTTCGGGTTTTCACCTTGCCACTCTTCTTCTTTTGATGATCTCACTTTTAACTCACATCCCTCAAGTCCAATTTTGCACCAAACTAAGGTTGGTCGGACTACCTTCTTTTTGCCTAAACCGCCCTTTCGCGTTTTCAGTTTATCCAAGGATTTCATGCCTCTTTTCAAATTCTTTGGCTTTTTCTTTTCTTTTTTTTTTGTGAATTTCAATCTGAATTCAAAATGCAAAATAACAAAACAAATGAAAAACTCAAATGAACTGTACAAGGTTGGCGTCACAGAAGGAGCGGTAGTCGTCGGAGGCGGAGTAAGAGTGTTTGGACAAGGTGGTGCGGGGGCTTCTAGAGGGCGCAGGGGCGTATGGAGGCGAGGTGGCTAGGTTTCGAAGGGTGAATGGAGGGGGAATGTAAAGGGCGGTAGATGTAGGTTATTTTTGGGAAGTGTTTTTTTTTCTTTACTTAACAAAACAACACGGGCGGCGGTTGTCACCGCGGGAGAGGTGACAAGGAAGAGGGCGTACGCAACCTCAGCGCTGGGGGCGGCCTTGAGGATGTATGTCAAGGATGGCCGCCGCAGGGGCGTGGGGTGTCACCGCGGGGGTGGTGGCCAGTATGTTGCAGACGCTGGCGCAGCGCCGGGGGCGGCGCTGGGCAAGGGTGTCACCGCAGGGGCTGGGTCTCCCAGTCGCATGGGCGGTTTTCTTGAAAGAAGCTCCTCTTCTAATTCCTTCGGGTTGCCTCCCGAATCAGCGCCTTTGTTTTACGTCGTTGACTCGACGTAAGGACTCTACCTCTATGATTGAGCTTCCTCTAGCATCACCTTAGGGTTTATAACCGTCTGTCAAGGTAATCCTCCGGAGGACCTAGTCTCAATTCTTGTAATGGCTTCCGCCATTTGACCAACCTGTTTTTCAAGGTTCTTGATGCTAGATTCTGTTGTTTGGACATGAGTAGCAAAGTGTTTAGCCAAAACCTGCAACATATCTTCAGTTGATTGATACTTACCTTGACGGGGCTGCTGTTGTTGGTTTTTTTGATCCCTCCACCGAAAGTTCTGTTGGTCACGCCAGTTTGGCATAAAATTCTGTGCATAGGGATCGTTCCTAGGCCTTTGCTGCTGCTGTTGTCCATAACCCGTTGCGTTCACCTCAGCATCGTCATCCTGGACTTGTGGACACATGTCCGTTGGATGGTTTGGGTCAGCACATACTCCACAAGCTTTGAGCTGCTGTGGGGTTCCCATAAGTGTTAACCTCTTCACCATTTCCTTTAATTCCGCGAGCTCTGCGGAAATCTCGCTTTTCCCGGAACTCACAGCATGAACTCCTTTCTTGGACGGGGTCCTTCCAAAGTTCCGAGTTCCTTCCGCTAGTTCCTGTATCTTTTCCAAAGCAAGGTCAGGAGTAGAGTTAAGAATATTACCTCCGCAAGCCGCATCAACGATCCTCCTTTCTTTATCGAGCAAGCCATTGTACAAGTACAAGACTAGATCTTCAGTTGAATATCCGTGAAAAGGATAGCTGGATCGGAGGCGTGCAAACCTTTCGAAGAACTCGTAGAGAGTTTCGCTCGCTTCTTGCTCGATGTTGCTTATAGCTTTCTTCAAGCTAATGGCCTTCTTGGCTGGAAAGTATTTCTCCAAAAATGCCTTGTGAAGGTTCTCCCAAGTGTTGATGCTCCCGGATGGAAGGTGGTAATACCAATCATCCGCGGAATCTTTGAGTGTGAAGCCGAATGCCCTCATCTTAATTTGTTCTTCGGTAATGTTGGCCGGCTTCATTCTCATACACATGGTATGGAACTTCCCAAGGTATTTGATGGGGTCTTCACCACTTAGCCCATGGAAGGATGGAAGCAAGTGAATGAGACCCGGCTTGAGCTCAAAATTGACTCCTTCTCCTAATGCCGGTATAGTGACCGCAAGGGGGTTTTGAGTCAAGGTGAGCTGCGTGAGTTGACGAAGTGTACGGTCAACCATCTCTTGTTGAAGTTGTTGTTGTCTTTGTTGCCGGATGTGCGTCCTCTCAATTTCTGGATCAAAAGAAGCAAAACCGGAGTTAGTAGCACGGGTTTGAACGATAAAAATGGTTCAAACCAATAATCAATACTAAAAATAAAACACTAAAACTCCCCGGCAACGGCGCCAAAATTTGAGTCACGGTATTTCTATGGTCGTCTATACCCAATCAAAAGTAAATCCAGACTTAGCACTAAAGACAAGTATAGTGGTTAAGTAAGGGTCGAACCCAAGAGAGTTAAGGTGTTATAGATGCAATTATCGATTATAGTAACAAGTAAAAGGGGGGGTGGTTTGGTTGAATTGATTCACACAAAAACTTAAGAAAACGATTATTGCGACAAGTAAGACAATGATGGGTGAATCTACACTAGGTTGATTCAAAGCATGCAAATCTCCCGTCTCGATCATATATATGTGTTGAGCCAACCGACATCAACACAACTTAACAGGTTAGTATTCCGTAAACCTACAAGAACAACTAACAAGTTAGCTTTCAAAGAAAGACTAAGGGATATAAAGAGAAGATTAAAACCGTTAAACTTATCTTTATATTTGTGTTCCTTTTTCTTTATGTAATTACAACTCATTATTACTTAAAGTTACTACTAGATTATAGACCCGAACCCCGAACCTATTAATCCTAGTTATTTGCATGCACTTTTGAACCTAAGGTGATCAATCTCAAGCAATAGTAAACATGCAATTAGACAATGGAGATCAAGGAAACACAAAGCATTACTGAATGAAAACTTATATTAAAAAGAACTTACAACAAAAGTAACAACGCAGCTTCAAACTAACCCAATGTAGCAAGGGAGTTAGCTACTCATTACAAAGGTAGCAAGAAAATCTAAGTGGATAATTTATTGGATAAAAGATTTTTTCCTTCTAGCAATCAACCAAGGACTATTTATACTACAAAAGAAACTAAATAGGAGTAAATGGCCGGCCTAAAATAGCCACCTTTAATGCCATAAAGGTGGTGTAAACAGCCGGAGTAAAGCTTCTGACGTTAAACAGCAGGGGCACCCTTCAGCTCCGCAGGGGCGGTGAAGGAAAGAACGCTTGATCTTCTTCCTGACCGCAGGGGAGGCTAGGCAATTCCGCTGGGGCGGATCTTCAATGCTCTTCAAACGTTTGACCCTTCGAGTTCGTGACGTTTCTGATGCCAAGCCCCCGGGGCGTCCCTATGTCAACGCAGGAGCGGTGACACAGCCTCTTCGTCTTCCAGCTCCCTGGTTGAGGCGCAGGCAGGGGCGTAGTGGAAGGCGCAGGGGAGCTTGTCTTCGTTTCTTCAAGGCAAGTCACCGCAGGGGCGCCATGGAGTGGCGCAGGGGCGGTGACACACTTCATTGCCGGCGCTGGCAAAGGCGCAGGGAGCGCTCCGGTGTAAGGTCATCACCCGCAGGGGCGGAGAAAAGGCTTCGCTGGGGCGGTGAGGCAACAGAAGCTTTGCTTCGTGAATGATCTTCACTCCTAAGTGCTTATAACTCCTTCCTTAGCTTCTTTTAGTCTTCTTCTTTTGGACCAAGGAGTTAGTAGCATAAACCGACACAAATGCAATAAAAAGACTCTAAAAATTATCCTAAATGATAGTGATTCCATCACCTATCAGATGTGTACATGGATATAAGTTTGAAGCATTTATGAGCACTTTCACCTATTTTATAAATATAGAGATCTACACAAGCTTTGTTATGTTTATAGGTGAATAAAGGCTTTAATTTGAGCTTAATGTGGAGGGATAGAAGTATTTGATCATGCTAAAAGTCAAGGAGATTCTTTGGAGAAGCTAAGGATGGAGCATGATTGAAGAAGTATGCAAAACAAAGGCTTTCACGAAGGCCGGAGAGTTCCACGACCTAAACCACGGACTTGGAATGTTGTAATAAGCCGTGATTTCCATGATGATGTGACGTGTCATATTTGCCACGTCAGCGACGGTGATTGGGCTTTTCTCGTAACCCTATTTTGCCCTATATGAAGGCTTGAGAAGGGAGTTTCGAGGATGTTTGCTTAGGGCTTTATTTATCTTCGCTTACAGTTCCGTGCTTAGGGTTTCATACTCTTACATTTGACGGCTGATTGGAGATTTTGAATCGTGGCTTGAGAAAGACGCGATTTGAAGATTGTGTGCTTCGGGATTATCTTAGGGTTGACCTTGGGAGACAGATTGACACTCCATTCTTCGTTATACCTTAAGATTGTTGTGAGGATTGCTATTCCCTATTCTGCATTCATTAAACACAATACTTTGTTATTCGGATTTGAGATTGTTTATTGAGTTTTTTAGGGTTTTTACATTTTCACTTTCATATTTGATATTTGATTCAATGACAATGATAGTTGGCTAAAATCCTTTAGCAATTCTAAGGTGAAGGGTTGATAGTTGTGACTTAGATGATGATAGATCAATCGTAAACAGATTGGACCCTGAGAGTGTGAGAAACCTCGTCGACAGCCTTTTCCACGGTCTGTTCTTGAAAACCACGGTCGTGGTTCTTCAAGATCTTGCCGTGATTTCCTCTGTTTTAAGACCTTTTATTTTTCTTTAATCCAAAGTTAAAGATTTGTTTTAACCTAGCCTTGGCTTTCCTTTTGTAGGTAGTAGTGAGACTCAACATCCTCTATCTCGGTTTGGAGTGTCATAACCTTAATCGTTTTAGTTTATCTTTGATTTCTTGGGTTTGAGCATGGGTATTTGAGAGAAATCTTGTCCTTAGATCCTTTCTATACTGCAGCCTCAACAACCTTTATAGAGAGTGCCCTTCGGTGAGATATATTGGATTTTGGAACTTCACTGTACATAACCTTACATTAGTTATACCTTTGCAATCTTGACTCCGTCCTTATATCTATAGAATATCTTGAATCGATTGCCACAATTGGATACTTGGATCTTTAGGATTGTTGTTTTCCGAATATTTGCAAAGCTTCTATACTTTATTTGCTCTATAATTTGTGAACTGAATTTGATCCCCCGAATCCCTCAGTTCGATACTCTGGAATTCTTGATTTATTACGCCGATCCGTACACTGCGGGTTTGCTTTGCTTTGATTTCAGTTTTATAAATTTAAGAATTTGACAAACACTTTGAGGCTAACAAGTTTTTGGCGCCGTTGCCGGGGATTTGGTTTAGGCTAATTTCGGTTTTCGGTTGTCGAGCTTGGGAGGTTTTGCTCTTGTGATTTGATTAGTCTTTTTGAGTTATTTTTGCAGATTCTTTAGGTCTATGTGAAAAACTAGATCTACCAAAGATCTAGTTCCTTTTGATCAAGAACTTGAGAAAACTTTGAGAAGAAAGTTGTAAGAGAAAAAGATGGCTAAAAATAATGAGAGGAACATCCAATCGGAGTTGGATGAAGCTCGAGCTCAACTCAAATTGAGTGAGAAAGCTCGTATGGAAGAACTAGAGCGTGATCAATTCTAAATTGATGAGCTGAAGGCTATGATGCTAGACATGAAGCCGGAGATGAATGATTCTAAGAAGAAGAAAGTCAAGAAAACTAAGTCCATTAGAGTTGAATCATCCGACGATGATGACATGCCGGACTTAGAGGATATTACACCAATAGTCAGTCCAGTTCGTGTTAATCCTAGACCATAAGTTGATCCTCGCGTTCCCGTTGGAGATGTAAGAGTCGCTGATGGAGGGGATGAACCACGAATCCTTAGACAAAGGATAGATCCAATTCAGCAACCACGCCGTTTTAGGTTTGAATTTCGGAGGTCAAGACGTCCAGGATTTTGGGTTTAGCCCGCAAGTTATTATCATGGTTCGCCAAAGCCAATTTGGTGGAACAAGTGTTGAATCTCCACACCAACACTTCCAGAATTTCGAGATTCTTATGGAGACATTAAAGCCGAAGAGGGTTGTCAACAACAACTACAAGATCAAACCGTTCTTCTTGTCTTCAAAGGACAAGGCTTTGTCTTGGTATCAAGCTCTTCCGGAAGGAAGACTTTACACATGGGAGGATCTATCATCGGAGTTCCTCACCAAGTTCTTTCTGCCATCCAAGACGGCGGAGTTGAGAGGTAAGATTAATGCTTTTTCTATGAAACCTAACGAAAGTTTGTTTCAATCTTTGGAAAGGTTTCAGGATCTTCTATTGGATTTCCCACACCATGGCATTTCAAAGCAGGAATTATTGGATATCTACTGCAAGGGCTTGCTGTGGAAACACAATTCAAGATCCAATCTCTTTCTTGTGGTACATTTATGGACATGAGAGAAGATGACGCTTGGGACTTCATTGAGAAGCAAGCCCAAGTAATTGAGAAGTACTCCCACCGGAAAGTGGATCCAAATAACTGGAACCAAGGAGATCCGGGAGCTAAGTTGACTCAAGTTGCACAAACTCAAATATTCTCCCTCAATTCCGAGATCAAGGACTTGAAGGAAATCATAAGAGCTAGCCTTCAAAAGATGAAGGAGCAAGATGTTGGTTATCTAGAGAGGGATAACAACCAGGGCAATAGGAATGACTACCGGAACAACAACCGGAACAACTGGAACAACAACAATAGGAACTCCAACAACAACAATTTGAGATCCAACCAACAAAACTCTGGTAATCCCTATTCGCAAAATAATAATTCACTAACACCTCCATCTTTTTCTTATACTCCTTTGAAAATCCAGGGTCAAACATCGAATGGTTCGGGCAAACCGGAGAAGGACAAGAATGACGCCATGATGGAGACAATCTTAGGAAAGCTCCAAGGATTAGAGAATCACATCACTTCGGTTGATAAGACACAAAAAGCCTTAGAAAACCTAGTGTTCAGCAAGGCCGGAGAAATTCCTAGAGATCAAGGAAAGCTTCCGGAAAAACGGAGGACAACCCGAAAGGAAGGGTAATGGCGATTACTACTAGGAGTGGTATAACAACCACCGATCCGCAGCCCAAGTTTGTAGAAGTCCCAAATGAGAAAGGAAAAGATAAGTAGAAGGAGAAGGAATATGTCTATGTTCCTCCTCCAACTTACAAACCTCCTCTACCGTTCCCACAATCTAGAGCGAGAGCACGTCTAGACAAGTAATTCCGTAAGTTCATTGAACTAATGAGCAAACTGCATATTAACATACCTTTTAGTGATGCAATTGTAGGTATGCCCGCTTACGGGAAGTTCTTGAAAGAGCTCCTCTCTAACAAGAGGAAGCTAGAAGACTTTGGAGAAGTCAAGATGAGCTCGGAATCTTCGGAGCTCATCAAAACGATGACGGAGAAGATGCCCCCAAAGCTGAGAGATCCCGGGTCATTTTTCATTCCAATAGGAGTTGGAGAAGTTACATATGATGCTCTTTGTGATTTAGGAGCAAGCATAAGCATCATCCCGCTCGCTTTGTGTAGGAAGGTCGGTTTAGGTGAACCTAAACCGGTGAAGATGAAGTTGTATATGGCGGATCGATCCATAACTCGACCCGTAGGTATCATTGAAGACGTCCCAGTCAAGCTCGGTAAGTTTTACATTCCCATAGATTTCGTTGTGCTTGACATTCCAGCAGATTGCCCAGTCCCGATCATACTTGGGAGACCATTTCTTACAACCTCCGGTTCTATGGTGGATTGCAAGAACGCTAGACTAGCCTTCAATATAGGAGAAGAGAAGGTTGAATATGTTCTCTCAACCTTGGTGAAAGAACCTGCACTTGGAGAGGATATGTTCAACATCTACGACGAAGAGACATCTAGAGAGGAAGTAAGTTCGATCCTATTCAAGGACCCATTGCAAAAGGTTATAACCATGAGCATCATGGAAAAGGGAGAAGAAGATGATTGCAATGCTTAGGTTGAAGCTTTGGAGGAGCTAAAAGAGGAACATAATGAAGAGTTCAAAATATTCTATGATGGATCGGAAAACAGAAGAAACCACAGTCAGTCGTGCTATTCCACGGCCGTGGTTCCACCAAAACAACCCGTAGAGTGTTATTTTGAGAACATCAGAGACTTCCACACCCTAAACTATGGCCATGGAAGTAATAGGTGTGCCGTAATTTTGGGAAATTCAGAGAACAATTCCGGCTTTCCGCCAACTACTCTTGAACCTTCTTCCACTACTTTCACACCCTTAAAGACTTCTAAGGAAGCATCTAGCACGCCTCAAGACACATCAAAGGCGCCAATTTCTTTGGAATTAAAGCCGCTCCCCACACATCTTTGGTATTCTTTTCTTGGAACTAATTCTACCTTTTCCGTTATTGTTAGTTCCGATTTAAAGGAAGATGAACATGAGAAACTTATAAATGTGTTGAGGAAACATAGGAAAGCTTTAGGCTATACCGTAGAGTATCATGTAGGAATTAAACCATCTTTATGTATGCACAAGATTCTAATGGAGGAGGATTACAATCCTTCACGACAACCTCAAAGACGGTTAAACCTGGACATGAAGGAGGTCGTAAAGAAAGAAATCCTCAAGTTACTTGACACAGGTATCATCTATCCTATCTCCGATAGCAAGTGGATGAGCCCGTTCAAGTCGTCCCAAAGAAGGGAGGAATGACCGTTGTAACCAACAAGAACGATGAACTCATTCCAACGAGAACCGTGACGGGTTGGAGGATGTGCATCGACTACCCAAGGTGAAAAATGCAACTATGAAGGATCACTTCCCACTACCATTTATAGATCAAATGCTTGAAAGGTTAGCACAACACTCCTACTTTTGTTACCTTGACAGTTATAGTGGTTTCTTTCAGGTTCCGATTCACCCGGACGATCAAGAGAAGACCACATTCACGTGCCCGTGGGGTACGTTTGCTTATAGGAGGATGCCATCTTCTCGGAGTATATTGAGGATATCATGGAGGTTTTTATGGATTACTTTTCAGTTTATGGTTCCTCATTTGACAATTGTCTTGCTAACCTTTCTCTTGTTTTGCAAAGGTATGAAGACACTAACCTAGTTCTTAATTGGGAGAAGTGTCAATTCATCATTAAGGAAGGCATTGTGCTAGGACACTTGATCTCGAATAGAGGGATCGAAGTTGACAAGGCTAAGATAGAGACTATAGAGAAACTTCCTCCTCCATCTTCGGTGAAGGGGATAAGAAGTTTCCTACGACATGTAGGTATTTATAGGAGATTCATCAAAGACTTCTCGAAAATTTCAAAACCGCTAACTAATCTATTGATGAAGGATGTTGTTTTTAACTTTTCGCAGGAATGTTTAGATGCTTTCTATAAGATTAGAGAAGCTCTCTTCTAAGCCCCGATAATCCAACATCCGGATTGGAATCTTCCATTCGAGGTTATGTGTGATGCGAGTGACTTAGCTGTTGGAGCGGTGCTTGGACAAAAGAAGGAAAGCCGCACTCATGACATCTACTATGCTAGCAAGACGCAAAACAAGCAAAGCTCAACTACGCCACAACTGAAAAAGAATTTTTAGCCGTTGTATATGCTTTTGAAAAGTGTCGTTCTTATCTTGTAGGAGTGAAGGTGATTGTATACAGGGACCACTCAGCAATACGGTATTTGCTCGCCAAGAAGGATGCCAAACCAAGGCTGATTAGATGGATTCTTCTTCTTCAAGAATTTGATCTATAGATTGGGGACAAGAAAGGTTCCGAAAATTCTGTAGCGGATCATCTAAGTCGTCTAACACACACCGACGGGGACGACCTACCCATTGATGACTCCTTCCCGGATGAGCACTTACACATCATGGAAGAGTGCATCGACAAGATTTCTTGAGGTAACGAACCTTGGTTTGCTGATTTTGTAAATTATTTGGTTTGCGAGGAAATACCTCCCGGACGATCCTATTCACAAAGAAAGAAGTTCTTTAGGGATGTCCGCCAATACCATTTTAATGAACCTCTACCCTTCAGGAGAGGTCCAGACGGCATCATTAGGAGATGTGTGCCGGAAGACGAAATGCAAAGTGTCATTCGTCATTGTCATTCACTTCCTTGTTGACGACACGCTAGTTCCCATAAAACTAGCCCTAAGGTAATGCAATCTGCATTCTTTTGGCCTACTTTATTTAAGGATGTGCAAACCTTTGTTTCTTGTTGTGATGCTTGTCAAAGAAAAGGAAATATCTCTAGGAGAAACGAGATGCCTCTTAACAACATTCAAGTGGTGGAAATCTTTGACGTTTGGGG
Organism: Fagopyrum esculentum; assembly: GCA_033239045.1. Lineage (NCBI taxonomy): Eukaryota > Viridiplantae > Streptophyta > Magnoliopsida > Caryophyllales > Polygonaceae > Fagopyrum > Fagopyrum esculentum. The sequence continues at coordinate 101,941,586 of BSUD01000002.1, read as the reverse complement.
AGTTGATTTCATGGGACCATTCCCATCATCTTGCGGAAACCAATACATACTTCTCGTTGTAGATTATGTTTCGAGATGGGTTGAAGATATTGCCTTACCAACTAATGATGCCATGGTTGTTATCAAGTTCTTTAATAGAACTATTTTCCCAAGGTTTGGGACACCACGAACCATCATTAGTGACGGAGGTTCACACTTCATAGCCCGACGATTCGAAGCTCTACTATCTAAGTATGGGGTGGCTCACAAGATCGCCACTCCCTACCATCCACAAACAAGTGGACAAGTAGAAATTTCGAATAGAGAGATTAAGGGCATCCTTGAGAAGATGGTGTCAAAGACAAGGAAAGATTGGTCTTTGAAGCTAGATGACGCATTATGGGCGTATAAGAAAGCTTATGAGGCTGTGAAGTGTTTGAACCTCTACTCTTCAAGATTGGTCTTTAAAAACTCCCATAGGTACAACACCATACAACCTTGAGTATGGGAAGTCTTGTCATCTCCCGGTAGAGCTGGAAAACAAGGCGTATGAGGCTGTGAAGTGGTTGAACTTCAGCATGCAAGAAGCGGGTAAGAAGCGCCTCTTAGACCTTAACGATCTATAAGAACTCCGCTTGAAGCTTCTGAGAACGCCAAAATTTACAAGGAAAGGGCGAAGCCTTGACATGCTGAGCATATCATCCCAAAAGACCTCAAAGAAGGAGATCAAGTTCTCCTCTTCAATTCTCGACTTCGACTCTTTCCACGTAAGCTTAAATCTCGTTGGACTGGACCTTATGTGATTAAACGTGTTTTTCCCTATGCGTAGTTGAAGTATGGGCTGGGAAGTGTGGAAGTTTCAAGGTGAATGGCCAACGACTTAAGAAGTACTCACCGGAGCTCCAAGCTGAGGAAATTGCTCTGATTGTCCTCAATTGAACATAGGAACGGTCTAGCTACGGACCCAAAACAAAGCGCTTCTTGGGAGGCAACCCAAGGTATTGCATTATCGTTTTTGTTTCTTTCTTTCTTTCTTAGGTTAGTTTAGGTTAAATGTCGTTTTTGTTTGTTTTTCCCTCGATACCTTCCGGTATGTTGTGTTATTGGATGTCAAGAATAAGGAATGAGCAAAGGACGGGAAGAAGAGTCGGGAAGAATGACGAAACTTGAATTTTTGGCACATATCAGAGAGTTCCACGGTTGTCCGTACAAAACCACGGCCTTGGAACACCCCGACTGGCCATAATTTTCCAAGTTTTTGACACAAATCAGAGAGTTCCACGGGTGTCCGTACAAAACCACGGCCGTGGAACACCCCGACTAGCCGTGGTTTTCCAAAATTTTACGGCCACTATATATTTCCCTCTCCTGCACAAGAACACACTTCTTCTCCTCCATCACGCCCAAAACCACACCCCAAACGCCGAATTCTTGCCCTCTCCCGTAATTCCTCATCCAGGGACCGATTTGAACGATTCTTCAACCAAAATTGAAACAAATTGAATTCTCTACAAGATCCAAGCAACAAACTGAGCAAACAATCAACATTAGGGAAGGATTTTGGATTTCTTCAAATCCAAAACCTAGGTTTTCTCTCTTTCTCTTCTTACTCGATTTTGTTCAATTTCCTTGAAATTTTCTGGGGGAACTGGACGAAATTGGAATTAGAAGTAGTTTAGGATTGAGTTTGCTAAATTTGCTATGAATTTGCTAAGTTTTTGAGGAATTTCAGAGATTCCACGGGTCCGTACAGTTCTACGACCGTGGTTTTGCTAGAACATACCGTGGTATTTTCTGTTTGCGAGAAAAGGTTTAGAAGGAAGTCAAGTAGAAATAAGAAACAGAAAGGTGATAGTTCCTCTTCTTCCCAACCCCCTCCTAGTGAACCACCATCACCACCCCCCCTAGAATCCCCACAATCCATGAGGATTATGAAAGGACCAAGAATAACATCACTAAGAGAGCGGTAATAGGACCTAGGTACCTTGTCTTAGAGGAGCTTGAAGAGCTGAATGTAGTGAATGACTTGACTAGGCTTTTGGATAGAGCTGGATTAATCATCTTATCCGCTATTAGGGAAGATGCTTATGAGGAGATCACAAGGGAGTTCATAACTTCCTTCGAGCATAGCACCGTTATCCGAATGGTGTCATTCAGGCTGATGGAGCGCAACTATGAGTTCTTTATAGTGCAGTTTGGAACCTTCTTTGGGTTTCATGAGAGTTTCAATGGAAGGTTTCTTGGGGGAGTGTATGCTGAAGACTTTTGGAGAGATATTGCTATGATTTATGCTTCCGAGGATCGTTGGCAACCGGCCGACACTAAGGCTAATTTCATATACCACTTAGCCTTAAAGATAGCCCCTAGAGTCCTATCGGAATGCCTCTTCCCTAGGACCGAAACACCACAAAAGATCAAGGCTGATGAACTCTTCATCCTCTATTGTATGCTTACGGGCCATCCTGTAGATTGTGCCACTTTACTTGCCTCTACCTTTAGTAAGGTGAAGAACAAAAAGGCCGGGAATATAGGTTATGGAGGTATGGTGACTCATATTGCCAACTAGCAGGGCATTGACTACTCCGCTTGCACCAGGATAGCTGCGAAACCCTTGGGTCTCAATGGACTTATGACTAGAGGCCTCATCTTTCCCCGTCACCGTGGTGCACCTACCGCCGCCATGCCTTTGGAGGAGAGAGGTGGTAGGGGCATTCCATGGCTTCCGGAGTACTCTCTCATGTTGGGCCGTCACAACTAGAAGGAGACTCTCTTACCGATGCATGCCAATAGATTAGTAGCTCCTCCATATGTGCCTGATGAGGTTCCAGCTGAGGATGATGAGGATGATGAGTAGATGGGAGGAGAAGATTATCAAGATGCAGGAGGGGCTGAGCATGACTTTGGCTCATTCCCGGACCAGCCGGCCGATTTTCCGGAGCCGCCTAGGAGATCTCTCTACCAGTCTAGACCTTCCGGTTCTTCTTCCTCACGCCGGGCTAGTGTGAGTGAGCGCCCGACATGGATGGAGACTCCACCTTCTTGGTATGGAAAACAACCATCTTGGATGGGAGCTCCACCTCCTTGGTATTATCATCCACCAATTACACCGACATCTATACAGCAGCAGCAACCGAAGTGGTTACAACAGCCTCTCGCTTGGAACGGACAGTAGCCGGCATGGGCGAGTGATCTTTCCAGGAGTGTGGGAGACTTGGAGATACACCAGCAAGCGCATGATGTGGAGCGGTAAGAGAACGCAAGGATCTTACGTGACGTGTACCGCCAACAGTTTGGGCGTCCCTTCAGCTCCTACTTCTTCCCATATCCGCCACCTCCTTCACAGTGATCTTGATGGATGCTTTGAGCCACTCTACCACCATTAGTGAGTTTTCTTTGTTTCTTTTCTTTTCTTTATTTTTCTTGAACATTGAGGACAATGTGTATGTGAAGTATGGGGTTGGGTGTGACTCTCGTTTGTAATAACTCGATACACTTTCTTGCTTTTACTTCCATGAACACTTGCATCTTTCAATTATTTGTCACACGTTTCATTATTGCATTGCATTGAAAAGCTTTGAAAAATCCATAAAAATTTTGAAAATTTTGAAAAATTATTGTGCTTATAAGATTAGAGATGATTTCTATGATGAATCTACTTGTGGAATGAGTTTTTGATGACATTTGTATACCTGAATCGAATTATGAATTGTGGAGAGATTGAGTATGTTGTTTATCCTTTCTTGCAAGGTTCATAATGTGAAAGTTTTATCTAAATCATATTGAGAAATGAAGGTTGAAATAACAATATAAGTTCTTATACTTCTTTATGAGATAATTAAGGCACCTCGATTTTCTTACTTCTTTCTTTGATCATTTAGCCCCTCAATGAAAATATTTGCCTCCTTTACCTATCCGGGATTTAGGAAGAGTTGATTTTGGCATTTTTGATGTGGGAGGGCCATGAAAGCAATTGTTTGAATTCAAAGTGTAGGAAAATAGGTTTGCGGAAGTCAATCATGATGATGAGTAACTCGGCACCCTTCACATAGCCGGGTATTTGTGTCTTGCCAAAGTCGGATTGAGCGATATTCCTAACGGATTATGGTATATGTATCAAGGGTTTGAGGCATCTCGAAATTGAGAAACGCCAATCTCCTAGGCTTCAGTTTTTGTGCACCGCTGTCCATATTTCCAAAAGTAAAGTCGAAAAGTTATGTGCAAAAAGAATTGAGCAAAACTCTAAATTGGTGGTTAGTTCAATTGGGGAAAAGAAAAGAGTTTGTGTTGTTCCTTTTTCCCGGATTCATACACCATATTCCCTTACAAGTTTTCCACCCTCTTCATATTCTTGACCTTACTTGAAAGTCCTTGAGACCATAAGAATGCTATTTGACTAGGTTATCTAAATTGAAGTTTCACATGTTTGATTTTGACAATGCTTGAAGGTTATGATGTTTGTCTTAAAGTTTAGGCAATTTATGATGTTTCCTTTGCTTTGCATATTTTGGTTTATGTGTATGAACGTTTTCAAGGATGAATGAAGCAAGATTTGGGGAAGATTTATTGATTAGAAGCACATTACCAAAAAGATTGTTTTGTTTTGTTTTGCATTCATATTTCATTCTACCTTATGTTCTAAGCTTTTGAAAACCTTGTTTGGGAAAAAGCTAGCAACAAGTATGGGGTATTTTGATAGCATGAAATATGACTATATTTTAGGTACTTGTTTTGATTATTTTTACCTCTTAGATGTGTACATGGATATGAGTTTGAAGCATTTATGAGCACTTTCACTTATTTTATCGATATAGAGATCTACACAAGCTTTGTTATGTTTATATGTGAATAAAGGCTTGAATTGGAGCTTAATGTGGAGGGATAGGAGTATTTTATCATACTAAATGTCAAGGAGATGCTTTGGAGAAGCTAAGGAAGGAGCATGATTGAAGAAATATGCAAAACAAAGCCTTTCACGAAGGCCAGAGAGTTCCACGACCTAAACCACGACCGTGGTTATGCATTGAGTTCATGGAGAGTGAATTTGGAGCACATCAGAGGATTCCATGCCCTAAACCACGGCCGTGGAATGTTTTACTAGGCCGTGATTTCCATGATGATGTGACGTGTCATATTTGCCACGTCAGCGACGGTTATTGGGCTTTTCTCGTTACCCTATTTCGCCCTATAAGACAGCTTGAGAAGAGAGTTTCGAGGACGTTTGCTTAGGGCTTCATTTTATCTTCGCTTACAGTTCTGTGCTTAGGGTTTCATACGCTTACATTTGACGGTTGATTGGAGATTTTGGATCGTGGCTTGAGAAAGACGCGATTTGAAGATTGTGTGCTTTAGGATTATCTTAGGGTTGACCTTTGGAGACGGATTGACACTCCGTTCATCGTTATTTCTTAAGATTGTTGTGAGGATTGCTATTCCCTATTCTGCATTCATTAAACACAATACTTTGTTGTTCGGATTTGAGATTGATTAGATTTTTATTGAGTTTTCGATTTTTTACATTTTCTCTTTCATATTTGATATTTGATTCAATGACAATGATTGTTGGCTAAAAACACTTTAGCGATTCTAAGGTGAAGGATTGATAGTTGTGGCTTAGATGATGATAGATCGATCGTAAACAGATTGGACCTTGAGAGTGTGAGAAACCTCGTCGACAGCCTTTTCCACGGTCTGTTCTTGAAAACCATAGTCGTGGTTCTTCAAGATCTAGCCGTTATTTCGTCTGTTTTACGACCTTTGCTTTGGCTTTAATCCAAAGTTAAAGATTTTCTTTAACCTAGCCTTGACTTGCCTTTTCTAGGTAGTAGTGAGACTCAACATCCTCTATTTCAGTTTCGAGTGTCATAACCTTAACTGTTTTAGTTTATCTTTGATTTCTTGGGTTTGAGCATGGATATTTGAGAGTAATTCTTGTCCTTAGATCCTTTCTATACTGCAGCCTCAACAACCTTTATAGAGAGTGTCCTTGGGTGAGATATATAGGGTTTTGGAACTTCACCGTACATAACCTTACATTAGTTATACCTTTGCAATCTCGACTCTGTCCTTATATCTATAGAATATCTTGAATCGATTGCCACAATTGGATACTTGGATCTTTAGGATTGCTGATTTCCCAATATTTGCAAAGCTGCTATACTTTATTCGCTCGATAATTTATGAACTGAATTTGATCCCCCAAATCCGTGAGTTCGATACTCTGGAATTCTTGTTTTACTACGCCGATTTGTACACTGCGGGTTCGCTTTGCTTTGATTTCAGTTTTATAAATTTAAGACTTTGACGCACACTTTGAGGCGAACACCAAGCTGAGTTGGATGAAGCTCGAGATCAGCTGAAGATGCGAGATGATGCTCTAGTTAAGGAGAGAGCAGTTGCACGTGCTAGAGAAGACGAACTACGGGCGAACATGTCTGAGATACAGGAGGTTGTTCTCTCCAAAAGGTGTGTGCAAACTTTAATATTTATAACACAAGAAGTATGCTTGAACAATATGCGAACCCGTAGTGTACGGATACATTGTAATAAAAGCAAGAATTTCAGGGGTCGATCACAAGGACTATGGTGAAACAAAGATCGGTAATTAGGTTGTCAAATAACTACCAACAACAAATTAAAGTAATCAAAGATGATATAAAAGTCAGATAAAAGAGAATGCGGATTCTGGAGATTTAAACATCCATTTGTGGTTCCGACTCAAGATCTCAAAAGATAACGTGGACACAAAGTTGAGGTTTGCAAAGAGAAGGTGTTTCTACGGTGGGGAAGTAGATCACCGGGTAAGTCTCACTACTCACTATCCCAAACCAAAGAACCTTTTACCGGGTAAGTCTCAAGGTAATAAGGAAAAGAACTATAATCTCAAACCAACACACCACCCAAGGGAATAGAATCAACCTTGACCGGGTAAATCTCAAGCTAACTCTCAAAGATGGAATGAAGGCACACTCAAACCCCAATAAAGGATTAACCTTAATTAGATACAATCATGATATTGGGTAAACAAGCAAAGGAATTACCGGGTAAGTCTCAGCCTAAGCTTGCGTTGAACCAGGAAAGGTATAATAAGGATAGGATTTGGGAAACAAAAACTCTTAACTCAAGATAAGGTTCAGGAAAGGTTCACCTCTTCAGTTAAATTACATCCCGGACGAGATGTTCAATGACTGACCGAGGTGTTCTATGGTTAAGGTAAAGACTCGAGCCTTCAGGGTCCTGCTGGAATTATGATCATTCTATAATCGTTTTTCCCACAACATTCAGCCAATCACACTAGAATCGCATAAAGAGTTTAGCCAACAATCATCATGATAACAATAATCAAATTTATAAGAAAGGAATCAATATTCAAACAAAAAAACCTTAACACAAAGGTCTCAATAACTGAATTAAACAAACAATCAACGTTCCTCAATCACAAATCAGAAAAGACAACAAAACCAAAAAGGCAAACTAAGAAGATCTTACAAATTTCCTTCAAAGCTAACTTCAACTAGATTCCTTCCTTCCTTGATCTTCAAACCTTCAAAACTTCCTTCAGAACTCTTCAGAAAATTGGTGATCCGAAAATCTGAGATTTCGTGATCCGAAGATGATCCGAATATGGTTGAATTGCAGAAAATCAAACCCTTTATATAGGAGAATTATCTTCCAAAGATAAAATATCTTAAATAGATAATTTTCTAGAAAATATATCCATATCTTCGAAAATATATTAGCCAAAAATATTATCTTCCTTCCAGAAATCAAACCAAAAATATGTGATATTCACTTTCCAAAAATAGAAGATCTTAGCCAAAAATAAAGATCTTGTCGGCGGTGAGGTGTTTGCCTCGGCCGGGACGCTCCTCAAGATCGCCTCGGTCGAGGTGGTATTGTAGCTGACCGAGGTGAATCTCAGCTGAAAGTGTAACTCTCTAATCTTGTCCGAAATCAATCCTCTAAATCATTTTCATGCTTCCTGAGATCTTCTTATAACTCCTCAATGCTCCAAAATGTAGCTCCAATGACTCCTTAGCTTCCTTAGCTCCATTTCGGTTCAAAACGTGCCATTTTCCCTACAATTACAATGAAACTAGGTGTAGATCTCGATTCCCGCAAAGGAAGACAAAACAACAATATAATCAAAGAATATACATCCATACATGTAGATTTATGAAGATAAAATGTCTAAACCAATCCCAAAATATAGACTATAATACATGCTATCAAAATACCCCATATTTGTCCCTTGCTTGTCTGCAAGCAAGATCCAAGGCTTAGATACAAGATAGAATGTATTATATGTCAGAAAGATCAATGAAAAACATTTCAAAACATTTTGGTGGGTGCTCACATCATAGATCACCCTAAGAGAATGCTTCATGGCAAATAAAATCAAGGTCTTCCAAAAGAGGTCAAGAAATGTGTCAGGGTGGGATGTATATAGGGTACTGCGGTGCTAGAATCCGGGAATAGGATCTTTCTTCACTTTCTTTGAATCACAACATCTTCCACCAATAAGCTTTGCTTATTTTACTTTACTTTTTTGGGATGCATGGACAGAGGTGCACAATAACCGAAGCCTAGGAGATCAGCAATCATCAATTTCTCGAGATGCCTCAAACCCTTGATGCACATACCATGACCCGTTAGGAATATCGCTCAATCCGACTTTGGCAAGACACAACAAATTGACTATGTGAATGGTGCCGAGTTACTCATCATCATGATTGACTTCCCCAAACCTAATTTTTTTTCTTTCTAACACTTTTAGCCAACATCTCAACTTGACTTTCACTTGCTTTTTTTCACTAACATCCAAATTCCCAGATAGGTGAAGGGAGGCAAATATGTATATGAGGGGATAAAGCATGGTCAAGAAGAAGAAGAGAAGAGAATGAATTGCCTTAATCATCCCAGGAAGAATGTGATAGAACTCATCGTGTGGTGTCAACCTTCAAATTCAACATAATTTTGATAAAAACAAAGTATTAAACATGCTAGAACGTCAAACAAATCATTTTTCAACTTAAACATATCATAAAACCTTTCGAGCATATAAAGATTTTAAAACCAATCTTCAAACATAATCATCATTGAGGTCATATCTAGAGAAGAAGCACAAAACGTTTCGAAAATCTTTCAGTTAAAGCCACCTCGGTCGAGGTGTTCTGGCATTATCCGAGGTGTTCAATCTCGATCGGCCATGAACGTCTCCGTCGAGGTCATAAAAAAAAATTTTCAAACCAGTTTTCGACATTTTTCTCAAACACAAACCTGTATGTATGCATGTAATGACAGATAAACACATAGAGCCAAGTAAAGTAGAATAAGATCATAATATCCGTGAGCCATACAAACCATACACACATAAGTCAAGTAAGATACATCCAAATACCCCATACTTGGAACACATTGTCCCAACGGGTCAAATATAAGTCTAAGGAATCAGAAAACTCACCGAACCTAGCTGAATTGCATAATAAATAAAAGAAAGCCGCAAAGCTCTAATCCTCGTCAGTTGGCGGTGGTGGATGTTGAATGTAAGGGTGTTGGGTCGGGTCGAATGGATGGCCCATCATCTGCTGGAACTGGATCTCCATCATCTGTCGCTGGTAATGTTGGCTCTCCCCTATCTGATCTGTCCATCCATCAGTGTGGTGGCGCTCATTAGCAAAGCGCTCATGAATGTCAACTGTAAGGGCTGCGTAGGCATCCACCATCTGGTCAGTGAGATCATCAATCCTCTGGTGCGCCTCGGGATCTCTGAATCGTCGGTGAGATTTAAGCTGAGGTTGTGGTGGTGGTGGTGCTACTGCTCACTCATCCGCTGTCGCCTCATCATCAAGGTCGACAATAGGAACACTAGGGCCGCCGGTATCAATACCGGTCTCCATGGTAGCTCATCCATCATTTCCCTCATCATCATCATCGTCAACTGCATCTCTAGCGTCATGCATGTAGGGAAATCAAGCAGCAGACCAGAATTGACGGTCAAAAAAAAAACTGAGATGACCACATAATCCCCTGTGGAGCAGTCATCTCCCATGGCATAGCAACGTAAGGCATGCCAAGGCCACGAGGAACGAGAATACGTCTCGTGATCATCTCCTGCAATCCTAGCGGCTTCGCAACCGCAACCACTATACAAGTTGATAGGTCCAATCCCATAGCAGTGGAGATGTGGGTCACCAACCCACCACAACAGATATCACCCTTTGACTTGCCCTTATTCTTGTGTAAATCATTTGCCAACATGGCAGCAAAGTCCGGCACACCTCTAGTCACCATACGAAATAGACTCAGCAGCTCCCCCTGATGGACCTTCTGGAGCGTCGCAATACGTGTAAGAAGTGTGTCACTGAAAATCCGGTAAGCAAGGCGGAAAGCAAGATGAAATATAATACGCTCCCGTGAATCTCCGGGCCTCCACCTGTCACTGTGGTCCGTCACATGGGCTATCTCGCCCTAGAAACTTTGAGCAACTGCTCAGGAAGGAAAATCAAAAACTCTAGGTGTAGGGAAACCAAAAATCTCCCTTAATTGATCCATAGGAACTACATAGTTCATGTTAAGGAGCCGGTACTTGATTCCTTGACGCCCTGGCACATAAGTAATTGAGCTAACAAACTCCAAGGTTGGCTATAGATAAGCCGACACTCTAATACCCATGAACTCCTCCACCCCAACCATGTAGATCATCTTCTTCAAGTCCTCCACCACATGGAGGTACTCGAAGGCATTAACATGAAGGAAGCGTGCGGAAACAATCGGACACCCGCAAATAGGATCATAGTCTTTCGGGTGTCGCTCGTGGATCACCGGAATAGCAAACTGAGAAGCAGAAGAAGGGGAAGACTGATGGGACCTGCTAGGCCTGTCCCTCAAGGCCAATTGACGATCAAATCTGTTGTTCATTTTTCTGACAAGAACACCTCGGTTGCCCCAAGAATACCTCGGCCGAGTCACAGTCAACTAGACCGAGGCGAAATGTTGTTCGATTGCACTCTCTGAATTTATAAGTTCTTTTCCCCCAAATACCTACCAAAACCTTCCTAAGGGGTACTTATATCCTTTTCAACAACAAACAATGGCAACCAAAGCCCGATCTGCTCGAAATCAATAAAAGAAGGAAGGAGTTAGGGTTTGGAACGAAATACCCCATATTTTGCAAATTAAAGCATTTTCGTTGCTTTTTGATGTGTGGAAACTGACTCTCTTACTTCATGCAGTGAAATCGAGACAAAAATCGTAAGAAACGAGTGAAAATTGAGAATTTGAGGGTTGGGGGTTGCCACGGTCGAGGCTGCTGTTGAGAGGGAAAAAGGTGAGAAGAGAGAGAAACCGTCTCGCCTTTTATATCCCTCACTGAATTTGATTCCACCTCGGTCGAGGTGGTCCCGACTGGTCCGAGGTGTTAGACTATATGTAAGACCTAGTCGTCTCGGTTGACAAAGAACATCTCGGTCGAGGTGTTGTGACAATAACCGATATGTGTCTCACTCAAGCTCCGTCTTCTCAATTTCTCGAACTTATGTCCTTCCAGTGTAGCTCCCGAGCTGTAATCTTTCCTTAAAAAGTACCTGGTTCCTGTCTAGAGGACGCAAAAACAAAACAAAGCAAACAATAAAAAACTAAGCTAGAAAAGGGAAAACAAAGCAATACCTTGGGTTGCCTCCCAATAAGCGCTTGGTTTATGGTCACTAGCTGGACTGTACATCATCATCAAACATGCTGGAAGGTGTCCTCACCCCATACTTCATCTTCATCATGGGGTGAAACAAAGGATTCCATCCAACGCTCAAACAAATGCAAGTGCTCATCGGGAAACAAATCATCTATGGGTAGGACATCCTTCTTTAGAAAGAAGGGAGGCAACTTGTAGAGGTGATCCACAACGGAATTCTTGGATGCCTTCTTATCGCGAATCTCTAGGTCAAACTCTTGAAGCAAGAGAATCCAACGAATGAGGCGCGGCTTTGCATCCTTCTTAGAAAGCAAGTAACGAATAGCTCCATGGTTAGTGTAAACAATAACTTTTGATCCCACTAAGTAAGAGCGAAATTCTCATAAGCATAAACAACTGCCAACAGCTCTTTTTCGGTGGTGGCGTAGTGTAGTTGAGCTTCGTCTAGCGTCTTCGAATAGCTCCATGGTTAGTGTAAACATCCTTCTTTTGGCCAAGTACCGCTCCTACGACCACATCAGTAGCATCACACATGATCTCAAAGGGCAAGGTCCAATCGGGAGGTTGAATGGTGGGAGTGGTGATCAACACTTACTTTATCCTGTAAAAAGCATCAAGGAATTCGTGCGAAAACTCAAAAATAGCATCCTTATTCAAAAGATTAGTGAGCGGTTTAGAGATTTTAGAAAAATCCTTGATGAACCTCCTATAGAAACCTGCATGTCCGAGAAAATTCCGCACACCCTTAACAGAACAAGTGGGAGGAAGTTTCTCAATATTTTTGATCTTAGCTCGATCGACCTCAATGCCTTGGTTGGAAACGAGGTATCCTAGAACAATTCCTTCACTAAACATAAAGTGACACTTCTCCCAATTCAAACCCAGATTAGTGTCTTCACAACATTGTAGCACTAGAGAAAGTTTAGCCAAACAGTTATCAAAAGAGGAACCATATACCGAAAAGTCATCCATGAATACCTCCATGATCTCCTCAATGTACTCGGAAAAGATAGCCATCATACAACGTTGAAAGGTAGCAGGTGCGTTACACAATCCGAATGGCATCCTCCTATAAGCTAATGTCCCCCATGGACAAGTGAAAGTGGTCTTCTCTTGATCATCCGGATGGATAGAAATCTGAAAGAAGCCACTATAACCATGTAGATAGCAAAAATGGGAGTGTTGAGGTAACAGTTCGAGCATTTGGTCGATGAAGCGAAGCGGAAAATGGTCCTTCCGACTGGCCACGTTCAGCTTCCTATAATCAATGCACATTCTCCAGCCCGTAACGGTCCTAGTTGGAATCAACTCGTTGTTCTTATTCGTCAAAACGGTCATCCCTCCTGTCTTGGGAACTAAATGCACCGGGCTCACCCATTTGCTATCAGATATGGGAATTTTGATACTTGCATCCAACAACTTTAGAATTTCTTTCTTCACAACCTCTTTGATGATCAGATTTAACCGTCTTTGAGGTTCCCATGAAGTATTATGATCGTCCTCCATTAGTATCTTATGCATGCTAAAAGAAGGTTTAATGCCAACAAGATCATCTATAGTATAACCCAAAGCCTTTCGATGTTTCCTCTGAACATGCATCAGTTTAGACAATTCGGATTCAAAAAGGGAAGCAATAATGATAACGGGATAAGTAGAATCCAGACCAAGGAAAGCATTCCTCAAGTGATTCGAAAGTGGTTTAAGCTCTACGATTGGAGGTGCTTTCTGAGATGGATTTGTGCCTTGTCATTCTAGTGAAGTGGACATAGATCTAAGAACTGGACTTTAAGAAGTCTCAGTTGACATCATCTCGCTTGCTACCTCGGTCGGTGTCCGAGGTGGGTGACCGAAATGTTCTTCAGATAAGGACGCCTCGCTTGGTCCAGGAAGTGCCTCGGTCGAGGTACTAGAAGTGGGACTAAAACCTAACTTGCTTTTCTTCTCCTAAATCAGTCTATCAAATCTACCTCCTAGATCTGCTTCCAATGCCTTTAAGCTCCGTATATCTGCATCAAAAGAGACATTTATACCTTCCTCCATTAAACAAAAACTAAGAACTCTTTCAAGAGGATCGTTAATAAAGATAGAGCTCACCAATTCTCTTGATTCTTCTTCATCATAGATGTTGAAGATGTCCTCCTCCAACGGCTCTTCCTTCATTGTAGCAAGCAATGGAAACTTCACATGATCAACATCAATGTTGAATTTCAACTTGGCGTTCTTACAATCCACGTTGCAACCTGAAGTTGCTAGAAATGGTCTCCCGAGAATGATAGGAATGGGATAATCTGCGGGAATGTCAAGTACAACAAAGTCTATAGGTATGTAGAAATTACCTAACTTGATGGGAACGTCCTCCAAAATAGCCACGGGACGGGTAATGGTACGATCCGCCATGTATAGCGTCATCTTCACCGGATTGGGCTCTCCAAGTCCGACTTTCTCACAAAGCTCCAGCGGGATGAAACTCACACTGGCTCTTAGATCACATAATACATCATACGTTACATTCCCAACTTGAATAGGAATGCAAAATGAACCGGATCCTTCAATTTTGGTGGCATCTTCTCCTTCATGATTTGAATGAGCTCCGATGACTTAGATGTCATCCTTACTTCCCCAAAATACTCTAGCTTCCTCTTCGTTGATAGAATCTCTTTCAGAAACTTCCCATAGGCGGGCATCCCTAGAATGACATCAAAGAAAGGAATGTTAATATGTAGTTTATTCATTAGGTCTAGAAGCTTACCAAAATGCTTGTCTAGATGTGCCCTCACCCTTGATTGAGGGAATGGAAGTGTGGTTTATAAGGAGGAGGTGGAACATAAACTTGAAATTTATCTTTCACTTTCTGGGGCTCCATCTCGGTTGGCAACTAGACCGATGTGTTCATGTGGTCGTTGCTCGACCAAGGTACTGGATCTGCAGTCTTCAATCCAGTGCGTGTTGTTATTGCCATAATCTGTCTTTTAGGGTTGCTCTCTGACCTTATTGGGAGCTTCCCTGGATCTCTTGACGCTTCATTCGCCTTATTGAGAAATTGTTGCTCTAAGGCTTTTTGTGCCCTCGAAAATGAATTCATCGATGTCTCCATAGCGTTGAGCTTGATCAATATTGGCTCCAGCACAACATTTTTCCTTTGGTGGCTGGGACGAACTTTATGCAGGCTCTTGGCTTCTCGATGGAGTAGAAAAAGAAGAGGGGGTGTTAAGAGCATTATTAGCATGAGAATAAGTATTAACGGAATTTTGTTGAATAGATCACCAATTGTTGTTGTTGGAGTTTCTGTTGTTGTTGTAATTGTTGTTCCACGGCCCTTGATAGTAGTTTCTCCATTGTTATCCTCCGTCTTGCTCCTTCTTCGTTTGAGCCACTAAAAGCTCCTTCAATGCTTTTAATTCATTGCTAAGAGAGGTGAGTTGAGCTCCATTTGATGATGTGTCCTGGAAGCTAACTCTCCTTGCTCCATCTTGAGTTCTTTGATTGGAGGACTTCTCCATGTGTAAAGCTTACTTTTCAATGAAATCCCAAGCATCATCTACTTGCATATCCATGAAGGTGCCGGCGGAAAGTAATTGGAGCTCATCTATTTGCATATCCATGAAGGTGCCGGCGAAAAGTAATTGGAGCTTGAATTGAGTATCTCCATCCAAACCCTTGAAGTAAATTTCCAGCAACTCCATCTTTGGAATCTCATGATGTGGGCAATTGAACAGAAGATCCTTAAATCTCTCCCATGACTTGGACAAACTTTCCTTGTCCTTCATAATAAAATCATTGATCTTTCCCCTCAATTCAGCGGTCTTAGAAGGGGGAAAGAACTTAGTAAGAAACTCCGTCAGCATCTTTTCCCAAGTGTTGATTTTTCCACCCGGAAGAGCTTGATACCAAGCAAGCGCCTTGTCATTCAAGGAGAAATAGAAAGGCCTCAACTTGTAGTTGTTATTCTCCACTCTTGATGGTCTTAAAGTCTCCATCAAAATCTCATAATTTTGTAAATGCTGATGTGGAGACTCTCTCTCCAAACCTCCAAATTGACATTGTCGGATCATGGTTAGAACTTGAGGTCTAAGTTCATAATCATGCTCAGCTGGATCACCAAGGTTGACTCCTGGACACCTGACTTGCTGATTAGGGTCAATCTTTTGTCCTAGGGTTCGTGGAACTCCAGCAAAAAGAACATCTCGGACTAGCATCCGCGGTGGTGGGTGTATCTCGGCCGGGGCAACTAGGACTAGGTCTTGCCTCGGTCGATGATCTGGGATCAGTCGAGGCAGAAACTGGGCCCTTAGAGCGGCCATATTTGCTTCAATTCCTTCAATTCTTGCGCGAGTCTCATCTTTCTCTCGCTGCAGTTCTTCCTTACTAAGGCGTAGCTATTCCAATGCCTCCTTCAATCCGGTTTCAAGATCGCAAATGTCTTGATCGGCCATCTTAGCTTCTTTCAATCTTCTCTTGTAAGTCTTTTCCGGTTCGGGATCGTACGGAACGTTTTCCTTTCCAGCACGAGTTCTTTGCATAAACCTAAGGAAAGATCCTGCGAAAACACTCAAGTAAAGTGGTCAAAAGCAACAAGGGCAATAGCCCCGAAAGACAACCGAAATCGAACTTCGTCTAGACCAAGTCCCCGGTAACGTCGCCAAAAACTTGTTCGCTCCAAAAGGTGTGTGAAAGCTTTAATATTTATAACCCAAGAAGTATGCTTGAACAATATGCCAACCCGCAGTGTACGGATCAGTTGTAATAAAAGAAAGAATTCCATGGGTCGATCATAGGGACTATAGTGAAACAAAGATCGGTAATCAAGTTGTCAACTAACTACTAACAACAAATTAAAGCAATAAAAAATAATATAAAAGTCAAATATAAGTGAATGCAGATTCTAGAGATTAAAGCATCAAGTTGTGGTTCCGACTCAAGATCTCAAAAGATAACGTGGACAAAGCTGAGGTTTGCTAAGAGAAGGTGTTTGTAACGTGGAAATAGATCACCGGGTAAGTCTCACTACTCACTATCCCAAACAAAAGATCCTTTTACCGGGTAAGTCTCAAGGTACTAAAGAAAGGAACTATAATCTCAAACCAACACACCACCCAAGGGAATAGAATCAACCTTTACCGGGTAAGTCTCAGCCTAACTCTCAAAGATGGAATGAATGCACACTCAAACCCCAATAAAGGATAAACCTTTATTACCTACACTCGTGATCTTGGGTAAACAAGCAAAGGAATTACTGGGTAAGTCTCATTCAACGCTTGCGTTGAACCAGGAAAGGTATAATAAGGATAGGATTTGGCAAACACAAACTCTTAACTCAAAGAAGGTTCCGGAAAGGTTCACCTCGTTCAGTTAAAATCCATTCCGGCCGAGATGTTTAATGACTAACCGAGGTGTTCTACGGTTAAGGTAAAGACTCGAGCTTTCAGGGTCCTACAGGAATTAAGATCATTATATCATCGTCTTTCCCACAAATTTCAGGCAATCACCCTAGAATCGCATAAAGAACTTAGCTAACAATCATCATGATAACAATAATCAAATTTATAAGAAAGGAATCAATATTCAAACAAGAAAACCTTAACACAAAGGTCTCAATAACTGAATCAAACAAACAATCAGCGTTTTTCAATCACAAATCAGAAAAGACAACAAAACCAAAAAGCCAAACTAAGAAGATATTACAAACTTTCTTCAAAGCCAACTTCAACTAGAGGATTAATTTTGGACCAGATTAGAGAGGTCGTACGGCTGCTACGTGAAGAACAAGGAGGCAATTCTAGAGTTGCACTTGATCCACGGGGACCCGTTATTGTGCCACCACCTGCACCTCGCTTTCCAGCGAGGATTAAGAGAGTTGAACAGTTTTTGGAGGAGCCGCAAACACTTGGTCAAAGGATAGATTCCGTTAAAAAGCCCGATGTCCAGGCGTTAACTTAGGTGATCCGGCTGAACATGAGTACGAGCTTTGACATCAAGTTCTTACAATGATCCGACAAAGTCAGTTTGGAGGATTAGAGGGAGGATATCCACATCAACACTTACAAAGTTATGAGATTCTCATGGAGACGTTGAGACCTTCAAGATAAGAGAGTTTGAACAGTTTTTTTTTTCCTTGAAGGATAAAGCGCTTGCTTGGTATCAATCACATCCATCCGGAAGGGTTATTACTTGTGAGGAGATGATTACGGAGTTCCTTACCAAGTTCATTCCGCCATCAAATACAGCGGAGTTGACAGGTAAAATTAATGCATTTGTGATGAGAAGTAATGAAAGTCTATTTAATCATGAGAGAGATTCAAAGACCTTTTGTTGGATTTCCCTCATCATGGGATTCAAAACATGAGGTACTGAAAATTTATTTCAAGGGTTTGGATGATGAAACTCAATTCAAACAACAATCCCTTTCTGCTGGGATGTTCGTGGATAAGAGAGTTGATGATGCATGGGATGTTCCCTCATCATGGGATTCCAAAACTTGGCTATGTGGGAAGAGGAAATCATCAAGGGAATAGGAACAACAACTACAACAACAATAACAACAACCGGAACTACAACTATATGAGATCCAATCAAAACAATTCCGGTAACCATTATTCCCATGCTGAAAATGATCTAACTCTACCTACTTCTTCTACTTTTATTCCATTGAAGAGTCAAGAACCATCTTCACGTTCAAGTCAGCCACCCAAGGATAAGTTGGAAGCAATGATTGAAACTATGATGGAAAATCTGAATGGGTTGGAGAATTCGGTTAATTTTATTTCTAAAGTACAAAATCCTTGGAAAATCAAGTGTTTAGCAAGGCCGGAGAAGTTCCTAGAGATCAAGGAAAGCTTCCTTGAAGGACGGAGAATAATCCAAAAGGCCAAGTGATGGCGATTACCACAAGGAGTTGTGTGAAGACTACAGATCTTACACCTTGGACGGACGACAAGCGCAAGCAGCTCATTTCGGTCGAGGTACCAGCTGAGAAAGAAAAGGAGAAGGACGAGATCTACGTACCTCCTCCACGTTACAAGCCTCCATTACCGTTCCAACGATCTAGAGCGAGAGCGCGTCTAGACAAGCATTTTGGTAAATTTATAGACCTTATGAGTAAGCTACATATTAACATATCTTTCATTGATGCAATTTTAGGTATGCCCGTCTATGCGAAGTTCTTAAAGGAGATCCTCTCTAACAAGAGGATATTAGAGTTTGGTGAAGTGAAGATGTCTCCTAAATTATCAGAACTCATCAAGATGATGATGGAGAACATGACACCTAAGCTGCGGGAACCGGTATCGTTTTGAATCCCCATTGGAGTTAGAGAGATCGAACACGATGCACTTTGTGATCTAGTAGAGAGTGTGAGCATCATTCCTCTTGCTTTATGTGAGAAATTCGGGTTGGGAGAGCCTAAGCCGGAGAAGATAACATTGTATATGGCGGATTTATCCATCACTGGACCCGTTGGAATATTGGAAGGCATTCCCGTAGAGCTTGGTAAGTTTTCCATTCTTATAGATTTTGTGGTATTGGACATTCCTGCAGATTATCAAATCCCAATCATCATTGGAAGACCGTTTCTTTCAACTTTCAGTTCCTTGGTGGATTGCAAAAACGCCAAATTGTCTTTCAAGATAGGAGAAGAGTGTGTCGAGTTTATACTCTCAGCGATGATCAAAGAACAAGCCATGGGAGAAGATATCTTCAACATCGATGATAAGGAAGAATCAAGAGAGATAGTGAGTTCCATTTTGCTCAAGGATCCACTCCAAAAGGTCATAAGTATAAGCATTAGGAGGGAGGGAGTAGAAGAGGATTGCGATCCCGAAGTTCGAGCTTTGAAAGAGCTATAGGAAGAGCCAAAAGAAGAATTGGAAGAGTTAAAAGATGGCTCGGAAATTACCCAAAATCTCGGTCAAGGACATATTTCCACGGGTGAGATTTTAATTGAATCACCCGTGGAAACCTATGTCGAGAGCCACCTCGACTAAAATCTCAGCCGAGATTTTCTAGTCCAGGCTATGGAATCTGAAAACTCCAAGACTCCTCCAAAACTCCTTGAAAGCATTCCCGGACATCTCCATACCCCTTCTACAGCCTTGGAAGCATACGGAGACACTTCGGAAGGCCGCAACACCCAAACAAAGGCACCTCCTACCATGGAGTTGAAACCACTTCCCAATCACATAAGGTACGCTTTTCTTGGACCAAACACTAGATATCCGGTCATAGTTAGTGCTAACTTAACTAATGTTGAGCATGATAGGCTTATGAATGAATTGAGATTACATAAGAAAGCCTTAGGATACACCATTGATGATCTAGTAGGCATCAAACCTTCATTGTGCAAGCATAAGATCTTAATGGAGGATGACCATAAGCCTTCACGGGAACCTCAAGGACGGTAAAAGCCGATCATGAAAGAGGTTGTGAAGAAGGAAATCCTCAAATTGCTTGATGCAGGTATAATCTTTCCAATTTTTGACAGCAAGTGGGTAAGCCCCGCCCATGTAGTACCAAAGAAAGGGGGAATGACCGTTGTAACTGACAAAAACAACGAGTTAATCCCCACAAGAACAGTAACCGGACTGAGAATGTGCATTGACTACATGAAACTGAACGTTGCAACGAGGAAGAATCACTTCCATCTTCCTTTCGTCGATCAAATGCTAGAGTGATTGGCACAACATTCACATTTTTGCTATCTACATGGATATATTGGGTTCTTCCAAATTTCCATCCATCCAGAAGATCAAGAGACGATCACCTTTACGTTCCCTTGCGGTACGTTTTCTTACATAAGAATGTCGTTCGGAATGTGCAATGCACCAACCACCTTTTAAAGGTGCATGATGGCAATATTTTCCAAATATATCGAAAACACCCATGGAGGTTTCTATGGATGACTTCTCTATTTATGGTTCTTCTTTTGATGACTGTATTACTAACCTTTCTTAGTTATTCAAATATGTGAAGACACTAACCTTGTGTTAATTTGGGAAAAATGTCATTTATGGTTAATGAAGGAATTGTTCTAGGACACTTGGTCTCAAACCGCGGCATCAAGGTTGACAGAGTTAAAAATAGAGACCATAGAGCAGCTACCTCCACCATCATCGGTGAAAGAGGGTAAGTAGTTTTCTTGGTCATGCCGGATTCTATAGAAGGTTTATTAAAGACTTTTCTAAAATTGCTAAACCATTAACTAACCTACTAATGAAGGATGTAGTCTTTGAGCTTTCGAAGGAATGTTTAGATGCCTTTTTCAATTTCAAAGAAGGTCCAATTTCAGCGCCAGTCATTCAACTGCCGGATTGGAATCTCACATTCGAGGCCATGTGCGATGCAAGTGATGTAGCCGTAGGAGCATTACTCGGACATAAAAGGATGGATGCACTCATGCCATCTACTATGATAGCAAGATGCTAGACGAGGCTCAACTAAACTACACTACAACGGAGAAGGAACTTCTTGCGGTATTATATGCTTTTGAGAAATTTTGTTCCTACCTCGTAGGTGTGGAAGGGATAGTCTACACCGAACACGCATCAACACAGTATCTGCTCACCAAGAAGGATGCAAACCCGAGCCTTATTAAATGGATTCTCCTCCTTCAAGAGTTTGATCTAGAGATCCGGGACAAGAAAGGGTCCGAGAACTCCGTGGAGGATAATCTAGGCAACCTTCCCCAAGTCACATGCACAAAAGATGACCTACCAATAGATGGTTCCTTCCAAAATGAGTAGCTGCACAAGATTGAGGAGTGCCTTCATCACATTTCTAGTGGTAACGAACCTTGGTTTGTTGATATTGTAAATTATTTGGTTTGTCAAGAAATACCTCCCGGACTATCCTACACTCAAAGTAAGAATATCTTCAAGGAAGTCCGGCATTATTATTGGAACGAACCTCTACTCTTCGAGAGGTCTAGATGGCATAATCAGAAGATGTATCCCGGAAGACGAAGTGGAAAGCGTCATCCGCCATTGACATTCATTACCTTGTGGAGAACATGCTAGTTCCCACAAAACATGTGTTAAGGTACTTCATTCCGGTTTCTTTTGGCCTATTTTATTCAAAGATGTGCAAAACTTTGTTGTTTGTTACGATGCTTGCCAAATGATAGAAAATATATCGAGGGGGAACGAGATGCCTCTAAACCACATTTAAGAGGTGGAAGTCTTCGATGTATGGGGTGTGAACTTCATGGTAACGTTTCCATACTCTTGTGATAACAAATACATACTTCTAGCTGTAGATTATGTTTCAAGATGGGTTGAAGCGATTGTTTCTCCCAGTAATGATGCTATGGTGGTAGTGAAGTTCTTTAATAGAACGATCTTCCCAAGGTTTGGGACGCTCCGAACCATCATTAGTGGGACGAACTTCACAGCTAGTAAATTTGAAACTCTATTACCTAAGTATGAGGTAACCCACAAGATTGCTACTCGCAACCATCCTCAAACAAGCGGGAAAGTTGAAATCTCGAATAGAAAAATTAAAGGGATTCTAGAGAAGACATGTCTAGAACAAGGAAGGATTGGTCACTAAAGCTGGATGATGCGCTTTGGGCGTATAGGACGCTTTCAAGACTCCAACAGGCACTACACCATACAATCTTGTATATGCGAAGTCTTGTCATCTTCCGGTTAAGTTTGAGCACAATGCTTATCGGGCAATCAAATGGCTCAACTTTGACATCAATGCAGCTAGAGAAAAACGTCTTCTAGACGTGAATGAGCTAGAGGAAATCCGTTTGAATGCATATGAGAATGCACGGATTTACAAGGAAAAGACAAAGAGGTGACATGATAAGCACATAATTCCAAATGATTTGAAAGAAGGAGATCTTTTTCGTCTCTTCAATTCTCGACTCCAGCTATTTCCGGGTAAGTTGAAATCCCGTGGGACAAGACCATATGTAATTAAACATGTTTTCTTCTTTCTTTCTTTTTTTTGTTGGTTCTTTTCTGGTTTTCTTGTGTCTTTGGATGTGAGGAACTAGATAATCTCTAAAATGACTCAAAAGCACAAAACCAAGTCATGTTGTCAATTCTGGACGAAAAGAGGAAAATCTCGGTGAAGTACAGTTTTCCACGGGCAAGATTTTTAATTTCTACCCGTGGAATACCATGTCCATAGCAATTTTCTATTAAATCTCGGTCTGGGCACATCCGTGGTTAAAATCTCGGCCGAGATTTCTGAAAATTTTGCGAGAGTATAAAAGGAACACTTCACCAACTGCCAAAAATTTTTCAGCCCCAAATCCACGCCTTAACCCGACGAAACAACCAACGACTTCCCTCGGTCCGCAAATCCTCGTTTCTTCATTGTTTTGCTCGATTCTTCCTCCAAAACTCAAGAATTCTTCGTCCCGTTGAAGATTCCTAGCAAAAAAAACGCAGAAATTCAGAGAATTCAGGCGCATTTGGATTTTTCAATCCAAACGCTAGGTTTTCTTCCCTACCTTTCGTCTTGGCATGTTTTGTGCTTATTTGTTTGAGGATTTGTTATAGAACTGATTGAAATTGGCATAGGACAATAGTAGGAAGGTTGTTTGAATAGAAAACTTTGCAAAATCATCAATTTCGTGCAAAAACACAAAAAATCTCGGATTCTACGAGGAATCTGGCCCGATATTTGCCAAGAACAACCCGGGATTTTGCTCTGAGATAGATGGTCAACGTAGATCAGGCATGCAAGTGTTTCAACGGTATGTTCTTCCTCTTCTCAAAAAGCACCACCACCTCTCCTGACTCCCGAACTGCCTCGCATCCTGAGAGCAACAAGGAAAGGTACGATCGCATCCAATCTTGCACTATAGTTTCTCCTAGATATCTTGTGTTTCAAGAACTAGAATGTATGAATGTGTTTGCTGATTTTATTTGGATGATTGAGAGCGTTAGTCTAGGAAGATATAGTTAGCATTCATGAGAATGCTTGTGAGGAGTTGACTATGGAGTTTTTGAGTTCATTTTATCATGATGCAGGAGAGAGGACCTTTAAATTTAGATTGATGAACCAAAATTTTTGCATCTATATTCTGCAATTTGGGAGGATGTTTTTTTTGGGAAACAATGAATAGAACTTTCCCTAGGAAAACTCGTCCTAGTGCTTTTTGGGATAGCATAGCTATGGTGGGTTCAGAGAATGATAGACGGCATGTAACAACCCGAATCCGCGGGACTCGGGATGTCACATTGGGCTAGGATCTCACAATGGATCCTGACCCTAGCCTGACAACAAGTTCACCGGACCTTACAATATGGCACTGACAGATATGAAAACAAATACATAAAACTGTACATCCCAAAAGGTAAGACCACATAACCGAGTACAAACATCACACCTCACGCAGGAGGTAACAAAAGACCAACCTCACATAGGAGGGAAAAGATAAAAAAACCCAAAAGCCCACAACAACCTATGTACGAGACGTCCTCGGCCTGCCCTTCTGCTAGATCACCCAGCAGCATGCCTATCTTGTAGGGCATCTACAACATGGTAATAACCATTGCCTATCCATACACATATATAGAGTAATGCATAAGCACAATCACACATAGGGAAAGATAAACATATCAGCATGCTTTCACTCATTTACCCATTTATTGATCTCAATATAATGGTAATTCACTCAAATCATATAGGTATAGTATATATGAAACTAGGTGACACGAGGAACGGTACATCCTCGCCTCTGAGCCTGCTAGCCAGCCGTACTAGTATCGGTCACACAATCCGTGTACCCTATGGGAGTGGATTTCGCCCTTCCTGTAAACCGGTCTGGCTTGACATCACAAAACCTCCCAGACTCCTCAGCGGGATGAAAGGGAAAGGTTATCACAGCCACGCAGTGGGGCAATCAATAAAACATAGGTCGGTAAATACGACGTCATATGCTATCATAGCAAACATATAAGACACACACCACTCATGCAAACACCCAATATAAGGATGGCAGCTAAGTAAGTCCTACGGACTTACCTCAACCTCGTATAAAGCTCAACCACAACTGGATAACCTCAACACTGGAGGGACAACACAACCTATAGACAAGGCATAAAGAGATGTCACATCTCTTATCAAACAAAGGGTCACATCTAGACCCAAAGGGATCCATAGGGATCATATACATCCTATAACCTCGAATAACATGCTAAACCTAAAAGCCACATCAGGGCATAAATCCAACTCATGATATCATCACCAAATAAAATCCCATAATTACCAGAATAATATAAGGAGCATAAATGGAAATTCCAATTATCCATTTTAACCAACTCAAGGTCAATTTATACTAACCCGCAATACGGAAAACAAATAAATTCATAACTTATTCGTTACTAACCCGATATACGAACCGGAAGAAGATCCAAACTCCTAGCGATACGGGGAGTAAGAGTGCGGTATGAAACCTTACATTTGATGACTTGCGGTGGTCCGTCGGCGTTCCGATAGCGGTAAACGAAAGTTTAACCAAAAAGCTAGCAAACGGGAAATAAGTTTGTACCACGTTGAAGAGAACAAGGTAAGGGACTCGTTGGTACAAACGGATCTGAAAATGGATCAAGGATGAAAGGTGTATCGAAGAATGAAGTTTGTGCGGTGTTACGTTCTTCGCTCTCGCTTTTCTTCCTCTGCAATTGAAATGAAAGTGAAGGTTGGTGATGAGGATGACACAACACCTTCTTATGTATAACTTATACATATAATAAGATTTGTAAAAAAAAAGGAGGAGCACTAGCCGCCTTTCTTCATCTCAAATATATATATATATATATATATATATATATATATATATATATATATATATATATATATATATATATATATATATATATATATATATAACGTTTGCCCAAAACGTTTAATTAAAACGCGGTTATATTTTCCGCTCTTCAAATTTTATCAAATTGGAATATCAAATCTGTAATATTATCGGGATAATTTATCCATAACTATCTCGTAAAATGGGCATTCCTAAGCCACATTTCTTATCCGCTGAGAATCGGAATAGTGACTCTTTTATTCGTTTCGTCTTTTTATATTATTTCACATTTAGGACATATTCGATGTTCCGATCATTTCTCTCAACTGCAACTTTATTTATTGGAGCTCTCAAATTCTCTAAATAACACCGGTTGTTACAGCATATCCCCCTAAAAACAAGTTTCGTCCCGAAACTTGAACAAACCCAAATCCTCTCGGACCCATATGCCGAGGTATAACACTCACTCTATCGGGGGTATCACATCTCCGTTCAAAAAGGTCACAACCTATAACAAATCTATAACCTCAACATCAACATGGAGGAATCATCCACTCTAGAAAGCAGGGCCATAACGCTACCCAAGGTATAGAGGAATCACATCTCTCGCTATACCACATCATAGGGAATAGAGGAAGCACATCTCTAGCCAACCATAAATATATACATCGTATGGAGGAATCACATCTCCACTGAACTATGTGCATCAAAGTAGCATGGAGGAAAGAACCATCTCCAACTGAATCCTAATCACACTCAAATAGCATTGAGGAAAGAACCATCTCCAACTACAAATACACATCATACTAGCATAACAAGATCTAACAAGATCATAAAGCATATCACAGCTAGCATGGAATAAACATATCAAGGCATGTAAGCATATAAACATATAATCACATACTCACCAAGATAGTACTAAGATCTACTCATCGACCCTAGGTGCATCTATCTCAGCATAAAACTCTGGATAGTTCCTCTGGATACTATCCTCAGTCTCCCATGTAGCCTCCTCAGGTCCACGTCTCGACCACTGTATCATCATCATAGGAACGTCGTTCGAACGTAGGCCTCTCACACCTCGCTCTAGGACTGCAATAGGATGCTCAGCAAAGGTGTGGTCTGGCTCCACCACCAAATCATCATAACTCACAATGTGCCGCGGATCTGGTATGTACTCTCTCAGCTGAGACACATGGAACACAGGGTGAACACCCTCTAATCTCGGAGGCAAAGCTAATATGTAGGCTGCTCTCCCAACTCTGTCTAGAATCTCAAAAGGACCGACATATCGGGGAGTCAACTTCCCCTTTATGTCAAAACGTCTGACGCCACGTGTCGGGGATACTCTCAACCAGACATGAGACCCTACTCTGAACTCTAGAGGCCGATGCCTCTTGTCTGTATATGACTTCTGGCGACTCTGTGCAGTCAACATCCTCTCTCTAATCAGCGCTACTCGAGCCATATCATCCTCAATCTGCTCTGGCGCTATCCCACTGATACTGCTAGGCTCATCCCAGCATAAAGGTGTACGGCACCTACGTCCATACAGTGCCTCATAGGGAGCCATCCCAATAGATGCATGCCAGCTGTTGTTGTATGAGAACTCAACAAGTGGGAGGTAGTCAGACCATCCCTATCCCCAATCCAACACACAAGCTCGCAGCATATCCTCCAAAGTCTGGATAGTCCTCTCTGACTGTCCATCAGTCTGGGGGTGAAACGCAGTCGTGAAGTGCAGACTCGTTCCCAAAGCAGTCTGAATCTGCTGCCAGAACCTCGAGGTGAATCGCCCATCTCGATCAGAGACGATTGTCCTCGGTACACCATGGAGTCTCACTATTTGTCTAGTGTACTCCTCAGCTAATCTACTCACAGGCCACGTCTCTCTAATAGGAATGAAACGTGCCGTCTTCGTCAGTCTATCAACAACAACTCAAATGGCATCAAAACTCCTACTAGGTCTCAGTCCCGTCACAAAGTCCATTGAGACGTCCTCCCACTTCCACTGCGGTACTGGTAGTGGATAGAGCTCACCTCCAGGTCTACAATGCTCTATCTTGACCTGCTGACAGGTCGCACACTGAGCTACAAATCTAGCTACATCGGGCTTCAGCCCTCCCCACCAATATGAATGTCTCACATCATGGTACATCTTACTCGTACTTGGATGTACAGAGTAAGGTGTACTGTGAGCCTCCTGTAAGATCCTCTGTCTCAACTCTGCATCAACAGGAACACAAATGCGATCATGTCGCCTCATCACTCCATCAGCTCCAATGGAAAACTGTGGTGCCTCTCCACGAGACATCCTCTCTCTAATCCTCATAAAGGTAGGGCAGGTCCCCTGCTTCTGTTAGATCTCATCCAACAGACCAGGTAAAACCTCTAAGGCATACAACTGGGCATCCTCATCAAGAAACTGGATGTCCATCTCTAGCCAAGCTAGATCTCTCTAAAGCTGAGGCTGTACAGTCAATCTTGCAATCGCCTTCTCTCGAGGCATCTTCCTGCTCAAGGCGTCAGCAACCGCGTTCGCCTTTCCAAGATGATACAAAATCTCAAGGTCAAACTCCTTGATCAACTCAAGCCATCGACGCTGGCGGTTGTTCAACTCCCGCTGCGTGAAAATATACTTCAGACTCTTATGGTCTGTGAAGATCTGACATGTAGCACCATACAAGTAATGTCTCCAGATCTTCAAAGCATGCACTACCGCTGCTAACTCCAAATCATGAGTCGGGTAGTTCTCCTCATACGTCTTCAACTGTCGAGACGCATATGCAATCACTCTACCTCTCTGCATCAACACACATCCCAAGCCTAGCTTGGAAGCATCACTGTAGACCACAAAATCATCAGATCCCTCTGGCTGTGCCAAGACAGGAGCAGAAGTCAAACGCCTCTTCAAATCCTCAAAGCTCTGAGCACACTGGTCGGTCCACGCAAACCTGGTAGTCTTCCTCAGAAGACTCGTTAGTGGACGGGCAATCACAGAAAAACCCTCCACAAAGCGTCTATAGTAACCGGCTAGGCCAAGAAAGCTACGCACTTCCTTGACGTTCGTCGGTGTCGTCCATGCAGCAACAGACTCGATCTTCGCCGGGTCAACCATAACCCCATCGGCAGAGACGATGTGTCCAAGGAAAGCAACCTCAGACATCCAGAACTCACACATAGAGAGCTTAGCGTACAACTCTCTATCCCTCAAAACCTGCAAAACCGTCCTCAGATGACCGGTATGCTCCTCTCTACTACGAGAGTACACTAAAATATCATCAATAAAGACCACCACAAACTGATCAAGGAAGTGGATGAATATACTGTTCATCAACTCCATAAATACTATTGGGGCATTCATCAGCCCAAATGGCATCACTACAAACTCGTAGTGTCCATAACGGGTACAAAATGCCGTCCTGTGTACGTCTTGCTCTCTCACGCTCAACTGGTGATATCCCGAGGGCAAATCTATCCGGGAGAAAACTGTAGCTCCCTGAAGCTGATCAAGTAGATCGTCAATACGAGGCAATGGATACCTGTTCTTGACGGTCACCTTGTTCAACTCTCTGTAATCTATGCATAACCTCAGAGATCCGTCCTTCTTCCGCACGAAGAGGACAGGTGCACCCCATGGTGAAACACTAGGGCGTATGAAGCCCTTCTCAGCCAACTCCTCGAGTTGCTTCTTCAGCTCCAACATCTCGACAGGTGCCATACGGTATGGGGCCTTCGAGATGGGTCGCGTGCCAGGCTTTAACTCTATGCTGAAGTCCACACTCCGCTGAGGCGGCAAACTCGACGGCTCAGCAAACACATTTGTAAACTCGCAGACTACTGGAATATCCTCCAGAGCTGGACTCTCTCCATCCTTCATGGCGTAGCACCAGAAGGCATCACATCCCTGTGCAATCAACCAAGCTGCCCGTACGGCACTAATAACCGAACCTGTCTTCCCAAGGTCCCAACCCCGGAAGACATCAATCTGACCAACCTCGGTAGAGACTGTAACAGTCCGCCTACCCACATCCAAAACTGCATGGTGTCTACGCATCCAGTCCATACCTAATATGACTTCTTCATGCATCAATGGCATGACTAAGAAGTCAACAAGTAAAACACGAGTCCCTAATCGAAGGGGACAACTACGTATCTCACGGGTACCTCTGACCCGACTACCATCAGGTAACCCTATAGTAAAGGGTATCCCCTCTATGGTAGCTAAACGCAGACGCTCAACACAAGTATCAGAAATAAAGGAATGCGTAGAACCAGTATCAAACAAAACTCTAACAGGTAAACCATGAAGTAAAATGGTACCTGTAGCAGCCGGTGCAGGTGGATCCTCTGCACTCCTCAACTCAAAAGCTCGCCCTCGGGCTCCTCTGGCATCACTGGTGCCAACGTCTCTACCTCTACCTCTACTCGGTCCTAGAGCAGAACCCTGAGTAGATGGACGCTTTGGGACCCTCTGCTGTCCCTGTATCTGCTGCTGAGGCGTCCTCTGACCACCTCCTGCTACACTAGTAGGGATAGAACCCTGCTGGGATGCTACTCCTCCCTGCCTACAAAAGGCAGCTCGATGTCCCTGTCGGCCACAGGTAAAACAAGTCACAACTGGTGTGGGACAAGCTGGCTTCAGATGGCCAGGGTCTCCACAGTTGTAACACTGTCGTCCCTTGTCTACTGTCAGTGCAGACGTGGGGTAACTGTGACGTCTCTGGTCTCGTCTAGAACCAGAAGCTCCTCCAACTCCACTGGTCTGCCCAGTGCGCTGCCTCTTCTCAGACCGTCCAGTCTGAGAAGCCCTCCCCTGACTAGCTCGCTCCCTCTCATAAGCAAAAGCCCGGTCTTGGTAGTCAGCAAGGGACTCGCAATGGAATCCCGCCATATATGAACGTGTGCTCTCCCTCAGACGACGGGAGAACAAGTACACATGCTGTTCCTCAGATGGTGCAGCTGGACCCAGCAAAGCTAACTCGGTCTGGAAACGGCGGATGGCATCAGTAATAGGCACATCCTCAAAGCCGGCCTCCACAAAATCCTGCAGCTTCTCCCTCCTCAGTGAGGCAGCGCAGAACTGCTCTCTAATCATGCGTCTCATGTGGTCATAACTGGTAGCTCTAGTCCGGACAGTTCTCCACCACTGGTGTGCAAGGTCACGGAATAGAGACTGAACTAGCTCTATCCGTCTGTCCTCAGGACATCTAATAGACTCCAAGGCTGAGTCTACATGCCCAATCCACACCTCAGTCTCTAACCCTATCTCTCCTGAGAAGTGTGGCACTCCTTGCTGGTGAAATGCCTTCAACCAGGCATCTGGTTGAGGCCCTCTGGTCTCCACTGGGGCTCGAACTGGATCCACCATGCGTGCAGGTGCAGCTGGCACCCGGGTCGCTCCCTGGGATCTCTTAGAAGATCCCTCAGGTATTGGTAAATCTGGGGCTCGCATACCAGCCCTAATATCCTCCTCAAAACGTCGGAGGTACTCTCTGAACTCCGGTCCTCCCATGGAGACACGGTCAGCGTCATCAGACTGAGCTCGATGTGAATGATGTCTCACAGATACACTACTCCTCGTCTCTAGGATGACGCTCTCTGTAACCTCCTCATGTATCTCCTCCACCACTGGTGGGTTAGCAGCGGGAACTGGTCCCTCACCTACCACACCCGGAGGACGGGGTGGCCTACCTCTACCTCTGAGTACAGCGGCATGAGCTCTACTCCGAGCCATCTGCGGGGTATGCACACCTAACTTATAAGGCTCTATGTAGGCCACAGGTATAGATATATATATACTCAACACATCACATACATAATCCATCATACATATATACATATCTATACTATAGAGATCCATAGCAGGAGTGGCGACTTCTCGTACATCTAACCCAAAACCATATTTAAAACCAAAACCTTTTCGAAAAAGTCATACCCCCGTCGGGTTCTGTTTATTTCACCTATCAGACCTTATTAAAGGTACCAAGTGCCATTGTTGTCAACCTGGGCTCTGATACCAACTCTGTAACACCCCGAATCCGCGGGACTCGGGATGTCACTTTGGGCTAGGATCTCACAATGGATCCTGACCCTAGCCTGACAACAAGTTCACTAGACCTTACAACATGGCACTGACAGATATGAAAACAAATACATAAAACTGTATAAAACTGTACATCCCAAAAGGTAAGACCACATAGCCGAGTACAAACATCACACCTCACGCAGGAGGTAACAAAAGACCAACCTCACACAGGAGGGAAAAGATAAATAGACCCAAAAGCCCACAACAACCTATGTACGAGACGTCCTCGGCCTACCCTTCTGCTAGATCACTCAGCAGCATGCCTATCCTGTAGGGTATCTACAACATGGTAATAACCATTAGCTATCCATACACATATATAGAGCAATGCATAAACACAATCACACATAGGGAAAGATAAACATATCAGCATGCTTTCACTCATTTACCCATTTATTCATCTCAATATAATGGTCATTCACTCAAATCGTATAGATATAGTATATATGAAACTAGGTGACATGAGGACCGATACATCCTCGCCTCTGAGCCTGCTAGCCAGCCGTACTAGTAGCGGTCACACAATCCGTGTACCCTATGGAAGTGGATTGCGCCCTTCCTGTAAACCGGTCTGGCCTGACATCAGAGAACCTCCCAGACACCTCGGCGGGATGAAAGGGAAAGGTTATCACAGCCACGCAGTGGGGCAATCAATAAAACATAGGTCGGTAAATACGACGTCATATGCTATCATAGCAAACATATAAGACACACACCACTCATGCAAACACCCAATATAAGGATGGCAGCTAAGTAAGTCCTACGGACTTACCTCAACCTCGTATAAAGCTCAACCACAACTGGATCACCTCAACACTAGAGGGATAACACAGCCTATAGACAAGGCATAAAGAGATGTCACATCTCTTATCAAACAAAGGGTCACACCTAGACCCAAAGGGATCCATAGGGATCATATACATCCTATAACCTCGAATAAAATGCTAAACCTAAAAGCCACATTAGGGCATAAATCCAACTCATAATATCATCACCAAATAAAATCCCATAATTACCAGAATAATGTAACGAGCATAAATGGAAATTCCAATTATCCATTTTAACCAACTCAAGGTCAATTTATACTAACCCGCAATACGGAAAACGAATAAATTCATAACTTATTCGTTACTAACCCGATATACGAACCGGAAGAAGATCCAAACTCCTAGCGATACGGGGAGTAAGAGCGCGGTATGAAACCTTACATTTGATGACTTGCGGTGGTCCGTCGGTGTTCCGTTAGCGGTAAACGGAAGCTTAACCAAAAAGCTAGCAAACGGGAAATAAGTTTGTACCACGTTGAAGAGAACAAGGTAAGGGACTCGTTGGTACAAACGGATCTGAAAATGGATCAAGGATGAAAGGTGTATCGAAGAATGAAGTTTGTGCGGTGTTACGTTCTTCGCTCTCGCTTTTCTTCCTCTGCAATTGAAATGAAAGTGAAGGTTGGTGATGAGGATGACACAACACCTTCTTATGTATAACTTATACATATAATAAGATTTGTAAAAAAAAAGGAGTAGCACTAGCCGCCTTTCTTCATCTCATATATATATATATATAATGTTTGCCCAAAACGTTTAATTAAAACGCGGTTATATTTTTCGCTCTTCAAATTTTATCAAATCGGAATATCAAATCAGTAATATTATCGGGATAATTTATCCATAACTATCTCGTAAAATGGGCATTCCTAAGCCACATTTCTTAACCGCTAAGAATCGGAATAGTGACTCTTTTATTCGTTTCGTCTTTTTATATTATTTCACATTTAGGACATATTCGATGTTCCGATCATTTCTCTCAACTGCAACTTTATTTATTGGAGCTCTCAAATTCTCTAAATAACACCGGTTGTTACACGGCAACCCAGGGATTCGAAGGACGAGTTGATCTAAAACTTGTCTTTCAAGATTGCCCATAGGATCTTGTTTGAGAACTTATTCCATAGGACAAAGACGCATCAAAAAGTGAAGGCGGATGAGTTATATATTCTGTGGTGCATGGTTTCCAGGACGACCCCAGATTGTGCCACCATGCTTGCTGATTGTTTGAGGAAAATAGGGAACAAATCTAGGGGAGACATCTCTATTGGTGGCATTGTGACTCACATTGTCAAGTTTGTGGGAGTTGATTTTTCTGCATGAACTCTAGTGGATAAGGCCAGACCGTTGGGACTGTAGCGTTTTATTACTAGGGGCATCCTTGTTCCCCTTAGCCATGACCCATCGTATGTGGCCATGCCTTGGGAGGACAAGGGGGCTACAAGAATCCCGTGCGGTTATGAGTATACTCTTAGAGACCCCAAGTATTGGAAGTTCGGGTTTGTTATCCATGCTCATAGGGCAGGTCCAAAGGATTATGATGAGGTTCCGGCTACGGTTGATGATGAGGTTATGGAGGATATGGACACCGGGACAGACACATGCCCCAGCGGTGTAGATGTTGAGGGGGATTTTGGTAGTTTTCCTGACCCTCCTACTATTTTTGCTCCAATTGGACAGTTCCTGGACCCGCCTAGGAGATCGACCTCCTACCGTCCCTAGAGTAGCTCCCACCATCGAGCTAACACTTCCGAGAGCCCCACTTGGCTCGAAGATCGATCTAGTTGGCTCGGATGATGGAGGATTTCTTCCTCCAGCAGTTCGGGAGAGCTAACGATCCCTCCTTCTTCCCGTTCCTGCCGTTGCCACCACCTATGTGATGTAGTTACACTTCTTTGCAATTGGTTTTATTTGCTTCATAAGATATTGTGAGTTTCTTTTCTTTCTTTTTTGTATTGCACATTTGAGAAAATGTGTAATTCAAGTATGGGATGGATTTAACTTGTGTAATAACTGCTATGATACTTTACTTCGATGTATGCCTATAATACCTTTCACTCTTATTTTCTTGTCACACCTTTCATTAATGCCTTGCATTTTATGCCTCTGAAAAATCGTAAAAAATTGAAAATTTTAAAAACTTTTGTGCTTCTAGGAATAGAAAAGAACTCTATGATGATATTATGTGTGGAATGGATTTTGATAATTTTTATGTGTTTAAATTGAATTATGGAAT
Organism: Fagopyrum esculentum; assembly: GCA_033239045.1. Lineage (NCBI taxonomy): Eukaryota > Viridiplantae > Streptophyta > Magnoliopsida > Caryophyllales > Polygonaceae > Fagopyrum > Fagopyrum esculentum. The sequence continues at coordinate 101,907,011 of BSUD01000002.1, read as the reverse complement.
ATGAAGGGTTTGAATGTTTTGTTTAAATTTCTTGCAATTTTGATAAATTGGAATTTTATCTAAATCATGTTGAAAATTGAAGGTTGAAACCGCTTTATAAGTTCTTGCACTTCTAACTGATAAGACTAAGGCATTTCGGTTATATTTATTTTTTCTTCTTGGCCACGGCTTTAGCACCTCATATATATTTTTGCCTCCTTCTACCTCTCCGGGAATAAGGATGCGCTTTAGTGAAAGTTGTGAAGTGAAAGTCGAAAGTGATGAAGTGTGTTAGAAAATAAGTTTGGGGACGTCAATCATGATGATGAGTAACTCGACACCATTCACATAGCTGAGTGTTTTTGTCTTACCAAAATCAGATTGAGCGATAGTCCTAACAATTCATGGTATATGCATTACGGTTTGAAGCACCTCGAGAAATTGAGGTTTGCTGATTTCATAGGCTTCGGTTATTGGTGGATGTTAAGTTTCCTTTTCTTGGATTTGGACCACATATACATGTCCTAACAAGTCATGGCATATTGCAGTTGTGATGTTATTTTTGCCTTTTGGATTTGGACCACATATCCTAGACACATCCTACCCTAACACGTTTCTTGACCTTCATTTGAAAGAACATAAGATCATAAGCATATTGTTTGGATTTGTGGTTTAAATTGGATTTTCCACCATTGATTTTTATATGTTTCAAGTTATGATGCTTGGTTTGAAGTTTTTGCAAGGTATGATTATTCTTTTCATGATATGATTCCTTTTGCTCACTTAACAGTTTTTGGAAGCTATGAAACAAGTTTAGAGAGTGATCCTTGAATGGAAGCACGAAACCAAAAATATTGTGTTTTTCCTTGTCTTTGCATTCATATTTCATACATCTTGTTATTCTGGATTTGAACATTGCTTTGGGATAAGCAAGAGGCATGTATGGGGTATTTTAATAGCAGGGAATATGACATTAGTATAGATGTGCATATAGGTCTTTTCCACCTTCCTTTGTGTACATAGACATATATTTGAGGCACTTATGGTCATATTCACCTATTATGTTAGAATCGAGATCTACACAAGCTTTATGATGATTGTAGGTGAATTGGCGTTCATTTGGAGTGGAAATGGAGCATTCATGAGATGTTGATCAAAGTGGACCTCATAGGATGCATTAGAGAACATAAGGAGAAGTATAAAGTCAGGTCTTAGAAGATACAAAGAAGAACAAAGAGAAAACACGCCTCAGAGAAGAAATCTCGGACAAGGACGATATTCGACGGCCAAGATTTTCTTCGCGTTTGACTGTTGTTTCCACGTCACTAGTCAAAACGAGATTTTTTAAACCCTAATTTTATCCTATAAGAAAGGAGACTACAACAAGGTATAAGCACATCTCATCTCATACGACGCATACGGCAAGAGAACATCCTTCCTTTCGGAATATAGCATTTAAGAGCATTGTATTTATACTTGGAAACGGATTGACAACCAGTACTTTGTTACATTGAAGATTGGGTGATTTTTCTGAGATCTTCTAGCTTTTGATTTTCTTATCTTTAGAACACAAGAACGGAGTTTGTTTGTGTATTGATTTAGTTTATGATATTTGGAAATTATTGTGTTTTCTTAAGTTCTATTGGTTTCATTCCATTCTTTACTTTATATATGATTATTGATTTGAATATGATGATTGTTGGTTAAAACCCTTGCGATTCTAGGATGATTGGTTGATGGTTATGGTCTAGATGATGAAAGATTGAGCTTATAAACAGATTGGACCCAAGATCCAGCCGTGGTTTCATTTGTCGTGCATACATTGTTATAACCTTAACCCTTGGTTAAAGATTGCTTTAACCCTAGCCTTGTTGAACCTTTCTAACCTATATCCTTGCTTGGAAAGACACTTACCCGGCGATTCCCTTGTTTGGTTACCAATGATTATGAGTTCTAGGTAATAAAGGTTTAACCTTTATTAGGTTTTAGTGTGCCTTCCTCTTGCCTTTGTGAGTTGACCTGAGACTTACCCGGTCATGGTTAATTTTATTTCCTTAGGTCGAGTGGCTGGTTTAAAACTATCATTTCTTTCTACGAAAGTTTTGAGACTTACCCGGTGATAAGTTTCATTGGTTTGGAATAGCTGATAGTGAGACCTCCCCCGTGATCTATTCTATCTACGAAACAACTTTCCTTTGCAATATCAGCTCTATCCTTTACACATCTTTAGACATCTTGAATAGAAAACCACAACTAGATACTTTGATCACTAGAATCTGCATTCCCCATTTATATTACATATGTTTTTCATTGCTTTTGATCATTGATCTTGCATGCTTTCCAATTTAGATTGCTTTACTGAATTTTCTTTCACCAAATCCCTGTGATCCACCCCGGAATCTTAGCCATTACTACAAATAATCCATACACTGCGGGTTCGCACATCGTTCAAGCCTATATTTTAGGATATCATTTTATGTCTTTTTTGTACATACGGTTTGGAGAGAACATTTGTCTCTTGTGATGCTTGCCAAAGAACAGTAAACATATCTAAGTGGAATGAAATGCCTCTAAACAACATCCAAGAGGTTGAGATTATTTATGTGTGGGGAGTGGACTTTATGGGATCATTCCCATCTTCTTGTGATGCTTGCCAAAGAACAGTAAACATATCTAAGTGGAATGAAATGCCTCTAAACAAGATCCTATGTCTCTAGTTGGTGAAAGCTATTGCTTCACCTACTAATAACGCAAAGGTGGTAGTGAAGTTCTTTAACATAATCATTTTCCCAACATTTGGGACGCCCTGAGTCATCATTAGTGATGGAGGCAAGCACTTCACCGCCCAAAACTATGAAGCACTTTTATTCATGGATGGGGTAACTTACAAGGTAGCCACACCATACCATCCTCAAACTACTGGCCAAGTGGAGATATCAAATAGAGAAATCAAAGGAATCCTTGAGAAGACGGTCGCCAAAACGAGGAAGGATTGGTCAATGAAGTTGGATGATGCACTATGGGCCTATAGAACAACTTTCAAGACTCAGATAGGAACAACACCGTACAATCTAGTCTATCGCATGTCTTGCCATGTTCTAGTAGAACTGGAACATACAACATATTGGGTCATCAAGTGGATTATCTTTAATATTAAGGAAGCAGGAAAGAAGCGCCTCTTTGACATCAATGAGCTCGAAGAGATCCGGCTATATGCTTATGAGAACGCACGAATCAACAATGAAAGGACTAAGAGGTGGCATGACAAGCACATAATTCCGTAGGAGGTTAAGGAAAGGATCTTGTCCTCCTCTTTAGTTCTAGACCTCATCTTCTTCCAAGTATGCTAAAGTCAAGATGGATAGGACCACACGTAGTGAAGAAGATATTCCCCCATGGTGTAGTTGAAGTATGGTGTGATCTTTGTGGAAGTATCAAGGTGAACGGACATAGATTGAAGAGATACACACCAGAAGCTCCGGTCGAAAGCATCGCTCCCCTTCACCTTGAGTAGTCATCACGGGACATGGTCTAGCTAGCGACCATAAACCAAGAGCTTCTTGGGAGGAAAACCAAGATAATTCTTGTCCTTTTTCGTTTTTCATTTTAAATTTTAGTTTTTTGGTATGTTTTGTGTTTTTTTTTGTCTTTGATAGATAGGACATAGGTTTTCTTGAGAGATTAGATGATAAATTGAGTTGAGATTTCTGAAAGAACAAGGATTTTGATGGAAAAGGAGTACTGAAACGTTCACAAAAGAAACGGGAGCCAAATCTAATCTCGGGCATCATGAAGAAAAATGGGAGCCAAAATCGGAGGATTTTGATAGGACCTAGGTTTGGAATTTAAATTAAATTTCAACCGCGGTTTGTCAAGTCGAATGCACTCGTGGCTAAAACCACGGGCGGGACGAAAACCATGGCTGATGTTATCAAAATGTGTAGGCTGGCCCGATAAAAAGAGCGATTCCGCGGCCAAGAGAAAATCGCTCTCGCAGTTTATTCAAATTCGAGTGAAGGTATAAAAGCGGGAACACATTTCTTCTTCAACCTTATCACTCTCAAACCCTAAACCGTGGCCTCCCAATCCCCTCACTTCCTAAAATCATTGAAACTTAACCTAATCATCTCGTTCTTACTTCCAAATTCAACCCCTCTCAGCCGAAAACTCGATTCTCTACTCGAACAACACCAACAACCTCCAAAATCGCCAGGAAATCGACTTCTAAAATAAAAAACCTAGAAACATCTCCCTCCAAGTCAATCCGTTGATTCAAGAATGTTTGGAAGCAACAATTCGGCAAAATCTTTAAATATTTGCAAGCCGCAAGCAATTTCCCGACATCGCGGCCTGTTCTTTGAAAATCGCAATCGATATTTGCAACCAAGAACCCGCGGTTTTACCTTTGAGATGGATTTCATTCGTTGTTTTTTCCGAACTTATGTTCCAAGGATTGGATCATCCTCCTCATCCAAACAAGCACCACCACCACCTCCTAACAACATTCCGGTTATTCAACCAAAACACAAGTCGGGGTACGACTAAATTCGAAACCGCTCCATTATTGCACCTCGTTATTTAGTTATTGAAGAACTGGATGTGCTAAACATTAGAGAGGATATAGATTGGATGATGAGAAGCGTAGGACTTCTGTGTTTGTCGGGATTAAAGAACACACTAATGAGGAAACAATTGATTAAATTTGAACATGACCGGAAGAAGCAAATTGTCAACTTAGGTTGATGAACATAACTCATAGTCTTCCAATTGAGATGTTTGGGAGCTTCTTTGGATTACCAACTGCTAGTGCGGGAACATTCTTTAGGACAGTTAAACCTCGGGATTTCTAGAGAGCATAGCCTTGGTTGAGGGTGGTGATGACATTTGGGTTGCGGGTACTTCAAGGCAAAAAACATTTATAATTTATCTTTCAAGATTGCACATAGAGTTATGAGCAAAATGCTATTTTCTCGTTCTGAGAGCACACAAAAGCTGGAGGTGGGAGAACTATTTTTGTTGTGGTGCATGGCGACCGGCAATATGCGGGACACCGCTACTTTGCTTGTTGATAGGTTGACGAAAAAAGGGAACAAGTCCAAGGGGGACATGTGCGTGGGACGCCTAGTGACTAACATCGCTAAGGCCTTGGATTTAGACTTTTCTACATGTACATTAGTTTCTGCAACACCACCTAGGACTACAACAACTTATTTCCCGGGGCATTCTTGTTCAACGAGGGAGTGGTGCTCCATTTGTAGCTATGCATTGGGAGGATAAGAACCAAGGGAAATCGCATGGAAGAGCTCATTAACTATCACGGATCATACCAATTGGAAGTTTGTGTTTGAAGAGATGCCGGATGAGTCTAATAAGGAGGAAACTGATGCACCATTTGATGTTAAGGGTGATGAGAGCGATGATGGCGCTGATGAGGAGGAAGCTACAATGGATGATGACCCCATCACTAGTGGAGTAGATAGAGACCTTGGACAGTAGGAGGTACCCATGAGAGGACCGAGTTATTCGGTTTCCCATGCACCTTGGTGTAGGTTCCGAAATGGATGCAATGTAGATGAGCTCTCAACCATGATGGGAAGATTGGATACCAGGATGAAGAGGATAGAGAGATTGATCTCATGGACCAAAGGGACATGAGGCACATGGACCAACACCTTGACAAATTCAAGGCGCGACTTTCCCTCAACGGCATGATGTTGGACGATCTCTACCACCAGTCTTCTGGTTCCGCTTTTGATCCAAACTTCTCCATATTTTAGCCACCACTGCTAGAGGAGTGATTGTCTCGCTTGATTCGCCATTTGACATTGTGAGTATCTTTTTTCAGTTTTCTATTTATGTCTTCACATTAGGGAAAATGTGAGTTTTATGTATGGGGTCGGGATATTTATAACATTGTGCATGTTTTATTTATTGCATTGCATTTATAGTAGTTTAAACTTTTTAGTAAAACGTTTATTTTTAGTTTTGTAATGTATATATTCCTTCGAAAAATAACAAAATTGAAAATTTTTAAAAATTTTGTGCTGTTAAGATTGAAATGATCCCTTGTGTTTTAATTTATTTATGGAATATGTGGGATTTGAATACTTTTCTAGAATTCATGCATGGATTGTAATTTTTTTTTTCTTAATTGTGTTGATATTTGATGGTTAAAACCACTTGATAACTTCTTACACATCAATTTGGAATGATTAAGGCAATTCGATTCTCTTTGCTTCTTCATCTTGATCATGTTTTCTTTAGCACTTCTTGAAAAAATTGTATAAACTGCCTCTCTTTACCCATCCGGAAAATAGGAAGCATGCTAGTGTATTTGGTGTGAAGAAGCAAAGTGTGCGGTGAATATGTTAAAGTGTTGAAAAAAACGTTGAAGTTGAAGTGTGTTGTTTACAAAAACAGGTTTGGGGACGTTGATCATGATGATGAGTAAATCGGTACCATTCATATACCAGCTGTTTGTATCTTTCCGAAGTCTAATTGATCGATAGTCCTAACGAGTCATGGTATGTGCATCCAGTGTGTGGCACCTCGATAAAATTCCTAGGAATGCTAATCACCAAGGTTTCAGCTATTATGTAGCTATGCCATGTTCTCAAGTAAAAGTAAAAAAATTTTGAAGAAAATATAAGAGCTTATTTTTGTGGATGTTGTGTTTGTTGTTGTTGTGGAGTTGTTCCCTTTTCCCAGATTTGGACCATGTTCGCTCGAAAGTGTGCATGAAAATAAGCTTTAAATTAATAAAACTGAAATCAAAGCAAAGTGAACCCGTAGTGTACGGATTGGCGTAGTAAAGAAAGAATTCCAGAGTATCGTACTTAGGTATTTGGGAGGAACAAATGCAGCTTATAAAGATCATCAGGCAAGTAAAAGCTTTTGTAAAGATGATAATGAAAATAAAGATTCTAATGATTTAGGTATCCAATTGTGGCAATTGATTCAAGATATTCTAAGGATATAAGGACGGAGTCGGGATCGCAAAGGTATATCTAAGGCAGGGAATTGTACGGTGAAGTTCCGAAACCCATATGTCCCTCCCAAAGACTCTCTATATAAAGGTTGTTGAGGCTGTAGTATAGAAATGATCAAAGGATAAGAATTACTATCAAACGCCCATGCCCAAACCCAAAAGAATCAAAGATAGGCCAAAACGGTTAAGGTTGTGACACTCAAAACCGAAGTACAGGATTGTGAGTCTCACTTCTACCTAGAAAAGGTAAACCAAGGCTAGGTTAAAGCAAATCTTTAACTTTGGATCAAAGCAAAAGAAAAGGATGTACGACACAGGGAACCACGGTCAGATCTTGAAGAACCACGGTCGTGGAACTCAAGAACAGGCCATGGAAAAGGTCGATGATGAGGTTTCTCGCAACTCTCATGGTGCAATCTGTTTAAGTTCAATCTATCATCATCTATGCCACAACTAACAACACATCACCTTAGAATCGCTTAAGGTTTTTAGACAACAATCATCATTGTAAAATCAATAATCAAATAAGAAAGGAATAAAAGATAGAACTTTGAAACCTTAATGAAAAACACCGAAGCCAATCCCAATCTCAATAAAACCAATAAATTGTCAATGTGTTCAATGTATAAGGAATATAATTAGAATCTCTCACAATAATCGAGGAACAAAGAAGAACGGGATGTCAATCCACCTTCTATCGAAACCCTAAGATATTTCCCCAAGTACGCAATCTTCCAAATGCGTCCTTCTCCCAATCTTCCCTGTACGCAGTATGATCTTCCTAAGCAATGCCCTCGAAAAGTCCTGGATGCAAGCCGTCCATTTTCCTCCTTTCTTTAGCCTTCTTTTAGGGAAAAATAGGGTTACGAAAGCCCAATAGCCGCTGTTGACGTGGCAATTATAACACGTGGAAACCGTCATAGAAACCACGGTCTTGTACAAATTCCACGCCCCTGGAATTGGTCGTGGAAACTTTCTGTTTCTTTCGACCTTGTTTTCCACGCCCTCAATGCCTAAACCACGGTCGTGGATTCCCATGTTTGGTCGTGGAAACTCAAATTCCCTTGCAAAAGCCTTTGTTTTGTAAAGCTTTCTAATCATGCTCCTTCCTTAGCTTCTCCTATGCATCTTCTTGATGCCTAGCATGATCAAATACTCCTCCTCACTCATATATGCTCCAATCCAAGCCTTTATTCACCTAAAAACACAATAAAGCTTGTGTAGATCTCTATATTGACAAAATAGGTGAATGTGCTCATAAATGCTTCAAACTCATATCCATGTACACAACTAAAGGGGAAAAACAACCAAAACAAATGCCTAAAATATGGTCATATTTCATGCTATCAAAATACCCCATACTTGTCTCTTGCTTGTCCCTAAGCAAGGTTTTCAAAAGCTTAGAATATAAGGCATGATGAAATATGAATGCTAAACAAGGTAAAAACAATCTTTTTGGTATTGTTCTTCTAATCATTAGATCATCCTCAAATCTTTCTTCATGTCTTCTTGAGAACTTGTATGCACATAAATCAAATCATGTCAAGCAAAGGAAACATCATATATTGCATAAAATTCATACAAACATCATAACCTTAAGCAATGTCAAAATCAATCATGTGAAACACCAATTTAGATCACCACGTCAAACAACATTCTATAGACCTTAAGGACTTTCAAGTAAAGGTCAAGAAACGCGAATAGGTGGGAAACTTATAAGGGAATGTGTTGCACAAATCCGGGAAAAAGGAACAACACAAACTCTTTTCTTTTTGCAAACTTGAACTAACCACCTTTTGAGAGTTTTACTCTCCCTTTTCAGCACAAAATTTTTTCGACTTTACTTTTTGGAAATATGGACAGCGGTGCACAAGAAGCGAAGCCTAGGAGATTGGCGTTTCTCAATTTCGAGATGCCTCAAACCCTTGATGCACATACCATAATCCGTTAGGAATATCGCTCAATCCGACTTTGACAAGACACAAACACCCGGTTATGTGAATGGTGCCGAGTTATTACATAAAACGAGAGTCACACCCCACCCCATACTTAACATACACATTGTCCTCAATGTTTAGGAAAAATAAAGAAAAGAAAAGAAACAAGAAAACTCACTAAGGCGGCGGAGTAGCTCGAACCGGGTGGTCATCTCATCAATCACATAGGAGGCGGTGGGAATGGATAAAGGTTTGGGTCGAAGGTACGCCCAAACTGCTGGCGGTAGACATCACGGAGGATCCCCGCATTCTCCTTGCGCTCTTCATCGCGCTCATCAAAACGGGTCTCAAGCGCGTCCATCCTCTGCGTAAGGTCAGTCACCCATCCCGGCTGCTCATCCATCCAAGTAGGCCGTTGCTGCATCCACTCCGGCGGTTGTTATGTCCAAGCTGGAGGCTGCTGCATCCAAGCCGGCTGTTGCCCGTACCAATCTAGTGGACTGGCCATCCATGTAGGATGCTCGCTCACACTAGCTCGGCGTGAGGAAGAAGAAACGGAAGGTCGCTATTGGTATGTGGACCTCCTAGGTGGCTCCTGAAAATTTGTTGGCTGCTCCGGGAATGATCCAAAGTCCTGCTCACCACCTCCAACATCCGGGAACTCAACTCCACCCATCTCCTCGTCATCATCATCATCATCATCATCATCAGCTAGAGCGGGTACCTCATCCAGGACGTAGGGGCGTTCGTAGCTTTGAGAGAGAGAGGGTGCGAGGAGATGTGGTTGTGTTTGGTGAGGAGGGTTGGTGGGTGGTGCGTGGTAGGTATAGGTGTTTTTCGAGATCCTTTTTTTTTTTCTTTTTTGGGTAAAGCCGCAGGGGCGGGGATCTGATACCGCAGGGGAGGCAACAAGGGAGAGGAGCACGCCGGCCCAGCGCCGGGGGCGGCGCTGGGAATTTGTGTCAAGGGTGGCCGCCGCAGGGGCGTGGGGATGTCACCGCGGGGGCGGTGACTAGCGTGTTGTGGGCGCAGGCTAAGCGCCAGGGGCGGTACTGGCCTGAGTGTCACCGCAGGGGCGGTGGATCAACCCGCAAGGGCAGGTTTCTTGACAGAAGCTCCTCTTCATATTCCTTGGGGTTGCCTCCCGAGAAGCGCCATTGTATTACGTCGTTGGCTCGACGTAAGATCTCTACTTCTCTGATTGTGCCTCCTCTAGTACTATCTCGTCAATCGGATCGTCCTTGACTCCTTCAAGGTAAAGCTTTAGCCTTTGGCCGTTCACCTTAAACACTTTGTGCCTCTGCGGGTCATAGAGATCCACAACCCCGTGAGGGTATACTTCCGCTACTATGAACGGCCATGTCCATCTTGAACGTAGCTTATCTGCAAAGAGTTTCAAATGGGATTGAAAGAGAAGTTCCTTATTACCTACCTTGAAGTCTTTTTGGAGGATGTTCCGGTCATGCCATGCTTTGGTCTTTTCTTTGTATGTGGTAGCATGGTCATACACATCTAGCCTTAGTTCCTCCAACTCTTGCAATTGGAGTTTCCGGAATTCTCCTACTTCTTCTATGTTCATATTGCACTTCTTTACCGCCCACCAAGCCTTGTGTTCTAACTCCACCGGTAGGCGGCAAGCTTTCCCAAACACGAGCCTAAAAGGAGACATTCCGATGGGAGTTTTGTAGGCTATCCGATATGCACATAGGGCGTCATTTAGCCTTGCACTCCAATCCTTCCGTCCGGGAGAAACCGTCTTTTGAAGGATGGTCTTTATTTCCCGGTTGGATACCTCCGCTTGGCCGTTTGTTTGAGGATGATAGGCTGTTTATACTCGTTGGTGAACATGGTACTTCTTAAGGAGAGTCGCGATCGTCTTGTTGCAGAAATGGGTACCCTTATCACTTATTAAGGCTTTCGGAATTCCAAATCTAGCAAAGATATTTTCCTTAAGAAATGCTGCAACCACCTTTGAATCATCTGTTTTGGTGGCCTTTGCTTCCACCCATTTGGAAACATAGTCCACCGCAAGCAAAATATATGTGTTTTCGAATGACGTAGGAAATGGCCCCATGAAATCAATTCCCAAACGTCAAATATTTCACAAAATATAAGAGAGATTTGGGGCATTTCATGTCTCCTTGAAATATTTCCCACCCTTTGGCATCTATCACACACTTGACAAAATGCAAAAGCGTCTCGAAAAATGTGTGGCCAAAAGAAACAGGCATCCGAAACTTTTCTTGCATTTTTGTTTTCTCTAAAGTGCCCCCCACATGCTTCAGAATGACAGAAAGTTAGGACGGATTGTACCTCATTGTCCGGAATGCAACGCCGGATCACTTGATCACTACAATGTTTCTAAAGGTAATGATCGTCCCAAACGTAGTGTCGAGCCTCAGCTTTGACTTTCTCTCGTTGTGCCTTGGTGAAGTCTGGAGGATACTCTTTCTTGACAATGAAGTTCACAATGTCAGCATACCAAGGCTTAAAAGACTGACGCATAAGACAAACCTCTGTCGACAATTCCGCAGGGGCGCCTAGACAGAGCCGCAGGGGCGGCTGGCCGCAGGGACGGCTGGTGTGAGGCGCGGGGGCGGTTACACAACAGAGAGTTGTGTAAAATGTATCATCTGGAAAGCTTCCAGCTATCTCTCTTTCTTTTCCTAATTCTTCCTTCTCTTGCACTAGTCTGCTCAAATGATGTGCCACCAGGTTCTCAACTCCCTTTTTGTCCCTTATTTCTAGGTTAAATTCGCTTAGAAGGAGCACCCAACGGATTAATCGTGGTTTCGCCTCCTTCTTTGCCATTAGGTACCTAAGAGCTGCATGGTCAGTGAAAATAATTACCTTTACCCCAAGCAAGTATTGCCTGAACTTCTCAAGGGCAAAAACTACTGCCAACATCTCCTTCTCGGTGGTGGAATAATTCCTTTGTGCTCCATTTAGTGTCATAGACGCATAATGGATCACATGAGAGGTCCTTCCATCTTTTTGTCCTAAGACAGCTCCAACAACGTAGTCACATGCGTCACACATGATTTCAAAAGGTTTCTCCCAATCCGGAGAACAGATGATCGGTGCGGTGGTGATACACGATTTCAGCATGTCGAAAGCCTTCTTGCAATCCTCATCCACTATGAAGGTTACATCTTTCTTGAGCAATTCACATAGGGGAGCTGAGATCTTTGAGAAGTCATTGATGAATCGTCGGTAGAAACCAGCATGACCAAGAAAAGATCGGATTTCCTGAACATTAGTAGGATAAGGTAAATTTTGAATAACATCAACCATTGCCTTATCTACCTCTATCCCTTTTGAGGATATTACATGTCCTATAACAATTCCTTGTTCGACCATGAAATGACATTTTTCCGAATTAAGAACTAAGTATGTTTCAACACATTTTTCAAGAACAAGTTTTAAATGCCCTAAACGTGCATCAAAACTGTCTCCATGGACGGTAAAATCATCCATGAAGACTTCAATGAAATTTTCTATGTATTCGGAGAAAAATACTTATCATGCACCGTTGGAAAGTGTCCGGCGCGTTGCAAAGTCCAAAGGGCATTCTGCGATATGCAAAAGTGCCAAATGGGCAAGTGAAAGTCATCTTCTCTTGATCTTCTGGTACGATAGCTATTTGGAAATAGCCCGAATATCCATCCATGAAACAGTAGTATTTATTACCTGCAAGATGTTCCAACATTTGATCAATAAAAGGTAATGGAAAATGGTCTTTTCGTGTTACCTTATTGAGCTTGCGGTAGTCGATGCAAACTCTCCATCCAGTTTGTGTTTTGATCTGGACCATCTCTCCATGTTGATTTTCCACCAAGGTGATGCCTCCCTTCTTTGGAACTACTTGGGTTGGACTAATCCAAGTGCTATCCGAGATAGGAAAGATCATGTCCGCTTGGAGGAGTTTCAACACTTCCTTTTTGACCACATCCATCATTGGTGGATTCAACCTCCTTTGAGGTTGCCTAGAGGGCTTGGCTTCGTCCTCAAGTAAAATCCTATGCATGCAAGTGGAAGGACGTATCCCCTTTATGTCCGCAATAGTCCATCCGAGGGCCTTCTTGTGCTTCTTTAGTACATTCACCAACTTATCTTCTTGTCCCGTGGTCAACTTATTGGAGATGATCACCGGCAAGGTGTTGTGTGCTCCAAGGAAAACATACTTGAGGTGTGACGGAAGTTCCTTCAATTCTATTTCCGGTACCTGCACTATGGACGGAACAAGCTTTTCGCTTGGGGTTAGTAAAGTGGGCCCAATGGCCAAATTGGAGATACGTAGCCTTTTATGCCCATCTAATTGGGCTAGGACCTCTTTCATGCTAGATGTCAAGATATAATCTGATTTGAAACCATCAATGTCATGCTCAATCACATTTCTCAATTCATCCTCATCAGAGTAATCGAAAACATCTTGCACAAAAGGTTCAACAACGTCAATAGCACATAGAGAATAATCATCGCTAGGAAATTTCATTACATCATAAATGTCAAATTCCACTACTTCTCTATCAAACTCCATGGTCAATTTGACACTAACATAATCAATTTTAGTCCTAGCCGTTTTTAGAAATGGCCTTCCTGACAAAATGGGTGTAGCATGCGAGTCATTTTCCATATCCATTACAAAGAAATCAGTAGGAAAAATTAGGTTGTCTACCATCACTAATACATCTTCAATTATCCCTTTCGGGTACACATTAGATCTATCGGCAAGTTGTACTATAATCCTAGTTTCCATTAGTGGCCCAATGCTAAGTGATTTGTAAATTGAATATGGCAAGACATTAATAGAAGCACCGAGATCAAGCATTTCTTTGTCAAAGAGGGTTTCCCCTATAACACAAGGAATGCTTAACATGCCCGTATCGCTGCATTTCTTGGGCATTCTCCTTTGGAAAACTGCCGACACATGCTCACTCACTTGCACTTTCTGTTTCCGCTTTAGCTTTTGATTTCTCTTGATAGTGCAAAGTTCCTTAAAAAACGAGCATACTTAGGAATACTTTTCACCAACTTAAGGAGGGGAATGTTTACCTCGCATTTAGAGAATGTCTCAAAAAGGTCCTTGTCCTCTATGATTCTTCGCTCCTTTAATGCTTTAGGAAAAAGGGCTGGTGGCTTTTCGGTGTACAACAGCGGAAAGTTAGGCCGGACGTAAGTATCCTTTTCAGCAGGACCTTCTGTTGTGTTTTCCGCAGGGGCATTGGCTTGAAGGCGCAAGGGCGGCTCAGGGGTTGTTACCGCGGGGTTCGGTGCAGCTGCAGCCGCAGGGGCGGCTGTGGGTGCGGAAATAACGACAGAGGGTTCACTTTGTGGCTCTTTAGTTGGTTCTTGTCGAATTTGCTTCCCACTCCTTAATGTTAGGGGACTAACATTCTCCTTGGGGTTTATAAACATCTGGGAAGGCAATCCCCCGGAAAGCCGTGATTCGGTCCTTGAAATAACTTCCGCCATTTAACCAACTTGCTTCTCAAGGTTCTTGATGCTTGATTCTGTTGTTTGGACATGAGTAGCAAAGTGTTTAGTCAAAACCTGCAACATATCTTCAGTTGAGTGATACTTACCATGGCGGGGCTGCTGTTGTTGGTTTTGTTGATCCCTCCAACAAAAATTTTGTTGGTCACGCCAATTTGGCATGAAATTATGTGCATAGGGATTGTTCCTAGGTCTTTGCTGCTGTGGTTGTCCATAACCCATTGCGTTTACTTCAGCATCATCATCTTGAACTTGTGGACACATGTCCGTTGGATGATATGGGTCAGCACAAACTCCACAAGCTTTTAGCTGTTGCGGTGTTCCCATAATTGTTAGCCTCTTCACCATTTCCTTTAATTCCGCTAGCTCGGTGGAAATCTCGTTCATCCCGGAACTCACGGCATGAACTCCTTTCTTAGCCGTGGTCCTTCCAAAGTTCCGAGTCCCTACCGCTAGTTCTTGTATCTTTTCCAAAGCAAGGTCTAGAATAGAGTCAAGAATATTACCTCTGCAAGCCACATCAACGATCCCATTTTCATTGTCTAGCAAGCCATTGTACAAGTACAAGACTAGATCTTGAGTTGAATATCCATGGAAAGGACAGCTGGATCGGAGTCGTGCAAACCTTTCGAAGTACTCGTAGAGTGTTTCGGTTGCCTCTTGCTCGATGTTGCTTATAGGTTTCTTCAAGCTATTGGCCTTTTTAGCTGGAAAGTATTTCTCCAAAAATGCTTTGTGAAGGTTTTCCCAAGTGTCAATGCTCCCGGATGGAAGGTGGTAATACCAATCATCCGCAGAATCCTTGAGTGTGAAGCCGAATGCCCTCATCTTGATTTGTTCTTCGGTAATGTTGGCCGGCTTCATGCTCATACAAACGGTGTGGAACTTCCCAAGGTGCTTGATGGGGTCTTCACCACTTAGCCCATGGAAGGATGGAAGTAACTGAATAAGGCCCGGTTTGAGCTCAAAGTTGACTCCTTCCCCAAGTGCCGGTATAGCGACCGCAAGATGGTTTTGAGCCAAAGTGGGATGCGTAAGTTGGCGAAGAGTACGGTCAGCCATCTCTTGTTGTAGTTGTTGTTGTCTTCGTTGCCGGATGTGCGTCCTCTCAGTTTCTGGATCAAAAGAAGCAAAGCCGTAATTAGTAGCACGGTTTTGAACCATAAAATGGTTCAAACCAATCATCAATAATAACAATAGAACACAAAAACTCCCCGGCAACGGCGCCAAAATTTGACTAGAGGTATTTCGATGGTCGTCTATACCTAATCAAAAGTAAATCCTGACTTAGCACTAAGAACAAGTATAGTGATTAAGTAAGGGTCGAACCCAAGAGAGTTTAGGTGTTTTAGATGCAATTATCTATTATAATGACAAGTGACACAAAGGGGGGGGGGGGGTTGAATTGATTCACAAAAACTTATGAAAACGATTAATACGACAAATAAGACAATAATGGGTGAATCTACACTAGGTTTATTCTAAGCATGCAATTGCTACTTTGGTGTATTCCTTTTACAAGTTCTTAAGTAATTTCCCGTCTCGATCGTACATATGTGTTGAGCCAACTGGCATCAACACAACTTAACCTATTAAAGTTCCGTAAACCTACAAGAACAAATAATAAGTTAGCATTTAAACAAAGACTAAGGGATATAAAGAGAAGATTAAAACCGTTAAACTTATCTTTATATTTGTGTTCCTTTTTTGTAAGTAATTACAACCCGTTATTACTTAAAGTTGCTACTAGATTAAAGACCCGAACCCGGAACCTATTAATCCTAGTTGTTTACAAGCACTTTAGAACCTAAGGTGATCAATCTCAAGTAATAGTTAACATGCAATTAAACAATGGAGATCAAGAAAACACAAAGCATTACTAAATAAAAACTTATATTAAAAGAACTTACAACCAAAGCAACAAAGAAACTTCAAACCAACCCAACGTAGCAAGGGAGTTAGCAACTCATTACAATGGAAAACTCAACTCTAAAATGGATTTTGCGCGGAAAAGCATAGATAATTCTAGCAATCAGCCATGGACATATTTATACTACAAAAGACACTTAATTAGGAGTAAATAGCCGGCCTAAAACAACCATCTTTAATGCCATAAAGGTGGTGTAAACAGCCGGAGTAAAGCTTTTGGCGTTAAACCGCAGGGGCGGCCTTCAGGACCCGCAGGGGCGGTTTAGGCAGAATCGGTTGATCTTCTTCATAACCGCTGGGGCGGCTACCCAGCTCCGCTGGGGCGGCTACACAGCTCCGCTGGGGCGGCTACACAGCTCCGCTGGGGCGGATCTTTAATGCACTTCAACGTCTGACCTTTCGCCTTCTTGACGTTTTTGATGTCAAGGCGCAGGGGTGCCTTATGGCCAACACATGGGCAGTGACACAGACTCTTCGCCTTCCAACTCCCAAGGCGAGGCGCAGGCAGGGCGTAGTGGGAGGCACAGGGGAGCTGGCCTTCGTCTTGTCTGGGCGAGTCACCGCAGGGGCGCCGATGAGTGGCGCAAGGGCGGTGACCTGCATCTTGGCCGGCGCTGGTGAAGGTGCTGGGAGCGCTTCAGTGGGAAGTGTCACCCGTTGGGGCGGCTGCAAGGGCCCGCGTGGGCGGTGGAGCAACAAAAACTTTTCTTCTTGATCGATCTTTACTCCTAAGTGCTTATAACTCCTTCCTTAGCTTCTTTTGATCTACTTCTTCCGGACCAAGGAGTTAGTAGCATAAACCGACACTAATTCAATAAAAAGACTCTAAAAACTACCCTAAATGATAGTGATTCCATCACCTATCAGTTACCCTAGGCTAGATTAAGCTTAACAAACACTAGAATTCCAACTCTCAAACATCCTAACATGTAGTTTTATCACACACAAGAACAACATAAGCAAATCTTGGATGATAAAGAACATCTCGGCCGAGAAATTATGAAGAACAATCCGAGATTATTCTGAGCTAGGTTTCGAGCATGCAAGCTATCCTAAGGTACATTCAAGTCTATTCTATCATCATCCAAGCCATAACCATCTTTCTATCACCCTAGAATCATAACTACTTAGCCAACAACAATCATTTCAAAATCATTCATCATCAAATCAAGACACATGCATCCCATAGCTAGATAATGAGACGAAGAAGCAATGAAAGAAAGATCTTAACTAAATAAAAAATCCAAAACAATCTTGCAAGTTCCAAGAGTAGCTCCAAACAGATTCAACATATTTTTACAAGTTTCTTGTAAGAGCCTTCGTTTCCTTAGGACCCCGCCCATGCGGTTGGGTTTGACCGCAGGTGCGGTGAGCCGCCCTAGCGGTACTGAGGACCCTCCCCTACAGCAATAACGGCCATATCCGCCTTCCTTGACATTGTTGACCCGTGCTTTTCCCCTTTACTTCCCTTATAAGTTTCTTCTTTCATCTTCAGGTGAGGGTTTACCATTTCTTTCCACAACTCCTCTCTTCCTCACATTCTTCTTCTCCTTTCTTCTTCTTGGGAATTTCTTTGGTGATCATGCAAGAGAGAGCTTGTGGATCTTTGTGTGTGATTGATTCGGGCTAAGTGATGATGTTGTTGTTGTGGATGATGTGTTGTGTTGGGGTTTGAGGTGGTGTGGTTGCTCGTTCCAAAGCTGTAGTGGTGAGTTTCTACCTTCCTCCTCCTTACCTTCTTCATTCTTTCTTTCTTCTTCTTCCTTAGATTAAGAATTCCCACAAGTAATGCTTGTGATTGATCTTTCCTGGACACTTATGGTGACCTATATATATGTATATGTATGTTGATTGCCTTTGGGGCAATGAAGAAGTGAAGATATCGTTAGAAGGATAGAAGAGAAGTCTCAGAGGCACCCCTTTGATGTTCGACCGCCCCGGAGGATTAGAGTCGCCGCCCTTGCGGCCAAGCCAGTGTCGCCGCCCCTGCGATAGAGTGTCATCGCCCCTGCGGTGTGCTGCACTCCTACATCTTCTTGCATCCGCAGGTGCGTGTCCTGGACATACTTACATTGGTATGTTTCCTTCCTTTCCCTTTTGGGTTAGCTTGAGAGTGTAGCTAGGTTTAGATTTGAGTTATGGTCTTGTTATGTTTATTAGGCGTATGAGGCTGATCTCCTAACCTTGGATAGCATTTGATTGTGTGCCTTGCTGAGGCAGGCGTTGATCGTTTCCTCATAGGGAAACTGTGACATGGTACATTATATGTTTGTATCGGGTAAGTGCATAGGACTTACTTAGGGAGTATTTCTGGATTTGATTGATTGTGATGGTGGTGTGTGTGCATAGGATTGTTGCATTTATAACCTAAACGGGACAAGGATGGCCACATACGTTTATTTCAAGGCCCAAGTGTATTATAACAGGTCGTGACCACGTGTCAAAGCTCGCCGAGAGTGGAGAAGGTGTTGTGTCACCGGTAGTCCAGGGGGGAGGTGTTCGATCAAAAGTGTACGTCACTAGGCCTTAAATTTATAAAATCTGAAATCAAGCAAGCGAACCCGCAGTGTACGGATCGGTGTAGTTAAGCAAGAATTCTAGAGTTGAACTTAGGGATTTGGGGGATTAAATTCAGTTCGTAAAATCGTCTGGCAAGTAAATAAGCTTTTGTAAAGTTTAATTGGAAGACAACGATTCTAAAGATTCAGGTATCCAATTGTGGAAATCGATTCTAAATTTTCTAAAGATATAAGGACAAAATAGGATTGCAAAGGTATAGGTCTAAGATAGGGTGTTGTATAGTGAAGTTCTAAACCCATATATCTTACCCAAAGGCTCTCTCAATAAGGGATGTTGAGTCTCGTTATAAAGAGGATCTAAGGATAACATTAAATTCTCAAATACCCATGCTCAAACCCAAGGGAATCAAAGATAAACCAAAC
This sequence comes from Fagopyrum esculentum, assembly GCA_033239045.1. Lineage (NCBI taxonomy): Eukaryota > Viridiplantae > Streptophyta > Magnoliopsida > Caryophyllales > Polygonaceae > Fagopyrum > Fagopyrum esculentum. The sequence continues at coordinate 101,887,740 of BSUD01000002.1, read as the reverse complement.
AGGTTAAGGTTGTGACACTCGTAACCTAAGTTGAGGGTGTTGAGTCTCAATACTACCTATAAAAGGTAACCCAAGGCTAGTTTAGGGTCAATCTTTAACTTTGGATCAATGAAAAAGGAAAGCACATCAAGCAAGCAAAACCACAGTCAGTTTTTGAGGAACCACAGCCGTGGAACTCAAAAATAGGCCGTGGAAAGATACAACGGTGAGATTTCTCGCAACTCTCAAGGTTCAATCTGTTTTTGTTCAATCTATCATCATCTATGCCACAACAATCAACCCTTCACCTTATAATCGCTTAAGGGTTTAGCCAACAATCATTATCAGTGAATCAATAATCAAGTTTAGAAGGGAGAAAAAGTAGAACTTCAAAAACTCAATATTGAATGCAAAACCGATCTCAAATAACACAAAATCCGTGCTTGTGTTCAATGAATACAGAATAGAATCATAAATCTCTCACAAATCTTTAAGAACACAGAAGAACGGGATGTCAATCCGCCTTCAAAGTGCAACCCTAAGATCTTCCAACACCGAAATAGGAAAGTGCATATTTCTTCAAATCTTCCTCCAAACCTTTAATCCAAAATCTCCTCTTATAGGAAAAACTAGGGTTAAAAAAAGGGCCCGTAACGAATGCTGACGTGGCAAAAGTGCCACGTGGCAGTCATTGGAAAACCATGGTCCCTCTTATTTCCACGGCCGTGGAATTGAGCGTGGGTGCTTACGACATGGCCTTCCACGCCCTTAATTCAATTAATTACCAAAACCACGGCCGTGGTTTTATGTACTTGGCCGTGGAAATCCTAAAATTGGCGTACAATCCTTTGTTCTCCAAAGCTTCCCTATCATGCTCCTTCATAAGCTGCTCCAATGCATCCCGTTGATGTCTAGCATGATCAACGCCCACATGCTCCATTTACGCTCCAATCCAAGCCTTTATTCACCTATAATCACAACAAAGCTTGTGTAGATCTCTATACCAACATAATAGGTGAATGTGCTTATATATGCTTCAAACTCATATCCATGTACACAAAAGTAGAGTAAATCTGCCTAAATATGTGCCAAAACTAATGTCATGTTTCACGCTATCAGGAGGTAAATCCCCATGCAAAACCAATGTGAAAGGGGATAAAGGCGAGGTTCTTAAGGCTCCTCATGCAACAAAAGAAGTTGAATTAATAATAGAATGACGTAATTGAAGATAATAAACGGTTGTGTGTGTGACATTGCATATTGTGATGTGTTGAGGTGTTGTATGTGCTATTGCTTTCATTCTTATTTATATTCTGTTTGCTAATGGTTTATACCGTGTTGTAGATCTTATGCATGATAGGAAGACTGTAGTGTGAGCAAAATAGGATATCAACCAAGGGCTTCCGTACACTAGGATGTGCGAGGGTTTTGGGGACTTTCTGTGCATGTTGGATATGTTGTTGCTGTTATATACTCGTTTGTGATTTGTAAAATGTTGATGCATATATTTATAGAGTTTTATGCATTTGATTTTATATCTATCCGTGTCTTGTTGTAAGATCCAGTGAACATGTTGTTAGGCAAGGGTCCGGATCCACTGGGAGATCCTAGCACAGTAGCGCCCCGAGTCCCGCGGATTTTGGGTGTTACAAAGTTGGTATCAGAGCCTTAGCTTGACAACAATGGCACTTGCAATCTGAGATAAAGGTCAAATAGATAAATAAAAAGAACCCAATAGGGGCCTGACTTTTCAAAAAGGATTTTGGTTTGAAAATTATACAATTAATGTGGGATAGAGTGTACGGGAAGCCATCACCCTTCTAAGGATCTCAACTGTATATATATATATATACCTTTTATGGGTTGCTATGTTTGCATGTAGGCCTTATATATAGCCTACATATGGCATATATATAGTCTTGTAAGTTAGGTGTGCATATCCAGCAGATGGCTCGAACTAGAGCGACATCTACAGTTGAACGAGGTAGGGGTAGACCCCCTCTTCCTCCAATAGTAATAGGCCACGCACATGTTCCCATGGCTGACCCGCCTGCAATGGAGGACGTACACGAGGAGGTTGGTGGGAGCGTCGTTCCTGAGACTAGGAGCGGTATAACTGTGAGACAAAGATCTGAGCGAGTCCAGTCAAATGACTCGGATCATGTCTCAATGAGGGGACCAGAGTTTCTGCGTTTATATTAGACTAGTTGAGGAGGCTGCCAGGGCAGGAAGACGTGCATCGGATCTTCTAACACATGTGGGATCATCAGAGATGTCCCAGGGAGCTACTCAGGTGCTAGTTACACTAGCACACGCTGTGGAGGTTGTCAGAGCTCTAAAGTACTTGAGAGGGCCTCAAACAACACTTGGTTGAAGGCGTTCCATCAAATGAGAGTACAACCTTTATTTGGAAAGGTGGGATTGCAGACTGAGATCATGATTGGGTATGTAGACTCAGCCCGTGAGTCTATTAGATGGCCAGAGGACAGATGGATAGAGCTAGTACAAACTCTATTCCGTGACCTAGTTCAATAGTGGTGGAGGACTATGCGGATTCGAGCCATCATCTACGACCAAATGCGGAGTATGATTCGAGAGTGTTTCTGCCCTGCCGATCTAAGGAGAGAGAAACTGTATGATTTTGTCGAGGCGGGCTTCGAGGATGTGCCTCGTGCAGAGGCGATTAGCAGATTACAAGGAGAGCTGGCATTACTAGGTCCAGCTGCACCTCTAGAGGATGAGTACGTGCATGTGTTCTCCCATCGATTGAGGGAGAGTGCACGCTCTTACATGGCGTGTTTTCATTACGAGTCTTTGACAAACTACTAGGATATAGCCTCAGCTTAAGAGCGTGAGCTGGGTAGCCAAAGGAGGACTTCTCAGATGGGACGGTTTGAGAAGAGACAGGGTACCGGGCAGAATGGTGCAGTAGCATTAGGCTACAGGCGAGGCCAGACTCAAGGTCGCTCGAGTTACCTAGATTTCGCACAAACTTCTGATAGAGGCCGGCAGTGTTACAACTGCGGAGGGATAGTGATAGAAATAGAGGTGATCTAGATCGAGCAGAAACGTCAACTACTACTTCTTGATCGTTCGAATTGGATCAAACATAGAACTAGAGCGGGGGAAGCTTAGAAATGGATGCGGAAGCGTTCGGTTGATCCTTCAAAGGATCCTCGAGTTTGAAAGACTTGGATCAAAGACTAGATCCAACATAGAACTTTAAGAGGATTGAAGGAGAAATAATTCCTAAACCAAGTAAGAGGATTTTCCTTTCACAATACATGGATTTAACTTAGACATCCTTTACAAATGATTCAAGCCATCCTTATATAGTGGATGAAGGCCATATCAAGAGTCAAAACATAAATGATGGAATTAAAAGCAGGAATTATGTTTCGGAAATGAAAAGCCTAAAATATGAAAGGTCGGAATTTAAGTCACGGAATTAAGTTCCGGAATTAAAGTTCCGAATATGAAACGCCAATTATTAAATAGCCGAAAATACTTAATAGTCTTCATAATGATACCAGGTCCTTCTAGCCGGAAACACGGATGGCGGGGGCGTATCATTCTCCTCCTCTTAAATGTGAAACGTCCTCGTTTGCACGGTCAAAAAAAATGGAAGGAGTACTTTGGGAACTTGACCCTTGAAATTCAGCACCGGATGCACATTGTCACAGTCAAGCGGCTTGGACTTGTAGTCTTTCAAGATTGTGGTTATGTGGTGTTTGCTGAATATGTAATCCCTCAAGGTGACGATGTCATGGAGTTTGTCTATCATGTCGTCAAGACCCATGATGGGGAACGTTGAAGCCATTCAGAAAAGATTGAAAGGCAAGCCGGAAGGTAAGTGAGTGGGCATAGCAATGACAAACCTCGGATCATACGACTCGGATTTGTAGTCCATAATCACCAACGTGCCGTTGTCGGAGTCGATGATTTCTTCTTTCTCAATGATGGCTTCATCTTTGTCATCTTGAAAGTAATCTCCACATAATGGCTTGACAAGATAGATTGGAATAACCGGGGCATAAGTTTTAATGACAACATCTTCCTCGTCATCCACTTTGTCACACAACGGTTGGAGCACCAACTCACACCTTGTTTGTGACTCTACGTGAGGCTCTTCTTGTTGGGCAACCGTCGTTAGTGCAAAAACTTCTGCCTTCAAAGCTGCTAACTGACGCTTTAGATCATCATTTGTTGCCTTGATCACGACCAACTCTTCTTTGGCATTAGCATGAGGTCTGGGACAATATAAGTATCCTCAAAATAAGCTTGTCGGTGTGGATACCGTTGGTGCCCGTCCATGGTATAAGTCGGCCTTGGTGGGTCCGGAGGAGGTAGCCACTCCTCACCCTTAAAGTATTCTCTCCGTCGGTAACTCCGAGTGGTTTGTTTGGCCTTCGGTAGATATGATGGAAGTAACGATACTTCATCCTCATCATAAGAATCATAATCATCATAGAACATGATGAAAAATGAAGAAACACTTGAATATCTTCGAACAACACCGAAGAACACTTGAAGTTCTTCAAAGAACACTTGAAGATCTTCAAAGAACACCAGAGAGAGAGAAAAAAATTTTTGATGAACAATCAAGAACACAAGTAAAGACCTTGACTTTGATCCCGAGCTCTGATGCCAATGATAAAAAATAGGGGTGTTCTATATCGAGGAGAAACTTCAAAAACTTCTTGATTGTTCGAATTGGATCAAAGATAGAACTTGAGCGGCGGAAAATTAGATCAAAGATAGAACTTTAAGAGGATTGAAGGAGAAGTGATGCCTAAACCAAGTAAGAGGATTTTCCTTTCACAATACTTGGATTCAACTTAGACATCCTTTACAAATGAGCCAAGCCATCCTTATATAGTTGATGGAGGCCATACAAAGAGTCAAAACATAAATGACGGAATTAAAAGCAGGAATTAATTTCCGGAAATTAAAACCCTAAAATAGGAAAGGTCTGAATTTAAGTCACGAAATTAAGTTCCGGAATTAAAGTTCCAAATATAAAAAGCAAATTATTAAATAGCCGAAAATACTTAATAGTTTTCATAATGATGCCGGGTCCTTCTAACCGGAAACACGGATGGCATCGCCATCCGGGGGCGTATCATTTTTATGCATCCTTGGACATGTCAATGAAAGATTCGGGATCTAGATCAAGTTGAAGCTCAACTTGTAAGAGCCTAGTTGCTGTGTTGCTGAGAGAGTGAGCAGAGGGCCAGAGTTTTGCCTGGACCGCCCCTGCGTGGGCTTGGAACCGCCCCTGCAGTTTGTCTAGGCCGTCCCTGCAGCTCACAGTGTCCGCCCTTGCGGCTCTGTGTACTGCAGCCGTCTTCTTTGACCCTTTGACCCGTGCTTTACCCTTTTACCTTATATATATCTTCATCCCTTACCTCTGATGAGGGTTTACATTCTCAGACTCCTCTTCTCCCTTGGATCACTTTGGTTGATCTTTGTTGAGTTTGTGAGTTTTGGTGAGAGTTCTTGCCTAGCCTTGCTTGGCGTTGATGTTGCTGATGTTGTTGTGCTTTGTGGAGCCAGCTTGAGGTTGTTTGGTGTGGTGTTGATCTTCTGGAGAGCCCAGCTTGGTGAGTTCCATGGCTTCTCCTCTTCCTTTCTTCTTTTCTTCATCTATTCCTTCCTTTCCTTAGTTTAGTATTGTTTCCTTATGGTTGGATCTTGTTCATCCATGTTTTGTCTTGTGTTGATGCATATATATATATATGTATGTGATATATGTATGTTGTTGCTGGAGTGAAAAAGAGTGGAGAATCGAAGGAAGAAGTGAAGAAAGGAGCTGAAGTGGTGTCTTCTGCACACCAGACGCCCCAGCGCCTAACTTGAGCCGCCCTTGCGCCGGCCAGTGGACCGTCCCTGCGCCACCTCCTAGCCGCCTCGGCGGCCACCTGCACCAGCTTAATGTTTCACTTGGTTCTGCAGGTATGTGTTGCTTTTAGGCCTTCCTTAGGGTACCTTTGTTCCCTCCTTTCCTAGTGTGAGAGTATAGGATCATGCTAGATATGTGAGGTTGAGTTTTGATGAGTTTATTATCGGTTTATGCCATGTATGGCTTTAGAGGTTCTCTAGGTTATGAGTGAGGTTGAGGTTGATCCTTTGGATCCCTTTGGGTCTAGGTGTGACCCGTATGATGTTAGGAGATTGATATATCTTTTTATGCCCTGTTTATAGGCTGTGTTGTCCCTCCAGTGTAGAGGTGATCGTGGTTGAGTTGTGATCGATGTTAAGGTAAGTTCGTAGGACTTACTTAGCTCCCATCCTTATATTGGGGGTTTCCATGAGTGGTGTGTGCTTTTTATATTTTCTATGATAGCATTTGATGTCGTATATACCGACCTATGTTTTATTGATTGCCCCGTATGCATGGTTGTGATAACCTTTCCCTTTCATCCCGCCGTGGAGTCTAACAGGTTCTCTTGAGTAAGGCTAGACCGGTTTACAAGAATGGCGCAATCCACCCCCATAGGGTACACGGATTGTGTGACCGATACTAGTACGGCTGGCTAGGAGGCTCAGAGGTGAGGATGTATCGGTCCTCGTGTCACATAGTTTCATATATATGATATACATACAATCTGAGTGAACGACCATTATATTGAGATGATTAAATGGGAAATGTTGGAAAGCATGCTGATGTGTTTATCTTTCCATGATTGTGATTGTTCTTATGCATTACTCTATATATGTGTATGGATATCTAATGGTTTATTACCATGTTGTAGATGCCCCACAGGATAGGCATGTTGCTGGGTGATCTAGGAGAGTGGCAGGCTGAGGACGTCTCGTACATAGGTTGTTGTGGGCTTTGGGTTTGTTTACCTTTCCCTCCTACCTGAGGATGATCTTTTGTACCTCCTGTGTGAGGTGTTGGTTTATATACTCTGCTAAGTTGTACCTTTTGGTTGTACAGTTTTATACAACTTTATGTATTTGTTTTATATCTGTCGATGCAATGTTGTAAGGTCTAGTGAACTTGTTGTCATGCTAGGGTCAGGATCCATTGTTAGTTCCTACCCCAATATGGCACTCCAAGTCTTGCGGATTCGGGATGTTACAGAGTTGGTATCAGATCCAGGTTGACAACAATGGCACTTGCTACGTGCAATGAGGTCTGATAGGTATAATAATCAGAACCCACGTGGGATCTTACGTTTTCAAAGGTTTTTAGTTTTAAATGTGGTTTTGGGTAAGATGTACGAGAAGTCGCCACTCCTGCTATGGATCTCTGCAGTGTAGATATGTAAATATGTATGTTGGATTATGTATGTGTTTGTGTTGAGCATATACATATATATCTATACTTATGGCCTATATAGAGCCTTGTAAGTTAGGTGTGCATACCCCGCAGATGGCTCGGACTAGAGCTACAACCGTTGTAGGCAGAGGTAGAGGTAGACCACCCCATGCTCCGGGTGTGGTAGGTGAGGGAACAGTTTGCGCTGCTGATCCTACCGTGGTGGAGGAGATACATGAGAGGTTTGCAGAGAGCGTCATCCCAGAGACGAGGAGTGGTGGATTTGTAAGAAATCATTCACATCGAGCTTAGTCTGATGACGCTGACCTTGTCTCCATGGGAGGACCGGAGTTCAGAGAGTACCTCCGAAATTTCGAGGAGGATATCAGAGCTGGTAGACGGGCCCCGGATTTACCAGTAGATGAGGGATCTTCTGAGAGATCATAGGGCGCGACACAGGTGCCAGCTGCACCTGCACGAGTTGCTGAGCCAGTTCGAGTTCTAGTGGAGACCAGAGGGCCTCAACCAGACGCCTGGTTGAAGGCATTTCATCATTAGGAGTGCCACACTTCTCCGGAGAGATTGGTTTAGAGACCGAGGTGTGGATTGGACATGTAGACTCAGCTTTGGAGTATAGCAGATGTCCTAAGGACAAATGGATAGAGCTAGTCTAGTCTCTATTCCGTGACCTCGCACACAAGTGGTGGAGGACTGTCCAAACTAGAGCCACATGTTATGACCATATAAGGCATATGATTAGAGAGCAATTATGCCCTGCCTCACTGAGGAGGAAGAAGCTGCAGGATTTTTTCGAGGCCGGCTTTGAGGAAGTGCCGATTATAGACGCCATCCGCCGCTTGTAGACCGAGTTAGCATTGCTAGGTCCAGCTGCACCATCTGAGGACCAGCATGTGTATTAGTTCCCTCGTCTGAGAGAGTGCACTCGTTAATACATGGCGGGATTCTATTGTGAGTCTCTAGGTGATTACCAGGACCGGGCATCTGCTTTTGTGAGAGAGTGAGCCAACTAGAGGAGAGCTTCTCAAACGGGACGGTCTTAGAAGAGGCAGCGTACTGGGAAGACCAATGGAGTTGGAGGCGCATCTGGGTCTAGACGAGACCAGAGATGCCACAGTTATCCCTCGTCTGCACAGAATGCAGATAAGGGACGACAGTGTTACAACTGTGGTGACCCCGACCATCTGAGGCTAGCTTGTCCCGGACTAGTTATGACTTGTTTTACCTGTGGTAGACAAGGATATAGAGCTGCCTTCTATAGGCAGGGTGGAGTAGCATCTCACTAGGGTTCTTCCCATACAAGTGTAGCAGGAGGTGGTCAGAGGCCACCTGAGTAGTAGACACATGGACAATAGAGGGTCCTAGAGTGTCCATCTACTCAGGGTTATGCTCCAGGACCGAGTAGAGGTAGAGATATTGGGACCAGTGATGCTAGAGGAGCCCGAGGGCAAGCTTTTGAGTTGAGGAGTGCAGAGGATCCACTTGCACCGGCTGCTACAGGTACCATTCAAGTTCATGGTTTACCTATTAGAGTTTTGTTTGATACTGGTGCTACGTATTCTTTTATTTCTGATACATATGTTGAGCGTCTGAGTTTAGATACCATAGAGGGTATACCCTTTACTATAGGGTTACCTGATGGTAGTCGGGTCAGAGGTACTCGTGAGATACGTAGTTCTCCCCTTCGTTTAGGGACCTATGTTTGACTTGTTGACTTCTTAGTCACACCGTTGATGCATGAAAAAGTCATTTTAGGTATGGACTGGATGCGTAGACACCATGCGGTCTTGGAGGTTGGTAGACGGACTGTTACAGTGTCTACCGAGGTTGGTCAGATCGAGGTCTTCCGGGGTTCGGACCTTGGGAAGGCAAGTTCGGTCATCAGCGCCGTACGAGCAGCTAGATTTATTGCGCAGGGATACGATGCCATCTGGTGCTATGCCATGATGGATGGAGAGAGTCCAGGTGTGGAGGATATTCCATTGGTCTGCGAGTTTGCAGATGTGTTTGCTGAGCCGTCGAGCTTGCCGCCTCAACGGAGTGTGAACTTCAGCATAGAGTTAGAGCCTGGCACAAGACCCATCTCGAAGGCCCATACCGTATGACAGCTGTCGAGATGTTGGAGCTGAAGAAGCAACTTGAGGAGTTGGCTGAGAAGGGCTTCATACGTCCTAGTGTTTGACCATGAGGTGCACATGTCCTCTTCGTGCGGAAAAAGGACGGATCTTTGAGGTTATGCATTGATTATAGAGAGCTGAACAAGGTAACCATCAAGAACAGGTATCCATTACCTCGTATTGATGATCTACTTGATCAGCTTCAGGGAGCTACTGTTTTCTCCCGGATTGATTTGCGCTCAGGTTATCACTAGCTGAGGGTGAGAGAGTAGGACGTACACAGGACGGCATTTCGTACCCGTTATGGACACTACGAGTTTTTAGTGATGCCATTCGGGCTGACGAATGCCCCAACAGTCTTTCTGGAGTTGATGAACAACAAATTCATCGACTTCCTTGATCAATTTGTGGTGGTATTTATTGACGATATTCTGGTGTACTCTCGTAGTAGAGAGGAGCATGCCGGTCATTTGAGGACGGTTTTGCAGATTCTGAGGGATAGAGAGTTGTATGCCAAGCTCTCTAAGTTTTAGTTTTGGATGTCTGGGGTTGCTTTCCTTTTGCATATCGTCTCCGCCGACGGGATTATGGTAGATCTGGCGAAGATCAAGTGTGTTGCTGCATGAACGACATTGACGAACGTCAAGGAAGTGCGTACCTTTCTTGGCCTAGCCGGTAACTATAGACGCTTTGTGGAGGGTTTTTTTGTGATTCCCCGTCCACTGACAAGTTTTCTGAGGAAGACTACCCGATTTGTGTGGACCGATTAGTGTGCTCAGAGTTTTGAGGAGTTGAAGAGGTGTTTGACTTCTGCTCCTGTTCTAGCACAACCAGAAGGTTTTGATGATTTTGTGGTCTACAGTGATGCATCCAAGCTAGGGTTGAGATGTGTGTTAATGGACAGAGGCAGAGTGATTGCTTATGCGTCTCGACAACTAAAAACGTACGAGGAGAACTACCCAACTCATGATCTGGAGTTAGCAGCGGTAGTTCATGCTTAGAAGATCTAGAGACATTACCTGGATGGTGCAACATGTCAGATCTTCACAGCCCATAAGAGCCTGAAGTTCATTTTCACGTAGCGGGAGTTGAACAACCGCCAGCGTCGATGGCTTGAGTTGATCAAGGACTTTGACCTTGAGATTTTGTACCATCTTGGAAAGGCGAATGTGGTAGCTGACGCCTTGAGCAGGAAGACGGCTCGAGAGAAGGCGATTGCCTGGTTGACTGTAAAGCCCCAACTTCAGAGGGATCTAGCCTGGCTAGAGTTGGACATCCAGTTTCCTGATGAGAATGCCTAGTTATATGCATTAGAGGTTTTACTTGGTCTATTGGATGAGATCCAACAGAAGTAGGGGACCTGCACGACCGTGATGAGGATTAGAGAGATGATGTCTCGTGGTCAGGCACCACAATTTTCTGTTGGTGCTGATGGAGTGATGAGGCGACATGATCGCATTTGTGTTCCTACTGATGTAGAGTTGAGACAGAGGATCTTACAGGAGGCTCACTGTACACCTTACTTTGTACATCCAGGTACGAGTAAGCTATACCAGGATGTGAGACGTTCATATTGGTGGGGTGGGCTGACGCCCGATGTAGCCAGATTTGTGACTCAGTGTGCGACCTGTCAGCAGGTCAAGATAGAGCATTCCAGACCTTGAGGTGAGCTCCATCCACTTCCACCGCCGCAGTGGAAGTGGGAGGACGTCTCTAAGGACTTTGTGACCGGTTTGAGGCCCAGTAGGAGTTTCAATGCTATCTCGGTTGTTGTTAATAGACTAACGAAGACGATACATTTTATCCCTATCAGAGAGACGTGGATAGTGAGTAGATTGGCTGAGGAGTACACTAGACAGATAGTGAGACTCCATGGTGTACCGAGGACGATCGTCTCTGATCGAGATGGACGATTTACCTCGAGGTTTTGGTAACAGATTCAAACTAGTTTGTGGAAGAGTCTACACTTCACGACATTGTTTCACCCCCAGACAGATGGTCAGTCTGAGAGGACCATCTAGACCCTGGAGGATATGCTGCGAACTTGTGTGTTGGATTGGGGACAGGGATGGTCTGATTACCTCTCAATTGTAGAGTTCTCATACAACAACAACTGACATGCATCTATTGGGATGGCTCCTTATGAGGCATTGTATAGGCGTAGGTGTCGTACACCTTTATGCTGGGATAAGCCTAGCAGTAGTAGGGGATCACGCTAGAGCAGATACAGGATGATATGGCTCGAGTAGCGCTGATCAGAGAGAGGATGCTGGCTGCACAGAGTTGCCAGAAGTCATATGCAGACAAGAGGTGTCGGTCTCTAGAGTTTAGTGTAGGAGCTCATGTCTGGTTGAGAGTATCTTCGACGCGTGGCGTCAGACGTTTTGGCATAAAGGGGAAGTTGAGTCCCCGATATGTTGGTCCTTTCGATATACTAGATAGAGTTGGGAGGGCAGCCTACAAATTAGATTTGCCTCCGAGGTTAGAGGGTGTTCACCCTGTTTTCAATGTGTCTCGACTGAGAGAGTATATACCAGATCCGACGCACATCGTGAGTTATGATGATTTGGTGGTTGATCCGGACCACATGTTTGCTGAGCATCCTATTGCAGTCCTAGAGCGAGGTGTGAGACGCCTGCGTTCGAAGGACATTCCTATGATGAGGATACAGTGGTCGAGAGGTGGACCAGAGGAGGCTACATGGGAGACTGAGGATAGTATCCAAAGGAACTATCCAGAGTTTTAAGCCGAGATAGATGCATCTAGGGTCGAGGTGTAGATCTTAGCGCTATCTTGGTGAGTATGTGATTATGTGCTTATGTGCTTACCAACCTTGATGTGTTTGGTCCATGCTAGTGATGATGTGCCTTATGATCTTATTAGATCCTCCTATACTAGCATGATGTATGTTATAGTTGGAGATGGTTCTTTCCTCCATGCTATCTGAATATGACTTATGCTTATAGCTGGAGATGGTTCTTTCCTCCATGCTATCTGAGTTGATTAGGATTCAGCTGGAGATGGTTCTTTCCTCCATTCTACTTTGATGGACATAGTTTCAGTGGAGATGTGATTTCCTCCATGTGATGTATACGTTGATGGTTTGGCTAGAGACGTATTTCCTCTATGCCTATGTTATGTATCGGCTAGAGATGTGCTTTCTATATGCCTGTGATGTGGTATAGCGAGAGATGTGATTCCTCTACGGCCTTGGGTAGCGTTATAGCGCTGTATTCTAGAGTTGATGATTCCTCCATGTTCATGTTTATGGTTATTGATCTGTTATAGGTTATGAGCTTTTGAGCGGAGATGTGATACCTCCGATAGAGAGAGTGAGTTGTACCTTGGCTTATGGGTCCGAGAGACTTTGGGATCTTGCAATTTTCGGGACGAAACTTGTTTTTAGGGGGGTGAGATGTAAGTGCCTAGTTGGTGAGTTGTTGAGAGAGTGAGCAGAGGGCCTAAGTATTGCCTGGACCGCCTCTGCATGGGCCTGGCACCGCCCCTGCGGTTTGTCTGGGCCGCCCCTGCGGCTCTGTGTGCTGTAGCCGTCTTCTTTGACCCTATGAGGGTTTACATTCTCAGAGTCTCTCTCTCCTTACGTACACTTTCTTCCCCTCTTCTCCCTTGGATCATTTTGGTTGATTTTTGTTGAGTTTTGTGAGTTTTGATGAGAGATCTTGCCTAGCCTTGCTTGGCTTTGATGTTGCTGATGTTGATGTGCTTTGTGGAGCCAACTTGAGGTTGTTTGGTGTGGTGTTTATCTTCTGGAGATCCCAGCTTGGTGAGTTCCATGGCTTCTCCTCTTCCTTTCTTCTTTTCTTCATCTTTTCCTTCCTTTCCTTAGTTTAGTATAGTTTCCTTAGGGTTGGATCTTGTTCAGCCATGTTTTGGCTTGTATTCATGTATATATGTATGTGATATATGCATGTTGTTGCTGGAGTGAAGAAGAGTGGAGAATCGAAGGAAGAAGTGAAGAAAGGAGGTGAAGTGGTGTCTTCTGCACACCAGCTGCCCCAACGCCTGACTTGAGCCGCCCCTACGCCGGCCAATAGACCGCCCCATGCGCCACCTCCTAGCCGCCCCTGCGGCCACATACACCAGCTTGGTGTTTCACTTTTTTTTGCAGGTGTGTGTTTCTTCTAGGCCTTCTTTAGGGTGCGTCTGTTCCCATCTTTCGTAATTTCAGAGTATAGGATCATGCTAGATGTGTCAGGTTGAGTTTTCATGAGGTTGTTATCCGTTTATGCCTTGTATGGCTTTAGAGGTTCTTTAGGTTGTGAGTGAGGTTTAGGTTGATCCTTTGGATCCCTTTGGGTCTAGGTGTGACCCGTATGATGTTAGGAGATTGGTATATCTCTTTATGCCCTGTTTATAGGCTATGTTGTCCCTCCAGTGTAGAGGTGATCGTGGTTGAGTTGTGATCGAGGTTGAGGTATGTCCGTAGGACTTACTTACGTGCCATCCTTATATTTGGTGTTTGCATAAGTGGTGTGTGCTTTGTATATTTGCTATGATAGCATGTGATGTCGTATATACCGACCTATATTTTATTGATTGCCCCGTATGCGTGGCTGTGATAACCTTTCCCTTTCATGAAGGGTACAATCCACTCCCATAGGGTACGATTTGAGTGACCGGTCGGGCTTCAGGCCCGACCGGTTTACAAGAAGGGCGCAATCCACTGCCGTAGGGTACACGAATTGTGTGACCGATACTAGTACGGCCGGCTAGCAGGCTCAGAGGCGAAGATGTATCGGTCATCATGTCACATAGTTACATATATATGATATATATACGATTTAAGTGAACGACCATTATATTGAGATGATGAAATGGGAAATGTGTGAAAGCATGCTGATGTGTTTATCTTTACTTGATTTTGATTGTGCTTATAAATTACTCTATATATGTGTATGGATAGGTAATGGTTTATTACCATGTTGTAGATGCCACACAGGATATGCATGCTGTTGGGTGATCTAGCAGAGTGGCAGGCCGAGGACTTCTCGTACATAGGTTGTTGTGGGCTTTGGTTTGTTTACCTTTACCTCCAGCGTGTGGATGATCTTTTGTTACCTCCTGTGTGAGGTGTTGGTTTATATACTCGGCCATGTTGTTGTACCTTTTGGTTGTACTGTTTTATACAGCTTTATGTATTTGTTTTATATCTGTCGGTGCCATGTTGTAAGGCCTAGTGAACTTGTTGCCTGGCTAGGGTCAGGATCCATTGTCAGATCCTAGCCTAATGTGGCACTCCGAGTCCTGCGGATTCGGGGTGTTACATAACTACTCCTTATTTGAAGTGCGGATGCGTTTGAAGATGGGTTGCGGAAAAACATTTTTTTTGTTGATAAATGGTTTGATGGCAAACCAAAAATCTCCTAAATTTGCTTTACAAAATGGATCGAGAAAATTTTTTTTTAAAGAACGTGGATGAAGATGCGAAGAACGAGATGAAGATGATGATGAAAAAAAGGCAAAAAGGATGAATTATGATAACACACAAAAACAAGAGTAAAGATAACATAGCTTAGATCCCTTTGCTCTGATGCCAATTTGATGGAAATAGGGGTGATCTAGATCGAGGAGAAACTTCAACTACTTCTTCTTGATCGTTCGAATTGGATCAAACATAGAACTTGAGCGGCGGAAGCTTTGAAATGGATGCAGAAGTGTTCGGTTGATCCTTCAAAGGATCCTCGAGTTTGAATGGTTTGGATCAAAGACTAGATCTAAGATAGAACTTTAAGAGGATTGAAGGAGAAGTGATGCCTAAACCAAGTAAGAGGATTTTCCTTTCACAATACTTGGATTCAACTTAGACATCCTTTAGAAATGAGCCAAGCCATCCATATATAGTGGATGGAGGCCATACAAAGAGTGAAAACATAAATGATAGAATTAAAAGCAGGAATTATGTTCCGGAAATGAAAAGCCTAAAATATGAAAGGTCGGAATTTAAGTCACGAAATTAAGTTCCGGAATTAAAGTTCCGAATATGAAAACCCAATTATTAAATAGCCGAAAATACTTATTAGTCTTCATAATGATGACGGGTCCTTCTAGCCGGAAACACGGATGGCGTCGCCATCCGGGGATGTATATGATAAGGCATGTGAGAGCTGATTGCCGGAGAGCACAATTTACATGCTTCTCTTACGGGAAGCCAGGACATCTAGCGACATTTTTCTTTCAGGGCAAGGCATCATCACATTAGAGTTCTTCCCCTACTAGTGCAGTAGAAGGTAGGTAGAGAACGCCTCATTACCAAAGACAAGGACAGTAGAGTGTCCCGGATCATCCTTCTACTCAGGGTTTTGGTCCAGGACCGAGTAGAGGCAGAAGTCGAGATGGAGGTACTACTAATACCCTAGGAGCTAGAGGTTGAGTTTTAGAGTTCAGGAGCACCAAGGAGCTGCCAGTGCCAACTGGTATAGGTACCATTCTAGTAAATGGTTTACCAATTAAATTTTTGTTTGATACAAGTACCACACATTCTTTCATTTCTAATGCATGTGTTGATAGAGTGACCTTAGATACGATAGAGGGGATACCCTTTACTACAGGGTTACCCGATGGGGGTCAGGTGAGAGGTAAAGAGAGGTACATTGTTGTCTTATACATTTAGGAAACCTTGATTTTTTAGTACACTTATTTATCATGCCACTAGTGCATGATGAAGTAATTTTTGGTATGGATTGGATGGATAGACATCATGCTATGTTAGATGTAGGTTGGAGGATCGTGATGGTCTCCACCGAGTCTGGTGAAATCGAGATTTTCCGAGGTTGGGACCTTGGGAAGACGGGAATGGTTATTAGCATAGTACGAGCAAAGCGGCTGATAGCACAGGGATGTGATGCCTTTTGGTGTTATCCCATGAAGGACAGTGAGCGACCAACGTTAGAGGACATCCCCGTGGTTAGCGAGTTCACAGATATGTTTGTTGAGCAATCAAATTTACCGCCTTAGAGGAGCGTGGGCTTCAGCATAGAGTTGGATCCTAGTACATGACCGATCTTGAAGGTCCCATCCCGTATGACGCCTATCAAGTTGTTGGAGTTGAAGAAGCAACTCGAGGAGTTGGTTGAGAAGGGCTTCGTCCGCCGTAGCATATCCCCGTGCGGTGCACATGTCCTCTTCATGCGGAAGAAGGACGTATCGCTGAGATTGTGCATCGACTACAAAGAGTTGAACAAGGTGACCATCAAGAACAAGTACCCTTTGCCCCGCATTGATGGCTTGTTAGATGAGCTTCAGGTGGCGAATGTGTTCTCCAGGATTGATTTTCGCTCAGGATATCACCAGCTAAGGGTGAGAGAGCAAGATGTGCACAAGACAGCATTTTGGACTCGGTATGGCCACTACGAGTTTGTAGTGATGCCATTCGGGCTCATGAATACGCCCGCTGTCTTTATGGAGTTGATGAATGGCATATTCATCAACTTTATAGATCAGTTTATGGTGGCCTTTCATAGACGATATCCTGGTGTACTCTCGTAGCAAAGACGAACATGCAGGACATCTAGGGACAATTTTATGAGTTTTGCGGGATAGAGAACTGTATGCCAAGTTCTCTAAGTGCGAGTTGTAGATGCCATACGTAGCATTTCCGGGTCATGTCGTCTCCGCCGAAGGGATCCAGGTTGATCCGGAGAAGATTGAGTCTGTAGCACCATGGACGACACCGACAGAGGTCAAGGAAGTACACAGCTTTCTTGGCCTCGCCGGCTACTATTGTCGGTTTATGGAGGGATTCTTTGTGATTGCCCATCCACTTACCAGTCTCTTTAGGAAGGCTACCCGGTTTGTATGATCCCACCCGTGCACTCAGAATTTTGAGGAACTGAAGAGACACTTGACTTCCGCTCCCATTTTAGCGCAGCCGGAGGGCACAAAGGACTTTGTAGTCTAGAACGACGCATCCAAGGTAGGTTTGGGATGTGTTCTAATGCAGCGTAGTAGAGTCCTCGCATATGCGTCTAGACAGTTGAGGACGTATGAGGAGAAATACTCGACTTATGATGTGGAGTTTGGCAGCGGTAGTTCATGCATTGAAGATCTGGAGACATTAATTTTATGGTGGTACATGCCAAATCTTCAAAGACCATTTGAGTACCTTAACTGTAGAGCGATAACATTCGCCTTTCCAAGCGGCAATATAATAACCGCCAGCGTAGATGACTTCATTTTAGCAAGGATTTTGATCTGGAGATCCTGTACCATCCAGGAAAGGCGAATGTTATCGCGGACGCCCTGAGTAGGAAGACTCCTCGAAAGATGCCGATTGCGTGATTGACAGTTCAACCATAATTGTAGAGAGATTAGTGTGGCTAGAGATGGACATCCAGTTTCCTGATGAGGATGCCCATTTGAGTACCTTAGAGGTTCTACCTGATCTGTTGGGTGAGATCCAATAGAAGCAACAGACCTGCCCGACGCTGATGAGGATACGAGATAGGATGTCTCGAGGTGAGGCACAATAATTCAACATAGGAGTAGATGGAGCGATGAGACGTCGCGATCGCGTCTGTGTTCCCGCAAATGTAGAGTTGAGACAAAGGATTCTGTAGGAGGCTCTTTCCACAACTTACTCAGTGAACCTAGGTGCGAGTAAGATGTATTAGGATGCGAGACGTTCATATTGGTGGGAGGGTTGAAGCACGATATGACCAGATTTGTGGCTCAGTGTGTGACTTGCCAACAGGTCAAGATAGAGAATTATAGACTAGGAGGAGAGCTCCACCTACTGCCAGTACCGCAGTGGAAGTTGTTGGATATCTCCATGGACTTTGTGCCAAAATTGAGGCCGAGCAGGAGTTTTGATGCCATCTATGTTATGGTTGACAGATTGACGAAGACTATACGTTACATCCCTATTCGGGAAACATGGCCAAGGAGCAAATTGGTTGAGCAGTTCACTTGACAGATAGTGAGACTCAATGGTGTACGGAGGACGATCGTCTCAAATCAAGATGGACGATTTACCTCGAGGATTTGGCGGCAGATTCAGACTGCGTTGGGTACGAGTCTACACTTCACGATTGTGTTTCATCCTTAGACAGATGGTCAATCAAAGAGGGTCATTCAGACACTAGAGGATATGATGCGAGCTTGTGTGTTGGACTAGGGACAGGCATGATCAGATCACCTCCCTTTCATTGAGTTTTTGTACAACTAGCATGCATCAATTGGGATGGCCCCATATGAGGAACTGTATGGACGGAGATATCGTACGTTGTTATGTTGGGATAAACCTAGCAGTGTTAGTAGTATAGCGTTTGAATAGATTCAGGATGATATTGCACGAGTAACACTGATTAGAGAGAGGATGTTGGCTTCTCAATATCGCAAGAAGTCGTATGTAGGCAAGAGGTGTCAGGCTATAGAGTGTAGGGTTAGACCTCGTTTCTTGCTGAGAGTATCTGTGACGTGTGGAGTCTAACGTTTTGGCATAAAGGGGAAGTTAAGTTCCCGATATGTCGGTCCTTTTCGGATTCTGGACAGAGTTGGGAGAGCAACATACAGGCAAGAGGTGTCGGCCTATAGAGTTTAGGGTTGTATATCATGTGTCTCAACTGAGAGAGTACATAACAAATCCGAGACACATCGTCATCTATGATTACTTAGTGGTTGTGCCGGACCACGATTTTGTTGAGCACCTGATTACAGTCGTAGAACGAGGTGTGTCACGCCTACATTCGAAGGACAACCCTATGGTGAGGAACTATCCAAAGTCATATGGTCTAGACGAGGATCGGATGAGGCCACATGGGAGATATAGGATAGTATCCAAAGGAACTATCCAGAGTCCTATGCCGAGATAGATGCACATGTAGGATCGACAGTAGATCTTAGTGCTATCTTAGTGAGTGTTATGTTATCTACTTATGTGCTTTGATGTGTTTTCGTGCTAGTTGTGATGTGTATATGAACTTATTAAATCTTGTTTGCTAGTGCGAGCTGTGTTTATAGCTGGAGATGGTTCTTTCCTCCATGCTATTGTGTTGCGATTAGGGTTTAGATGGAGATGATTTTCCCTCCATGCTACCGTTTATGGACATAGTTAAAGTGGAGATGGTTTTCCTCCATGCCTTTGCCTTATGACCGCGTTTTGGCTGGAGATGGTTTTCCTCCATGCCATTGTGATGTTTTTATATGTTGGCTGGAGATGGTTTTCCCTACGCCTTGGTTAACATTCTGATCATGTTGCTGGAGTAGAAGATTCCTCCATGCTGTGCTTTGAGGATATAGAATGTTATAGTTTGTGACCTTATGATGTAAGAGCCTTAGTATTTGGATCCTAGTTGAGCTTTTGTGTGCCTTAATTGACCCTGCTGACCGCCCCTGTGCACCAACTGGGCCGCCCCAGCGGCTAGGCGCCCTTGCACCCTTGCTAGCCGCCCCTACGGTTCTGTGCTTGAGCAGCTGCATTCGTTGACTCCTTGACTCGTGCTTTGCGATTGTCTTCTTCTATATGTTTCCCTATCTTCAGATGAGAGGGTTTTCCACTTCTTTCCAGCTTCTTCACATTCTCTATGTTCTCCATCTTCTCCTCTCTTCTTCCTTGATGTTCTTTGCTCCTCTTGATCTTGTGTGAGTGGGATCTTGTGAGTTTCAGTGTAACTTTGGCCTTAAATACTCTTGAGGATGTTGCTAAAGGTTGTTGATGTTGTGTTAAGATGATAGACGAGCTGATGCTCCATTGTTGCAGCCTAGGGCTTGTGTGGTAAGCTCTTCCTCTTCATCTCGCTTTCTTCCTTCTTTCTTGCTTCTTTCTTCTACTTTATAGCTTAGGACCACAAGCTGAGCTTGTGTGGTTCCTTTCCTAGCTTTTTGATGATCATATATGTGTACATATGTGTATATGTTGTTGTGGTATGTTGAAGACGTGAAGAGAGTCGAGAAAGGGATCGAAGAGAAGTCGGGACCAACTCTCTGCACAGTTGGCCACCCCTACGCTTGACTCCAGCCGCCCCTGCGCTTGGTGTGTGAGCCACCCCTGCGCCTTTGGTGAGCCGCCCCTGCGCCTCACTGCATCAGCCGTGTGCTCTTGCTTCTGTTAGTGCATACCTTATTTGTATGTCTTCCTTCCTTTCCTTTGGCCTTGGCTCAGTTGATAGCTAGGTTAGGGTTGTTAGGATGTGTTGTATGTTAGAGATGCGCCTTATGCACTTGTGTTGATGTTGATGTTATCATAGGCATATGTGAGCTTCTTATGCTCTTGAGGTTGTAGGTTGGTTCTGATTATGTAGACGATGCTCCTAACCTTTTCAGATTGTGATGTTGTGTGTCATGCTATTGCAGGCGTTGGTTTCTTCCCTAAGGGGAAGCTGTGACGTGGTAGTCCATACGAGTGTGATAGGTAATTCCATAGGACTTTGCGTTCAGTTATGAATTTGTGTGATTGTAATGGTTGTGTATGTTCATATGATTGTGCATTTATAACCTAAACCGGACTAGGATGACTATTTATTACATTTAAATGGCCCAAGTGCATTGTAACGGACGGTAACCACCTGCTTGAAGCTCGCCCAGAGTGGAAGGGGGTGCTCGGAAGCCAGTAGCTCAAGGGGAGGTAGATCCCCATGCAACACTTGGGTTAAAGGGGGAAGAGACGGGGTTCTTTAGGCTCCTCGTGTTACAAAAGAAGTTGAATTAGTAATGGAATAACGTAATTAAAGATAATAAATGAATGTGTGTGACATTGCATGTATGATATGTTGATGTGTGTTTGTGTTGTTACCTTCATGGTTATCTATTGCTGTAGCTAACGGTGTATACCGTGTTGTAGATGATCTGCAGGTTAGGAAGATTGCAGAGTGAGCCAGATGGTGTGACCAGCCGAGGACTTCTGTATATTAGGATGCGTGGGTTGGGATCTTTTGTATCAGATGTTGTTGTTGTTGTTGTTGTTGTTTTGTACTCGGCTTTGAGTTTGTAAACTCTTTTGATGTATCATATACAACTTTTAAGTGTTTGGTTTTACTCTACTTGTGCCTTGTTGTAAGATCCAGTGAACTTGTTGTTAGGCTAGGGTAAGGATCCATTGTGAGATCCTAGCCCAATGTAGCATCCCGATTCCCGCAGAATAGGGGTGTTACAGAGTTGGTATCAAAGCCTTAGTTGCAGATCCACCAGTGGTGGAGGAGGCTTATGAGAAGGTTGCTAAGAGCGTGGTTCCAGCTACGAGGAGTAGTGGGTCCAAGAGGCAGCAGACCCATCCAGGCCAATCTGATGGCTCATACCGTGTCTCTATGGGCGGATCAGAGTTCAGACAGTATCTTAGGCATTTTGAGGAGGCCATCAGAGTAGGTAGACGAGCCCCAGATCTGCCAGGGCATAAGGGATCATCTCGGAGATCCCATAGAGCTACTCAGGTGCCAGATGCACCAGTTGGTGTAGTTGAGTCTGCTCGAGTTATAAAGGATACTAGAGGGCCTCGACTATATTCTTGGTTGATGGCATTCTACCAGCAGGGAGTACCACACTTCTTTGGGGAGATCGGCCTAGAGACTGAGGTGTGGATTGGGGATGTAGACTCAGCTTTAGAGTCTATTCGTTGGCCTGAGGACAGACGGATAGAGCTAGTACAATCTCTATTCCGTGACCTAGCACATCAGTGGTGGAGGACAGTTAGAGCATGAGTCACCACCTATGATCATATGAGGACTATGTTGAGGGAGCAGTTCTGCCCTGCCTCATTAAGGAGGGAGAAGTTGCAGGATTTCGTGGAGGCGGGTTTTGAGGACGTACCTATTACAAACGCCATTCGCCACTTGCAGACTGAGCTAGCATTGTTGGCTCCAACTGCACCATGTGAGGACCAACATGTTTACCTTTTCGCTCGTCGTCTGAGGGAGAGCACACGATCATACATGGCGGGATTTCACTATGACTCATTGGCAGACTACTAGGATCGGGCCTCTGCCTATGAGAGAGAGTGAGCTAGCCAGAGGACAACTTTTCAGACAGGACGGTTTGAGAAGAGACAGCATACCGCACCTATTGGTGCAGGAGCATCTGGATACGGGCGAGGTCAGACTCAGGGCCGCTCGAGTGTTCCAATGTCTGCACAAATAACTGAGAGAGGCCGGTAGTGTTATAACTGCGGGGCCTATGGGCATGTGAGGGCTGATTGTCCTATAGCACCAAGAGGTGGGCAGAGACCGCCTCAGCATCAGACACAAGGACAACAGAGAGTCCCAGGCACGCCTGCTACTCAGGGGTCAGCTCCAGGACCGAGTAGAGGTAGAGGTAGAGAGGCTGGTACCAATGATAGCCGTGGAGCTCGAGGCAGAGTTTTTGCGCTGAGGAGTGCTGAGGAGCCGCCACACCAGTTGCTACAGGTACCATTTTGTTACATGGTTTACTTGTTAGAGCATTATTTGATACGGGTGATACGCATTCATTTATTTCTGCTTCTTGTGTTCAGTGTTTGAGTTTGTCTATAATAGAGGGGGCACCCTTCACTATAGGGTTACCTGATGGTAGTAGGGTGAGAGGTTCCCAGGAGACACGTAGTTGTCCCCTACACTTAGGGACTCGTGTACTACTTGTTGACTTCTTAGTCATGCCTTTGATGCATGAAGAAGTCATATTAGGTATGGATTGGATGCGTAGACACCGTGCGGTGTTAGATATGGGTAAGAAGATTGTTACAGTCTCTACCAACTTAGGTCCGATAGAGGTCTTCCGGGGTTGGGACCTTGGGAAGACAGGATTTGTCATCAGTGTTGTACGAGCAGCTAGACTGATAGCACAGGGATGTGACGCCTTGTGGTGCAACACCATGAAGCATGGAGAGAGTCCAGCTTTGGAGGACATACCGGTGGTCTGTGAGTTCACATACATTTTTGCAGAGCCGTCTAGTCTGCCACCTTAGAGGAGCGTAGATTTTGGCTTTGACTTGGAGCCTGGTACGACACCCATCTCGAAGGCCCCATACCGTATGGCACCTGTCGAGATGTTGGTGCTGAAGAAGCAACTCGAGGAGTTTGCTTAGAAGGGCTTCATACGCCCTAGCGTTTCACCATGGGGTGCACTTGTCCTCTTCGTGCGGAAGAAGGACGGATCGTTGAGATTGTGTATAGACTACATAGAGCTGAACAACGTGACCATCAAGAACAGGTATCCATTACCTCGTATTGATGATGTACTTGATTAGCTGCAGGGAGCGACAGTCTTCTCCAAGATTGACTTGCATTCAGGATATCATCAGTTGAGGGTGAGAGAGTAGGATGTGCACACAACGGCATTTCGTAGCCGTTATGGACACTACAAGTTTGTAGTGATGCAATTTGGGCTGACGAATGCCCCATCAATATTCATGGAGTTGATGAACAACATCTTCATCGACTTCCTGGATCAATTTGTGGTGGTCTTTAGTGATGATATTTTGGTATACTCTCATAGCACAGAGGAGCATACTAGACACTTGAGGACAATTTTGCAGATTTTGAGGGGTAGAGAGTTGTACGCCAAGCTCTCTAAGTGTGTGTTCAGGATGTCTGAGGTTGCATTTCTCGGTACATCGTCTCCGCCAACGGGATTATGGTTGACCCGGCGAAGATTGAGTCTGTTGCTGCATGGACGACACCGACGAACGTCAAGAAAGTGCGTAGCTTTCTTGTCTTAGCCGGTTATTACAAACGCTTTGTGGAGGGATTTTTTGTGATTTCCTGTCCACTGACGAGTATTCTGAGGAAGACTACCCGATTTGTGTGGACATACCATTGTGCTCAAAGTTTTGAGGAGTTGAAGAGGCGTTTGACTTCTGCTCCTGTCCTAGCACAGCCGGAGGGTTCTGATGATTTTGTGGTCTACAGTGATGCATCCAAGCTAGGCTTGGGATGTGTGTTGATGCAAAGAGGCAGAGTGATTGCTGATGCGTCTCAACAGCTGAAGACGTATGAGGAGAACTACCCGACTCATGATCTTGAGTTGGCTGCGGTAGTTCCTACTTTGAAGATCTGGAGACATTACCTGTATGGTGCTACATGTCAGATCTTCACAGAACATAAGAGTCTAAATTATATTTTCACGTAGCGGGAATTGAATAACCGCCAGCGTCGATGGCTTGAGTTGATCAAGGACTTTGACCTTGAGATTTTGTATCATCCTGGCAAGGCGAATGTAGTAGCTAACACCTTGAGCAGGAAGATGCCTCGAGAGAAGGCGATTGCCAGACTTACTATACAATCTCAGCTTCAGAGGGATCTAGCCTGGCTAGAGATGGACATCCAGTTTTTTGATGAGGATGCCCAATTGTTTGCTTTAGAGGTTCTACCTGGCTTGTTGGATGAGATCCAACAGAAGCAGGGGACTTGCCCGACCTTAACGAGGATCAGAGGTAGGATGTCTCGTGGAGAGGCAACCCAGTTCACTATTGGGGTAGATGGAGTTATGAGGCGACATGATCGTATCTGTGTTCTTGCAGATGCAGAGCTAAGACAGCGGATACTACATGAGGCTCAATGTACACCTTACTCAGTACATCCTGGTACGAGTAAGATGTACCATGAAGTGAGACGTTCATTTTGGGTGGGAGGGCTGAAGCCCGACGTAGCCAGATTTGTGGCTCAGTGTGCGACCTGTCAAAACGTCAAGATAGAGCATTTCAGGCCTCGAGGTGAGCTCCATCCACTGCGAGTGCCGTAGTGGAAGTGGGATGACGTCTCCATGGATTTTGTGACTGGGTTGAGGACCAGTAGGAGCTTTGATGCTATTTCGGTGATTCTTGACAGATTGACGAAGACGGCATGTTTCATCCCTATTAGAGAAACGTGGCCCGTGAGCAGATTGGTTGAGGAGTACACTAGACACATAGTGAGACTCCATGGGGTACCGAGGACGATTGTTTCTGATCGTGATTGACAATTTACATCGAGATTCTGGCAGCAGATTCAGACTTCTCTGGGGACGAGTCTACACTTCACGACTGCATTTCACCCCCCGACAGATGGTCAATCAAAGAGGACCATCCAGACCTTAGAGGACATGTTGCGAGCCTGTGTGCTAGATTGGGGACATCGATGGTCTGATTACCTCCCACTCGTTGAGTTCTCGTACAACAACAACTGGCATGGATCTATAGGGATCACTCCTTATGAGGCATTGTATGGACGTAGATGCCGTACACCTCTATGCTGGGATGAGCCAAGTAGTATCAATAGGATAACTTCAAAGTAGATGCAGGATGATATGGCTCGAGTAGCGCTGATCAGAGAGAGGATGGTGGTTGCACAAAGTCGCCAGAAGTCGTATGCAGACAAGAGGCGTCGACCTCTAGAGTTCAGGGTAGGAGCTCATGTCTAGTTGAGAGTATCTCCAACGCGAGGCGTCAAACGCTTTGGCATAAAGGGGAAGCTGAGTCCCCGATATGTCGGTCCTTTCGAGATATTGGATAGAGTTGTGCGAGGAGCTTACCGATTAGCTTTGCCTCCGAGGCTAGAGGTGTTTCATCTTGTATTTCATGTGTCTCAGCTTAGGGAGTACATACCAGTTCCGAGACACATCGTGAGTTATGATGATCTGGTGGTTGAGCCGGACCACACGTTTGTAGAGCATCCTATTGCAGTCCTATAGCGAGGTATGAGACGGCTGTGTTCGAAGGACATTCCTATGTTGAGGATATAGTGGTCTAGACGAGGACCAGATCAGGCTACCTGTTACACAAAGGATAGTATCCAGAGGAACTATCCAGAGTTTTATGCTGAGATAGATGCACCGGTAGGATCCACGAGTAAATCCTAGTGCCTTCTTGGTAAGTGCATGTTATATGCTTATGTGATATGTTGTGTTTTCATGCTAGATGTGATACGTGCATATGATCTGTTAGATCTTGTTTGCTAGTACGAGATAGGTATAGCTGGAGATGGTTCTTTCCACCATGCTATGGTATGTGTATTAGGATTAGCTGGAGATGGTTTTTTCCTCCATGCTATTTTGATGGACATAGTGTGAGTGGAGATGGTTTTCCTCCACATAGTAGTGATATGTGTACGTTGTGGCTGGAGACGGCTTTCCTCCATGCCGATGTGATGTGTTTAGTGTTTGGCTAGAGATGATTTTCCTCTAGGCCTTGTGTAGAGTTCTTATGAAGGAGTTGTGATTCCTCCATGCTGTATTGAGGATATAGAATGTTATAGGTTGTGACCTGATGTTCTTGAGGAGAGTGTTTACCTCGGCTTATGGGTCCGAGAGGCTTTGGGATTTTTGCAAGTTTCGGGACGAAACTTGTTTTTAGGGGGGTGAGATGTAAGAGCCTTAGTCTTTGGAGCCTAGTTGAGCTTTTGTGTGCCTTACCTTTACCCTGCTGACCGCCCCTACGCACCATTTGGGACGCCCTAGCGGCTAGACGCCATTGCGCCCTGGCTAGCCGCCCCTGCGGCTCTATGCTTGAGCAGCCGCATTCGTTGACTCCTTGACTCGTGCTTTGCGGCTGTCTTCTTCTATAAGTTTCCCTATCTTCAGATGAGAGGGTTTTCCACTTCTTTCCAGCTTCTTCACACTATCTATATTCTCCATCTTCTCCTCTCTTCTTCCTTGATCTGCATTCCTCCTCTTGATCTTGTGTGAGTGGGATCTTGTGAGTTTGAGTATAAATTTGGCCTTGGATGATCTTGAGGATGTTGCTGAAGGTTTTGATGTTGTGTTGAGGTGATAGACGAGGTGATGCTCCATAGTTGCAGCCTAGGGCTTGTGCGGCAAGCTTTTCCTCTTCATCTCTCTTCCTTCCTTCTTTCTTGCTTCTTTCTTCTACTCTCTAGCTTAGGACCACAAGCTGAGCTTGTGTGGATCCTTTCCTAGCCTTTTGATGATCATATATGTATACATATGTGTATATGTGGTTGTGGTATGTTGAAGACATGAAGAGAGTCGTGAAAGGGATCGAACTCTCTGCACAGTTGGCCGCCCGTGCGCCTGACTCCACCCGCCTCTGCGCTTGGTGTGCGAGCCACCCCTACGCCTTTGGTGAGCCGCCCCTGCACCTCACTGGATCCGCCGTGTGCTCTTGCTTCTGTTAGAGCATACCTTGTTGGTATGTCTTCCTTCCTTCCTTTCCTTTGGCCTTGGCTTAGTTGATAGCTAGGTTAGGGTTGTTGGGATGTGCTGTATGTTAGAGATGTGCCTTAGGTACTTGTGTTGATGTTGAGGTTATGCCATAGGCATATGTGAGCTTGTTATGGAGACGATGCTCCTAACCCTTTCAGATTGTGATGTTGTGTTCCTGGCAATGGCAAGTGTTGGTTTCTTCCCCAAGGGGAAGTTGTGATGTGGTAGTGGATACGAGTGTGACAGTTAAGTCCATAGGACTTACTTAGCGCTCAGTTATGGATTTGTGTGATTGTGATGGTTGTGTATGTTCATATGATTGTGCATTTATAACCTAAACCGGACTAGGATGACCATTTATTACATTTAAATGGCCCAAGTGTATTATAACGGGCGGTAGCCACCTGCCTGAAGCTCGCCCAGAGTGGAAGGAGATGCTCGGAAGCTAGTAGCTTAGGGGAGAGGTAGATCCCCATGCAACACCTGGGATAAAGGGGGAAGAGACGGGGTTCTTTAGGCTCCTCGTGTTACAAAAGAAGTTGAATTAGTAATTGAATAACGTAATGAAAGATAATAAATGAATGTGTGTGACATTGCACGTATTAGATGTTGATGTGTGTTTGTGTTGTTATCTTCATGCTTATCTATTGTTGTAGCTAACGATATATACCGTGTTGTAGATGATCTGCAGGTTAGAAAGACTACAAAGTGAGCCAGATGGTGTGACCAGCCGAGTACTTCTGTACATTAGGATGCGTGGGTTGGGATCTTTTGTATCAGATGTTGTTGTTATTGTTGTTTTGTACTAGGCTTTGAGTTTGTAAACTCTTTTGATGTATCATATACAGCTTTTATGTATTTGGTTTTACTCTACTTGTGCCTTGTTGTAAGATCTAGTGAACTTGTTGTTAGGCTAGGGTCAGGATCTATTGTGAGATGCTAGCACAATGTAGCATCACGAGTCCCACCAAATCGGGGTGTTACATATGAGCAGAGATGTGATACCTCCAGTAGAGAGAATTGTATACCTCGGCGTATGTGTCCGAGAGGATTTGGGAAATTGTTCAAGTTTCGGGACAAAACCCGCCCCTGGGGTTGGGTTTGGCCGCAAGTGTGGTGAGCCACCCCAGCGGTGATGAGGACCCACCCCTGGGGCTATGGCGGCCAGCCGCTTTCCTTGACCTTGTTGACCCGTGCTTTTTCCCTTTACTTCCCTTATAAGTTTCTTCTTTCATCTTCAGGTGAGGGTTTCCCATTTCTTTTCAGACCTCCTCTCTTCCTTACGTTCTTCCTCTCCTTTCTTCTTCTTGGGAGTTTCTTTGGTGATCTTGCAAGAGAGAGCTTGTGCAACTTTGCGTGTGATTGATTTAGGCTGAGTGATGACGATGATGATGATGATGATGTTGTGCTTGATGTGCTGTATTGTTGTTTGAGATGGTGTGGTTACTTATTCCCGAGCTACAACGGTGAGTTTCCACCTTCATTCTCCTTACCTTCTTCTTTCATTCTTTGTTCTTCCTCCTTAGGTTACGAATTTCCACAAGCAATGCTTGTGATTGATCTTTCCGGGACATTGATGGTGACCTTTGTGTATGTATATGCATGCTGATTGCCTTTGGGGCAATGACGAAGTGAAGAGATCGTGAGAAGGATCGAAGAGAAGTAACAGAGGCACCCCTCTGCTGTTCGACCGGCCCAGCGGAATGGAGCCGCCGCCCCTGCGGCCAAGCCAGTGTCGTCGCACCTGGGGATGAGTGTCTCTGCCCCCGCGGTGTGCTGCGCTCCTGTGTCTTCTTGCTTCCGCATGTGTGTGTCCAGGACATACCTAGATTGGTATGTTTCCTTCCTTTCCCTTTTGGCTTTGCTTGAGAGTGTAGCTAGGCTGAGTTGTGTGCTTGATGAGTATGGTGATATTTTGTTGATGTAATGCCTTAGGTATTTGCGAGTTTGTTGAGATGTCGAGGTTTTCATTCGAGTTATGGTTTGGTTATGTTTATGAGGTGTTGGAGGCTGATCTCCTAACCTTGGATAGCATTTGATTGTGTGCCTTGTTGATGCAGACACTGATTTTGGCAATACACAAACACCCGATTATGTGAATGGTGCTGACTTACTCATCGTCCTAACAAACGTCTCCAAACCTATTTATTTTTTTCTACACTTTCACAACAAATTCAACCACTTCATTCACAACCTTCATTGATCAACTTCATTCACAACATTCATTCATCAACTTCAACACCCGACACTTGTCTTTCACACACTCAACGTACTAGAATGCTCCAAATTCCCGGATGGGTCAAAAGAGGTAAAATTTTTCATTCGAATGAGGTGCTTCAAACAACATGGTCAAACCTCTCTTCAGCTCCTCAAAACTCTGAGTACCTGACTCGGACAATACAAACCGGGTATTCTTCTTTCATAGACTGGTAAGTAGTCGGGCAATCACAAAGAATCCCTCCACAAACCGACGGTAATAACTGGCTAAGACAAGGAAGTTGCGTACTTCCTTGATGTTCATCGGTGTCGTCCATGCTGCTACAAACTCGATCTTTGCCAGATGAACCTTGATCCCCTCGGCGGAAACAATGTGACCCAGAAAGGCTACCTTTGGAATCCAGAATTCGCACTCATAAATCTTGGCATACAATTCTTTATCTTGGAGAACTCGCAATAAAGTCCTCAGATGTCCTACATTTTCCTCTCTACTACAAGAGTACACTAGGATATCGTCTATGAAGACCACCACAAACTGATTCAGGAAGTCAATGAAACGGTCCTCCATCACTGATGAGCAAGCTCACGGAATAGTGATTGGACTAGATCTATCCGTCTGTCTTCAAGACATCGGATAGATTCTAAAGCTGAGTCTACATGTTCTATCCAGACCTCCGTCTCTAAACCAACCTTCCCAGAGAGGAGTTACTCTCTGGTGATGGAACGCCTTCAACCAAGTATCTGGTCGAGGCCCACTGTACTCCTCTAGAGCTCTAACAGTATCAGCAATACGTGCCTGCATGACTGGCACCTGAGTGGCTCCCTGGGATCTCTCAGATGATCCCTCATGCACTAGTAAATCTGTGGCCCGTCTGCCTGCTCTAGCTGCCTCCTTTACCCGTCGGATATAGTCATGAAATTCTACTTCACCCATGGAGACACGATCCGAGTCATCGGACTAGACTCGATGTGACTGTTGTCTCATGGATGCACCACTCCTCGTCTTGGGGACGACACATTCAGCAACCTCCTGACGAACCTCCTCCACTACTAGTGTGTCAACAGCTGGAGCTGGTCCTTGTCCTATCACTCCTGGCGCAAGAGGTGGTCTACCTCTACCTTGCCCCATGGCAGAAGTTGCTCTAGTCCGAGCCATCTGCGGGGTATCCACACCTAACTTATAAGGCTCTGTATAGGCCATATGTATAGACATATATAGTACATAATATTACATGCATACACATCAACACATAGTAGCTATCTATATGTATATATATCTATACTGTCGAGATCCTTAGAAGGGTGACGGCTTCGGTACACACTATCCTAAAAGATCAGTACTCGCTTTAAAACCAAAACCTTTTCAAAACTCAGACCCCTTTCGGGGGGATTTGTTTATTTATCTACTCCACCTTTATTGGAAATAGCTAGTGCCATTGTTATCAACCTAAGGCTCTCATACCAACTCTGTAACACCCCAAATCCACGGGACTCGGGGTGCCACATTGGGCTAGGATCTCACAAAGGATCCTGACCCTAGCCTAACAACAAGTTCACTGGATCTTACAACAAGGCACAAATAGATTAAAACAAAAATACATGAAACTGTATAAGATAAATCAAAAGGGTTTTACAACATCAAATCCGAGTACAAAACAACATCCAGATACAAAACCCATATACCACGAACATCCTAATATACAGATGTCCTCGGCCGGTCACCCTGTATGGCTCACTCTACAGTCTTCCTAACCTGCAGATCATCTACAACACGGTATACACTGTTAGCTCTAGTAATAAATTAGAATGAAGTCATAGCACAAACACATATCCACACGTCACACATGCAATGCCACACACACATTCATTTATTATCTTAAATTACGTTATTCCATTACTAATTCAACTTATTTTGTAACACGAGGAGCGTAAAGAACCTCGTCCCTTCCCACGTTAACACAAGGGTTTTCATGGGGGTGGTCATCACTCGTCCCCCCCTGTGTTACTGGCTTCCGGGCACCTCCTCCTACCCGCAGGCGACGGCAAGTGGTCACAACCTGTTATAATAAACTTAGGCCATTTAAGTATACATATATGGTCATCCTAGTCTGGATTAAGTTATAAATGCACAGCCATATGAGCACACAAAACCATTACAATCACGCATACCCACAACTGCAGGCTAAGTAAGTCCTATGGACTTACCTGTAATACTCGTAACCTGTATCACATCATAGCTTCCCCTTGGGGGAGTAATCAACGCCTGCAATAGCAAAGCACACACAATCACATACTGCAAAGGTTAGGAGACTCGTCTCCATAACTACAACCAACCTATGACCCGGATATAAACGTCGAGATCATATCATGCTCACGAATGCCTAAGGCATAACCTTAACATAAACATAAGTGCCTATGGCACATATCCATCATACAACTCATCATACTCATCCTAGTCATACCTACTAGGTATGCCCTGGACGCACCAGCGGAACAAAGAGACGCAGGGGCGCTGAACCAGTGAGGCGCAGGGGCGGCTCACAAACATGCACAGGTGTGGCTGAACAACAGTGAGCTGATCCCGGATTTTCTTCGATCCTTCTCTCGACTCTCTTCACTTCTCTTGATAGTGCTACTCATGTCCAAACAACTGAATCAAGCATCAAAAACCTTGAGAAGCAAGTTGGTCAAATGGCGGAAGCTATTTCGAGGACCGAATCAAGGCTTTCCGGGGGATTGCCTTCCTCGATGTTTATAAACCCCAAGGAGAATGTTATTGCCCTAACATTAAGGAGTGGGAAGCAAATTCGACAAGAACCAACAAAAGAGCCACAAAGCGAACCCTCTTTCGTTATTTCCGCACCCACAGCCGCCCCTGCGGCTGCGGCTGCGCCGACCCCGAAGTAAGGACGCCCCTGCGGCTGGCTGCCCCCGCCCCTGCGGTGACATCCCCTGAGCCGCCCCTGCGCCTTCAAGCTAACGCCCGTGCGGAAAACACAACATAAGGTCCTGGTGAAAAGGATACTTACGTCCGGCCTAACTTTCCGCCTTTTTACTCCGAAAAGCCACCAGCTCCTTTTCCTGAAGCATTAAAGGAGCGAAGAATCATAGAGGACAAAGACCTTTTTGAGACTTTCTCTAAATGGGAGGTAAACATTCCTCTCCTTAAACTGGTGAAAAGCATCCCTAAGTATGCTCGTTTTTTGAAGGAACTTTGCAATATAAAGAGAAATCAAAAGCTAAAGGGGAAATAGAAAGTGCAAGTGAGTGAGCATGTGTCGGCAGTTTTCCAAAGGAGTATGCCCAAGAAATGCTGCGATCCGGGCATGGTAAGCATTCCTTGTGTTATAGGGGAAACCCGCTTTGACAAAGCAATGCTTGATCTCGGTGCTTCTATTAATGTCTTGCCATATTCGATTTACAAATCACTTGGCCTTGGGCCACTAATGGAAACTAGGATTGTAGTACAACTTGCTGATAGATCTAATGTGTACCGAAAGGGATAATTGAAGATGTATTAATCATGGTAGACAACCTAATTTTTCCTGCTGATTTCTTTGTAATGGATATGGAAAATGACTCGCATGCTGCACCCATTTTGTTAGGAAGGCCATTTCTAAAACGGCTAGGACTAAAATTGATTATATTAGTGGTAAATTAACCATGGAGTTTGATGGAGAAGTAGTGGAATTTGACATTTATGATGCAATGAAATTTCCTAGCGATGATCATTCTCTATGTGCTATTGACGTTGTTGAACCTTTTGTGCAAGATGTTTTTGATAACTCTGATATGGATGAATTGAGAAATGTTATTGATCATGACATTGATGGTTTCAAATCAGATTGTATGTTGACATCTAGCATGAAAGAGGTCCTAGCCCAATTAGATGGGCATAAAAGGCTACCTATCTCCAATTTCGCTGTTGGGCCCACTACTAACCCCAAGCGAAAAGCTTGTTCCGTCCACAGTGTAGGCACCCGAAATAGAATTGAAGGATCTTCCGTCACACCTCAAGTATGTTTTCCTTGGAGCACACAATACCTTGCCGGTGATCATCTCCAATAAGTTGACCACCGTAGAAGAAGATAAGTTGGTAAGCGTACTAAAGGAGCACAAGACGACCCTCGGATGGAATATTGCGGACATCAAGGGGATATGTCCTTCCACTTGCGTGCATAGGATTTTACTTGAGGACGAAGCCAAGCCCTCTAGGAAACCTCAAAGGAGGTTGAACCCACCAATGATGGATGTGGTCAAAAAGGAAGTGTTGAATCTCCTCCAAGCGGACATGATCTTTCCTATCTCGGATAGGACTTGGGTTAGTCCAACCCAAGTAGTTCCAAAGAAGGGAGGCATCACCTTGGTGGAAAATCAACATGGAGAGATGGTCCCGAGCAAAACACAAACTAGATGGAGAGTTTGCATTGACTACCGAAAGCTCAATATGGTAACACGAAAAGACCATTTCCCATTATCTTTTATTGATCAAATATTGGAACGTCTTGCAGGTCATAAATACTACTGTTTCATGGATGGATATTCGGGCTATTTCCAAATAGCCATCGCACCAGAAGGATCAAGAGAAGACGACGTTCACTTGCCCATTCGGCACTTTTGCATATCGTAGAATGCCCTTTGGACTTTGCAACGCGCCGAGCACTTTCCAACGGTGCATGATAAGTATTTTCTCCGAATATATAGAAAATTTCATTGAAGTCTTCAGGTATGAATTTACCGTCCATGGAGACAGTTTTGACGCATGTTTAGGGCATTTAAAACTTGTTCTTAAAAAATGTGTTGAAACCAACTTAGTTCTTAACTCGGAAAAATGTCATTTCATGGTCGAACAAGGAATTGTGCTAGGACATGTAATATCCTCAAAAGGGATAGAGGTAGATAAGGAAAAGGTTGATGTTATTCAAAATTTACCTTATCCAACTAATGTTCGGGAAATCCGATCTTTTCTTGGTTATGCAGGTTTCTACCGACGATTCATCAAAGACTTCTCAAAAATCTCAGCTCCCCTGTGTGAATTGCTCAAGAAAGATGTAACCTTCATAGTGGATGAGGATTGCAAGAAGGCTTTGGACACGCTGAAGTCATGTCTCACCACCGCTCCGATCATCCGTTCTCCGGATTGGGAGAAACCTTTTGAAATCATGTGTGACGCTAGTGACTACGCTGTCGGAGCTGTCTTAGGACAAAAAGACTGAAGGGCCTCTCATGTGATCCATTATGCGTCTATGACACTAAATGGAGCACAAAGGAATTACTCCACCACCGAGAAGGAGATGTTGGTAGTAGTTTATGCCCTTGAGAAGTTCAGGCAATACTTACTTGGGGTAAAGGTAATTATTTTCACTGACCATGCTGCCTTTAGGTACCTCATGGCCAAGAAGGAGGCGAAACCACGATTAATCCGTTGGGTGCTCCTTCTAAGCAAATTTAACCTAGAAATAAGGGACAAAAAGGGAGCTAAGAACCTGGTGGCAGATCATTTGAGTAGACTAGTGCAAGATGAGGAAGAACCAGGAAAAGAAAGAGAGATAGCTGGAAGCTTTTAAGACGATACATTTTACACAACTCTCTGTTATGTAACCGCCCCCGCGCCTCACACTAGCCGCCCCTGCGGCTCTGTCTAGGCACCCCTGCGGAATTGTCGACAGAGGTTTGTCTTAAGCTTCAATCTTTTAAGCCTTGGTTTGCTGACATTGTGAACTTCATTGTCAGGAAAGAGTATCCTCTAGACTTCACCAAGGCACAACGAGAGAAAGTCAAAGCTGAGGCTCGACACTACGTTTGGGACGATCCTTACCTTTGGAAACATTGTAGTGATCAAGTGATCCGGCGTTGCATTCCGGACAATGAGGTACAATCCGTCCGAACTTTCTATCATTCTGAAGCATTTGGGGGGCACTTTGGAGTCAACAAAAATGCAAGAAAAGTTTTGGATGCCGGTTTCTTTTGGCCACACATTTTTCGAGACGCTTTTGCATTTTGTAAAGTGTGTGATAGATGCCAAAGGGTGGGAAATCTTTCAAGGAGACATGAAATGCCCCAAACATCTCTTATATTTTGTGAAATATTTGACGTTTGGGGAATTGATTTCATGGGGCCATTTCCTACATCATTCGGGAACACATATATTTTACTTGCGGTGGACTATGTTTCCATGTGGGTGGAAGCAAAGGCCACCAAAACTGATTATTCAAAAGTGGTTGCAGCATTTCTCAAGGAAAATATCTTTGCTAGATTTCGAATTCCAAAAGCCTTAATCAGTGATAGGGGTACCCACTTCATGCAACAAGACGATCACGACTCTCCTTAAGAAGTACCATGTTCACCAACGACTATCAACAACCTATCATCCTCAAACAAACGGCCAAGCGGAGGTATCCAACCGGGAAATAAAGACCATCCTTGAAAAGACGGTTTCTCCCGGGCGGAAGGATTGGAGTGCAAGGCTAAATGACGCCCTATGGGCATATCGGACAGCCTACAAAACTCCCATCAGAATGTCTCCTTTTAGGCTCGTGTTTGGGAAAGCTTGTCACCTACCGGTGGAGTTAGAGCACAAGGCTTGGTGGGCGGTAAAGAACTGCAACATGAACATAGAAGAAGTAGGAGAATTCGGGAAACTACAATTGCAAGAGTTGGAGGAACTACGGCTAGATGCATATGATAATGCTACCACATACAAAGAAAAGAACAAAACATGGCATGACCGGAACATCCTCCGGAAGGACTTCAAGGTAGGTAATAATGTACTTCTCTTCCAATCCCGTTTGAAACTCTTTGCAGGTAAGCTACATTCAAGATGAACAGGGCCGTTCATAGTAGCCGAAGTGTACCCTCACGGGGCTGTGGATCTCTATGACCCGCAGACGCACAAGGTGTTTAAGGTGAACGGCCAAAGGCTAAAGCTTTACCTTGAAGGATTCAAGGACGATCCGATTGACGAGATGGTACTAGAGGAGGCACAATCAGAGAAGTAGAGATCTTACGTCGAGCCAACGACGTAAAACAAAGGTGCTTCTCGGGAGGCAACCCGAAGGAATAAAAAGAGGAGCTTTGGTCAAGAAACCCGCCCCTGCGGTCACACTCAGGCTAGCACCGCCCCCGGCGCTTGGCCTGCGCCTGCAACACGCTTGTCACCGCCCCCGCGGTGACATCCCCACGCCCCTGCGGCGGCCACCCTTAACACAAATTCCCAACGCCACCCCCAACACTGGGCCTGCGTGCTCCTCTCCCTTGTCGCCGCCCCTGCGGTATCAGACCCCCGCCCCTGCGGGTTTATCCATAAAAGAAAAAAAATAGGATCTCGAAAATACACCTATACCTACCACGCACCACCCACCACACACCAACCCTCCTCACCAAACACAACCACATATCCTCGCACCCTCTCTCTCTCAAAGCTGCGAATGCCCTTGCGCCCTCAGAGGAACCACCCAACCACCCTCTCCGACGCCCCTGCGCCACCAAAACGAAGGACGCACACCCCCAACGCTCATGCGCCACCAGCCTCGTGCCAAACGCTACCTCCCTTCAATTGCAACTATTCTCCACTCCTGCGCCACCTTCAAAGTCGCCTGCACCAACGAACCAACCACCGGAGCCACTCCAAGGCGCCACCACCTTCGAAGCACTCGCAAAATCACCTTCTGCTGTTCTCCCACCCCTGCGCCTGCAAGCATCCGCCCCTGCGCCTCACCGCCCCTGCGCCTGCACAGCCGCCCCTGCGGAAAAAACAACAGAAAGGTCGATTCTCTTCTTTTTTCCAAAAGTTTACTAATCCTTTGCTCGAATCTTTGCAAGAATGGAAGCCCCATGGAAATACAAAATGACGGAAACAAAGAAGGACAGATATAGGATTGTGCAGGACCGAGTTGTGTATGCAACTCGTTTTTTGCATATTCCGACCATGGCGAAAATGGGCTTGCTAGAGAGCATGCAAACATTTTTGGCGAACTCTGGGCTCGGAGACTTCCTCCAGGAGAGTGCTCCGACATATCCGGAGCTCAGCAGAAAGTTTATCTCCACTTTCACAATGGAGAAGGAAGACCACATGTGTACCGGCTCCACCTTCAATTTCAACAAGGTGAAGTACACTCTCGACTACGCCGATCTACAGGAACCTTTTGGGTTGACTCTAAACCCCTCTGAGAGCTGGTGGGATCCAGTCCCGGCCCCGGACCTATGAGTGTTTTGGCGAGCATCTACCGGGTCGGAGTTCCATGCTGGGGTGAGTACTCCAACAAACTCACTCACCCCAGTTTGAGGTTGATTTCCAAGATCCTCATGAGTGTCTTCTGTGGACACAAAGAGGAAAACAAGGTCGCTCTCAAGGACCTTCCGCTACTCTACACCTGCCTTCCACATAGCGAGAAGGTTATGGATTGGCCCTTTCTCTTCCTCGCCGCTTTGAAGCGGATTAGGAGGAATGAGCCGAGGGGTATTGTCGGTTGTGGGGTGATCTCTTCGATCGCCTCACAAGTGATGGACCTGTCCGAGTTAAAGGATGGGATGGCAGCTCCTCTCAACACTGAGGGATGCTTAGGAGGTGCAAGCTCCTCCGGAGGGACATGGAGAACCTGTTTTGGATCTCCCTTGCAGATGGGAGCCACCTCACCTACCAACGCCGACCTTTACCAATAGGAGGTGAGCTCTCCGAGCTCTACATACTGGCAGATCCTATCAATCCGAGGAGGCCACTAGTGGCCATTGTGGGGAGGCATGCCGCCAGCTCCAGCCGGGCCCATCAGGAGGAGCACCTGCCCGTCCCAAATGACGAGGAAATACCCACAGCGGCACCAGAGGAGGACCCGGCCCTTGCAAGCCTTCAGACTTAGATAGCGGCCATGACGACCCAGCCCCGGGCTTGGTAGTCCGACTACCAGCGGACTATGCTGGAGCAGCAGCAGAGTTGGCAGGACACCTTTGCCACCTCCATGACCTCACACTTCAACTAGAGGTAGGATGCATGGCAGGCAGCCCAACAGTAGCAGCTGGAGGTTGAGCAGCTGGCTTGGCAGGCCAGTTTTGAGACCTCTTTTGGTCGACGGATGACTGCCCAGCAGGACCGCATCGATGATATCTACCAGCGCCATGAGCACTTCTTCCTCCACTTCCCTTACCCGCCAAAGGAGGGTCCTGGTGGTCCATCCGGACCACCCCAGTGATGGGTACATTTCTTTCCCTTCTCCCACATTTATCTTTGACGCATTTTCACTTTGAGGACAAAGTGCACTTCAGGTATGGGTTAGGGATATATATCATTGCTTGTACAGTTTGTTAGTTGTTTATGGCATTTTGTTTTGCATTATTGAAATAAAAAAAAGAAAAAAAAGCCAAAGAAGTGAAAAAAGGCATGAAAATCCTTGGATAAACCGAAAACCCGAAAGGGCGGTTTAGGTAAAAAGAAGGTAGTCCGACCAACCTTAGGTTGGTGCAAAATTGGACTTGAGGGATGTGAGCTTAAGAGAGAAAAGAAGATGAGTGGCAAGGTGAAAACCTGAAAGGGCGCCTTGGCAAGATGAGCGACACCGAGTATAGGTTTCCCTTCCGGCATTTTGGCGACATAAGAAGGGGAGTCATAAGGAGGTTGTCCGGGTAGGCCACTCTTGGAGCAATAAGGATGGTAGTATCTTCTTTTTCTCACATTTCCTCTCTTTTCCTGTCTTTCTTTCTTGGTTTTTCTTTTGTTTCCAATTATCTCTCTTTCTTTCCCTTGCTTCCTGAGACCTTGAGTCTAATGGTTGTCATTTGTTTTACTCGAGACGAGTAAAAGGTCTAAGTATGGGGAGTTTGATAGGTGATGGAATCACTATCATTTAGAGTAGTTTTTAGAGTCTTTTTATTGCATTAGTGTCGGTTTATGCTACTAACTCCTTGGTCCAGAAGAAGAAGATCCAAAGAAGCTAAGGAAGGAGTTATAAGCACTTAGGAGTATTGATCGATCAAGAAGAAAATTTTTTGTTGCTCCACTGCCCCCGCGGGCCCTTGCAGCCGCCCCAGCGGGTGACACTTCCCACTGAAGCGCTCCCAGCACATTCACCAGCGCCGGCCAAGATGCAGATCACTACTCCTGCGGTGACTTGCCCGGACAAGACGAAGACCAGCTCCCCTGCGACTCCCACTGCGCCCTGTCTGCGCCTGCCTTGGGAGCTGGAAGGCGAAGAGTTTGTGTCACCGCCCCTGCGTTGGCCTTAAGGCGCCCCTGCGCCTTGACATCAGAAACGTCAAGAAGGCGAAAGGTCATACGTTGAAGAGCATTAAAGATCCGCCCCAGCGGTTATGAAGAAGATCAACCGATTCTGCCTAAACCGCCCCTGCGGGTCCTGAAGGCCTCCCATGCGGTGTAACGCTAGAAGCTTTACTACGGCTGTTTACACCACCTTTATGGCATTAAAGGTGGTTGTTTTAGGCCGCTAATTACTCCTAATTTAGTGTCTTTTGTAGTATAAATAGTCCATGGCTGATTGCTAGAATTATCCATGCTTTTCCCCACAAAATCCATTTTAGACTTGAGTTTTTCCATTGTGATGAGTTGCTAACTCCCTTGCTACATTGGTTGGTTTGAAGCTACTTTGTTACTTTGGTTGTAAGTTATTTTAATATAAGTTTTTATTCAGTAATGCTTTGTGTTTCCTTGATCTCCATTGTTTAATTGCATGTTAACTATTACTTGAGATTGATCACCTTAGGTTCTAAAGTGCATGTAAACAACTAGGATTAATAGGTTCCGGGTTCGGGTCTTTAATCTAGTAGCAACTTTAAGTAATAACGGGTTGTAATTACTTAAAGAAAAGGAACACAAATATAAAGATAAGCTTAACGGTTTTAATCTTTTCTTTATATCCCTTAGTCTTTGCTTGAATGCTAACTTATTATTTGTTCTTGTAGTTTTATGGAACTTTAATAGGTTAAGTTGTGTTGATGCCGGTTGGCTCAACACATATGTATGATCGAGACGGGAGATTACTTAAAAACTTGTAAAAGGAATGCACCAAAGTAGCAATTGCATGCTTAGAATCAACCTAGTGTAGATTCACCCATTATTGTCTTACTTGTCGTATTAATCGTTTTCATAAGTTTTTGTGCATCAATTCAACCAACCCCCCCCCCCTTTGTGTCACTTGTCATTATAATCGATAATTGCATCTAAAACACCTCAACTCTCTTGGGTTCGACCCTTACTTAATCACTATACTTGTTCTTAGTGCTAAGTAGGGATTTACTTTTGATTGGGTATAGACGACCATAGAAATACCTTCGGTCACATACCTAAAATCGCATCAAGAAAGGATATGTTAATATGCAGTTTAGTCATGAGATCAACAAACTTACCGAAATGCTTGTCTAGACGCGCTCTTGCTCTAGATTGTAGGAATGGCAAAGAAGACTTATAACCTGGAGGAGGAACATAGACATCCTCCTTCACCTTTCGGATTGTTCTCCGTTGTAATTGTCATCAATCTCCCTTTCGGATTGTCCTCCGTTTTTCCGGGAAGCTTCCCTTGATCTCTACGAACTTCTTTGGCCTTGCTAAACACTTGATTTTCCAAAGCTTTTTGTGCTTTAGAAATCGAAGAAATGTGATTCTCCATTCCTTGTATTTTCCCCAAGACTGTTTCCATCATCCCATCAAATTTGTCCGTCTTCGGCTGGTTCGAATTAGATGAAGTTTGTCCCTTAATGTTAAAAGGTGTAGAAGAAGATGTAGATGTTAGTGATATTTCAGCATGAGAATAAGGATTACCGGGATTTTGTTGGTTTTAAAGTTCTTGTTGTTGTTCCAATGGTTGTTCCGGTTGTTATTCCTATTCCCTTGATTGTTCTCCCTTCCTAGATAAACAATGTCTTGCTCCTTTTTCGATAGAGCGTTGGACTTAAAAAATTCTTTCAGTTGCCTAATCTGATTGTTGAGGGAGAAAATTTGAGCTTGGGCTACTGCATTCAATCTTGCTACCGGCTCTCCGGAATCTCGATTGATAACGTGATTTATGACGTTAGTTTAGGCATTCATATAGATAGTTTTTCCCGTTATTCATGCACGGTTCGGCATTAGTTCATGACGTTCACGCTTAATTCATGCATATTTCTAGAAAAGACGTCTACACGAGCTTTTGCCGATTTTGTAGGTATTTCGGGGATCTTTTGGACATTAATCGATACATTCGAGGGGCAAGCCTCATGGTGGTACACATCCAAGGCTTTGAAGGAACATAATTGGAGCAATGAAGGACACAAAGACCCTTATTGGTGCAAGCAAGGGAGAAACTCATGGCTAGACGATCATAACAAGCCTCTGTTGAAGAAAATCGACCCAACACTCAGGAAAATCGGCCGATTTTTCTATCTGGGTCGATTTTCTGGCCTTTAACAGCTTTCGCCACGTGTCCCACGATCTCTTTGTCCGACCCTTGCTCTTCATGGAGAATATAAGTGGTCCTGCAGGCTGTGGCTAAGGCATCTCTCCCACATTCTCTCACACACACCTCATTCCATTGGAGGATAGACTTGGAGAAGAAGAAAAACTCTCTCATTTTGGGAGAACAAGAAGAACACCAAAAACTTAGAGTGATAGTGAGCTTTTGAGTGATTTTTAGAATCTTTGGTTGAAGGACTTTTGAAAGGATTGTTAGGAATGTTTTGGAACTTCTTTTCAAGGATTGTAAGTCTTGCTTAAACTTATATTCAGCTTAGATTTCTTGTTTTACTTGCTTATCCTTCATCATCTACTTATGAGAACCATATATGCTTGTGTGATTATTTTGGATCTTGATATGCATGTTATTGGCTAGTTTATTTTGATTCTGGAGTGATGGATTGATGGTTATGGCTTGGGTGATGATAGAATGGACTTGTATGTTAGTTTAGGATGATTCGTATGCACAAAACCTAACCCAGACAAGAAAATCGACCTGTTCATAGGTTAGATCGTCCGATTTATGCTATGATCCACCCGATTTTTCTCTTTGTTGCTCTTTAATTGATGAATCTGTGTGTTAGGATGGTAGGTTGTTGGAATCCTAGTGTTTATTAAGCATAATATAGCCTAGGGTCACCTAATGCTAGCAACCTAAGTGAGGGAAGAGACCTACCCGGTGATTTCCGCATCTTAGATACCTAAAATGATGAACTCTAGGTAGTAGTGAGCCTCATAAGCCGCTATTGGATTGAGTGTGCTAGGATTATTACTTGAGACTTGCATTTTCCGAGACTTACCCGGTAAGGAGAGGTTTGCCCCTTAAGTAGAGTCCGGTTTGTGTAGAATTCCCTACTTTAACCCCTTGAGACCTACCCGGTAATAGGAGTTTGATGCGGGATTAGTGAAGCAAGAGACTTACCCGGTAATTGCTTCCATTAGAGAAACACCCTTTCCCAACACCGCATCTTTGTCCTTAGAATCTTTAGAAGCTTGAGTCCAATGCCATAACCGGAAATCTTGACCTCTAGAATCCACTTTTCTCTCTTTGATCACATATCTTGTGTTTGTGTTGCTTGTTTATTTTGCTAGCTTAAGTTGTTAGTTTGATCTATTATCTTGCTTGATTTGTGATCTTTGCTTGATCACCACAAAAATCCAACCAAAAATATCATGATTTTCATTTCTTTATTTCTTTCTCTTCTCTTAGACTAGATTCACACTATCTATGATCACTTGTTTGATTTGATTTCACCTTAGTCTTCGTGTTCGACCTCGGAATACTATCCTTGCTACAAAACGACCCATACACTGTGGGTTCGCTAGGAGTTAGGAAATTATATCGAGTTTATAAATTGTAAGACTTTTGTGCTACACAATCTTAGCGTAACAAGTTTTTGGCGCCGTTGCCGGGGACTAGGTCTAGATTGAGTCATTTTTGTGATTGTTTATAGTGTAGATCTTTCTTGTTGCTTTTGATCTCGTTTGGTTTGTGTCTTTGCTTTTCAGGACATCTCTCACTCTTTAGGTGTATGCGAAGATCTCATGGCAAGGATTTAGCTCCATTCGATCCCGAACCGGAGAAAACCCTTAGATCTAGATCCAAGAGCATTAGAAAGGGAAAAGAGATGGCCGAAAGAGATCTCCAAGCTGAGTTGGATGAGGCTTTAGAGCAAATTAGGCTAAGAAATGAGCTCTTGGAGAATGAAAGGAGACTTGCCAATGAGAGGCAAGAAGCAACTAGGAGGGAGATTGAAGAGATTAGGCAAGTTCTTGTGCAAAGACAGCTTAATCGTCAACAACCTCCACCTCCACCACAACCGCAGCCGGCGGCGGTTAATATTCGGGTTGTGCCCATTGCTATTGAAGAGCCACAAACGTTAGGGCAACGTATGGATCCGGCACAAAGAGCACACCGTCCGGGTGTGAACTTAGGAGATCCCGCAACCCATGATTACGAGCTCCGCCCTCAAGTTCTACAAATGATCCGGCACAATCAATTTGGAGGGATGGAAGGAGAGTCTCCCCATCAGCAGTTGATGAACTATGAGACCTTGATGGAGACTCTTAGACCGCCTAGATTGGAGAGCAACAACCATACGCTTAGGGCTTTCTCCTTCTCACTTAAGGATAAAGCCTTGGCTTGGTATCAATCTATTCCACAAGGGCGAGTGAGTACTTGGGAGGAGATGACAACCGAGTTTTTGACTAAGTTCTTCCCACCTTCCAAGACTACCGATCTAAGAGGGAAGATCAATGCCTTTGTAATGAAGGATAGAGAAAGCCTATTAAAGTCTTGGGAGAGGTTCAAAGACCTTCTCCTAGATTGTCCACACCATGGTATACCGAAACTGAGCTATTGGAAATCTACTTCAAGGGACTTGATGAAAATAGCCAATTCAAGCTTCAATCTCTTTCCGGTGGGACTTTCATGGAAAAGAATTTGGATGAAGCTTGGGAGTTTGTAGAGAAACAACCTTTGGTGATTGAGAAGTACTCCCATAGGAAGAGTGATGGGAGGAAAGCGGGAGCATATGAGGTGAGTGAAGTCACCATGAGTAATTTCAAGCTTGATGCAATCAACAATAAGCTTAAGTCTTTGAGGGAGTTGTGTGCTACAACTTTGAAGAGTCAAGCAAGCCCTCAAGTGCAAGTGCAAGCAAACTTGTCTTCCAAGGAGGAAGATGTGAACTACATGGGAAGGGGCAACTACAACAACTATCAAGGCCCAAGGAACTTCAACAACAACCGGCAATTCAACAACTACCGGCCTAACCACAGCCATCCCGGGTTTTCCTATTCTAACCCGGATGGAGCCTTGAACCCTCCCGCTTCCA
This sequence comes from Fagopyrum esculentum, assembly GCA_033239045.1. Classification (NCBI taxonomy): domain Eukaryota; kingdom Viridiplantae; phylum Streptophyta; class Magnoliopsida; order Caryophyllales; family Polygonaceae; genus Fagopyrum; species Fagopyrum esculentum. The sequence continues at coordinate 101,842,812 of BSUD01000002.1, read as the reverse complement.
CAAGCGCAACTCCACCGCCTAAAGCTTCACAAGAGCCTCCACCCGGATTTACTCAACCTCCAAAGGATAGAACCGAAATGATGTTTGAGGAATTGCTTGGAAGGTTGAGTGGTCTTGAGAGCACGGTGACTTCTATTTCTAAAGCTCAAAAGGTGTTGGAAGCACAAGTGTTCCAAAAGGCGGGTGAAGCTCATAGAGATCCGGGAAAGCTTCTTGGAAGAACCGAAGATAACCAAAGAGGCCAAGTGTTGGCTATTACCACAAGGAGTGGGCTGAGCATGAAATATCCCTTACCTAAGGGAAATGACAAGGGGATGCAAGTGGTGATAGAAGAAGAGCCATTGCAAGAAGATGGAGGAAAGAGCAAGGATGATGAGCCATCATATGTGCCACCACCTCCATACAGGCCACCACTACCATTCCCACAATCACGAGCAAGAGCTCGTTTGGACAAACACTTCGGTAAATTCCTTGAACTTATCTCTAAATTGCATATTAACATTCCTTTCATGGATGTTATTCTAGGTATGCCGGCATATGGCAAGTTTTTGAAGGAAATACTCTCCAACAAGAGGAAGTTGGAGGAGTATGGAGAAGTGAGGATGACAAAGAGGTCCTCGGAGTTGATTCAAACTATGAAGGAGGAGATGCCTCCTAAGCTAAGAGATCCGGGATCTTTTTGTGTGCCAATTGGAGTGGGAGAAGTGAAGTATGACGCCCTATGTGATCTTGGGGCAAGTGTAAGCATCATTCCGCTTGCACTATGCAACAAGGTTGGGCTAGGAGAGCCAAAGCCGGTCAAGATGACCCTTTACATGGCGGACCGTTCAATCACTCACCCGGTTGGGATCTTGGAAGACATACCGGTGCAACTAGGGAAGTTCTATGTGCCCATAGATTTCGTTGTTTTGGACATCCCGGCGGACTATCCGGTTCCTATCATCTTGGCGAGACCTTTCCTAGCTACTTCCGGATGTTTGGTGGATTGCAAAAATGGAATTCTCTCTTTCAACATTAGAGAAGAGAACATCAAGTTTAATTTGTCCACAATGAAGGGGCCAGCCCTAGGTGAAGATGTCTTCAAAATTATTGAGAAAGAGGAGTCTAGAGAAGTTGTGAGCTCAATCTTGCTCAAGGATCCACTTGAGAAGGTTCTTAGCTCGAGTTTGATGGAAGAAGGAGTTGAGGAGAGTAGAAATGAAGTGATCAAGGCCTTGAATGCATTGGATGAGCTACCAAGTGTTGGATTTGAAGTATTAAAAGAAGGGACAAATACCTGTAGAAAAATCGGACAGAGGGGGCAAAAATCGGCCGATTTTTGCATAAATCTTGAATTTTCATCCGATTTTGCAAATGCCGTAGCTGAAATCGACCCCCAGATCATCCGATTTTCTTCACAGAGGGTCGATTTTCCTGAGTCTTTTGAGCAACATCCAAGTGTTTGTGAGCAATCATCAAGGGACTTAGGTGAGGCTTCCATGGCTTTGGAGTCATCTCAACCTACGTTGTATGGATCATCTCCAACCGATAAAGGTCCTTCTAAACTTGATCTAAAACCTCTTCCTTCTCATTTAAAGTATGCTTTCCTTGGCTCAAATTCTACTTATCCGGTGATTGTGAATGCATCTTTGAATGATGATGAGCTTAATAGATTGTTGATTGAATTGAAACTACATAGAAAGGAAATAGGATAGACCATTGATGACCTTGTTGGCATTAAGCCCTCTTTGTGCATGCATAAGATATTGATGGAAGATGACCATAAACCCTCTATTGAACATTAAAGAAGATTGAATCCTATAATGAAAGAGGTAGTCAAGAAAGAGATCATTAAGTTGCTAGATGCGGGAAGCATCTACCCAATTTCGGATAGTAAATGGGTTATTCCCGTTCATGTGGTTCCTAAGAAGGGTGGTATGACCGTAGTGACAAATGAGAATAATGAACTAATCCCTACTAGAACGGTTACGGGATGGAGGAGGTGTATAGACTATAGGAAACTAAATGTGGCCTCTAGGAAAGATCACTTCCCTCTTCCTTTCATTGACCAAATGCAAGAAAGATTAGCTCAACATTCACACTTTTGTTACTTAGATGGTTATAGTGGGTTTTTCCAAATTCCTATTCACCCGGATGACCAAGAGAAAACAACATTTACATGCCCTTGGGGTACATTTGCATATAGGAGAATGCCATTTGGGTTGTGTAATGCACCCGCCACCTTTCAAAGGTGTATGATGGCTATCTTTTCTGAATATATTGAAAACATCATGGAAGTGTTTATGGATGATTTCTCTGTTTATGGATCTTCATTTGATGATTGTTTAGCTAACTTGTCTTTGGTGCTTAAGAGATGTGAGGAGACAAATCTTGTCTTAAATTGGGAGAAATGCCACTTCATGGTAAGTGATGGTATTGTGTTGGGACACTTGGTGTCCAACCGTGGCATTGAGGTTGATTGGGCTAAGATAGAGACGATTGAGAAGTTGCCACCACCTACCTCGGTGAAAGGGGTAAGGAGTTTTCTAGGGCATGCCGGTTTTTACCGGAGATTCATTAAAGATTTCTCTAAGATTTCTAAGCTTGTTACTAACCTACTAATGAAAGATGTTGAGTTTGTTTCCTCCAAGGATTGCCTTGAGGCTTTTTGTAGGTTGAAGGATGCTTTGATCACCGCCCCCATCATGCAACCTCCGGATTGGAGCTTACCATTTGAAGTGATGTGTGATGCAAGTGATGTGGCCGTTGGGGCTGTTTTAGGACAAAAGAAAGATGGGCGTACACATGCCATCTATTATGCTAGCAAGACGCTAGATGATGCCCAACTTAACTATGCCACAACCGAGAAGGAGTTGCTAGCGGTGGTGTATGACTTTGAGAAGTTCCGGTCATATCTTATTGGAGCAAAGGTCATTGTGTACACGGATCATGTTACGATCCGTTACCTCCTCACAAAGAAAGATGCCAAGCCTCGCCTTATTCGGTGGATCCTTCTTCTTTAAGAGTTTGACTTGGAAATCCGGGATAAGAAAGGGTCCGAAAATTCTGTGGCGGATCACCTTAGTAGACTCCCACCATTGGAGCTTGAGAGAGATGACATCCCGATTGATGACTCATTCCGGGATGAGCAATTGCAAATGGTAGAGGAGTGCTTGTTTCTAGTGTCGAGGGGTAATGAGCCATGGTATGCCGATATTGTGAACTACCTTGTGTGTGAAGAGGTGCCACCCGGGTTATCCTATGCCCAAAGGAAGAAGTTTTTCAAGGATGTGAGGCATTATTATTGGAGTGAGCCTCTCTTGTTCAAGAGAGGGCCGGATGGAGTCTTTAGGAGGTGCATTCCGGAGGATGAGATGGAGAGTGTGATCCGCCATTGTCACTCCTTGCCATGTGGAGGGCATGCTAGCTCACGCAAGACGTGTGCAAAGGTATTGCAATCCGGTTTTTATTGGCCTAACTTATTTAGAGATGTGCAGAATTTTGTAGTGGCATGTGATGCTTGCCAAAGGACGGGCAACATCTCAAGGAGGAATGAGATGCCCTTGACAACATACAAGAGGTGGAGATATTTGATGTTTGGGGTGTGGATTTCATGGGACCATTCCCTTCTTCATGTGGCAACCTCTACATCCTATTGGCGGTGGACTATGTGTCGAGATTGGTGGAAGCAATCGCTTCTCCCACAATTGATGCCAAGGTTGTGGTGCAGTTCTTCAACCGAGTGATCTTTCCTAGGTTTGGGACACCAAGGGTGATCATAAGTGATGGAGGAAAGCATTTCACTAATAGGAACTTTGGGTCACTTTTGGCTAAGTATGGGGTGACTCATAAGGTGGCAACACCTTACCACCCCCAAACTAGTGGTCAAGTAGAGATCTCCAACCGGGAGATAATAGGGATCCTTGAGAAGACGGTTTCTAGAACAAGAAAGGATTGGTCTATGAAGCTCGATGATGCTTTGTGGGCTTATAGAACCGCTTTGAAGACACCGATTGGCACCACTCCCTACAAGCTAGTTTATGGCAAGTCTTGCCACCTTCCGGTGGAGATGGAGCATAGGGCATATTGGACCATAAGGTGGCTGAATTTTGACCTCAAAGAAGCCGGTGAGAAGAGGTTGCTAGACATGAAGGCTCTTGAGGAGATCCGGTTGGATACTTATGAAAATGCCCGGATTTACAAGGAGAGGACAAAACGTTGGCATGACTAGCGTCTCATCCCAAAGGAGTTGAGTGAGGGTGACTTTGTGCTTCTCTTCAACTCAAGGCTGCGGCTCTTCCCCGGAAAGCTCAAGTCAAGATGGACGGGTCCTTTTGTTGTGAAGAAGATCTTTCCTCATGGAGCGGTGGAGATATGAGGAGATCATTGTGGTAACTTTAAGGTGAATGGGCACCGTTTGAAGAAGTACATCCCGGAAGACCCGGTGGAAGTGATTGTCCCACTTCACCTTGAGTGAAACGCTCCTGAATTTGGTCAAGCTAATGACCTTAAAGAAGCGCTTAATGGGAGGCAACCCATTGGTACATATTTTTCCCTTTTATTTTTCTTGTTTTTGATTGATCTTGCTCTTGGTGTGCTTTGTATTTCTTTTGTGTTTTTGGGTGCTAGATCGTGTTGATTGTCATGTGTGATGAGATGTGGGAGGTCATGTGAAAACCTCATGGAACTGTTGAAGGTACATGATCCGAGCACATGGACGAGGAAGAAAGCACCCAGGAAAATCGGACTGTTCTTGCACAGAAATCGGCCGATTTTCCTGGGTAGATGGTCCGATTTTTCCTTCTGTCAAGGAAAGTGATGATCTCCAATCAAGCATGGGTGGAGCGGACGTGGAACTTGGACGGCTTGCGGTGCCAAGCGCGGGTTCCGACACCATAATGAACATCAAGAGCTCTCCACCATCCTTGATTGATCATCCACCATCATCATTCGATATGAACCGAAATACCAAAGCATCACCAATTTTACATTGTGAGGACTCTCTTTCACTTCTTTATTTAGTTTGCACATTGGGGACAATGTGTTTGTAAGTATGGGGTGGGGTTTTCATGATCACTTGCATGATTAGCATCTAGAATAGTTTCTTTTTGTCACATGTTTCATTATGTCTTGCATTGTATATACATATTTCGAAAAAAAAAAAATTCAGAAAATTTTAAAAATTTTAGTGCTTCTAAGCTTGAGAATGACCCTTATGATGAGATTGTCTTGTGAATTGGCTATGGATGGCCTTATGTGTTGAATTGATGTATGCATATGTGGACTTGAAGTACTTATCTTGAATCCCATGTGTGAATTGTGATCATGAATGTTTGCCTTGATTGGATTTAGGATTGATAGTCGAAATTACATGCTAGTTCTTGCACATCATTTAGGAGTGATTAAGGCAATTCATTTTTCTCTACTTCTCATCTTGATCATGTTGTTTGAGCACCTCGATTGATTTAAATTTGACCTCTTTTGACCCATCCGGGAATAGGAGCATGCTAGTGTGTTGAGTATGTGAAAAGCATGTGTGGGGTGAAGTTGTTGATGAAAGAATGTTGTGAATGAAGTGCTGAATTTGTTGTGAAAGTGTAGACAAAAATATAGGTTTGGGGACATTGGTTTAAATGACGAGTAACTCGGCACCATTCACATAATCGGGTGTTTGTGCCTTGCCAAAGTCAAATAAACCGATAGTCCTAACGAGCTTTGGTATGTGTGCCCGGTGTGGATGCACCTCTAAAAATAAAAAAACCTGAGGACGGCTAATCACCAAGGTTTCGGCTTTTGTACACCAATGCCATTGTCTCAAAAATAAGTGAAAAAGAAAAGAAAACAAAGAAAAGATGGAGAAAATTATACACTTGTTGGGAAGTTGAGAAAAAACGAAATTGTGAAGTTAGTTCCTTTCCCGGATTAGCATCACATGACCTAAAAATTCCCACCTAATCACAATGTTTCTTAGCTTCTTCTTTTCTAAGTCCTTGTGACCCAATTGCATGTGTGTAAGACTTAGTGATCTAGATTGGATATACTCATGATCATCTTGACTTCTTCATTTTCACCTCTCATACATGCTTTTTAGTTAAGTATAATTGTCTTTCCATGCCTTCATTTATTTGATGCATGATTGATTGTCCATTGCCATGAAACATGACTATGAAGGTGATCCAATGTTAGAAGCAAAATTCCAAAAAGATTTTGTTGTTTTTCTGCATGCATAAATCATGTCATCTCTTAGTCTATAGTTGGGTCTTGCTCGGGGACGAGCAAGTCTTAAGTATGGGGTATTTTGATAACGTGATTTATTACGTTAGTTTAGGCATTCATATAGATAGTTGTTCCCGTTATTCATGCACGGGTCGGCATTAGTTCATGACGTTACACTTAATTCATGCATATTTCTAGAAAAGACGTCTACACGAGCTTTTGCCGGTTTTCTAGGTATTTCGGGGATCTTTTGGACATTAATCGATACATTCGAGGGTCAAGCCTCATGGTGGTACACATCCAAGGCTTTGAAGGAACATAATTGGAGCAATGAAGGACACAAAGACCCTTATTGGTGCAAGCAAGGAAGCAACTCATGGCTAGACGATCATAACAAGCCTCTGTTGAAGAAAATCGTACCAACACTCACGAAAATCGACCGATTTTTCTGTCTGGGTCGATTTTCTGGCCTTTAACAGCTTTCGCCCCGTGTCCCACAATCTCTTTGTCCGGCCCTTGCTCTTGATGGAGAATATAAGTCGTCCTGCAGGCTGTGGCTAAGGGATCTCTCCCACATTCTCTCACACACACCTCATTCCATTGGAGGATAGACTTGGAGAAGAAGAAAAACTCTCTCATTTTGGGAGAAGAAGAAGAACACCAAAAACTTAGAGTGATAGTGAGCTTTTGAGTGATTTTGAGTGATTTTTAGAATCTTTGGTTGAAGGACTTTTGAAAGGATTGTTAGGAACGTTTTGGAACTTCTTTTGAAGGATTGAACATAATTGGAGCAATGAAGGACACAAAGACCCTTATTGGTGCAAGCAAGGGAGCAACTCATGGCTAGACGATCATAACAAGCCTCTGTTGAAGAAAATCGACCCAACACTCAGGAAAATCGGCCGATTTTTCTGTCTGGGTCGATTTTCTGGCCTTTAACAGCTTTTGCCACGTGTCCCACGATCTCTTTGTCCCGCCCTTGCTCTTGATGGAGAATATAAGTGGTCCTGCAGGCTGTGGATAAGGGATCTCTCGCACATTCTCTCACACACACCTCATTCCATTGGAGGATAGACTTGAAGAAGAAAAAAAACTCTCTCATTTTGGGAGAAGAAGAAGAACACCAAAAACTTAGAGTGATAGTGAGCTTTTGAGTGATTTTTAGAATCTTTGGTTGAAGGACTTTTGAAAGGATTGTTAGGAACGTTTTGGAACTTCTTTTGAAGGATTGTAAGTCTTGCTTAAACTTATATTCAGCTTAGATTTCTTGTTTTACTTGCTTATCCTTCATCATCTACTTATGAGAACCATGTATGCTTGTGTTATGATTTTAGATCTTGAAATGCATGTTATTGGCTAGTTTATTGTGATTCTGGAGTGATGGATTGATGGTTATGGCTTGGGTGATGATAGAATGGACTTGTATGTTAGTTTAGGATGATTCGTATGCACAAAACCTAGTGTTTATTAAGCATAGTTTTTATTAAGCATAATATAGCTTAGGATGTTAGGTTGTTGGAATCCTAGTGTTTATTAAGCATAATATAGCTTACGGTCACCTAATGCTAGCAACCTAAGTGAGGGAAGAGACCTACCCGGTGATTTCCGCATCTTAGATACCTAAGATGATGAACTCTAGGTAGTAGTGAGCCTCACAAGCCGCTATTGGATTGAGTGTGCTAGGATTATTACTTGAGACTTGCCTTTTCCGAGACTTACCCGGTAAGGAGAGGTTTGCCCCTTAAGTAGAGTCCGGTTTGTGTAGAATTCCCTACTTTAACACCTTGAGACCTACCCGGTAATAGGATTTTGATGCGGGATTAGTGAAGCAAGAGACTTACCCGGTAATTGCTTCCATTAGAGAAACACCCTTTCCCAACACCGCAACTTTGTCCTTAGAATCTTTAGAAGCTTGAGTCCAATGCCATAACCGGAAATCTTGACATCTAGAATCCACTTTTCTCTCTTTGATCACATATCTTGTGTTTGTGTTGTCTTGTTTATTTTGCTAGCTTAAGTTATTAGTTTGATCTATTATCTTGCTTGATTTGTGATCTTTGCTTGATCACCACAAAAATCCAACCAAAAATATCATGATTTTCATTTCTTTATTTCTTTCTCTTCTCTTAGACTAGATTCACACTATCTATGATCACTTCTTTGATTTGATTTTACCTTAGTCTTCGTGTTCGACCTCGGAATACTATCCTTGCTACAAAACGACCCATAAACTGTGGGTTCGCTATGAGTTAGGAAATTATATCGAGTTTATAAATTGTAAGACTTTTGTGCTACACAAACTTAGCGTAACATCGATTCCCACTCTCAACCTTCCTATGGGAATATTTCTCAATCACTAGAGCTTGATTCTCAATAAAATCTCAAGCATCATCTTCTCTCATATCCATAAAAGTTCCACTAGAAAGGGATTGAAGTTTGAATTGCGTTTCCACATACAATCCCTTGTAGTAAATCTCCAATAATTCCAGCTTTGAAACGCCATGGTGCGGGCAATCCAATATAAGGTCTTGAAACCTTTCCCAAGATTTAAACGAACTTTCATTAGGTTTCATAGAAAAAGCATTTATTTTACCTCTCAACTCCGCTATGTTAGATGACGGAAAGAACTTGGTGAGGATTCTGAAGTCATCTCCTCCCATGTATTAACTCTTTCTGCCAAAAGAGCTTGATACCAAGCTAAGGCCTTATCCTTCAAAGAGAAGAAGAACGGTCACAACTTATAGTTGTTGTTGATTGCTCTTAGAGGCTTCAAAGTCTCCATAAGAATCACAAAATTCTACAAATGTTGATGTGGAGATTCAGCTTACATTCCACCAAACTGGCTTTGGCGATCATAGTAATGACTTGAGGGCAAAACCCATAGTCATGCTTATCTGGATCTCCAAGATTCACACCCAAACGGCGCGGCCGCTAAGTCAGATCCTTTCGTTGCCCAAGAGTTCCCGGTTCAGCCACGACATGAGCAGCTCTTGCATCTCTAACATGAACACGAGGATCGACATAGACACGAGGATTAAATGGGTGTATATCCTCCAGCTCAGGCATATCATCATCATCGGATGATTCATCTTTCTTATCCTTGACGCCTTTATCCAAGTTAGATTGTAATACCATCGCCCGAATTTTATCCATTTGAATTTGCATGCGCTCCCTACTAGCACGAGCTACAGCTTGTTCCTCAATACGTCTTCTTTCACTTGTATTAAAAAGAGCCCGAGTTTCATTCAACTCCTCCTGAAGACTCTTTTCATTGTGTTAATCCATCTTTTCCTCCCCTACCCATTTCTTTAGAGTCTTTTCCTGTTCATGATCAAAAGGAACGAGGTGGTTTTCAGATTGAGACCTTCACATATACCTAAAGAGAAATCTGCAAAATAACTAAGGTAGATAGATCAAATAACAAGAGCAAAAGCTTCCAAGCCCGACAATCGAAAACCGAATTTGGCCTAAACCAAATCCCCGGCAACGGCGCCAAAAAACTTGTTCGCTCAAAAGTGTGCGTCACTAAGTCTTTGATTTATAAAAACTGAAATCAAGCAAAGCGAACCCGCAGTTTACGGATCGGTATAGTAAAGCAAGAATTCCAGAGTATCAAACTCAGGGATTTGGGGGATCAATTTAGTTCGTAAATTGTCCGGCAAGATAAAAAGCTTTTGTAAAGATAATTGGGAAAATAAAGATTCTAAAGATTCAGGTATTCAATTGTGTTAATCGATTCAAGATGTTCTAAAGATATAAGGACAAAGTTATGATTGCAAAGGTATAGATCTAAGGTAAGGTGTTGTACGGTGAAGTTCCAAAACCCATAAGTCTCTCCCAAAGGCTCTCTCAATAAAGGATGTTGAGTCTCTTTATAAAGAGGTTCAAAGGATAAGATTAAACTCTCAAATACCCATTCCCATACCGAAGGGAATCAAAGATGAGCCAAATAGGTTAAGGTTGTGACACTCGAAATCAAAGTAGTGGATGTTGAGTCTCACTACTACTTAGAAAAGGTAAGACAAGGCTAGGTTAGGTCCAATCTTTAACTTTGGATCAAAGCAAAAGCAAAACACGTCAAAAAGGGGAAAACCACGGTCAGTTCTTGAGGAACCACGGCCGTGGAACTCAAGAACATGCCGTGGAAAGGCTCGACGACGAGGTTTCTCTCAACTCCCAGGGTCCAATCTGTTTTAGCCAATAATCATTGTCATCAAATTAATAATAATCAAGATTAAAAGGAAGAAAAGATGGAACCTTGAAAACTCAACAGTAAACACAAAACCAATCTCAATCGAACTGAAAATCCGTACTTGTGTTCAATGAATATAGAATAGAGTAAGAAATCTCTCACAATTTTAAAGAAAAAAAAGAACGGGATGTCAATCCGCCTTCAAAGTGAAACCCTAAGATCTTCCAACTTTGCAATATCAAAGTGCGTACTTCTCCAAATCTTCCTTCCAAAATCTTCTCACAATGTAATATTTCAAAGATATGCAGCCAATGTGTAGCGCGGGATCCATTTTCTCTCTTCTTTCAGCCTTCTTATAGTAGAAAATAGAGATAAGAAAGGCCCGTAACCGCTGCTGACGTGGCAACCGTTAGAAGAATCACTACCAAGAGTAAGTTTCCACACCCGTCGAAGCCACCGTGGAATGACATATTTGCTCTCGACATACATTCCCACGGTCTTAATTAAATTAAATACCAAAACCACTGCCGTGGTTCCTTGTACTTGACCGTGGAATCCCTAAAACGTGCATAAAATATCTTGTTTCCCAAAGCTTTCTACTCATACTCCTTCCTTAGCTATTCCAATGCATCCTCTTGATGTCTAGCATGATCAATCACTCCTACATACTCCATTTATACTCCAATCTAAGCCTTTATTCACCTATAATCACAACAAAGCTTGTGTAGATCTCTATACCAACAAAATAGGTGAATGTGCTCACAAATGCTTCAAACTCATATCCCTATACACAAAAGAAGGGGAAAAACAACCAAAACATGTGCCTAAAATAACGTCATATTTCATGCTATCAATCGCATGCTATCACATCAAGAATATAATACACACACCACTCATTCAAACACCCAATATTAGGATTGTAGCTAAGTAAGTCCTACAGACTTACCTCAACCTCCTACATAACTCAACCACGATCAACCTCCAATCCCGAGAGGGACACTAGCTAATAACCAAGCGTAGAGATTTATCAATATTCAATCAATCAAAGGGGTCACACCTAGACCCATGTTAGCATGAAATATTGTGATATTTTAGGCACATTTTCTAAGTGTATTTCATCCATATTGGTGATCATTGATAAATCATTGAAGCAATTGTGAGTTAGTTTATCTATTTTGTTGATATAGAGGTCTACATAAGCTATGTGTTGATTGAAGGCAATTAAGAGCTGAAACCAGACGAATCAAGGGAGAATGGAGATAGATTGAGCATGTCCGAGGATTGAGGACACCACAAAGGAGCTAAGGAAGATGCTAAGATGAAGAATGGCACAAAAAAAAGGAGAATTACGAGCATTCGACGTTCCACGCCCTAAAATACGGCCGTATTAGAGTCCACGCTCTAAACCACGGCCGTGGAACTTTGGCAACACAAGCGTGGAGCATTCCAGAGGGTTACACGGTCGTGGAAGTTGTGACAAACCGTGATGAGTTTCCACGCTCTAAACCACGCTCCAAACCACGGGCGTGGAATCCCAAGAAACCGTGATTCTGACGATCTTTTAACGTACAACTTGAAGCCATGATCTTTTACGCAATGGGCTGGGCTCATACTTTATCTTGCCCTATAAAAGGACGGGAAGAGAGAGATTCCATCACGTCCGCATAGAGAGCTTTGCTTAGACTTTCGCTTACGCTGATAGAACGTGTCTAGGGTTTCGAGTTGGACGTGTGGAGATTACTATTTCGCAACGGAGATTTGCGAAGAGTAGAAGATTTGGAAGTTACACTTTGTCCTTAGGTTTGATTAGAAGACGGATTGACATCCCGTTCTTCGTTCTTATCAAGGATTGTGATTGTTCGTGTTATTCTGAATCTACTTACATCATTGTTCTTGTTTGTGGGTTTGAGATTGATTTGAGATTTATTCAAGGTTTTCGAAGGTTTTCATCTTTCTTTCTTTTCAATCTTGAAATTGATATCATAATGACTGTTGTTGGCTAAAACCCTTTTGCAATTCTAAGGTGAAGGGTTGATAGTTGTGGCTTAGATGATGATAGATCGATCGTAAACAGATTGGACCCTGAGAGTTAGAGAGAATCGTCGACACCCTAAAATCACGGTGTGTTCTTGAGTTCCACGGCCGTGGAATATCAAGATCCACCCGTAATTTCCCTTAGTTTACGAACTTTGCTTTTACTTTAATCCAAAGTTAAAGATTTGCTTTAACTTAGTCTTGGCTTGCCTTTTTCTAGGTGGTAGTGAAGCCTCAACAACCTCTACCTCGATTCTGAGTGTCACAACCTTAATCGGTTTAGTTAGTCTTGATCCTTGGGTTACAAGTTTTGGAATTTGATATTAATTCTTGACTTTAGATCCTTTCTATTCTGCAGCCTCAACAACCTTTATAGAGAGTGCCTTTAGTTAAGTTACATAAAGCCTTGGAACTTCACCGTACATTGCTTTACATTCGTATACCTTTGCAAACCTCAACTCTGTCCTTATATCTTTAGTATATCTTGAATCGATGGCCACAGCTGGATTCATGGATCTTTAGGATTTTTGTTTTCCCAATATTTACAAAAGCTCATATATTTACTCGCTTGACAATTCTATAACTGGATTTAACCCCCCAAATCCATGTGTTCGATACTTTGGAATTCTTGCTTAACTATATCGATCCGTACACTGCGGGTTCGCTTGCTTGATTCTAGTTTTATAAATTTAAGACTTATTTACACGCACGCTAAGTGGCGAACAAGTTTTTGGCGCCGTTGCCGGGGATTTGGTCTAGGCTGAATTCGGTTATCGGTTGTCAAGCTTGGGAGCTTCTCCCTTGTTATTTGATATCTTTTCGAGTGTATGCGCAGGTCTAGGAATAACGAAGACCTCTTACCTCTTGATCAAGAGCTTGAGAGGACTTTGAGGAGAAAGCTTAAGGAAAGAAAAATGGCTGAAGAAAGAGAACGTGATTACCAAACGGAGTTAGCGGAGAAAGAAGCTCAACTCCAATGGAGTGAGAAGACTCGTAGGGAAGAGATGGATCGTCATCAAACGAAGGTTGATGATCTATCGGACATGATGTTCCAAATGAGGTTGGAAAGAAACAACCTCAAGGAGAAAAAGAGAAGAAGAAGACCGGGAAGATCGGTTAGAGCCAACTCATCCAATGAGGATAGCGACTCCTCCATGCCACCACTAGAGGAAATTGATCCAACGATCAACGTGAATCCATTCTTTCCACGGCCAGCTGCCAATCGCCGTGTTCCACCTAGAGGTGCGAGGGTCGAACGTGTAGATGAGGAGCAAAGAACTCTTGGACAAAGGATGGATCCAACGCAGCAACCACGCCGTTTAGGTGTGAACTTTGATGCTGATGATGCACAAGGGTTTAGCTTCAACCCTCAAGTTATTACCATTGTCCGCCAAAATCAATTTGGGGGAACAAGCGCTGAATCTCCACACCAACATCTATAAAATTTTGAGATCATGATGGAGACAATGAAGCCAAAGAATGCAACTACCAACAGCTACAAACTCAAGCCTTTCTTCTTCTCCTTGAAGGGGAAAGCATTGTCTTGGTATCAAGCTCTTCCAAGTGGGAAACTTGAGACATGGGAGGATATTTCTTCGGAATTCCTCACTAAGTTCTTTCCGCCATCCCAAACGGCGGAGTTAAGAGGTAAGATTAATGCATTTTCTATGAGATCTAACGAAAGTTTGTTTCAATCTTTGGAAAGATTTCAGGATTTACTATTGGATTGCCCTCATCATGGCATATCCAAGCTTGCATTATTGGAGATATACTATAAGGGGCTGGATATGGAGACACAATTCAAGCTCCAATCCCTTTCATGTGGTACATTCATGGATATGAGGGAAGATGACGCTTGGGACTACATTGAGAAGCAAGCGCGAGTTATTGAGAAGTATTCTCATCGGAAAGTGGAGGCGAATCATGTGGATCAAGGAGCAAAGCTATCACAAGCAGCTCAAACAAATCTTTTCTCTCAATACGGAGATTAAAGAGTTGAAGGAAGCCATCAAAACCAACTTTCCGAAGCAAAAGGAACAAGATGTGGGTTATTTAGGCAACAACAATAACCACAACGGTAATGAGAATACCAATCGCAACAACCGGAACAACAACCGGAACAATTGGAACAACAACAACAACAATTGGAATAACAATAGGGGTTCAAACAACAACAATTGGCATCCCAATCAACAAAATTCCGGTAATTCTTATTCCAATTCAGGAAATTCAAATTCACTAACTCCACCTTCCTCTTCTTCCACTCCTTTGAAAAGCTAGGGGCAAACATCTAATGGTGGAAGTAATTCGGGGAAGGAGAAGCCCGATCCCATGTTGGAGACAATTTTTGGCAAGCTTCAAGGGTTGGAGACTCGCATCATCAAGGTTGATGATCATATAACTAAGGTTGATAAAGCCCAAAAGGTTTTAGAAAACCAAATGTTTAGCCACGCGGAGGAAGTTCCTAGGAATCAAGGGAAACTTCAAGGAAAAACGGAGGACAACCCAAAAGGAAGGGTGATGGCAATCACAACTAGGAGCGGAGTTACAACTACCGACCCGCAGCCTAAGTTTGTAGAAGTCCTCGTTGAGAAAGAGAAGGAAAAGGGAAAGGAGAAGGAAGATGTCTACGTTCCTCCTTCAGCTTACAAACCTCCTCTACCGTTCCCGCAATCTAGAGCAAGAGCGCGTCTAGACAAGCAATTCGGTAAGTTTATAGAACTCATGAGCAAACTGCATATTAATATACCTTTCATAGATGCAATTGTAGGTATGCCGGCTTATGGAAATTTCTTAAAGGAGATCCTCTCTAACAAGAGAAAGCTAGAGGATTTTGGAGAGGTTAAGATGAGTTCGGATTCTTCGGATCTCATCAAAACCATGAAAGAGAAGATGCCCCCAAAGCTAAAGGATCCGGGGTCATTTTGTATTCCCATAGGAGTGGGAGATGTCACATATGATGCATTATGTGATTTGGGAGCAAGCGTGAGCATCATTCCGCTTGCCTTATGCAGGAAAATCGGTTTAGGTGATCCTAAACCGGTAAAGATGACGTTGTACATGGCGGATCGATCCATAACTCGTCCCGTCGGAATTGTTGAAGACGTCCCGGTCAAGCTAGGTAAATTCTATGTTCCAATATACTTTGTTCTGCTTGACATTCCTGCAGATAGTACGGTCCCGATCATTATCGGAAGACCGTTTCTTGCAACATCCGGCTGCATAGTCGATTACAAGAATGCTAGACTCGCCTTTGACATAGGAGAAGAGAAGGTAGAGTTCGTCCTTTCCACTCTAGTGAAGGAATCAGTCTTTGATGAGGATATATTCAATATCCATGACGAAGGGCTATCTAGAGAGGAGGTAAGTGCTATTCTCTTCAAAGATCCTTTGCACAAAGTTATTTCTATGAGCCTAATGGATATAGGGGAAGAAGAGGATTGCAATGAGGCAATTGAAGCCTTAGAAGCACAAGAAGAAGTGTATGAAGAAGAGTTTGAAAAACTCCACGATGAGGCAGAAAACGTACGGATCCATGGTCAAACGGCCTATTCCACGGCCGTGGATTTTACCAACAAAAGCGTGGAGCACTCCAAAGACTTACACGGCCGTGGAGGAAACAGAGCCACCGTATTTACTTTCCACGCCCAAAATCACGGCCGTGGAGAAGGCAGGGATGCCGTAATTTTGGGTGAGTTCGAAGGAAATTGTGTCTCTTCTACAACTTCTTTTGATTCTTCTCCAACACCTTCTACATCCTTAGACACTTCTAAGGAAGCATCGGATGCTCCTCAAGAGCCATTAGAAACTCGGATAGTGATGGAATTGAAACCACTTCCTACACATCTAAGGTACGCATTTCTTGGATCTAATTCTACCTATCCGGTAATTGTTAGTTCCGACTTAAGCATAGATGAACATAGTAAGCTTATGGTTGTCCTTAAGAAACATAGGAAAGCCTTAGGATACACTATAGAGGATTTAGTTGGAATCAAACCTTCCCTATGCATGCATAAGATCTTGATGGAAGAGGACTTTAGGACTTCACGACAACCTCAAAGGCGGTTAAATCCGACCATGAAGGAGGTTGTCAAGAAGGAAATTCTTAAGCTACTTGATGCAGGTATCATCTATCCTATCTCCGATAGCAAGTGGGTGAGCCCCGTACAAGTGGTTCGAAAGAAGGGAGGAATGACGGTCATCACCAACAAAAACAACGAACTCATTCCTACACGAACCGTAACAGGATGGCGAATGTGTATAGACTATCGCAAGCTAAACAACGCGACGAGGAAGAATCACTTCCCACTACCCTTCATCGATCAAATGCTTGAAAGGTTAGCACAACATTCACACTTTTGTTATCTTGACGGTTATAGTGGTTTCTTTCAGATTCCGATACACCCGGATGATCAAGAGAAGACCACGTTCACGTGCCCGTGGGGTACGTTTGCCTATAGGAGGATGCCGTTCGGGCTTTGCAACGCCCCAGCCACCTTTCAAAGGTGCATGATGGCCATCTTCTCGGAATATATAGAGGAAATCATGGAGGTTTTTATGGATGACTTCTCCGTTTATGGTTCCTCTTTTGACAATTGTCTTTCTAACCTTGCTCTTGTGTTACAAAGGTGTGAAGACACTAACCTAGTTCTTAATTGGGAGAAGTGTCAATTCATGTTGAAAGAAGGCATTGTATTAGGACACTTAATCTCTAGTAGAGGGATTGAGGTGGATAAAGCTAAAATAGAGACAATAGAAAAGCTTCCTCCCCCAACTTCGGTGAAAGGGATAAGAAGTTTTCTAGGACATGCTGGATTTTTATAGGCGTTTCATAAAGGATTTCTCTAAGATATCAAAGCCGCTTACTAATCTATTGATGAAGGATGCAGTTTTTGAGTTTTCGCAGGAATGCTTAGATGCGTTTAATATGATTCAGGAAGCTCTAATTTCAGCCCCAATTATCCAACCTCCGGATTGGAATCTTCCCTTTAAGGTTATGTGTAATGCAAGTGACGTAGCTATAGGAGCTGTCCTTGGACAAAGAAAGGAAGGGCGAACCCACGCTATCTACTACGCTAGCAAAACGCTAGATGAAGCGCAACTCAACTACGCCACTACGGAAAAGGAATTTCTAGCTATTGTATATGCAATTGAAAAATTTTGCTCTTATCTTGTAGGTGCAAAGGTGATTGTATACACGGATCATGCTGTGATCCGGTATCTCCTTGCAAAGAAGGATGCGAAGCCAAGGCTAATTAGATGGATTCTTCTCCTACAAGAATTCGATCTAGAGATCCACGACAAGAAGGGTTCGGAAAATTCTGTTGCGGATCATTTGAGTCTTCTAACACATCTAGAGGACGACCATCTACCTATAGATGACTCCTTCCCGGACGAGCATTTACATATCATAGAGGAGTGCATCGATGTGATCGCCAAAGGTAACGAACCATGGTTTGCTGATTTTGTTAACTATTTGGTTTGTCAGGAATTACCGCCCGGATTATCCTACGCACAAAGAAAGAAGTTCTTTAAGGATGTTCGGGAATACTTTTGGAATGAACCTCTCCTCTTTAAGAGAGGTCCGGATGGCATTATTCGGCGATGTGTGCCGGAAGATGAGATGCAAAGTGTCATCCGCCATTGTCATTCACTACCTTGTAGAGGACACGCTAGTTCGAACAAGACTAGCGCTAAGGTATTGTAATCTGGATTCTTTTGGCCTACTCTATTTAAAGATGTGCAAACCTTTGTTTCCTGCTGCGATGCTTGTCAAAGAACAGGAAATATATCTAGGAGGAATGAGATGCCTCCCAACAACATCCAAGAGGTGGAGATCTTTGACGTTTGGGGAGTAGACTTCATGGGACCTTTTCCATCATCTTGTGGTAATCAATACATACTTTTAGCGGTTGATTATGTTTCAAGATGGGTTGAAGCGATTGCCTCTCCCACCAATGATGCCATGGTAGTGGTTAAGTTCTTTAACAAGACCATTTTCCCGCGATTTGGGACACCACGGACTATCATTAGTGATGGAGGCTCTCACTTCATTGCCCGGCGCTTTAAAGCTCTCTTAGCTAAGTATGGGGTGACTCACAAGATCGCCACCCCTTATCATCCACAAACTAGTGGACAAGTGGAGATCTCAAACCGGGAGATCAAAGGAATCCTAGAGAAGACGGTTTCAAGGACTAGAAGGATTGGGCCTTGATGCTAGATGATGCATTGTGGGCGTACCGGACTGCATATAAGACTCCCATTGGAACTACACCATACAACCTTGTGTATGGGAAGTCTTGTCACTTACCGGTAGAGTTGGAGCACAAGGCGTTTTGGGCAATCAAGTGGTTGAACTTGAAGAACTTCGCTTGAACGCTTACGAAAACGCCAAGATCTACAAAGAAAGAGCGAAGCGTTGGCATGATAAGCACATCATCCCAAAGGACCTCAAAGAAGGAGATCAAGTTCTCCTCTTCAATTCAAGGCTTCGTCTCTTTCCAGGTAAGCTTAAATCTCGTTGGACCGAACCTTTTCTAATCAAACGTATTTTTCCCCATGGTGTAGTTAAAGTATGGGGTGAAACGGGCGGAAGCTTTAAGGTGAACGGTCAACGACTCAAGAAGTATACACCGGAACTCCAAGCTTAAGAGTTCCCGCCCACCGCACTCGAATAAGTGCGAATATGGTCTAGCTACGGACCTTAAACAAAGCGCTTCTTGGGAGGCAACCCAAGGTATTGCATTTACGTTTTTGATTTTTTGATTCATAGATTAGTTTAGTTTAGACGTTTTGCTTTGTTTTGCCTTCGATACCTTCCGGTATGTTCGTGTTTTTGGAAGTAGGAACAGTGGAAAAGAAAGGGGAAAGGAAAAGTTTGAAGAAAATTGACGAAACTTGGACTTTCAGACATTACAGAGAGTTCCACGGCCAAAACCACGGCCCTGACAGCTACAGTGACCGTAATTTTCAAAAGCCTGAGAAAAATCACCAAAACCACGGTTCTGTACAATTCCACGGCCGTGGAAACCCCCGATAGACCGTGATTTTCAAAAATTTTTACGGTCACTATATAAACCACGTGTCTTCACAAAACACACAACACAAACTCCATTCCACGCCAAAATCGCCGAATCCACGCCCCATCTCTCAAATCCTCATTCGTTAATCGTTTTTGACGATTCTTTGGCCAAAACTGAAGCAAATCCAATCACCTACAAGATCCAAGCAACAATTCGAGCAGCAAATCACCGGAGAAGGCTGAATACGGATTCCAAAATCCGAAAACCTAGGTTTTTGGTTCTTTCTCTCTCTTTGTCGATTTGGCTTCGTTTTTGCTAGAATTTTTAGGATAACTGATTGGAATTTGACGGAAATTAGTCTAGGGCTGCTTGTTGCTGAGTTTGGTGTGATTTTGCTGAGTTTTGAGATTTTTTGAGCCGAACCACGGTTTTTGGAGAAACCACGGCCGTGGAACCCTTAGAACAGACCGTAGATTTTGACAGAGTATGGATTTTGTGAGAAGAGTGTCCGGTAGAAATAAGAACAAGAAGAGGAAGGGCAACGATGCCTCCTTTTCTAGAGCACCACCCACTGAGCCTCCATCACCTCCTTCATCACCATCGCCACCTCCCCCTAGGATCCCTACCATCCATGACGAGCATCTCGATGCTCTAGAGAGGATCCATAAGAGAGCGGTCATAGGACCTAGATACTTACTACTTGAGGAGCTAGCACCCTTGCATGTGATAGGAGACCTCACATGACTCTTGGATAGAGCCGGGTTAGTCATCTTCTCCGCTATTCGGGAAGATGCCTATAAGGAGATTACTAGGGAGTTTGTAGTCTCATTCGAGCATAGCCACGTTGACAAGACAGTTTCTTTCTGGCTGATGGAAAGAAACTATGATTTTTCGATTAGAGAGTTTGGAGCCTTCTTTGGGTTCCAAGAGCCTTTAATGGTCGATTCCCCAGTGGCGTGTACGCCAAGGATTTCCGGAAGGAGATTGCTATGATTTACGCCAGCGACGACCACTGGCAGCCTGCTGATACCAAGGCTAGATTGATCTATCATCTAGCCTTGAAGATTGCCCATAGAGTGCTTTCTGAGTGTCTCTTCCCTAGGACGGAGACACCTCAAAAGATTAAGACAGATGAGCTGTTTCTTCTTTACAGTATGTTGTATGGCAGGCCAGTTGACTGCGCCACCCTCTTAGCTGCTACCATGAGCAAGCTGAAGAATAAGAGGGCTGGCAACATTGGATACGGTGGGATGGTCACCCACCTTGCTAGACAGTTAGGGGTAGACTTCTCAGCTTGCACCCGCATCGCAGCTAGACCCCTAGGACTACGGAGCCTCATGACTAGAGGCATCATCTTCCCCACACATAGAGGTCCACCATATGCTGCTATGCCTTGGGAGAGTAGGACTGGGAGAGGAATTGAGTGGCTTCCTGAGTATTCCATTATGGTTGGACGCCATATCTGGAAGGAGACGTTCGCTGCTATGCATGCGAACAGATTAGTAGCCCCTCCCTATGTTCCACGACCACCAGTTGTAGAGGAGGAGATGAGAGGGGATGACGAGTTTGAGGGAGGAGGAGCTAATCGTGACTTTGGTACATTCCCGGATCAGCCGGATGTAATTCCTGACCTTCCTAGACGCTCTCCCCGCCCTGCTAGAGCATCTGGCTCTTCCTCTCGCCGTACTAGTGTAAGCGAGAGGCCTACTTGGATGGCGGATCCTTCTTCATGGTATAGCACTCAACCGGATTGGATGGGAGCTCCACCGCCTTGGCATGCACAGCCACCACCTGCACCAGCACCTTCAGGTGCACCGGCGTGGTACAACCAGCCGCCTGGTTGGTATGAGCAGTTGTCAGAGTGGGCTACCGACCTTTCCGATAGGGTCGGAGCTTTGGAGATCCGTGCAGATGCTAGGGATGCACGAGCCGACGATCTTGACCACATGATGAGAGATGTCTACCGCCAGCAGTTCGGGCGGCATTACGATCCCGGCTTCTCCCCGCTTCCACCACCGCCTCCACCTCATTGATGACGTTTGATGATCGACCGTTTTAGCCGCTCCACCACCATTTTGTGAGTTCTTTTTCTTTTTTTTTTCTTCTTTTTCTTTTTGAACATTAGGGACAATGTTTGTTCCAAGTATGGGGTGGGGTGTGACTAATAGTTTGTAATAACTCTTACTCACTTTGTATGCTTTTATCGAGACTACCTTGCATGTTCATTCTATTGTTACACGTTTCATTATTGCGTTGCATGAAAAAGAGTTTGAAAAACCCATAAAAATTGAAAATTTTTGAAAATTTTGTGCTTCTAAGGCTAGAGATGATTTCTATGATAATCACTACTTGTGAATTGAGTTTTGATGACAATCGCATGCTTAAACAAATAGCGAATTGAAAAGAAATTGAATGAGTGGATTATTCCTCTTTTGCAAGTTTCAGAATGTGATGAATGTTACTTAAATCATGTTGAGAAATCAAGGTTGAAATCACATGATAAGTTCTTATGCTTCTTTTTTAGATGATTAAGGCAATTCGATTTTCTTTCTTCTTCCTATGATCATTTAGCCCCTCATTAAAATAATGGTCTCCTTTACCTATCCGGGAATTTGGAGGAGTTGATATTTGGCATGTTTGATGTGGGAGGGCCATGAAAGCAATATTTTGCATTCAAAAGAATAGAAAGAAATTATAGGTTTGGGGAAGTCAATCATAACGATGAGTAACTCGGCACCATTCACATAGCCGGGTGTTTGTGTCTTGCCAAATTCGGATTGAGCGATATTCCTAGCGGATTATGGTATGTGCATCAAGGGTTTGAAGCATCACGTAAAAATGAGAAACGCCAATCTCCTAGGCTTCGGTTTTTGTGCACCTCCATCCATAACTCCAAAAGTAAAGTCAAAAAAAAAATGAATTGAAAAGAAGAGAGCGAAGCTCTAAGTTGAAAGTGTTGCGGAAACCGCAACAGAAAAAGAAAAGAGTTAGTTATCCACTTTCCCGGATTCATGCGCCACATTCCTTAAAGTTTCCATCCCTTTCCGCATTTTGGACCTTGTTTGAAAATCCTTAAGATCAAGAGAATGATATATGACTTGGTGATCTAAATTGAAGTTTCTTATGATTGATTTTGATAATGTTTGAAGGTTATGATGTTTACATGGAAGTTTGATCCATTCATGAGCTTTCTTTACTCTTTACTCTTTGATTATGTGTATGAAAGCCTTATAAACAAATGAAGCAAGATTTGAGAATGATCTATTGACTAGAAAGCACATTCATCTAAAAGAAGTTTTTGTTTTTGAGAGTGTACACATATTTCATCCTAACTTGATGTTTTAAAGCTTTTGAAAGACCTTGCTTGGGGACAAGCAAGTGGCAAGTATGGGGTTATTTGTTAGCATGAAATATTGTGATATTTTAGGCACGTTTTCTAAGTGTATTTCATCCATATTGGTGATCATTGATAAAGCATTGAAGCAATTGTGAGTTAGTTTATCTATTTTGTCGATATAGAGGTCTACATAAGCTTTGTGTTGATTGTAGGCAATTAAG
The DNA here is from genome assembly GCA_033239045.1 of Fagopyrum esculentum. NCBI lineage: Eukaryota > Viridiplantae > Streptophyta > Magnoliopsida > Caryophyllales > Polygonaceae > Fagopyrum > Fagopyrum esculentum. Next base: position 101,819,811 of record BSUD01000002.1, on the reverse strand, counting down.
AGCTAAAACCAGACTAATCAAGGGAGAATGGAGATAGATTGAGCATGTCCGAGGATTAAGGACACCACAAAGGAGCTAAGGAAGATGCTAAGATGAAGAATGACACAAAACAAAGGAGAATTACGAGCATTCGACGTTCCACGCCCTAAAATACGGCCGTATTAGAGTCCACGCTCTAAACCGCAGCCGTGGAACTTTGGCAACACAAGCGTGGAGCATTCCAGAGGGTTACACAGTCGTGGAAGTTGTGACAAGCCGTGATGAGTTTCCACGCTCTAAACCACGGGCGTGGAATCCCAAGAAACCGTGATTCTGACGATCTTTTAACGTACAACTTGAAGCCATGATCTTTTACGCAATGGGCTGGGCTCATATTTTACCTTGCCCTATAAAAGGACGGGAAGAGAGAGATTCCGTCACGTCCGCATAGAGAGCTTTGCTTAGACTTTCGCTTACGCTGATAGCACGTGTCTAGGGTTTCGAGTTGGACGTGTGGAGATTACTATTTCGCAACGGAGATTTGCGAAGAGTTGAAGATTTGAAAGTTACACTTTGTCCTTAGGTTTGATTAGAAGACGGATTGACATCCCGTTCTTCGTTTTTATCAAGGATTGTGATTGTTTGTGTTATTCTGAATCTACTTACAACATTGTTCTTGTTTGTGGATTTGAGATTGATTTGAGATTTATTCAAGGTTTTCGTAGGTTTTCATCTTTCATTCTTTTAAATCTTGAAATTGATATCATAATGACTGTTGTTGGCTAAAACCCTTTAGCAATTCTAAGGTGAAGGGTTGATAGTTGTGGCTTAGATGATGATAGATCGATCGTAAACAGATTGGACCTTGAGAGTTAGAGAGAATCGTCGACACCCTAAAATCACGGTGTGTTCTTGAGTTCCACGGCCGTGGAATCTCAAGATCCACCCGTAATTTCCCTTAGTTTACGAACATTGCTTTTACTTTAATCAAAAGTTAAATATTTTCTTTAACTTAGTCTTGGCTTGCCTTTTTCTAGGTGGTAGTGAAGTCTCAACAACCTCTACCTCGATTCTGAGTGTCACAACCTTAATCGGTTTAGTTTGTCTTGATCCTTGGGTTACAAGTTTGGGTATTTGATATTAATTCTTGACTTTCGATCCTTTCTATACTGAAGCCTCAACAACCTTTATAGAGAGTGCCTTTAGTTAAGTTACATAAAGCCTTGGAACTTCACCGTACATTGCTTTACGTTCGTATACCTTTGCAAACCTCAACTCTGTCCTTATATCTTTAGTATATCTTGAATCGATGGCCACAGCTGGATTCCTGGAACTTTAGGATTGTTGTTTTCCCAATATTTACAAAAGCTCATATATTTACTCGCTTGACAATTCTATAACTGGATTTAACCCCCCAAATCCCTGTGTTCGATACTCTGGAATTCTTGCTTAACTATATCGATCCGTACACTGCGGGTTCGCTTGCTTGATTCTGGTATTATAAATTTAAGACTTATTTGCACGCACGCTAAGTGGCGAACAACCCAAGAGATCCATAGGATCATCCTTAACCTAAACCTCACAACCAATTAATCCTCAAAAGCTGTACAAGGCATACATGATCATAACATCATCAATACACTCTCAACTACACCTAGCATGGTACTACACACTCACACTAGGAAAGGAAGATGCAATGCCATCCATAGGCAAGCTTGGAAGGAAGACACACCTGCAGAACCAAGAGCAAGACAAGGCTGGTGTGTAGAAGGCACACTTCCAGCTTCTCTTTGCTTCTTCACTCGAATCTCATCACTCCTTCTCCAAAACAACAGCCAAGCACATACATACACATACATATATACATCAAACCAAGCCTATAAAGGATGCCACAAGATCAATCTCGTGGAACCCATTCTAGGAATGAGGAAAAGAAGAAAAGAAGGAAGAAAGAAGAAAGAAAGGAGAAGAAGATGAAGATCTTACCAAGCTCTAACCTAATTAGTGGAAGAACCACACCACAACCTCAAGGCTAGCTAACACAAGCACAACAATGTCCTCAATCATCAACCTAATTAGTGAAAGAAAGGAGAAGAAGATGAAGATCTTACTAAGCGAGTCTAAGGAAAGAGACGAAAAGAAGAAAGAAAGAGAAGAAGCCAAGAAACTCACCAAGCTGAACCTACACAAGAACAGAGCTCCATCAAAACCTCAAGGCTGGCTCCATCACAAGCACAACAGCAACAACCAACAATAGCAAGCAAACCCAAGCTCCTAAGCTTCCAATCTCACACAAAGTCAAACATGGATCAAGAAGAGATCCAAAGGAAGAAGAGAGGTGAAGAAGATCGTGAGGGAGATGGAGCAGGAGAGAGAATGAGGTAACCCTCATCTGGAGGAGAAGAACAAGATATAAAGAGAGGAGGGTCAAAAAGCAAGGGCTCGGGTCAAAGAAGACGGTTGCAGCCCACCACAAACCGCAAGGGCGGCTGGCCTGGTAGCAGGGGCTACTCGCAGGCCCGTAGGGGCTGCCAAACAGGGGTGTAACGGCGGCCCACTGCAGCTCCAAAGAAGAAAGGTAGCTGTGTCTTAGCTGAAGCGCAGATGCGGGATCTCTCGAAGACTAAGGCTCTTACATCTCATCCCCCTAAAAACAAGTTTCATCCTGAAACTTGCAAAATCCCAAAGTCTCTCGGAACCATACGCCGAGGTATAACTCTCACTCTCTCTATCGGAGGTATCACATCTCCGGTCAGAAGATCATGACCTATAACAATCTATAACCTCAAATATCAATATGGGAGGAATCATCAACTCCAGATAACAGGGCCATAACGCTACCCAAAGGCATAGAGGAATCACATCTCTCGCCATACCGCATCACAAGACGTAGAGGAAGCATATCTCTAGCCAAACCATATCACAGGCATAGAGGAAATACGTCTCTAGCCAAACCATAATCATATAAAATGCATGGAGGAATAATATCTCCACTGAAACTATGTCCATAAAAGTAGCATGGAGGAAAGAATCATCTCTAGCTATATCCTAAACACACTCGAATAGCATGGAGGAAAGAACTATCTCCAGCCATAAATATTAAACATACTCAAATAGCATGGAGGAAATAATCATCTCCAGCTATGACATACATCACGCTAGCACATCAAGATCTACGTACTAAGATCATAAATCACATCATAGCTAGCATGGAATTAACACATCAAGGCATATAAGGACATAAGCACAACATTCATCAAGATAACACTAAGGTGTACTCTTACTTCCATAGATAGATCTGTCCCGACATAAACTTTTGATAGTTCCTCAGGATACTATCCTTAGTCTCTCACATGGTCTCTTCAGGTTCTCATCTCAAACACTGTGTCCTCAACATGGGAATGTCTTTCGAATGCAAGCGTCTTATATCTCGTTCTAGGAATGTAATCGAATGCTCAATAAAGGTGTGGTTCGGCTCAACCACCATATCATCATAACTCACAAGGTGTCTTAGATCTAATATATACTCAATCAATTGAGACACATGAAACACAGGGTGAATACCCTCTAACCTCATAGGCAAAGCTAATCATTATGCTGCCTTCACAATTCTGTTCAAGATCTCAAGGAAACCGACATATTAGGAACTCAATTTCCCTTTTATGCCAACACGTCTGACATCTCACAACGGAGATACTCTCAGCCGGACATGAACTCTCACTTGAACTTTAGAGGTCGACGCCTCTAGTTTGCATATGATATTTGGCGACTCTATACATCCAGCATTATTCCTCTAATCAGCGTTACTTGAACTACAAAATCTTGAATCCGATCAGGGGTTATTCCACTAATACTGCTAGGCCAATTCTAGCATAAAGGTATACAGCATATATATGTCTATATAATGCCTCATAAGGGCCATCCCACTGGATGCATATCGATCATTGTTATGTAATAAACTCATTAATGGGATGTAACCTAACCATCCATGTTCCGAATCCACCATACAGGCTCATGGTATATCCTCAAGGGTCTAGATGGTCCTTCCTAACTGACCATCTGTCTGGGGGTGAAACGTAGTCGTGTAGTGTAGACTCGTCCCCAAAGCACTCTAAGTCTATTGTGAAACCTCGAGGTAAATCACCGATATCGATCAAAGACGATCGTCCTCGGTGCACCATGGAGTCTCACTATCTATCTAGTGTACTCCTTCACCAATCTACTCCCTTACCATGTCTCTTTGATAGGAATTAAACGTGCCGACTTCATTAATCTATCACTAATAACCAGATAACATCAAAATTCCTACTGGGCCTCAATCCCATTACAAAGTCCATAAAGATGTCCTTTCACTCCCACTACTACACTGGTAGTGTATGGAGCTCATCTTCAGGTCGGTAATGCTCTATCTTCATCTGTTGACTAATCACGCATTGTGTCAAAAATCTGATTACATCGATTTCAATCTTCTTCATCAATATAATCGTCTCTCCTCGTGGTACATCTCACTCGTACCTGGATGTACTGAATAAGGTGTACAATGAGTGTACTGTAATATTCTATATCTCGACTCCGCATGAGCGGTTATATAGACACAGTCGCGGCGCATGATTATTTCATCTGCTTCAATGGAGAACTGTAGTGTCACTTTGCAAGACATGTTCTCTCCCATCTTCAACAAGGTCGGGCAGGTCCCATGATTCTATTGAACCTCATCCAACAGACCAGGTAGAACCTCTAAGACATAACTAAGTATTCTCATCAAGGAACTGGCTGTCCAACTCTAGCCAAGCTAGATCTCTCTAAAGTTGAGCCTGAACTGTCAGCCTACCAATTATCTTCTCTTGTGGGTCTTTCCGTTTAAGTGGTCGGCGACAACGTTCAACTTCTCTGAATGATATGGAATCTCCATGTTAAAGTCTTGATCAACCCGAGCCCTTAACAGTAGCGGTTACTCAACTCCCACGGCATAAAAATGTACTTCAGACTCCTATGGTCTGTAGAAACCTGACATGAAATATCATATAGGTACTGTCTTCAAATCTTCAAGGCTAGAAGTACCACTGCTAATTCTAGATCATGAATTAGGTAGTTCTCCTTATACGTCTTCATTTGTAGGCACACATATCAATAACTTTACTCCTCTGTAGTAACACACGTCTCAGCTTAGTTGGGATGTATCCCGTAAATAACGGGATCCTCAAAACCTCCTTATTAGAACATAATAGAAGCAGAGGCCAAGTGCCTCTTCAACTCTTCAAAGCTTTGACATACTGCTTGACCACACAACCTGGTGGTCTTCCTCAGAAGACTCGTGAATGGATACGCAATCACATAAAATCCTACCTCAAAGCATTGGTAGTAATCGGCTGAGCCGAGAAACTACGCATTCCCTTAATGTTTATCCGTATCGTCCATTCTACAACAAACTCAATCGTCTCCAGATCAATAATGATCCTACTGGCGGGGACAACATGGCCTAAGAAGGCTACCTCTGGCATCTCAACTCACATTTAGAGAGTGTAGCATACAACCTTCTATCTCTTGAAATCTGTAGAACTGTCCTCAGATGATCGGTCTACTCCTCTCTGCTACGAGAGAATACCGAAATGTCATCAATGAAGAACACCACAAACAGATCAAGGAAGTCGATGAATATGCTATTCATTAACTGACCTGAAGACTGTTAAGGCATCCGTCATTCAAAATGGCATCACTACAACTCGTAGTGTCTATAACGGGTACGAAATGCTATCCTATGCATATCCTGCTCTCTCAACCACAATTGGTGATATCCTGAGCGCAAGGGAATCCTGAAAACACAATTAATTCTTAAAGCTAACTCATCAGGTCGTCAATATAAAACATTGAATACACTAGGGCGAAGGAAGCCCGTCTCAGCCAACTCTTCAAGTCGTTGGTTACAATATCTCAACAGGCGCCATACAATATGGGTTTTCCCAATCAGTATCGTATCATACTTCAACTCGATAACAATGTCCACACTCCGTTGAGGCGGAAAACTAGACGGTTTAGTAATATGTCTTTAAGCTCATAACCACTGGAATATCCTCCATCGTGGAACCATCTCTTACCTTCATGGCATAACATTAGAAAGCACCACCTTCTTGTGCAATCAACTTCGCTGCTCGTATGGCACAAATGACAAAACTCGCCTCTTCAAAGGTCGTAACCTCGGAAGACCTCTATCTAATCGATCTTAGTAGATATTGTAACAACCTTTCAACTGATATCTAACCCGATATGATATCTATTGGTCCAAACCATACACATAAAAATCTTCTCATGCGCCTAAGGCATGACAAAGAAGTCTACAAGCCATACACAAGTCCTTGAATAAATGGGACAATCACACGTCTCGCGGGTACCTCAGACCCCTAACTAGTAATCCTGTAAAGGAAAGTCTACCTCCCATTGTTTCCACAATCTACTATTAACGCATGCATCGAAAGACAAGAAGTGCATAGCACTCACAACAAACAAAACTCCACTAGGTAAACCATTAACAAGAATTGTACCTGTACAGCTAACACTAGAAGCTCCACTGCATATCATTATTAACCTCAAACCTATGTTCCTCAGGTAACACTAAGGTCATCGCCATAGCCTCCACTTCTACTCACCGGAAAGAGGAAGGTCTTGATGAGAAGAAACACTACCTTGCTGACAGAAAGGGGCCAAATGGCCTAATTCACCACAGGTGAAGCAAGCTTCGGTGCCAAGGGGCACATAGAGCGTAAATCACCTGGGTAGCCCCAATTGAAACATAACCGTCCCATTCTTGTAACCTGTACAGCTGAAGGGTATCTCGATCTTCGTCGTCTACCTTTTGTGATCTTACTCTGGGAGGGAACTGGTAAAGGCATCGCCTTGCCCTGTCGACAAAACTTCGCTCTATGCCCTGCTTTACCACATGTAAAGCATATTATTGGCGTCTTTGGGCACACAACTCGCCGTTGTCTACACTTCGCGCAATTAAAACAATGTAGTTGCTCGCCAGTCGTTTTCATGGCCAAAGGATCTCTTGATTCTCCTGATATTTGACTTAGTTCACCATTCATCATCTTGGCTTTTCCACTAACTGATTTAGTTCATTGCTTCTTCTCTGATCCGGAAGCTTCAATTGGTCCCACCGACGTTGGTAAATCTGGTGTAGGTCTACCCGCTATTACACCCTCGTATACTTGGCACATATATTCTTGAAACTCGGATGTACTCATGGAGACATGATCAGCCTTTTCAAACTCGTTCTCTGCCTTAGGGGAAACAACAGCGGAAACTGGTCCCTGACTTGGCGTTACTGGAGGAAGATGGGGTGTACCCTTACCTCGTCCCACTATAGATACTGCTCTAATCTGAGCCATCTGAAGGATATACGCACCTAAACTTACAAGGCTATATATATGCCATATGTATCGATATATACATATATATATATATACTACATCCAAATAATCCATAATACACACACATATATATATATATACATATATATATATATATATATATATATATATATATATATATATATATATACATATCTACGCTGCAGAGATCCATGGCAGAGGTGACGACTTCTTTTACATTCTAACCCAAAACCACACTTAAAACCAAAAATGTTTTAAAACATCGGGCCCCTTTCGGATTCTGGTATCATGTCTGTAACACCCCGAATCCGCGGGACTCGGGGTACCACATTCGGCTAGGATCTCACAATGGAACCTGGCCCTATCCTGACAACAAGTTCACTGGACCTTACAACATGGCACTGACAGATATAAAACAAATACATAAAACAGTAAAAATTGTACTACCAAAGGTAAACAACAACATAGCCGAGTATATAAAACAACATCCTCACACAGGAGGTACAAAAGATCATCCTAACACAGGAGGGAAACATAACAACCCCAAACCAACCACCTAATATACGAGAGTCCACGGCCTGTCACCCTGCCAGATCACTCTGCAGCGCCTAACTTGCAAACATCTACAACACGGTATAAAACCGTTAGCTAACCATACATATATAAGGTAATGCATAAGCACAAACACAATCATGAAAGATAAACACATCAGCATGCTATCACACATTTACCCATTTTATCATCTTTATATAACAACCAATCACTCAAATCGTATATATATAAAAAGATGAAAATATGTGATAGGAGGACCGATACATCCTCGCCTCGGAGCCTGCTAGCGAGCTGCACAAGTATCGGTCACATAATCCATGTACACTATGGGAGTGGATTGCGCCCTTCTTGTAAAGTTAGTCTTGCCTGACATCAGAGTACCTCCAAGACTCCACGGCGGGATGAAAGGGAAAGGTTATGACAGCCACACATACGAGGCAATCAATAAAATATAGGTCGGTATAAACGACATCCCATGCTATCATAGCAAACATAATAAGCACACACCACTCATGCAAACACCCAATATATGGATGGTAGCTAAGTAAGTCCTACGGACTTACCTCAACCTCGCACACAATCCAAACACGATAAACCAGAAACAACCTCCAATCCAGAGAGAGGGGCACAACCTAATAACAAGGCATAGAAGGATATCAACCTCTATTAATCAAAGGGGTCACACTTAGACCCAAAGGGATCCATAGGGATCATAATCAACCTAAACCTCACAACCTATAGTCCTCAAAAGCCGTACATGGCATATACCGATCATAACCTTATCAAAGCACAACCTCACACATCTAGCATGATCTTATACACTCCTACAGAACCAAGTGCAACACCAATATGGTGCAGGTGGCCGCAGGGGCAGTTAGGAGGTGGCGCAATGGCGGTTCACTGCCGGCGCTGGGGCTGATCAAAACTGCACAGGGGGGCTGGTGTGTAGAAGACACCACTTCAGCTCCTTCTTCACTCCTACCTTTGATTCCTTCACTTCTTCTTCGTCCAACACACATACATACAAAAACATAAATACATATACATCAACATAAGCAAATTAAGGCTGGAACGAGATCCAAACCTATGAAATCTAAGCTAGGCTAACGAAAGAGAGGAAAAGATGAAGGAAAGAAGAAAGAAAGAGAAGAAACCAAGAAACTCACCAAGCTGAACCTAAACAAGAGCAGAGTTCCATAAATGCCTCAAGGCTGGCTCTATGACAAGCACAACAACAATAACTAACAACAGCAAGCAAAGCCAAGCTCATAAGCTTCCAATCTCACACAAAATCAAAAATGGATCAAGAAGAGATCCAAAGGAAGATGAGAGGAGAAGAAGATCGTGAGGGAGATGGAGCAGGGGAGAGAATGAGGTAACCCTCATCTGGAGGAGAAGAAGAAGATATAAAGAGAGGATGGTCAAAAAGCAATGGCTCAGGTCAAAGAAGACGGTTGCAACCCACCACAAACCGCAGGGGTGGCTGGCCTGGCCGCAGGGTCGGCTCACAGACCCGCAGGGGCGGCCAAACAAGGGCGCAGTGGCGGCCCACTGCAGCTCCAAAGAAGAAAGGCCGATCCGTCTCAGCTAAAGCGCAGTTGCGGGATCTCTCGAAGACTAAGGCTCTTACATATGCAACACGTAGGGGCGCTTTAGGCCAAATATGTGCCCTCAACACTCACTCTCAACTCCTCACAAACTAATGCTCTTTCACCCAAAGCAATCTGAATATGCTGCCAAAACCTCGAGGAAAATCACCCATCTCGATCAGAGACGATTGTCCTCGGTATACCATGGAGTCTCACTATCTTCCTAGTGTACTCCTCGGCTAATCTACTCACTGGTCACATCTCCCTTATAGGAATGAAGCGTGTAGTCTACGTCAGTCTATCAACAACAACCTAGATAGCATCAAAACACCTACTACGCCTCAATCCGGTCACAAAGTCCATGGAGACATGCTCCCACTTCCACTGCGGCACTGATTGTGGATGGAGCTCACCTCCAGGTCTACAATGCTCTATCTTGACCTGTTGACAAGTCGCGCACTGTTCCACAAATCTGGCCACATCGGGCTTTAGCCGTCCTACCAATATGAGTGTCTCACATCATGGTACATCTTACTCGTACCTGGATGTATTGAGTAAGGTGTACATTGAGCCTCTTGTAAAATCCTGAGTCTCATCTCCGCATCAGCGGGACAACATACATGGTTGCGGCGTCTCATCACTTCATCAACTGCTTTGGAGAACTTTGGTTCCTCACCACGACACATCCTCCCTCGAATCCTCATTAGGGTCGGGCAGGTCCCCTACTTCTTTTGGATCTTACCCAACACACAAGGTAGAACCTCTAAAGTATACAACTGGGCATCCTCATCAGGAAACTAGATGTCCAACTCTAGCCAAGCTAGATCTCTCTAAAGTTGAGGTTACACTGTCAGTCTCGCAATCGCCTTCTCTCGAGGCGTTTTCCTACTTAGGGCGTCGGCGACAATGTTCGCCTTCCTTGGATGATAAAGTATCTGAAGGTCAAAGTCCTTGATCAATTCTAGTCATCACCGCTGGTAGTTATTCAACTGCCGCTGCGTGAAAATATACTTCCCACTCTTATGGTCTGTGAAGATCTGACATGTAGCACCATACAAGGAATGTCTCCCAATCTTCAAAGCATGAACTACCGCTACGAACTCCAAATCATGAGTCGGGTAGTTCTCATCATACATCTTCAACTGTCTAGACGCCTTAGTAATCACTCTGCCCCTCTGGATCAACACACATCCCAAGCCTTGCTTGGATACATCACTATATACCACAAAGGGATTAGAACCCTTTGGTTGTGCGAAGATAGAAGCATAAGTCAAACGCTTCTTCAACTACTCAAAAATCTAATTACACTGATCGGACCACACAAATTTGGTAGTCTTCGTCAGAAGACTCGTAATTAGACAGGAAATTACTGGAAATCCCTCCACAAAGCGTCGGTAATAACTGGCTAGGCCAAGAAAGCTACGCACGTCCTTGACGTTCGTCGGTGTCGTCCAAGCTGCTACTGAATCTATCTTCCCCGGATCAACCATGATCCCATCGGTGGAGACAATATGACCTAGGAAAGCAACCTTTGACATCCAGAACTCGCACTTAGAGAGCTTGGCATACAACTGTCTATCCTGCAGAATTTGTAAAACCGTGCTTAGATGACCGGCATGCTCGTCTCGACTCCGAGAATACACAAGAATGTCATCAATGAATACCACCATAAAGTGATCAATGAAGTCGATGAAAATAATGTCCATCAACTCCATGAAAACCGTTGGGGCATTCGTAAGCCCAATTGGCCTCACTACAAACTCGTAGTGTCCATAACGGGTCCGAAATGCTGTCTTGTGCACATATTGCTCTCTCACCCTCAACTGGTGATATCCTGAGTGCAGATCAATCTTGGAGAACACCGTCGCTCTTTGAAGATGATCCAACAAATCATCAATATGAGGGAATGGGTACTTGTTCTTCATGGTCACCTTGCTCAGCTCTTTGTAGTCAATGCATAATCTCAATGATCCGTCCCTCTTCCGAACGAAGAGGATAGGTGCTCCCCACGGGGATACGCTGAGGCGGATGAAGCCTTCTCATCCAACTCCTCGAGTTCGTTCTTCAGCTTCAACATCTCGACAGGAGCCATATGATATGCGGCCTTCGAGATCGGTGTCGTACCAGGCTCCAACTCGATGCTTAAGTCCACACTCCTCTGAGGCGGCAAGCTAGACGGCTCAACAATCACGTTTGTAAACTCAGACTATCGGAATATCCTCCACTGTTGGACTCTCTCCATCGTTCATGGCATTACACCAGAAGGCATCACATCCCTATGCTATCAGCCTCGTTGCTCGTACTACACTGATGACAGAGCTCGTCTTCCCAAGGTCTCAACCTCAGAAGACCTCTATCTTACCTATCTTTGTAGAGACTATAACAGTCCTCCTACCCTACATCAAATACCGCATGATATCTACGCATCCAATCCATACCCAAAATGACTTCCACATGCACCAACGACATGACAAAAAAGTCTACAAGAAACACACGAATCCCTAAATGAATGGGACAACCACTTATCTCGTTGGTACCTCGGACCCTACTACTATCAAGCAACCCTATAATAATGGGTATCCCCTCTATCGTAGCTAAACTTGGACGCTCAACACATACATCTCAAATAAATGAATGCGTAGCACCCGTATCAAATAAAACTCTAACAGATAAACCATGAAGTAGAATGGTACCTGTAGCAGCCGGTGCAGGTGACACCTTTGCACTCCTCAGCTCAAAAACTCTCCCCTGAACTCCTCTAGTGTCAGTGGTACTCCCACCACGACCACTACCACTACTCAGCCCGGGAGCAGATCCTTGAGTAGAAGGACGATGTCAGACTCCCTATTGTCCCTATGTCTGTTGTTGAGGTGGCCTCTACCCACCTCCTGTCACATTGGCAGGGGAAGAACCCTATTGTGATGCAACTCCAACCTGCCTACAAAATGCATTTCTATGACCTAGTCTACCACAAATGAAGCAAGTCAATAGTGACCTCGTACACTCTGGTCGTAGATGACCAGGATCACCACAGTTGAAGCATTGTCGTCCCTTCTCTGCAGTCAATGAAGATGAGGGGTAACTCTAGCGTCTTTGGTTCGGCCCAGAACCTGAAGCTCCAACAACGCCACTAGTGTGCCCAATCCGTTGTCTCTTCTCAGACCGTCCCATTTGAGAAGTCCTCCTTTGAATGGCCCGCTCACGCTCATAAGTTAAGGCCCGGTCTTGGTAATCTGTCAAGGACTCACAATGGAATCCCGCCAAGTAGGAGCGTGTACTCTCCCTCAATCAACGGGAGATTAGATACATGTGTTGATCCTCAGAAGGTGCAGCTAGACCCAGTAATGCTAGCTTTGTCTAGAAGTTGTTGATGACATCTGCTATCGGCACATCCTTAAAGCCCACCTCCGCAAGGTCCTGCAGTTTTTCCCTCCTCATCGAGGTAGGGCAAAAACACTCCCTAATCATGCTCCTCATCTGGTCATAACTAGTTGGCTCGACCCCGCATGGTCCTCCACCACTCATGAGCTAATTCACGTAATAGAGTCTGAACTAACTCTATCAGATTTTCCTCTGGACATCTAATAAAATCTAGAGTTGAGTCCACATGTCCAATCCAGACCTCCGTCTTCAATTCCACCTTCCTAGAAAAAGGTGGTACTCCCAGCTTATGGAATGTGTTCCCTCTCACACGTGTGTGTATGGTGATTTGTATAGCTTTAAATTTATAACCTAAAATATAAGCCTGAAAAAATAGGCGAACCCGTAGTGTACGGATCAATTATAATAACAACAAATACTCCAGGGTCAAACACAGGGACTATGCTGAAACAAAGCACGGTAATTAACGTTGTCAATCAAAAACAAGCAATAAAGCAAAGGTATCAAAGATGATGTAATAATCAGATAAAAGAAATGCAGATTCTAGAGGTCAAAGCATCTAGTTGTGCTTCCAACTCAAGATCTCAAAGGATAATATGGACAAAGCTGAGGTTTGCAAGGGAAGGTATTTCTAAGGTGGGAATAGATCACCAGGTAAGTATCACTACTCACTATCCCAAACTAAAGATCCTCTCACCGGGTAAGTCCCAAAGAACTAAGGAAAGGAACTATAATCTCAAACCAACACACCACCTAAGGGAATAAAACTAACCTTTACCGGGTAAGTCTCAAGCTAACTCACAAAGGTAGGATGAAGGCACACTCAAACCGTAATAAGGGATAAACCTTTATTACCTAACACTAATCATCATCATCGGTATACAACAAAGGAATCACCGGATAAGTCTCATCCTAGGCTTGCGTATGAACCAGAATAAGGCGCAACAAGGATAGGATTTGGAAAAGTAAAACCTAAAATCAGATAAAGATCAGAAAAGGAATCGCCTCGCTTACTTCATGTTGTATCTCGGTTGAGATGTTTCTACGAACGGACCGAGGTGAGGTTCGATTAAGGTATGGCTCGAGCTTTCAGGGTCCACTAGGGTAAAAGCTCATTCTTTCATCGTCTTTCCCATAACCTTCAGCCAATCACCCTAGAATCGCACAAAGAACTTAGCCAATAATCATCATGGTGATAATCAAAAATATGAATAAAGATGCAATATCCAAACAAGAAAACCTTAACACAAAGGTCTCAATAATCACTCAATCTAACAATCAAGAAAACAGCAAACTGTGTTCCTCAATCACAAACCAAAAGACAACAATCAAACAATCTAAGAAAACCTTACAACTTCCTTCAAAAGCCTTCAACTTTATCTTCAAAGCCAACTTCCTTCCTTCCTTGGAATATCTTCAATTTTCCAAACTAATCATCCAACTAGACATGCTTCCATCGAGAAAATACATCCCAATATATTGGAAAATCACTTGCCAAAAATACAAGATCTTATGCCATGAATAAAAGATCTTATGGGCCATGGGCCGTCTGTCTCGATTCAGCCTAGCGGAGTCACCTTGGTCGAGATGGTATTGTAGCCATCCGAGGTGATCCTCAGCTACGTGCAAATCTCTCCAATCTGGTCCAAAATCAAACTTCTGTCCAACTTCCATGGTTCCTAAGCCTTTCTTGTAGCTTCTCAATGTTCCATAATGTAGGTCCAATGACTCCTTAGAGCCTTTAGCTTCATATTGCTACAAAACGTATTATATTCCCTACAATTACAATAAAACTAGGTCTAGACCTCGATTTTTGCAAAGGTAAACAAAACAACATAATGATCATGAATACACATCCATGCATGCAGATTAATGAAGATAAAACGTCCAAACCAATCCCGAAATATAGACTATAATACATGCTATCAAAATACCCCATACTTGTCCCTTGCTTGTCCCCAAGTAAGATTCAATTCTTAAATACAAGATAGAATGAAGTATAAGTCATCAAAAAAATCAATGAAAAACATTTGACAAAAGCTTTTGGTGGTGTGCTTCATTCATAGATCACCCTAAGAGAATGCTTCATAGTAAATAAAATCAAGTCATGGTCAAAACATTTTATGAATATAAGAAAGCTGGTCATCTTTGAATAAAATCATAGAATGCATAATAAATCACATTTATCGTAATCAATCATGTATACTCCAGTTTAAACCACCAATTCAATCAACATACTCAAGGTCTCAAGGGCTTTCAAAAGAGGTCAAGAAACGTGTTAGGTGGAATGTATATAGGATAATGTTGTGCTAGAATCCGGGAATAGGATCTTTAATTCACTTCTTTGAATCTCAAACATCTTCCACCAATAAGTTTTTCTTCTTTTCACTTTTTTACTTTATTTCTGAGAACATGGACAAAGGTGTAGAATAACCGACGCCTAGGAAATCAGCAATCATCAATTTCTCGAGATGCCTAAAACCTTTGATGCACATACCATGACCCGTTAGGACTATCAATCAATCAGACATTGGCAAGACACAAACACCCGGCTATATGAATGGTGTCGAGTTACTCATCATCAAGATCAACGTCCCCAAACCTTTTTTTTCTAACACTTTCAGCCAAGATCTCAACTTCACTTCACATGCTTTTCATCAACTGCATACAAATTCCCGGATAGGTAAAGGGAGGCAAATATGTATATGAGGGGCTAAAGCATGATCAAGAAGAATAGAGAGGAGAATGAATTGCCTTAATCATCCCAAGAAGAATGTGAGAAAACTCATAATGTGGTGTCAACCTTCAAATCCAACATAATTTTGATAAAAACAAAGTATTAAACATGTTAGAATTTCAAACAAACCATTTAGCAACTTAAACATATCATAAAACCTTTCAAGCATATAAAGATTTCAAAGCTAATCTGCAAACAAATATCTTCATCGAGGTCATATCTGGAATGGAAGCACAAAACGTTTTGAAAATCTTTTCAGTTTAAAACCATGTCGGTCGAGGTGAATTGACGGCGCCTGAGGTGTTCAACCGAGTTGTATCTCAGTTTACACGACCTCGTTTGGTCAAAAACCCGTCGAGGCAAAAAAAAAATTTCCAACTAGTTTTTGATGTTTTTCTCAAACAGAAACCTGTATACAATGCATGTAATGACATATAAGCACATGCAGCCAAATAAGATAATATCCGATAAGAGAGTCATACAAACAAGTCAAGTAGGTCATACAAATACCCCATACTTAGGACACATTGTCCCAATGGGTCAAATATAAGTCATGCAAACAAAGTAATCACCGGACATAAGCTTAACTGCATAATAATAACAAAAATAAACTCCATGAAGCTCAATCGTTATCAGCTGGCGGTGGTGGTAGTGGAATGTAAGGGTATTGAGGTGGGTCGAACGGATAGCCCATAGCCTGCTGGAATTGCACTTGCATCATCTGACGCTTGTAGTGCATGCTCTCCTCAATACGATGAGTCCATCCCTCAATGGATCGAGTCTGGGTATCGAAGCGTCGGGTGATGTCGAGTCTCAAGGCTGCGCAAGAATCTGTCATCTGCCTCGTCAGATCATCTACCCTCTAATGTGCCCTAGGATCTCAACAGCGGCGGACTCGCTGCTGAGGTGGCGGTGGTATGTCGGCTGGAGGTGTAGGCGCCTCTCTCTCATCCATCATAGCCTCGTCGTCAAGGTCAATGGTGGGAATGCTAGGTCCGTCGGTATTAGTACCGGTATCCATGGCAGCAGGTCCTACAATGCCATCTCCATTTGCGTATCCTACAGTTGCCTCTCTAGCAGCATCCTCCTGCATGATCGGAAAGCATGCAGCCGACCAATACTGATGATCATAAACTGAGAACAGTGATGACTAGACTATACCCCTCGGAAACTTCGTTGCCCATGGCATGGCAACACAAGGTGTGTCAAAACCACGGGGAACGCGTATTCCTCGTGTTATCATCTCCTGCAAACCCAACGGCTTCGGTACTGCACCCAATGTACACCCAGAAAAGTCTAACTTGATATAAGAAGGAATGTGGGTCACCAACCCACCACAGCAAATGTCTTCCTTAGCCTTCCCCTTCACCTATTAAGATCCTCTTCCAGCATGGCAACAAAGTCTGGAACTCCTCCAGTAACCATAAAAAATCAACTGAAAAGCTCACCCTGTCGGACCCTCCTGAGGCGTCTCAGTACGCGCCAAGCATCTCACTGATAATCCTATGCGATATACGGAAGCCTCAGTACGCACCAAGCATCTCACTGAAAATCCTATGAGATATACGGAAGCCTAGGTGAAAATAATCCGTTCCCGGGAATCTCCGCGCTGCCATATGTCACGGTGGTCGGCCACATAAGCAATCTCCCCCCAGAAACTACGACATGTGCTAGAGAAGCAAAATATGTCACTATGGCGGTAGGAAATCCAAAAATCTCCCCAAACTACTCCAAGGGGACAAAGTAGTTCTTGTTCAAAAGCCCCTACTTGATTCCTCTACTCTCCGGCATGTAGACAACTGAGCTCAAAAACAGGAATGTTGGCTCCTGATAAGCCGGCGCTCTGCTGGCCATAAAATTCTAAAGGGCAACCATGAAAATCATCTTCTTCAAGTCCTCCACCACGTGAAGACACTGAAAGTCATCAACATCCACATATCGAGGGGCAACAATGGGGCGCCCACTAATCCTATCAAAATCCCACTGGAATCGCTCATGGATCACCGCGACTGTGGCCTGTGGAGGAGGAGAAGGAGAGGAGTGGTGGGAACAGCTAGGCTTATCATTCAGGGCCAACTGGCGATCAAATCTTCTTGTATTGCTCATAACTGAAATTCACCTCGGTCGGCTCAAGAACACCTCGACCAACATGCAGAAGGGGAAACCGAGGCGAACTCGTTGTTTGATTTGAGGTCCACAAACTGTAAGCTTTTCCCCCAAAAATCATTACCAATTTCTTCCTAAGGGGTACTTATATTCTTTTCAACAGCAAACAGCGGCAACCAAAGCAAAATCTGAGGGGAATTGAAGAAAAAGAAACAAGTTAGGGTTTTGGGTAAAATACCAAAAATGCGGTGATTCTAGTGGATTTTTTGTGCTGCTTGGAAATTGGTTCTTGTACTTCTCCTGTGGATTTGAAGCCACAACATGTTGTAAACGGGCTTGATTTGAGAATTTTGAGCAAGGGAATCGCCACGGTCGAGGAGGGTAAAGGGAGGGAGTAACGTGAGAGGAGAGAGAAAGTCGAGCCCCTTTTATACCACTCGCTGAATTTGATTTAACCTCGGTCGAGGTGATTCTGAACGGACAGAGGTGATAGGGCGAGGTGTTTGTCAAACAAAGACACCTCGGTTGACGGAGAACACTTCGGTCGAGGAACTCTGAAAGCACCCAAGGTGTGTGTCAGTCAAACTCTGTCTTCTCAATTTCTCGAATGTCAGTCCTTCCATGTAGCGCCTGGTTGTAATTTCTTCTTAGATATCACCTGATTCCTGTCTAGGATGACACACAAAACCCAAAGCAAACTATCTAAACTAAACTAGTAAAGGGAAAAGAAAGCAATACCTTAGGTTGCCTCCCAAAAAGGATTTGGTTTAAGGTTGCTAGCGGGACCGTACGTCATCCTAAAAACAAGATGAGTTGTGGTCTCACACCATACATCAACTGCACCATTGGGAAAGACAAAAGGCTCCGTCCAATGCTCCATAAAATGCAAATGGTCATCAGGAAATGAGCCATCAATGGGTAGATCGTCCTTCTCGAGCGAGATAGGTGGTAGCCAGCTGAGGTGATCCCCTACGGAATTCTCGGATCCCTTCTTGTTGCGAATCTCTAGGTCAAACTCTTGAAGCAAGAGAATCCAACGAATAAGGCACGACTTTGCATATTTCTTGGCCAACAAGTATTGAATAGCTGCATGATCAGTGTAAACAATAACTTTCGCTCCAACTAAGACAGAGCAAAACTTCTCAAATGCATAAACAAATGCCAATAGCTTTTTCTCGGTGGTGGCATAGTTCAGTTGAGCTTCATCTAGCGTCTTGCTAGCATAATAAATGGCGTTGGTCCGGTCATCCTTCTTTTGTCCAAGTACAGCTTCTACGGCCATATAACTAGCATCACACATGATCTCAAAGGGCAAGGTCCAATCGGGAGGTTGAATGGTGGGAGCGGTGATCAATGCTTCCTTTATCCTGTAAAAAGAATCAAGGCATTCGTGCAAAAACTCAAAAACAACATCCTTATTCTAAAGATTAGTGATCGGTTTAAAGATTTTAGAGAAATTCTTGATGAACCTCCTATAGAAATCTGCATGCCCGAGAAAACTACCCACACCCTTAACATAACAAGGGGGAGGATGTTTCTCAATAGTCTCGATCTTAGCTCGATCGACCTCTATACCTCGATTGGAAACGAGGTGTCCTAGAACAATTCCTTCGATAACCATGAAATGACACTTCTCCCAATTCAAAACGAGATTAGTGTCTTCACAACGTTGAAACACTAGAGAAAGGTTAGTCAAACAATAATCAAAAGAGGAACCATATACCGAAATACCATCCATGAATACCTCCATGATCTCCTAAATATACTGGGAGAAGATAGAAACCATACAACGCTGAAAGTGGCGGGTGCATTACACAATCCGAATGACATTCTCCGATAAGTGAATGTTGTAACAGCCCGAATTCGCGGGACTCGAAGAGCCACATTGGGCTAGGATCTCACAATGGATCCTGACCCTAGTTTGACAACAAGTTCACTGGACCTTACAACATGGCGTTGACAAATATAAAACAAATGCATAAAATTGTATAAACTTTACACCCAAAAGGTAAAACAAAATACCCGAGTATAAACCACAACGCCCTCACACAGGAGGTAACAAAAGATCATCCCCACGCAGGAGGGAAAGGTAAACAAACCCAAAAGCCCACAACATCCTATGTACGAGAGGTCCTCGGCCTACCACTCTGCTAGATCACTCAGCAGCACGCCTATCTTGTGGGGCATCTACAACATGGTAATAAACCATTAGTTTACCATACATATTTTGGCTAATGCATAAGCACAAACACAATCATGAAAAGATAAACACATCAGCATGCTATCACACATTTACCTAGTTTATCATCTTTATATAATAGTCATTCACTCAAGTCGTATACATGTATATATATAAGTAAAAGTATGTGATGTGACACGAGGACCGATACATCCCCGCCTCTGACGTCAGGCTAGTCTCGTACCATACTAGCCTGACGTCGGAGAACCTCCCAGACTCCACTACGGGATGAAAGGGAAAGGTTATCACAGCCACGCAGTGGGGTAGTTAATAAAACAAAGGTCGATATAAACGACAACTCATGCTATCATAGCAAACATATAAAACACACACAACTCATGCAAACACCCAATATAAGGATGATAGCTAGGTAAGTCCTACGGACTTACCTCAACCTTACAAAGAACAACCAGAAGCAACCTCCAATCCCGAGAGAGGGGCACTGCCTAATAACAAGGCATAGAAAGAAGGGAACAAAGGCATTCTAAAGAAAGCCTAAAAGCAACATACACCTGCACAACCAAGTGTAAGACCTTGCTGATGCAGGTGGGCACAGGGGCGGATCACAGGTGGCACAGGGACGGGTCCTAGCCGGCGCTGGGGCGGCTGCAAGGTGGCGCAGAGGTAGCTAGACAACAGAGAGACCACTTCAACCCTTTCTTCACTTCTTCCTTCGATTCTTTCCATCTTCACTCCAACATCAACATACATACAGAATATACATATATATACATCAACACAAGCTAAACATTGCTGAAGCATGATCCAAATCTAAGGAACCTAAGCTAAACTAAGGAAAGATAGAAAAAGAGATAAGAAGGTGAAAGAATGAAGGAAGAAGGGATGGAAGCCATGAAAGCTTACCAAGTTGAAGGTCCAGAAGCTCAACACATCACCAAAACGTCCTCAAGCTGGCTCACAAGGCTCAGCAATCATAAACATCATCAAAACCAAGCACAACTCTCACAACTCAACCAAAACTCTTGAGAAGATCAAGTGAAGATCCAAAGGAGAAGAGAGGAGAAGAAAAAGTATGTAGGAGAGATAGATGAAGCTGAATGATAAACCCTCATCAGAAATGAAAGAGATGAAGGTTAAAAAGGGGAAAAAGAGTAAAGAACGAGTCAAAGGGTCAAAGAAGACGTATGTAGCACACAGAGTCGTAGGGGCGGTCCAGGCAAACTGCAGGGGCTCCTACAAGGTCACGCAGGGTAAAAAGAGTTAAACCAAGCTCACTCTCTCAGCAACTCAGCAACTAGGCTCTTACATCTCACACCCCTAAAAACAAGTTTCGTCCTGAAAATCGAAAATTCCCAAAACCTCTCGGACCCATAAGCCGCGGTACAACTCTCTCTCTCTCTCTATTGGAGGTATCACATCTCCGCTCAGAAGGTCATAACCTATACAATCTATAACCTCAACACCAACATGGAGGATTCATCATCTCCGGAAAATAGGTCATAACGCTACCCAAAACCGTAGAGGAATCACATCTCTCGCCATACCACAACACAAGGCGTACAGGAAGTACATCTCCAACCAAACCATAATCATATACAACGCACGGAGGAATAACATCTCCACTGAAACTATGTCTATCAAAGTAGCATGGCGGAAAGAACCATCTTCAGCTAAATCCTAATCACACTCTGATAGCATGGAGGAAAGAATCACCCCAAGCTATAACAGACATCATGCTAGTACAGCAAGATCTAATAAGATCATAAAACGCATCATAACTAGCATGGAATAACATATCAAGGCATGTAAGCATATACGCACATAATCACATACTCACCAAGATAGCACTAAGATCTACTCATCGACCCTAGATGCATCTTTCTCAGCATAAAACTCTGGACATCTCCTTTGGATACTATCCTCATTCTTCCATTTAGCCTCCTCAGGTCCACGTCTAGACCATTGTATCCTCATCATAGGAATGTCCTTCGAACGCAGGCGTCTCACACCTCTTTGTAAGATTACAATAGGATGCTCCGCAAAGGTGTGGTCTGGCTCTACCACCAAGTCATCATAACTTATAATGTGCCTCGGATCTGGTATGTACTCTCTCAGCTGAGACACATGGAACATAGGGAGAACACCCTCTAACCTCGGAGGCAAAGCTAATATGTAGGTTGCGCTACCAACTCTATCCAGTATCTCGAAACGACCGACATATCGGGGACTCAAGTTCCCCTTTATGCGAAAACGTCTAACGCCACGCGTCGGAGATACTCTCAACCAGACATGAGCTCCTACCTTGAACTCTAGAGGCCGACGCCTCTTGTCTGTATATGACTTTTGGCAACTCTGTGTAGCCAGCCTCCTCTCTCTGATCAGCGCTACTCGAGCCATATCATCCTGAATCTGCTCTGGCGCTATCCCTCTGATACTGCTAGGCTCATCCCAACATAAAGGTGTACGGCACCTACGTCCATACAGTGGCTCATATGGAGCCATCCTAATAGATGCGTGCCAGCTATTGTTGTGTGAGAACTCAACAAGTGGGGGGTAGTCAGACCATCCTTGTCTCCAATCCAACACACAAGCTCGCAGCATATCCTCCAAGGTCTGGATGGTCCTCTCAGACTGACCATGTGTATGGCGGTGAAATGCGGTCGTGAAGTGTCCCCAACGCAGTCTGAATCTAATTGCCAAAATCTCGAGGTAAACCGTCCATCTCGATCAGAGATGATCATCCTCGATATACCATGGAGTCTCACTATCTGTCTAGTGTACTCCTCAGCTAATCTGCTCACTGGCCACATCTCTCTGATAGGAATGAAACGTTCCGTCTTCGTCAGTCTGTCAACAACAACCTAGATAGCATCAAAACTCCTACTAGGCCTTAATCCCGTCACAAAGTCCATGGAGACGTCCTCCCACTTCCGTTGCGGTACTGGAAGTGGATAGAGCTCACCTCCAGGTCTGCAATGCTCGATCTTGACTTGTTGACAGGTCGCACACTGAGCCACAAATTTGGCTACATCGGGCTTCAGCCCTCCCCCACCAGTATGACTGTCTCCCATCATGGTATATCTTACTCGAACCTGGATGTACAGAGTAAGGTGTATAGTGAGCCTCCTGTAAGATCCTATGTCTCAGCTCTACATCGGCAGGTACACAAATATGGTCATGCTCCTCATCACTCTATCTGCTTCAATAGAGAATTGTGGTGCCTCTCCATGAGACATCCTCTCTCTAATCCTCATCAAGGTCGGGCAGGTCCCCTGCTTCTGCTGGATCTTATCCAACAGACTAGGTAAAACCTATAAAACATATAACTAGGCATCCTCATTAGGAAACTGGATATCCAGCTCTAGCCAAGCTAGATCCCTCTAAAGTTGAGGCTGTAAGGTCAATCTGGTAATCGCCTTCTCTCGAGACGTCTTCCTACTCAAGGCGTCACCAACAACATTCACCTTCCTAGGATGATACAATATCTCAAGGTCACAGTCCTTGATCAACTCAAGCCATCGACGTTTGCGGTTATTCAACTCCCGCTACGTGAAAATATACTTCAGACTCTTATGGTTTGTGAAGATCTAACAAGTGGCACCATATAGGTAATGTCTCCAGATCTTCAAAACATGAACTACTGCTGCCAACTCCAGATCGTGGGTCGGGTAGTTATCCTCATACGTCTTCAGTTGTCTAGACGCATAAGAAATCACTTTGCCTCTCTGCATCAACACACATCCCAAGCCTATCTTGGATGCATCACTGTAGACCACGAAATCATTAGAACTCTCTGGTGGTGCCAAGACAGGAGCAGAAGTCCAACGCCTCTTCAATTCCTCAAAACTCTAGGCACACTAGTTAGTCCACACAAATCTGGTAGTCTTCCTAAGAAGACTCGTCAGTGGACGGGCAATCACATAAAATCCCTCAACAAAGCGTTTGTAATAACCGGCTTGGCCAAGAAAGCTACGCACTTCGTTGACGTTTGTCGGTGTCGTCCATCCAGCAACAGTCTCAATCTTCGCCGGATCAACCATAATCCCATCGGTGGAGACGATATGTCCAAGAAAAGTAACCTTACACATCCAGTACTCGCACTTAGAGAGCTTGGCATACAACTCTCTATCCCTCAGAATCTGCAAAACCATCCTCAGATGACCGGCATGCTCCTCCTTGCTAAGAGAGTATACCAAAATGTCATCAATAAAGACCACCAGAATTGATCAAGGAAGTCGATGAAGATATTGTTCATCAACTCCATGAAGACTACTGGGGTATTCGTAAGCCCGAATGGCATCACTAAAAACTCGTAGTGTCCATAACGGGTACGAAATGCCATCCGTTGTACATCCTGCTCTCTCACCCTGAGCTGGTGGTATCCTGAGCGCAAGTCCATCCGGGAGAAAATTGTCTCTCCCTAAAGTTGATCAAGTAGATCATCAATACGAGGTAGTGGATACCTGTTCTTGATGGTCACCTTGTTCATCTCTCTATAATCAATGCACAGTCTCAACGATCCTTCCTTCTTCCGCACGAAGATGATAGGTGCACCCCAGGGTGAAACACTAGGGCGTATGAAGCCCTTCTCAGCCGACTCCTCGAGTTGCTTCTTCAGCTCCAACATCTCGACAGGTGTCATAAGATATGGGGCCTTCGAGATGGGTCTTGTAACAGGCTCCAACTCGATACTGAAGTCCACACTCCTCTGAGACGGCAAGCTCGATGGCTCAACAAACACATCAGCAAACTCGCACACCGCTAGTATGACCTCCAAAGCTCGACTCTCTCCATCCTTCATGGAGTAGCACCATAAGGAATCACATCCCTGTGCAATCAGTCTAGCTGCTCGTACGACACTAATAATAGAACCTGTCTTCCCATGGTCCCAACCTCGAAAGACCTCAATCTGACCAACCTCGGTAGAGACTGTAATAGTCTATCTACCAACATCCAAAACCGCACGGTGTCTACCCATCAAATCCATAGTAAAGGGTATCCCCTTCTATGGTAGCTAAACTAAAATGCTCCACACATGTATCAAAAATAAATGAATGCGTAGCACCAGTATCAAACACAACTCTAACAAGTAAACCATGAAGCAGAATGGTACCTGTAGCAGCCGGTGCAGGTGGATCGTCTGCACTCCTCAACTCAAAAGCTCTACCTTGAGCTCCTCTAGCATCCGTGGTACTCCCACCACCACCTCTGCCTCTACTCAGCCCGGGAGCAGATGCCTAAGTAGATGGACCACCTACTACTACACTAGCAGGGGAAGAACCCTGCTGAGATGCAACTCCACCCTGCCTATAGAAGGCAACTCGATTTCTGGGTCTACTACAAGTGTAAAAAGTCACAACTGGTCTGGGACAATCTGGCTTCAGATGCTCCTTCAACTCCACTGGTTTGCCCAACGCGTTGCCTCTTCTCAGACCGTCCCGTCTGAGAAGCTCTCGTGTGATTGGTTGGCTCCCTCCCGTAAGTAGAAGCCCGGTCTTGGTAATCTACTAGGGACTCGCAATAGAATCCCGCCATGTGTGAACGCGTCCTCTCCCTCATATGACGAGAGAACAAATACACATGTTGGTCCTCAAATGGTGCACCTGGACCAAGCAAAGCTAACTCAGTTTGGAAGCGGTGGATGGCATTTGCAATAGGTACATCCTCAAAACCAGCCTCCACGAAATCCAACAGCTTCTCCCTCCTCACTGAGGCAGGGCAATACTGCTCTCGAATCATGCTCCTCATGTGGTCATAACTGGTGGCTCTGGCTCGTAACGTCCTCCATCACTGATGTGCAAGGTCACGGAATAGAGACTAGACTAGCTCTATCCGTCTGTCCTTAGGACATCTGATAGACTCTAAAGTTGAGTCTACATGTCCTATCCATACCTCAGTTTGTAAACCGTTCTCTCCTGAAAAGGGTGGTACTCCTTGCTAATGTAATGCCTTCAACCATCATCTGGTCTCCTTTACAACTTGAATAGTCTCAGCAGCACGTGCCAGCATAGCTAGCACATGTGTGGCTCCCTGAGACATCTCAGAAGATCCCTCATGCCTTGGTAGATTTGGGGCTTGTCTCCCAGCTTTGACAGCCTCCTCAAAACGTCTGAGGTACTCTCTAAACTTTGGTCTCCCCAAGGAGACAAGATCCACGTCATCAGACTGGACTCGATGTGAGCGATGTCTCCTAGATCCACCACTCCTCGTCTTTGAGACGACACTCTCTACAACCTCCTCATGTATCTCTTCCACCACTGGTGGATCAGCAGCGGAAACTGGTCCCTCACCTACTACACCCGGATGATGGGGTGGACTACATCTACCTCTGCCTACAACGGCAATAGCTCTAGTCCGAGCCATCTGCGGGGTATGCACACCTAACTTATAAGGCTCTATATAGGCCATATGTATAGATATATATATATATATGTACATACATATATATACATATATATATATATACACAATTAACACATACACATACATGATCCATAATACAAATATACATATCTATAGTGCAGAGATCCATAACAGAAGTGGCGACTTCTCGTACATTCTAACCCAAACAACATTTAAAACCAAAAACCTTTTGAAAACGTCAAACACCTTTTGGGTTCTGTTTATATTACCTATCAAACCTTATTGCAGGTAGCAAATGCCATTTTTGTCAACCTCGCTCTGATACCAACTCTATAACACCCCGAATCCGCGGGACTCGGAGTGCCACATTGGGCTAGGATCTCACAATGGATCCTAACCCTAGCCTGACAACAAGTGAGTCGGAAGTGGTTTAAGTCTTAAGAGAGGAGGTGTTTCAAGTGGTGGATCTGTACCTTCTCTCTCCAATGAAGAGGACTTAGACCGAAGTGCTGGACCGAGGTGGTCTTCAGTTGACTCCATCTTGCTTGCTTTGGAAATTGTCTCGGTTGTGGACCGACGTGATGGACCGAGGTGTTTTCCAGAGAAGGTCACCTCGCTTGCTCCGGAAACAATTTCGGTCGAGGTATTGGAACTGTGACCGAAACCTAATGTGCTTTTTGTCTCCTGAATGAGTTTATCGAATCCAACTCCTAGATCTGCTTCCAATGCTTCCAAGCTTCGTACATCTGCATCACACAAAACATCTACACCTTTCTCCATCAATTATAAAACTCAAAACTTTCTCAAGAGGATCTTTAACAAGGATAGAGCTCCAATTCTCGAGAATCTTCTTCATCATAGATGTTGAAGATATCATCTTCCAAAGGCTCTCCTTTCATTGTAGCCAAAAGTGCAAACTCCACATGATCGCCACCATTGTTGAATTTCAACTTGGTGTTCTTACAATCAACGTTGCAACCCGATGTTGCGAGAAATGGTCTTCGGAGAATGATAGATAGGATAATCTGCGGGAATGTCCAACGCAACAAAGTCTATAGGTATACAGAAATTACCTTGCTTGACGGGAATGTCCTCAAAGGTTCCAACTAGGCGGGTGATGGAACGATCCGCGATGTATAACGTCATCTTCACGGGCTTGGGATCTCCAAGGCCGATCTTCTCACAAAGTGCTAGAGGAATGATGCTCATACTAGCTCCTAGATCATAAAGCGCATCATAAGTCACATCTCTAACTTATATGTGGATGCAAAATGAACCGGGATCTCTCAACTTAGGCGACATGTTCTCCTTCATGATTTGAATGAGCTCCGAAGATCTAGAGGTCATCCACTCTTCTCCAAAGTCTTTCAGCTTTCTCTTCGTTGACAAGATCTATTTTAGAAAATTCCTGTATCCGGGCATTCCTACGATAGCATCAATGAAAGGGATGTTTGTAACACCCGAAATCCACGGGACTTGGAGTGTCACATTGGGCTACGATCTCACAATGAATCTTGACCCTAGCCTGACAACAAGTTCACTGGATCTTACAACAAGGCATAGGTAGATTAAAACCAAATACATAAAAGTTGTATATGATACATCAAAAGAGTTTACAAACTCAGATCCGAGTACAAAACATCAAACCACAACATCCGATACAAGAGATCCCATATTCCGCGCATCCTAATGTACTGAAGTCCTCGGTTGGCCACACCATCTGTCTCACCCTGCAGTCTTCCTAACCTGCAGATCATCTACAACACGGTATGAAACCGTTAGCAACAGCAATGAAAAGCATGGAGGTAATAACACAACCACACATCAACATCTCATACATGCAATGCCACACACATTCATTTATTATCTTTCATTACGTTATTCCATTACTAATTCAACTTCTTTTGTAATACAAGGAACCTAAAGAACCTCGTCCCTTTCCCCGTTAACACAAGGGTTTGCATTGGGGATGATCGTGACTCATCCCCCCTGTGTTACTGGCTTCCAAGCACCTCCTCCTAACCAGCAGGCGGAGACCGGTGGTTACCGCCCATTATAATACACTTGGGCCAAATAAATGTAATAAATGGTCATCCTAGTCCGGTTTAGGTTATAAATGCACAATCATATGAACACACACAACCATCACAATCATACAATCCACAACTGCACGCTAAGTAAGTCATATGGACTTACCTGATATACTCGTAACCTATACCACGTCACAGCTGCCGCTTGGGGAAGTAATCAACGCCTGCAATAGCAAGGCACACACAATCACATACTGCAAAGGTTAGGAGACTCGTCTCACTAACCACAACCAACTTATATCTCAAATCTAAACCTTAGATCCTCAACACATTCATAAATGCCTAAGGCATATCATTAACATAACATCTCATGATCCTCAACTCATTCTGACACCTAGTATGCATCTAATTAGTATTTCTCAATATCAAATTTAATCCTAATTTAATTAATTAACCTTTAATTAATTAATTAAATTTCACTAGAATAACGTTTTGCCCGCAGACCATTTCTAAACCCACCTTTCATCAGATTTCATCAAACAAACAACCCATAAACACCAGAATAATATAATGATCATAATGGAATTTCTAATTATCCATTTTGAAAAGCATAAGGTCAATTTAGGCCAAATCGTAGTACGGAAAACAAATAAATTCATAACTTATTCGTTACTAACCCGATTGACGATCTGAAAGAAGATTCGGAATCACAACGACGCAGGCTACGCATGTACAACATCAAATTCACCGGAATCTGAGCGACGGAAATGTCCTTGTGACACATATGCTTGACTAGGTCCTTATCTGCTCGGAAATGCAAAAACTTGGTACCGATATGAAGAGAATGAAGAGAGGAATCCAGAAACTGAAACGGAATTGAAATCGGATTAGAAATGGAGAGTGTATCTGATTTTGAAGTTTGAGAGAAATCACAGCTTTTACGAGGAAACGTGAAAGGAAATGAATTAATAAACGATTTTCCGCTATTTATAGTGAAGTCGATAATTATCCTTTAACCGATCCAATGGCGAGTTGAACCCCCTTCTCCAAACTTCTCGAAATTGGAACAATAAATCTTGAATATTGTGGGGATAATTATTCCACAATTGCCTTGAAAAACGTGTATTACTAAGCCGTCTTTCTTAGCCGTTAAGAAACGAAATAGCGACTCTTTTGGCCGTTTTGTCTTTCCATGTTATTTTATATCTAGGACATGTCCGATGTCCTGATCATTTCTCGCAACTGCATTTTTATTAACTGGAGCTCCCAAATGCTCGAAATAATACTTGAGGGTAAAAATAATTACCCGGGGGAAAAAGTGAAAATTTCCCCATAAGCCCAAAATTACGCCAGGAACATAACGGTGGGACTTATAGTCAACACTTATGCAATCTTCGCGAGTTATATGTCAATTACTATCACTGATTAAGTTAATCAACATTAATTAGAATTCAGAAATCCTAGCTATTACAATGTTAATATGTAGCTTATTCATAAGGTCATGAAACTTACCAAAGTTCTTGTCTAGATCTGCCTGCGCCCTAGACTGAGGGAACGGGAGTGGACGTTTCTAAGCAGGTAATGGAACATAAACATCAGTCTTCTCTTTCGCTTTCTGGGGCTCCATCTCGGTCGGCACCTCTGTTCGCTCCAAAAGGTGTGTGCAAGGTTTAAAATTTATAACCCAAGAAGTATGCTTGAACAACATGCGAACACGCAGTGAACGGATCAATTGTAATAAAAGCAAGTATTCCGGGGGTCGATCACAGGGACTATGGTGAAACAAAGTACGGTAATGAGGTTGTCAAATAACAATTAATCACAAATTAAAGCAATCAAAGATGATATAAAAGTCAAGTAAGGGGAAATGTGGATTCTATGGATTAAAGCATCCAGTTGTTGTTCCGACTCAAGATCTCAAAAGATAATGTGGACAAAGCTGAGGTTTGCAAAGGAAAGGTGTTTCTAAAGTGGGAATAGATCACTGGGTAAGTCTCAAGGTACTAAGGAAAGAACCATAATCTTAAACCAACACACCACCCAAGGGAATAGAATAAACCTTTACCGGGTAAGTCTCAAGTTAACTCACAAAGATGGGATGAAAGCACACTCAAACCCCAAAAAAGGATAAACCTTTATTACCTTCACTCATGATCTTGGGTAAACAAACAAAGAAATTACCGGGTAAGTCTCATTCCAGGCTTGCGTTGAACCAAGAAAAGTATAATAAGGATAGGATTTGGCAAACCAAAGCTCTTAACTCAGATACGGTTCAAGAAAGGTTCACCTCGTTCAGTTATATTCCATCCCGGCCGAGATGTTCAATGACTGACCGATGTGTTCTATGGTTAAGGTAAAGACTCGAGCTTTCAAGGTCCTACTTGGATTAAGATCATTCTATCATCGTCTTTCCCACAACTTTCAGCCAATCACCGTAGAATGGCTTAAAGAACTTAGCCAACAATCATCATGATATCAATAATCAAATATATAAGAAAGGAATCAATATTCAAACAAGAAAACCTTAACACAAAGGTCTCAATAACTTAATGAATCAAACAAACAAAACAGCGTACCTCAATCACAAATCAAAAAAGACAACAAAACCAAAAGCCAAACTAAGAAGATCTTACAAACTCCTTCAAATCCAACTTCAACTTGATTACTTCCTTCCTTGAACTTCAACCTTCAAAACTTCCTTCAAAACTCTTCAAAACTCTTCAGAAAATCAGTGATCCGAAGATTGCTGGATGCTCCAAGGATGGCTGAATTACAGAAAATCCAACCCTTTATATAGGAAAATTATCTTCTAAAGATAAAATATCTTAAAAAGATAATTTCCTATAGAATATATCCATATCTCACAAAATATATCAGCCAAAAATAATATCTTCCTTCCAAAACTCCAGCCAAAAATATGTGATATTTTCTTTCCAAAAATAGAAGATCTTAGCAAAAAATAAAGATCTCGTCGGCGGAAGGGTCTTCGCCTCGGTCAGGACGCTCCTCAAGATCACCTCGGTCGAGGTGGTACTATAGCTGACCGAGGTGAATCTCAGCTGAATGTGAATCTCTCGAATCTTGTCCAAAATCAATCCTCTAAATCATTTCCATACTTCTTGAGATCTCGTCAATGCTCCAGAATGTAGCTCAAATGACTTCTTAACTTCCTTAGCTCCATTTCGGTCCAAAACGTGCCATTTTCCCTACCATTACAACGAAACTAGGTGTAGACCTCGATTCCTGCAATGGTAGACAAAAAACAATATAATCAAAGAATATACATCCAAACATGTAGATTTATGAAGATAAAATGTCTAAACCAATCCCAAAATATGGACTATAATACATGCGATCGACTGAGGTGTTTCTCGTCTGATCGTGGTCCGACCGAGGTACTGGATCTGTAGTCTTCAAACCACTGCGTGTGGTGATTGCCATGACCTGCCCTTTTGGGTTGTTCTTTGTCCTTCCTAGAAGTTTACCAGGATCTCTTGGTGTTTCATTAGCTTTGTTGAAAACTTGATGTTCTAATGATTTTTGTGCCTTCGAAAACGATTTCATAGAATTCTCCATAGCGTTGAGCTTTATCATAATAGCTTCCAACACAGCGTCCGTTTTCACCTTCGGTTGCTAGGATGAGCTTGATGACGGCTCCTGGTTCCTCAATGGAGTAGAAGAAGAAGAAGGGGGATTAAGAGCATTTTCAGCACGAGAATAAGGGTTACCGGGATTTCGTTGATTTGATCTCCAATTATTGTTGAAATTCCTGCTGTTGTTGTTATTGTAGTAATTATTGTTCCTCGGCCCTTGATAGTTTCCTCTCCCCACGTATCCTGCATCTTGCTCCTTGGATGTTTTAGTTTGAGCTAACAAAAGCTCCTTTAATGCCTTGACTTCATTATTGAGCGTAGTGAGTTGAGAAGCACTTGAAGTTGTAAGACTCATATTCGGAAAGCTAACTCGCTTTACTCCATCTTAAACTCTTTGATGGGAATACTTCTCCATGTGTAAAGCTTGCTTCTCAATAAACTCCCAAGCTCCATTAGCCGGCGTATCCATAAAAGCTCCAACAGAAAGTTATTGGAGTTTAAATTGAGTTTCCTTATCCAACCCCTTGAAATAAATCTCTAGCAACTCAATCTTTGAAATCCCTTGGTGAGGGCAATCCAATAAAAGGTCCTTGAACCTCTCCAATGACTTGAACAAACTTTCTTTATCCTTCATGACAAAACCATTGATCTTACCCCTCAATTCAGCAGTTTTTGATGGGGCAAAGAACTTAGTAAGAAACTCCGTAGTCATCTCTTCCCATGTGTTAACTCTTCCAGCTAGAAGAGATTGATACCAAGCTAGCACCTTGTCTTTCAAAGAGAAGTAGAAAGGCCTTAGTTTGTAGTTGTTGTTCTCCACTCTTGTGGAGATTCTCTTTCCATGCCTCCAAATTGACATTGTCGAATCATAGTTAGAATTGTAGGTCGAAGCTCATAATCATGCTCAGTTGGATATCTTAGATTAACTCCTGGACGCCGCACTTGCTGATTCGGGTCCATCCTTTGACCTACGATTTGCGGAGCTCTAGTGAAAAGGTTTCCTCGGTCAACCATAGCCGGCAACCGAGGTGGTGGATGTATCTCGGGCCGTCCAACTAGGGCTGGATCCTGCCTCGTTCGAGCAACTAGGTCCGGTCGAGGTAAGATCTGGGCTCGTAGTGCGGCCATATAGGCTTGAATCTCTTTTCTTCTTCCACGAGTCTCTTCTTTCTCTCTCTACAAATCTTCTTTACAGAGCCGAAGTTGTTCCTATGCATCTCTTCGCTCCAAAAGGTGTGTGCAAGCTGTAATATTTATAACCCAAGATATATGTCTGAACAATATGCGAACCCGCAGTGTACGTATCAATTGTAATAAAAGCAAATATTCTTGGGGTCGATCACAGGGACTATGGTGAAACAAAGATCGGTAATTCAGGTTGTCAATAAAACACAAGCAAAAAAAAGAAAGCTCTCAAAGATGAAATAATAGTCAGGTAAAGGGAATGCGGATTCTAGAGATTAAAGCATCCAGTTGTGGTTCCGAATAAAGATATCAAAAGATAGCATGGACAAAGCTGAGGTTTGCAAAGGGAAGGTGTTTCTAAGGTGGGAATAAATCACCGGTTAAGTCTCACTACTCACTATCCCAAACCATAGATCCTTTTACCGGGTAAGTCTCAAGGTACTAAGGAAAGGAACTATAAGCTCAAACCAACACACCAACCAAGGGGATAGAACCAACCTCTACCGGGTAAGTCTTAGGCTAACTCTAAAAGATGGGAAGAAGGAACACTCAAACACCAATAAAGGATAAACCTTTATTACCTACACTCATGATCTTGGGTATAAAAACAAAGGAATCACTGTGTAAGTCTCATTCTAGGCTTGCGTTGAACCAGGTAAGGTATAACAAGCATAGGATTTGGGAAACTGAAACCTCAACTCATATGGGGTTCAGAAAAGGTTCACCTCGTTCAATAATATCCCATCCCGGCCGAGATGTTCAATGACTGACCGAGGTGTCCGTCGGTTAAGGTAAAGGCTCGAGCATTCAGGGTCCACTGGGGTTAAGATCAATCTATCATCGTCTTTCTCACAACTTTCACCCAATAACCCTAGAATCGCATAAATAACTTAGCCAACAATCATCGTGATAACAATTATCAAATATATGAGAAAGGAATTAATATTCAAAACAAGAAAACATTAACACAAAGGTCTCAATAACTGAATTAATCAAACAAACAATCAGCATTCCTCAATCACAATTAGAAAAGACAACAAAACCAAACCAACTAAGAAAATCTTACAAACTTCCTTCACAGCCAACTTCAAACTTGATTCTTTCCTTCCTTGAACTTCAACCTTCAAAACTTCCATAAAAAATCCTTCAAACTTCCTTCAAAAATTGGATGATCAGGAGATGCTCCAAGAATGGCTAAATTGTAGAAAATCTAACCCTTTATATACGAGAATTATCTTCCAAAGATAAAATATCTTAAAAAGATAATTTCCAGAAAATATATCTCCATACTTTCCAAAATATATCAGCCAAAAAGATATCTTCCTTTCAGAAATCCAGCAAAAAATATGTGATATTCACATTTCAAAAATAGAAGATCTCAGCCAAAAATAAAGATCTCGCGTCCGGTCATCACTTCGCCTCGGTCCAGACGCTCATCAGGATCAACTTGGTCGAGGTGGTACTTTAGCTGACCGAGGTGAGTCTCAGCTGAGAATGAATCTCTCTAATCTGGTCCAAAATCAATCTTCTAAATCATTTTCCATGCTTCCTAAAATCTTCTTATAGCTCCTCAATGCTCCAGAATGTAGCTCCAATGACTCCTTAGCTTCCTTAGCTCCATCTGGGTCCAAAAACGTGCCATTTTCCCTACAATTACAACGAAACTAGGTGTAGACCTTGATTCCCGCAAAGGTAGACAAAACTGCATTATAATCAAAGAATATACATCCATACATGTAGATTTGTGAAGATAAAACGTCCAAACCAATCCCAAAATATAGACTATAATGCATGCTATCAAAATACCCCATACTTGTCCCTTGGTTGTCCGCAAGCAAGTTCCAAATCTTAGATACAAGATAGAATGTATTATAAGTCATCAAAAAGATCAATAAAAAACATTTGCAAAACATTTTGGTGGTGTGCTCCACTCATAGATCACCTTAAGAGAATGCTTCATGGCAAATAAAATCAAAACATGATCAAAACATTTTATAAATATAAGAAAGTTGTTATTCTTTGCATAAAGTCATAGAATGCATAATAAATCATATTTATCGAAATCAATCATGTATAATCCAGTGTAAACCACCAAGTAAATCAACAAGCTCGAGGTCTCAAGGGCTTCCAAGAGAGGTCAAGAAACGTGTACGGGTGGGATGTCTATATGATATGTGGTGCTAGAATCCGGGAGCTGGATCTTATTTCACTTTCTTTGAATCAAAACATCTTCCACCAATAAGCTTTGCTTATTTTCACTTTTTACTTTACTTTTTGGGATACATGGACAGAGGTGTACAATAACAGAAGCCTAGGAGATCAGCAATCATTAACTTCTCGAGATGCCTCAAACCCTTGATGCACATACCATGACCCGTTAGGACTATTGATCAATCCGACTTTGACAAGACACAAACACCCGGCTATGTAAATGGTGCCGAGTTACTCATCATCAAGATCAACGTCCCCAAACCTAATTGTTTCTTTCTAACACTTTCAGCCAACATCTCAACTTCACTTCACTTGCTTTTCGTCACTTGCTTCCAAATTCCCAGAAAGTTAAAGAGAGGTAAATATGTATATGAGGGGCTAAGCATGGTCAAGAAGAAGAAGAAGAAGAAGAAGAAGAAGAAGAAGAAGAAGAAGAAGAAGAAGAAGAAGAAGAAGAAGAAGAAGAAGAGAGTGAAATGCGTTAGTCATCCTAGGAAGAATGTGATAGAACTCATCATGTGGTGTCAACCTTCAAATCCAACATAATTTTTATAAAAAAAAAGATGCACAAAACGTTTCGAAAATCTTTCAGTTAAAAGTCCATCTCGGTCGAGGTGTTCTAACGTCATCCAAGGTGTTCAACCTCGACCGGGCATGAACGTCTCGCTAGAGCCATAAATGTTTTTTTTCAAACTGGTTTTTGAGGTTTTCCTCAAACAAAAACCTATATGTATGCACGTAGTGACAAATAAGCATATAAAGCCAAGTAAGATAATAATATCCATATGAGTCATACAAGCCAAACACATAAGTCACATAATACATCCAAATACCTCATATTTGGGACACATTGTCCCAATGGGTCAAATATAAGTCTAAGAACAGAATACTCACCGGACCTAGATGAACTACATAATATATATAGAAAAGAAATCCATGAATCTCTCAGTCCTCATCAGCTGGCGGTGGTGGTATGACCTAGACGCCTCGGTTGGCAAAGAACACCTCGGTCAAGGTACTGTGACAACAACTGAGATGTATCTCACTCGAACTCCGTCTTCTCAATTTCTCGAACTTTTGTCCTTCCATGTAGCTCCTGAGTTGTAATCCTTCCTTAGAAAGTACCTGGTTCTTGTCTAGGAGGACGCAAAAATAAATGAAGCAAACTATCTAAAACTAAGCTAGAAAAGGGAAAAGAAAGCAAAACCTTGGGTTGCCTCCCAAGAAGCGCTTGGTTTAAGGTCGCTAGCTGGACCGTATGCCATCATCAATCAAGATGGTAGGTGTCCTCACCCCATACTTCATCTTCATTATGGGGTGAAACAAAGGATTCCATCCAATGTTCCAACAAATGCAAGTGTTCATCGAGAGGTTCAATAATAGGAGCGGTAATCAACACTTGCTTTATCCTCAAGTGACTCGGAAGTGGTTTAAGCTCTAGGACTGGGGGTGCTTTCTGAGGTGGATTTGTACCTTCTCCTTCTTGTCGAATGGACTTAGATCGAAGAATTGGACTTTCAGAAGTCTCAGTTGACATCATCTCGCCTACTGTCTCGGTCGGGGTTCAAGGTGGGTGACCAAAATGTTCTTCACCTCGCTTGCTCCAGAAAGTGCCTCGGTCGAGGTACTTGAACTAGAACCGAAACCTAACGTGCTTTTCTTTTCCTGAATCAGTTTATCAAATCTAGCTCTTCGATCTGCTTCCAATGTCTTCAAGCTTCGCATAGCTGCATCACAAGAGACATTTATACCTTCCTCCATTAAACAAAAACTAAGAACTTTTTCAAGAGGATCTTTAATGAGGACAGAGCTCACCAATTCTCGCGAATCTTCTTCATCATAGATGTTGAAGATGTCATCCTCCAACGGCTCTCCCTTCATTGTATCAAGCAATGCAAACTCCACATGATCGCCACCAAGGTTGAATTTCAACTTGGCGTTCTTATAATCGACGTTGCAACCCGAAGTTGCTAGAAATGGTGTCCCGAGAATGATAGGATTGGGATAATATGCGGGAATGTCAAGCACAACAAAGTCTATAGGTATGTAGAAGTTACCTAACTTGATGGGAACGTCCTCCAAAATACCAACAGGAACGGTAATGGAGCGATCCGCCATGTATAACGTCATCTTCACGGGCTTGGGCTCTCCAAGTCCAACTTTCTTACAAAGCTCCAGCGGAATGATGCTCATGTTGGCTCCTAGATCACAAAGTGCATCATAAGTGACATCCCCAACTTGAATAGGAATGCAAAACGTGTAAGAGCCTTAGTCTTTTGGAGCCTTGAGTCATTGTGAGCTTTGGCTAGACCCTGTCAGCCGCCCCAACGGACCATGGTGGCCGCCCCTGTGCCTCACAGTGACCGCCCCTACGGCTTTGTGTGGTTGCATCCGCCTTCGTTGACCCTTTGACTTGTGCTTTACGGCTGACTTCCTTTATAAGATTGCCTTTGCTTCTCTGAGAGGGTTTCTCATCCTCTTCAGCTCCCTTTCCCTTCTGTACGTTCTTCTTCTTCTTCATCTTCTCTTGCTTGATCTTCCCATGTGTTTGTGAGAGAGTTTTGGAGAGTTTGGTTGTGGTTTGGCTTTGGACGATCATGAGGTTGATGCTGAGAGTTGATGTTGTTGTGCTAAGGTTGTGAGGTTTGTGGATGCTCTTGGTTGCTGTTTAGGGTTTTGTTGAGTTGATACTTTCTTCTCCATCTTCCTTCCTTCTTCCTTCTTGCATCTTTCTTTCTTCTTAGCTTAGGATCACAAGTTAGACTTGTGTTGGATCCTATCTTGAATGTTTTGATGTTCATACATGTGTATATATGTATGTTTGTTGTTGTTGTTGTCTGATGGAGAGGTCAAGAGAGTCGAGAAAGGGATCGAAGAGAAGTCGTGGCCAAGCCAAGCCCCTGCGCCCGCACTAGGCCGCCCCTGCGCCTGTTGTGGACTGCCCCTGCTCCTAGAGTGAGCCGCCCCTGCGCCTCACTGGGTAAGCCTTGAGTTCCTTGCTTCTGTAGACGCATTCAGGGCATACCTTGTTGGTATGTTTCCTTCCTTCCTTTCCTTTGGCCTTGGTTTAGATGTTGGCTAGGCTAGCTTGGTTAGGATGAGTGGTATGATTGAGATGTGCCTTAGGCACTTATGTTTATGTTGAGGTTATGCCTTAGGCATTTGTAAGCATGTTATGATCTAGAGGTTTAGATTGAGGTTGTAGGTTGGTTATGGTTACGGAGACGAGCCTCCTAACCCTTGTAGTATGTGATGTTGTGTGCCTTGCTATTGCAGGGATTACTTCCCCAAGGGGAAGCTGTGACGTGATATTGGTTACGAGTATATCAGGTAAGTCCATAGGACTTACTTAGCATTCAGTTATGAGTTTGTGTGATTGTGATGGTTGTGTGTGTTCATATGATTGTGCATTTATAACCTAAACCGGACTAGGACGACCATTTATTACTTTAAATGACCCAAGTGTATTATAAGGGGTCGTGACCACTTGCTTCCGCCTACTGGTAGGAGGAGGTGCCCTGAAAATGATCTCACAGGGGGGACGAGTGATGATCACCCCCATGCAAAAACCCTGTGTTACGTTGGATGGGACGAGGTTCTCGAGGCTCCTCGTGTTGCAAAATAAGTTGAATTAGTAACAGAATAAAATAATTGAAAGATAATAAATTATCGTGTGTGGCATTGCATGTATGAGATGTGGATGTGTGTTTGTGCTATTACCTTCATACTTCTTCATTTCTGTAGCTAACGGTGTATACCGTGTTGTAGATGATTTGCAGGTCAAGAAGACTGCATAGTGAGCCAAATGGGGTGACCAGCCGAGGACTTCTGTACATTAAGGTTTCGTGGGATATGGGATCCTTGTATTTGTTGATTTGGATGTTGTTTTGTACTCGGCTTTGTTGTTTTAAACTCTTTTGATGTATCTTATACAATTTTATGTTTTTGGTTTTAATCTACCTGTGCCTTGTTGTAAGATCAAGTGAAATTGTTGTCAGGCTAGGGTCAGGATCCATTCTGAGAAAGTTGCTGAGAGTGTAGTTCCAGCAATGACGAGTGGTGGGTCCAGGAGACAACAAGCCCATGGAGCCCAGTCAAATGGCTCAGATCGTGTCTCCATGGGCGGACCAGAGTTCAGAGAGTAACTCAGACACTTTGAGGATGCCATTAGAGCAGGCAGACGAGCCCCAGATTTACTAGGGCATGAGGGATCATCTGAGAGATCCCATGGAGCTACTCAGGTTCCACCTATGCTAGAACGCGCTGCTAAGGTTGCTTGAGATGTAGAGGAGACCAGAGGGCCTCGACCAGATACTTGGTTGAAGGCATTCCATCAGTAGGGAGTACCACACTTCTCATGAGAGATCGGCTTAGAGACTGAGGTGTGGATTGGGCATGTAGACTCATCTTTAGAGTATATTTGATGCCTTGAGGACAGACGGATAAAGCTAGTACAGTCTCTATTCTGTGACCTGGCACACTAGTGGTGGAGGACAGTTCGAGCACGAGTTACCAACTATGAGCAGATGAGGACTTTATTGAGGGAGCAGTTCTACCCTGCCTCACTGAGGAGGGAGAAGCTGCAAGACGTCGTGGAGGCGGGTTTTGAGGACGTACCCATTACAAATGCTATTCGCCGCTTCCAGACTGAGTTGGCATTGTTGGGTCCAGCTGCACCATCTGAGGACCAGCATGTGTATCTATTCTCCCGTCGTATGAGGGAGAGCACACGTTCGTACATGGCGGGATTCCACTGTGAGTCATTGACATATTA
The DNA here is from genome assembly GCA_033239045.1 of Fagopyrum esculentum. Lineage (NCBI taxonomy): Eukaryota > Viridiplantae > Streptophyta > Magnoliopsida > Caryophyllales > Polygonaceae > Fagopyrum > Fagopyrum esculentum. The sequence goes on along the minus strand of BSUD01000002.1, from coordinate 101,779,723 downwards.
CCAAGATCGGGCCTCTGCCTATGAGAGAGAGAGGGCTAGCCAGAGGAGGACTTCTCAGACAAGACGGTCTGAGAAGAGACAGCGTACAAAATAGACTGGTGCAAGAGCATCTTGATATGGGAGAGGCCAGTCTCAAGGCCGCCCGAGTGGTCCAGTCTTTGCACAGACGACGGAGAGAGGTTGGCAGTGTTACAACTGCGAGGCCTATGGACATATGAGGGCTGAGTGCCCGAGAGCACCACTGACTCGTTTCTCGTGTGGGAAGCCAAGTCATAGAGAACGTTTTGCCGTCAAGGCAAGGCGTCATCACTGCAGGGTTCTTCCCCTGCAAGTGTAGCAGGAGGTGGGCAAAGACCGGCTCAGCATCAGGAAGAGGGACATTAGAGAGTCCCAGACACACCTGCTACTCAAGGATCAGCTCCAAGAACGAGTAGAGGTAGAGGTAGAGATGTTGGTACTTGTGATGCCCGAGGAGCTCGAGGCCGAGTTTTTGAGCTGAGTAGTGCTGAGGAGGTGCCAGCACTAGCTGCTAGAGGTACCATTCTCTTACATGGTTTACCTGTTAGAGTTATATTTGATACGGGTGCTACACATTCCTTTATTTTTGCTGCATGTTTTGAGCGGTTGAGTTTACCTCAATAGAGGGGACCCCCTTTACTATAGGGTTACCTGATGGTAGTTGTGTCCGAGGAAACGGTGAGATACGTAGTTGTCACCTTCGCTTAGGGACGCGTGTGTTACTTGTTGACTTCTTAGTCATGCCTTTGATGCATGAAGAAGTCATATTAGGTATGAATTGGATGCGTAGACACCGTGCGGTGTTAGATGTGGGAAAGAGAACTGTTATAGTCTCTACCGTCATAGGTCTAGTAGAGATCTTCCGGGGTTGGGACCTTGCGAAGACGGGATCTGTTATCAGTGCCGTACGAGCAACTAGACTAATTGCATAGTGATGTGATGCCTTATGGTGCTAGACCATGAAGGATGTAGAGAGTCCAGTATTGGAGGACATACCAGTGGTCTGTGAGTTTACAAACGTGTTTGCAGAGCCATCTAGCTTGCTGCCTCAAAAGAGCGTAGACTTTTGCATCGAGTTAGAGCTTGGTACGAGACCCGTCTTGAAGGCCCCATATCATATGGCACCTGTCGAGATATTGAGCTGAAGAAGCAACTCGAGGAGTTGGCTAAGAAGGGCTTCATATGCCCTACTGTTTCACCATGGGGTGCACCTGTCCTCTTCATTCTGAAAAAGGACGGATCGTTAAGATTGTATATAGGTTACAGAGAGCTGAACAAGGTCACCATCAAGAACAGGTATCCACTGCCTCGTATTGATGATCTACTTGATCAGCTTCAGGGAGCGATAGTTTTCTCCCTGATCGACTTGCGTTCAGGGTATCACCAATTGAGGGTGAGAGAGCAGGACGTGCACAGGACGACATTTCATACCCGTTATGGACACTACGAGTTTGTAGTGATGCCATTTGGGCTGACGAATGCCCCAGCAGTATTTCATGGAGTTGATGAACATTATCTTCATCGACTTCCTAGATCAGTTTGTGGTAGTCTTTATTGATGACATTCTGGTATACTCTCGTAGTAGAGAGGAGCATGCTGGACATCTGAGGACAGTTTTGCAGATTCTGAGAGATAGAGAGCTGTATGCAAGCTCTCTAAGTGCGAGTTCTGGATGTCTGAGGTTGCTTTGCTTGGACATATTGTCTCCGCCCACGGGATTATAGTTGACCCGGCAAAGATTGAGTTTGTTGTTGCATGGACGACGCAGACGAATGTCAAGGAAGTGCGTCGCTTTCTTGTCCTAGCTGGTTATTACAAACGCTTTGTGGAGGGATTCTCTGTGATTGCCCATCCATTGACGAGTCTTCTGAGGAAGACTACTAGATTTGTGTGGACCGACCAGTGTGCTCAGTGTTTTGAGGAGTTGAAGAGACGTTTGACTTCTGCTCCAGTCTTGGCACAGCCAGAGGGTTCTGATGATTTCGTGGTCTATAGTGATGCATCCAAGCTAGAATTGGGATGTGTATTGATGTAGGGAGGCAGAGTGGTTGCATATGCGTCTCGACAGTTGAAGACGTATGAAGAGAACTACCCGACTAATGATCTGGATATGGCAGCGGTAGTTCATGCTTTGATGATCTGGAGGCATTACCTGTATGGTGCTACATGTCAAATCTTCATACACCATAAGAGTCTGAATTACATTTTCACGCAGCGGGAATTGAATAACCGCCAGCGTCGATGGCTTGAGTTGATCAAGGACTTTGACCTTGAGATTTTGTATCATCTTGGCAAGGCGAATGTGGTAGCTGACGCCTTGAGCAGGAAGACGCCTCGAGAGAAGGCGATTGCCAGACTGACCGTACAACCTCACCTTCATAGGGATCTAGCTTGGCTAGAGATGGACATCTAGTTTCTTGATAAGGATGCCCAGTTGTTTACTTTAGAAGTCCTACCAGCTCTGTTGGATAAGATTTAACAGAAGCAGGGGACCTGCCCGACCTTGACGAGGATTAGAGAGAGGATGTCTCGTGAAGAGGCACCATAGTTCTCTATTGGAGAAGATGGAGTTATGAGGCCCCATGATTGCATTTGTGTACCTGCCGACACAGAGTTGAGACAACGGATCTTACAGGAGGGTCACTGTACACCTTACTCAGTACATCTAGGTACGAGAAAGATGTACCATGATGTGAGACGCTCATATTCGTGGGGAGGGCTGAAGCCCGATGTAGCTAGATTTGTGACCTAGTGTGCGACTTGTCAGGATGTCAAGATAGAGCATTGCAGACCTGGAGATGAGCTCCATCCACTACTAGTTCCGCAGTGGGAGTGGGAGGACGTCTTCATGGATTTTGTGACCGGATTGAGGACCAGTAGGAGCTTTGATGCTATTTGGGTGATTGTGGACAGGTTGACGAAGACGACACGTTTTATGGTGAACCAAGGACGATCGTCTCTGATCGTGATGGACGGTTTACTTCAAGATTCTGGCAGCATATTTAGACTACTCTGGGGACGAGTCCACACTTCACGACTGCGTTTCACCCCTAGACAGATGGTTAGTCACATAGGACCATCCAGACCTTAGAGGACATGTTGCGAGCTTGTGTGTTGGATTGGGGACAAGGATGGTCTAATTACCTCGCACTCGTTGAGTTCTCATACAACAACAGCTGGCATGCATCTATTGGGATGGCTCCTTATGAGGCACTGTATGGATGTAGGTGTCATACACCGTTTTGTTGGGATGAGCCTAGCAGTATCAGTGGGATAGCACCAGAGCAAATTCAGGATAATATGGCTCAATTAGCCCTGATTAGGGAGAGGATGATGGCCGCACAGAGTCGCCAGAAGTCATATGCAGACAAGAGGCGTCGGCCTCTAGAGTTCAAAGTAGGAGCTCGTGTCTGGTTGAGAGTATCTCCGACGCGAGAAGTCAGACGTTTTGGCATAAAGGGGAACTTGAGTCCCCGATATGTCTGTCCTTTCGAGATACAGGATAGAGTTGGGATGGCTCCTATAAATTAGCATTGCATCCGAGGTTAGAAGGTGTTCACCCTGTGTTTCACGTGTCTTAGCTGAGGGAGTACATACCACATCCGAGGCACATTGTGAGTTATGATGATCTGGTGGTTGAGCCGGACCACACTTTTATAGAGCACCTTGTTGCAGTCTTAGAGCGAGGTGTAATACGCCTACGTTCGAAGGACATTCCTATGCTGAGGATAAAGTGGTCTAGACGAGGACCGGGTGAGGCTACATGGGAGACTGCGGATAGTATCCAAAGGAACTATCCAGAGTTCTACGCCGAGATAGATGCACCAGTGGGATCCTCGAGTAGATCTTAGTGCCATCTTGGTGAGTGGATGTTAGGTTATGTTCTTATGTGATATGTTGTCTTTTCATGCTAGCTGTGATATGTGCATATGATTTGCAGATCCTGTTTTCTAGCGCGAGATAGATATAGCTGGAGATGGTTCTTTTCTCCATGCTATGGTGTGTGTGTTAGGGTCAGCTGGAGATGGTTCTTTCCTCCATGCTATCTTTAATGGACATAGTGTGAGTGGAGACATTTTTCCTCCATGTAGTAGTGTTAGGTGTACATTTTGGCTGGAGATGCCTTTCCACCATGCAAGTGTGATGTGGTTAGTGTTCGGCTAGAGATGATCTTCATTTAGGCCTTGTTTAGAGTTGATGATAGTGTTGTTGGAGTGATGATTCATCCATGCAGTGTTTGAGGATATAGAATGTTATAGGTTGTGATATGGCACCTCTAAGAGGGAGAGTTATACCTCGGCTTATGGGTCCGAGTGGATTTGGGATCTTGCATGTTTCGGGACGAAACTTGTTTTTAGGGGGGTGTTGTTCGCTCCAAACGGTGTGTGCAAGCTTTAAATTTATAACCCTAGACTTAAGCTTAAAACAAGGATGCGAACCCGCAGTGTACGGGTCAATCGTAGTAAAAGCAAGAAAATTCCAGGGGTCGATCACAGGGACTCGGTGAAACAGAGTCAATACGGTGTGCTAATGTAAATACTAACCACAAGAGCAATTTAACACAATCAAAGATGAATAAGAAGTCAATAAAGCAAACATGCAATTCTAGGGATTAAAGCATCAAGTTGTGGTTCCAACTCAAGATCTATAGATAAGCGGACAAAGCTGAGATTTTTGCGTGGGGAAGGTGTTATTAAAGTGGAGTAGATCACCGGGTAAGTCTCACTACACACTAATCCTAAACCGTAACTCCTATTACCGGGTAAGTCTCAAGGAATCAAGATAAAGTTTTTATAACCTCAAACTAACACACCATCTAAGGGAATAGAATCAACCTTTACCGGGTAAGTCTCAGGCTAACTCACAAAGATGGGATGGAAGCACACTCAAACCCCAATAAAGGATAAACCTTGATTACCTACACTTATGATCTTAGGTATACAAACTAAGGAATTACCGGGTAAGTTTCATCCTAAGCTTGCATTGAACCAGGAAGGTGTAATAAGAATAGGATTTAGCAAACTCTAACACTTAACTTTCTGTTTTAGGTCGGATAAGTCACCTCGGTCAGAAGAATTCCACCCCGGCCGAGATGTTCATCAACCGAACGAGATGCTTAGGGTTAAGGTTAAAGACTCGAACTTTCAGGATCCTACTGGAATCTAAGATTATTCCATCATTGTTTTTCCCACAACCTTCAGCCAATCACCCTAGAATCACACAAGGAAATTAGCCACTCATCATCATAATGAAAGTATTAAAATATATGGGAAGAAGGTGAATATTTGAACAAAGAAGAATTTAATGAAAAGACTTCAATAAATGAATCAAATATCACAACAAAGCGTTTTTTTTGGATAATAATCCAAAAAGACAAGACAATCAATTGAGGGATTGAAGACAATCTTACAAAACCCTTCAATAAAGCTATAAAAGCTATGGACTTCAATCTTCCTTCAACCTTCAAAAAGGTTCTTCGAAAACTCCCAAATTGGAGTATGTTGCGGCTACTACGTATTTCCGGTGTAAGCGGGGATGTGCTGCGTCGTATGCGAGATGTTGAATTTGTGGAAATCCAACCCTTTTTATAGGAAAATAAACCTCCAAAGATAATAAATCTTAAGAAGATATTATCCCATAAATATAGGTAAAATATATATTCTGCATATCTCCTTCCCTCCAGGAGCCAAGCCCAAAAATATAAGATCACTTTCCAATTTTAAAAGATCTCTTCCAAGAATAAAATATTCTCGCCGCATCCTAGGTGTTCGCCTCGGTCGAGTCGGCGTCTCTGGATCACCTCGGTCGAGGTGAATCAATGGTCAACCGAGGTGACTCACGATAGAATGTGAAATCTCTCGAATCTGCTCCAAAGTGAATCTTCAATCCATGGCTATGCTCCCTGGATGTAGCTCCAAATGACTCATGACTCCTTTTGCTCCTTTTTGATGCAAAACGTACCAAATTACCTGCAATTACAACGAAACTAGGTGTAGACCTGGATTCTCGCAAAGGTAGATGAAATGGTAGTAAAATCACATAATGTACATACAAACATGCAGATTATAAAAGATAAAACGTCCAAACAAACCCCAAAATATAGACTATAATTCATGCTATCAAAATACCCCATACTTAGCCCTTGCTTGTCCCCAAGCAAGTTCCGCACATAGAACACAAGATAGAATGGATTAATAGTCATGAAAATCGATGAAAAAGTCTTTTAAAAACATTTTATGGTGTGCAACTATCATAGATCACTCTAAGAGAATACTTCCTGGAATTAAAAACTTAATATGATCAAAACATTTTATAAATATAAGAAAGTTGTTCATCTTTGCATAAAATCATAGAATGCATAATAAATCATAATTATCGAAATTAATCATGTATAATCCAGTTTAAACCGCTAAGTCAATCTACAAGCTCAAGGTCTCAAGGGCTTCCCAAGAGAAAAGGTCAAGAAACGTGTAGGGTAGGGATGTATGTAAGGTAATGTGGTGCTAGAATCCAGGAAAAGGATGAACTTCACTTTCACTTTGACTTGCAACATCTTCCACCAATAAGCTTTGCTTATCTCACATTTTTTTTTCTTTTTTTTTACTTTACTTTTTGGGATGCATGGACAGAGGTGCACAATAACCGAAGCCTAGGAAATCCGCATTTATCAATTTCTTGAGATGCATCAAACCCTTGATGCACATACCATGACCCGTTAGGAATATCGCTCAATCCGACTTTGGCAAGACACAAACACCCGGCTATGTGAATGGTGCCGAGTTACTCATCTTCATGATTGACTTCCCCAAACCTATTATTGCTTTCTAACACTTCACTTCCAGCCTACTCTTCAACTTTAACTTGCTTTTACCACTTCGCTTGCTTCCAAATTCCCGGATAGGTAAAGGGAGGCAAAATGTATATGAGGGGCTAAGCATGATCGAGAAGAAAAAGAAGAAGAGAATGAATTGCCTTGGTCTTTCCAAGAAGAAAGTGAGAGAACTTAACCTGCGGTGTCAACCTTCAAATTCAACATAATTTGGATAAAAACAAGGTATTAAACATGCCAATATTTTCAAACAAAGCATTTAGCAACTTAAACATATTATAAAACCTTTCAAACACATAAAGAATTTAAAATCAGTAAGTAAACAAAATCTTCACTGAGATCATATCCAGATAAGTAACACAAAATTGTTTCGAAAACTTTTTGTTACGCCACCTCGGTCGAGATGTTCTTGGTTCAACCGAGGTGAAACACCTCGTTTCGCCAGAATCTCCCCGGTCGAGGTCAAAAAATTTTTTTTTTTTTAAACCAATTTTTTTATTTTTTCAGTTCGGTTTCGACGTTTTTCTCAATCAAATAACCTGTAGGTATGCATGTAATATCAGATAATCATATAAAGGCAATTGAAGCATAAATATGAAAATATCCGATAAATAAAATACATCAAAAGTGTCGAATACATCAAAGGTAGCCACATAGTCAAATAACAAACACCCATACTTGAGACACACTGTCCCAATGGGTATAATAAAAGTCTAAACAAGAGAACTCACCGGATAAAAGCCGAACTGCATAAAAAAGATATAATAATAAAACCCTGCAGCTCCTCAGTAGTCCTGATCCGGCGGTGGTGGTGGTGGTACATAAGGATGCTGGGTCGGATCAAACGGATAGCCCATAGTCTGCTGGAACTGTAGCTCCATCATCCTACGCTGATAGTGCTGCCCCTCCAACATCTGCTGAGTCCAGCTGTCAAGGTGTCGGTGCTGGGCGGCATATCTCTCATGCATGTCCACTGTAAGGGCAGCATATGAGTCTATCATCTGATCTGTCAAGTCGTCGATCCGACGATGAGCCTCTGCATCTCTATGACGGCGTGTCCGACGCCTAGCAGATCTAGCGGGAGGTGCAGCAGGTGCAGGCTCAGTATCCTCCTCATCATCCAAGTCTATAATGGGTGGCGCGCTCGTCCCAGCTGTATCTGTCCCTGTGTCCATCGGGACGCCACCCTCTCTCTCATCTACTGTCTCGTCGTCGTCGTCATCCTCCTCCTCAGCCTCAGCAGGGGCAGCTGCTGCCTCTCTGTGATCCTCAATCAGTGTATCCCAAGCTGTCTGCCAGTAGTGCGGATCAAAGACTGTGAACTGCGCAGACTAGCGGATCCCCTGAGGTGCAGTCCGCTCCCAAGGCATGGCGACGTATGGAGTGGTCAAACCACGGGGAACTAGAATCCTCCGTGTGATCATCTCCTGTAATCCCAGCGGCTTCGGAGCCGCCGCCAACGTGCAAACGCTGAGTTCCATCCCGTGGTAGGTAGCGATGTGGGTGATCAGACCTCCGCAGCAAATGTCTCCCTTCGCCTTGGCCTTGATCTTGTGCAAATCCTCTACCAAGAGCAAGCCAAAGTCCGGGAAACCCCTTGTAACCATGCAGTAAAGGCTAAAGAGCTCCCCCTGTCGGACCTTTTGGGGCGTCTCAGTACGCGCCAGAAACGTCTCGCTGAAAATCCTGTGAGCTAGTCTGAAGGCCGGAAGAAAGATGACCTTCTCCCTGGAATCTCCAGGGCGCCATCTGTCTGCGTGCTCAGTAATATGGGCAATCTGCCCCCAGAACTCCCTAGCTACGGATCGGGAGGGGAAGTCTATGGCAGTGGGGTCAGGGAAGCCAAAAATCTCTCTCCATATCTCTAAAGTAACTATGAAGTTCCGGTTCATCAACCGGTACTTCACAGAACGGTCTGTGGGGAGGTAGGAGAAGGAGCTAACAAACTCGGGTGTCGGCTCTAGGTAGGCTGGGGCTCGGATCTCAGTAAACTGATCCAGCCCGACAGTAGCTATCATCCTCCTAAGGTCAGCATCTAACCCTAGGCAATCAAAAGCTGACACGTCCAGAAATCGTGGTGCGATAACTGGACGGCTAGCTATCCGCTCGTAGTCTACCCGGCATCTCTCGTGGATAACCGGGCGGTAGGGACGGGATGAGGAAGGAGAAGGGGAAGGAGAGGATCTATCTCTAAGGGCTAAACGACAATCTGAACTCATCTTCAAACACCACTGTCAGACTACCTCGGTCGACTGACAAACTCCAAGAATCACCTCGACCGAGGTGCAGGTCGACTGGACCGAGGCGAAGGCAGTGCGATTTCAACTCTCTGAATTTCAGTTCTTTTCCTCCAAAAATCACTACCGATGCTTCCTAAGGGGTACTTAAAGGTTTCCTCAACAGAATCAAGGGCAACCAAAGCCCGAATTTCAGTAAACGAACGAGTTCAGGTTTTCGAACGTTTTTACCTCGTTCCGGTCGAAACGCTCAAATTTCTTGCAGATCTGTAGTTGCAATCGACTCCTCTATCCTTCAATCTCGGTTTGGAAGCAGAATTTGTCGAAAACGAGCAAGAAACGAGGTGAGCGAGGTGCGTCTGTTCGCCGCGGTCGAGGAGGATAAAAAAATGTGAAAAGTAATTTTTCCCCCTTTTATACTTTTACTGGATCTGCTGTCACCTCGGTCGAGATGGTCTCGACTGGACCGAGGTGGTATGGACCGAGGCGGTTCTGCAGAAACCCTAGTTGCCTCGGTTGCTTCAAGAATCAACTCGGTCGAGGTGCTCTGACAGTGACCGAGGTGCTTCTGTCTTCTCAGAATCTCGAACTTCTGTCCTTCCAGACGTGCTCCTTCCTGTTGTCTGTCCAGAACGCCAAAAACAAAGCAAAGCAAAGCAAAAACAAAAGCTATCTAAGCTAGACTAGAAACGGGAAAAGAAAGCAATACCTTGGGTTGCCTCCCAAGAAGCGCTTGATTTAAGGTCGCTAGCTGGACCATGATGCGTCTCAAAGGAGGTATATCGGTGCAACCTCCTCAACCGGCGTTTCCGGTTGGTACTTCTTAAGTCTATGACCGTTGACCTTGAAGCTTCCGCTAGTTTCGCCCCATATCTCAACTGCACCATGAGGGAAAACATGTTTCGCAACATAAGGTCCGGTCCATCTAGATTTCAACTTACCTGGAAAAAGGCGGAGGCGGGAGTTGAAGAGTAGAACTAAGTCTCCTTCGTTAAGCTCCTTTGGAATGATACGCTTGTCATGCCATCTCTTTGTCCTTTCCTTGTAGATTTTGGAATTCTCATAAGCGTTCAAACGCAGCTCCTCCAGCTCGTTAAGTTCCAATAGTCGCTTCTCACCAGCCTCCTTGATGTCAAAGTTCAACCATTTGATAGCCCAATACGCCTTGTGCTCCAATTCAACGGGCAAATGGCAAGACTTCCCATATACCAAATTATAAGGGGTGGTACCTATGGGAGTCTTGAATGCGGTCCTGTATGCCCAAATAGCATCGTCTAATTTCATGGACCAATCCTTCCTCGTTCTAGAGACGGTCTTCTCCAAAATTGCTTTGATTTCTCTATTCGAGATCTCGACCTGTCCACTAGTTTGAGGGTGATAAGCGGTTGATACCTTGTGGGTTACCCCATACTTCGATAGAAGTGCTTTAAACTTCCGGTTGATGAAATGCGTTCCTCCATCGCTAATGATGATGCGTGGAGTTCCAAATCGTGGAAAGATAGTTCTATTCAAGAACTTCACAACCACCTTGGCGTCGTTAGTGGGGGAAGCAATGGCTTCAACCCATCTAGAGACGTAATCAACTGCAAGGAGAATGTAGAGGTTTCCTCCGGAGGATGGGAAAGGTCCCATGAAGTCAATCTCCCATACATCAAAGATTTCCACTTCTTGGATGTTATTAAGTGGCATCTCGTTCCTCCTTGATAAGTTCCCTGTTCTTTGGCATGCATCACAAGAAACAACAAAAGATTGCACGTCCTTAAATAATGTAGGCCAAAAGAAACCGGAACGCAATACCTTAGCGCATGTTTTATCGGTGCTAGCATGCCCCCCACAAGGAAGTGAATGACAATGCTTTATTACGCTATTAACTTCATCCTCCGGAATGCACCTTCGAAGCATCCAATCCGGTCCGCGCTTGAACAGCAGCGGCTCATCCCAGTAGTAATGTCGTACTTCCTTGAAGAATCTCTTCTTTTGAGAGTACGTCAACCCGGGCGGTGTTTCCTGGCAAACAAGATAATTCACAATATCAGCATACCAAGGACCTTTATTATCAGAAAGTTGGTGGAGGGAATGGTCCGCCAACAGTGGGTGAATGTCAGAGAAGGGAGTAAGAAAATTGTTATTCTCAGCAATCTCAGTTTGAATCGTCTCGCTGTCGACCTCGGTCGAGGCGCAAAGGTGTTGACCGAGGTGTTCTTCAGACACCTCGCTCTGTCCAGAAAGTGCCTCGGTCGAGGTACTGCTACTGGATCCGAGATTGGAGATCTTCGTCTCCTGGACTAGCTTCTCAGTTTTAGCTCCTGGATCCTCTTCCAGTGCCTTCAAGCTCCATATATCTGCATCACAAGAAGCATCTATACATTCCTCCATTAAACTGAAGCTAATAACTCTTTCGAGTGGGTCGTTAATAAGGATAGAGCTCACCAATTCCCTTGATTCTTCTTCATCGTAGATGTTGAAGATATCATCAGTAATTTGCTCCCCTTTCATGGCCGCAAGTAGTGCGAACTCCACCTCATCGCCACCAACGTTGAATTTCAACTTGGCGTTCTTACAATCCACGTTGCAACCCGAAGTTGCTAGGAATGGCCTCCCGAGAATAATAGGAACAAGATAATCTGCGGGAATGTCAAGTACGACAAAATCTATAGGTAGATAGAAGTTACCTAACTTGACCGGAACGTCTTCCAAAATGCCCACGGGATGGGTAATGGAGCGATCCGCCATGTAAAGTCGAATCTTGACCGGCTTAGTGCATAGCTCCAGCGGGATGATGCTCACGCTGGCTCCTAGATCACAAAGGGCTTCACAAGTGACATCCCCAACTTGAATGGGAATGCAAAATGAGCCGGGATCTCTCAATTTAGGTGGCATCTTCTCCTTCATGATTTTGATTAACTCCGAAGACTTAGACGTCATCCTAACTTCACCCACATCCTCCAGCTTCCTCTTCCTTGATAAGATTTCTTTTAAGAACTTCCCATAGGCGGGCATACCTAAAATAGCATCAAGGAAAGGAATAATAATATGTAGCTTATTCATCAAGTCAAGAAACTTACCGAAGTGCTTGTCTAGATGTGCTCTGGCTTTGGATTGAGGGAATGGAAGTGGTGGCTTATATGTAGGAGGTGGAACATAAGTTTCTGTCGTTCCTCCTACTTTTTGTTGCTCCGCCTCGGTTGGCATCTCGGTCGAGGTGTTCTTCGACTAGATCTGGACCGAGGTGGTCTGCGTCGAGCGAGGTACTGGATCAGCAATTTTGAGTCCACTCCTCGTCGTTATGGCCATGCACTGGCCCTTAGGGTTAGTTTCCGTCTTTGCTGGAAGCTTCCCTGGATCTCTTGGCGCTTCATTCGCCCTATTAGCAAGTTGTTGTTCAAGGGACTTTTGGGCCCTCGAAAATGAAGTCATAGAATTCTCCATAGCGCTAAGCTTGATCAAGATTGCCTCCAGAACTGCGTCTTTCTTTTCCGGTTGAGACGAACTTGATCCTTGCCCTTGGCTTTTCAATGGAGTAGAAGAAGAAGAAGGAGAAGAGAGGAAAGGATTAGAGGAATCATTAGAGTTGGAGTTTGAATAATTGTTACCGTGGTTTTGATTATTCGCCCTCCAGTTGTTGCTATTGGATCCTCTATTGTTGTTGTTGTAGTTGTTGTTTCGGGGTCCGTTGTTGTTGTTACGGTACCCGTTATTGTTGTTGTTGTTGTTCCTTTGCCCTTGCTCTTCCTTCTTAGTTTGAGCCATCAAGAGCTCCTTCAATTGCTTCACGTCATTCTTCAATGATGTGAGTTGATTGTTGTTGGGTTGAGTCTCTTGAAAGTTGACTCTTTTTACTCCACCTTTAGCTCCTTGGTGGGTATACTTCTCCATGTGTAAGGCTTGCTTCTCAATGAAGTCCCAAGCATCATCAATCGCCATGTCCATGAAGGTACCGGCGGAGAGTAGTTGGAGATTGAACTGGGTGCTTCCGTCCAGCCCTTTGAAGTAGATCTCCAACAACTCGATCTTTGGAATCCCATGATGTGGGCAATCCAAAAGGGTATCCTTGAACCGCTCCCAAGATTTGGACAAGCTCTCCTTTTCCTTCATGATGAAAGCATTGATCTTCCCTCTCATTTCAGCAGTCTTTGAGGGGGGAAAGAATTTGGTTAAGAATTCCGTAGTCATCTCCTCCCATGTTCTAATTTTTCCTGGAGGAAGAGATTGATACCAAGTAAGAGCTCTATCTTTTAAAGAAAAGTAAAAAGGTCTTAGCTTGTAGTTGTTATTTTCAATTCTGGAAGGTCGCAAGGTCTCCATCAAGATCTCGTAGTTTTGAAGATGTTGATGCGGCGACTCCTTCTCTAGCCCTCCGAATTGACATTGGCGAATCATAGATAGAACTTGTGGTCGAAGTTCGTAGTCATGATCCGCTGGATCTCCTAGGTTCACCCCTGGACGCCTCAGCTGTTGATTCGGGTCCATCCTTTGACCTAGGATTTGTTGGATTCCTGCAAGAAGAACATCTCAGACTGGCATCCGAGGTGGAAGTATATCGACCGGGGCGTCAGGTACTGGAATCTGCCTCGGTCGAGGATCTACAGGAGGATCTTCCCTCGGTCGAAGTAGAATCTGATCTCGTATGACTGCAATCTCAGCTTCGATTGCTGCAGTCTTGGCACGATTCTCTTCTTTCTCTTGCCTTAGCTCTTCTTTACTGAGACGTAGCAGCTCCTGCGTCTCTCTCAATTGGGCCACAAGATCGTGATCGTCTTGTTGGGCCATCTTCGCTTCTCTTAAACGTCGCTTGTATGTCTTTTCTGGTTCGGGATCGTAAGGAACGATTTCCTTCCCAGCACGGGTTCTTCGCATGTACCTAAGAAAGAACCTGCAAAAATCGTCACTCAAGTAGAGTGGTTAGATGAAACGGGGCAAGCGCCCCAAGAGCAAACCGTACCGGCTCGGTCTAGACCAAGTCCCCGGCAACGGCGCCAAAAACTTGTTCGCTCCAAACGGTGTGTGCAAGCTTTAAATTTATAACCCTAGACTTAAGCTTAAAACAAGGATGCGAACCCGCAGTGTACGGGTCAATCGTAGTAAAAGCAAGAAAATTCCAGGGGTCGATCACAGGGACTCGGTGAAACAGAGTCAATACGGTGTGCTAATGTCAATACTAACCACAAGAGCAATTTAACACAATCAAAGATGAATAAGAAGTCAATAAAGCAAACATGCAATTCTAGGGATTAAAGCATCAAGTTGTGGTTCCAACTCAAGATCTATAGATAAGCGGACAAAGCTGAGATTTTTGCGTGGGGAAGGTGTTATTAAAGTGGAGTAGATCACCGGGTAAGTCTCACTACACACTAATCCTAAACCTTAACTCCTATTACCGGGTAAGTCTCAAGGAATCAAGATAAAGAACTATAACCTCAAACTAACACACCATCTAAGGGAATAGAATCAACCTTTACCGGGTAAGTCTCAGGCTAACTCACAAAGATGGGATGGAAGCACACTCAAACCCCAATAAAGGATAAACCTTTATTACCTACACTTATGATCTTAGGTATACAAACTAAGGAATTACCGTGTAAGTTTCATCCTAAGCTTGCATTGAACCAGGAAGGTGTAATAAGAATAGGATTTAGCAAACTCTAACACTTAGCTTTCTATTTTAGGTCGGATAAGTCACCTCGGTCAGAAGAATTCCACCCCGGCCGAGATGTTCATCAACCGAACAAGATGCTTAGGGTTAAGGTTAAAGACTCGAACTTTCAGGATCCTACTGGAATCTAAGATTATTCTATCATTGTTTTTCCCACAACCTTCAGCCAATCACCCTAGAATCACACAAGGAAATTAGCCACTCATCATCATAATGAAAGTATTAAAATATATGGGAAGAAGGTGAATATTTGAACAAAGAAGAATTTAATGAAAAGACTTCAATAAATGAATCAAATATCACAACAAAGCGTTTTTTTTGGATAATAATCCAAAAAGACAAGACAATCAATTGAGGGATTGAAGACAATCTTACAAAACCCTTCAATAAAGCTATAAAAGCTATGGACTTCAATCTTCCTTCAACCTTCAAAAAGGTTCTTCGAAAACTCCCAAATTGGAGTATGCTGCGGCTGCTACGTATTTCCGGTGTAAGCGGGGATGTGTTGCGTCATATGCGAGATGTTGAATTTGTGGAAATCCAACCCTTTTTATAGGAAAATAAACCTCCAAAGATAATAAATCTTAAGAAGATATTATCCCATAAATATAGGTAAAATATATATTCTGCATATCTACTTCCCTCCAGGAGCCAAGCCCAAAAATATAAGATCACTTTCCAATTTTAAAAGATCTCTTCCAAGAATAAAATATTCTCGCCACGTCCTAGGTGTTCGCCTCGGTCGAGTCGGCGTCTCTGGATCACCTCGGTCGAGGTGAATCAATGGTCAACCGAGGTGACTCACGACAGAATGTGAAATCTCTCGAATCTGCTCCAAAGTGAATCTTCAATCCATGGCTATGCTCCCTGGATGTAACTCCAAATGACTCATGACTCCTTTTGCTCCTTTTTGATGCAAAACGTACCAAATTACCTGCAATTACAACGAAACTAGGTGTAGACCTCGATTCTCGCAAAGGTAGATGAAATGGTAGTAAAATCACAGTATGTACATACAAACATGCAGATTATGAAAGATAAAACGTCCAAACAAACCCCAAAATATAGACTATAATTCATGCTATCAGGTGTGTAAGATCCTTAGTCTTTTGGAGCCTTGAGTCCTTGTGAGCATTGGTTAGACCCTGTCAGCCGCCCTAGCGGACCATGGCCGCCACCCCTGCGGCTAGGGGCCCTTGCGTCTCACAGTGACCGCCCCTGCGGCTCTGTGTGGTTGCAGCCGCCTTCGTTGAACCTTTGACTTGTGCTTTGCGGCTGGCTTCCTTTATAAGCCATCTTTTGCTTCCCTGAGAGGGTTTCTTCATCCTCTTCAACTCACTTTCCTTTTGTACGTTCTTCTTCTTCTTCTTCTTCTTGATCTTCTCTTCCTTGATCTTCCCTTGTGTTTGTGAGAGAGTTTTGGAGAGTTTGGTTGTGGTTTGGCTTTGGATGATCATGAGGTTGATGTTGAGAATTACTACTGTTGTGCTAAGGTTGTGAGGTGTGAGGATGCTCTTGGTTGCTGCTTAGGGTTTTGCTGAGGTGAGACTTTCTTCTCCATCTTCCTTCCTTCTTTCTTCTTGCTTCTTTCTTTCTTCTTTGCTTGGGATCACAAGTTAGACTTGTGTTGGATCCTATCTTGAATGTTTTGATGTTCATACATGTTTATATATGTATGTTTGTTACTGTTGTGTGATGGAGAAGTGAAGAGAGTCGAGAAAGGGATCGAAGAGAAGTCGGGGCCAAGCCTCTGTATAGACAGCCGCCCCTACGCCTGCACTAGGCCGCCCATGTGTCTGTTATGGACCACCCCTGCGCCTTGAGTGAGCTGCCCCTACGCCTCACTGGGTCAGCCTTGAGTTCCTTGCTTTTGTTGGTTCACCATGTAAAGGGTCATCTTGACCGGCCTTGGCTCTCCTAGCCCAACCTTGTTGCAAAGCTGAAGCGGGATGATGCTTACACTTGCCCCAAGATCACATAGGGCTTCATACTTCACTTCTCCTACTCCAATTGGCACACAAAAAGATCCCGGATCTCTTAGCTTAGGAGGCATCTCCTCCTTCATAGTTTGAATCAATTCCGACGACCTCTTTGTAATCCTCACTTCTCCATACTCTTCCAACTTCCTCTTGTTGGAGAGTATTTCTTTCAAAAACTTACCATATGCTGGCATACCTAGAATAGCATCCATGAACGGAATGTTAATATGCAATTTAGACATAAGTTCAAGGAATTTACCAAAATGTTTGTCAAAACGAGCTCTTGCTCGTGATTATGGGAATGGTAGTGGTGGCTTGTATGGAAGTGGTGCCACATATGTTGGCTCATCATCCTTGGTCTTGCCTCCATCTTCTTGCAATGTCTCTTCCTCTACCACCACTTGCTTTCCCTTAGCATTCTCCTTGGGCAAAGCATCCTTCATGCTCAGCCCACTCCTTGTTGTAATAGCCAACACTTGGCCTCTTGGGTTATCTTCGGTTCTTCCGGGAAGCTTTCCCGGATCTCTATGAGCTTCAACCGCCTTTTGGAACACTTGTGCTTCCAACACCTTTTGAGCTTTAGAAATGGAAGTCACCGTGCTCTCAAGACCACTCAACCTTCCAAGCAATTGCTCAAACATCATCTCGGTTCTATCCTTTGGAGGTTGAGTAAATCCGGGTGGAGGTTCTTGTGATGTCTTTGGTGGTTGAGTTGCGCTTGTGGAAGCGGGAGGGTTCAAGGCTCCGTCCGGGTTAGAATAGGAATACCCGGGATGGTTGTGGTTAGGCCGGTAATTGTTGAATCGCCGGTTGTTGTTGAAGTTCCTTGCGCCTTGATAGTTGTTGTAGTTTCCACTTCCCATGTAATTCACATCTTCCTCCTTGGAAGACAAGTTTGCTTGCACTTGTACTTGAGGGCTTGCTTGACTCTTCAAAGTTGTGGCAAACAATTCCCTCAAGCACTTAAGCTCATTGTGATTGCATCAAGCTTGAAGTTGCTCATGGTGACTTCACTCACCTCATATGCTCCCGGTTTTCTCCCATCACTCTTCCTATGGGAGTACTTCTCTATCACCAAAGTTTGTTTCTCTACAAACTCCCAAGCTTCATCCACATTCTTTTCCATGAAAGTCCCACCGGAGAGAGATTGAAGCTTGAATTGGCTATCTTCATCAAGTCCCTTGAAGTAGATCTCAAAAAGCTCTATTTTCGGTATACCATGGCGTGGACAATCTAGAAAAAGGTCCTTGAACCTCTCCCAAGACTTCAATAGGCTTTCTCCATCCTTCTTTACAAAGGCATTGATCTTTCCTCTTAGCTCGGTAGTCTTGGAAGATGGGAAGAACTTAGTCAAGAACTCGGTAGTCATTTCCTCCCAAGTACTCACACGCCCTAGGGGAATCGATTGGTACCAAGCCAAGGCTTTATCCTTAAGTGAGAAGGAAAAAGCCCTAAGCTTATGGTTGTTGTTCTCCAACCTAGGCGGTCTTAGAGTCTCTATCAAGATCTCATAATTCATCAAGTGTTGATGAGGAGACTCTCCTTCCATCCCTCCTAATTGATTATGCCGGATCATTTGTAGCACTTGAGGGCGGAGCTCGTAGTCATGGGCTGCGGGATCTCATAAGTTCACACCCGGACGGTGTACTCTTCGAGCCGGATCCATACGTTGCCCTAACGTTTGTGGCTCCTCAATCATTATCGGCTCAAACTGAATATTAACCGCCGACTGCGGTTGTGGTGGTGGTGGAGGAGGTTGTTGACGATTAAGCTCTCTTTGCACAAGAGCTTGCCTAATCTCTTCAATCTCCCTCCTAGTTGCTTCTTGCCTCTCATTGGCAAGTCTACTTTCATTCTCCAAGAGCTCATCTCTTAACCTAATTTGCTCTAAAGCCTCATCCAACTCAGCTTGAAGATCTCTTGCGGCCATCTCCTTCTTCTTCTTAATGCTCTTAGATCTAGCTTTAAGGGTTTTCTCCGGTTCGGGATCAAATGGAGAAAAATCCTTGCCATGAGATCTTCGCATGCACCTAAAGAATGAGAGATGTCCTGAAAATGCAAAGACACAAACAAAACAAGATCAAAAGAAACAAGAAAGTCCAACACTATAAACAATCACAAGAATGACTCAATCTAGACCTAGTCCCCGGCAACGGCGCCAAAAACGTGTTACGCTAAGAACGTGACACGCAAAAGTCTTAAATTTATAACTCGATATATTTTTCCCTAACTCCTAGCAAACCCACAGTGTATGGGTCGTTTTGTAGTAAGGATAGTATTCCGAGGTCGAGCACAAAGACTAAGGTGAAATTGAGTCAATAGTGACTAAGGATAGTGAAGATCTAGGCTAAGAAAAGAGAAAGGAATAAAGAAATGAAAATCTCAATGTTTTTTGTTTTGTTTTGAGGTGATCAATCAAGGATCACAAATCATGCGAAATCAACAAACAACTAAGCTAACAACACAAATAAACAAGCAAACACGAGATAGGTAATCAAAGAGAGAAGAGAGGATTCTAAGGGTTGGAAATTCCGGTTATGGCATAGGACTCAAGCTATCTAGTCATTCCTTGGACCAACTATGGTATGTTAGGAAAGGGTGTTTCTCGAATGGAACTAATCAACGGGTAGGTCTCATGATCCACTAATCCCGCAACTAAGATCCTAATACCGGGTAAGTCACTAAGAGCCTAGGGTTGGGAAATCTACACAAACCGGATTGCTATCTACGGACCTAACCTCTCCTTACCGGGTAAGTCTCGGGAAGGTAAGTCCTAAACATCGATTCTAGCACACTCAATCCAATAGCGGCTTATGAGGCTCACTACTACCTAGAGTTCATCATATTCGGTATCTAAGAGCAAGAATCACCGGGTAGGTCTCTTCTCACACTTAGTTGCTAACACTAGGTCACCCTCCGGTAGATCTAACTCAACAAACACTAGGATTTCAACAATCTAACAACCTAACACTTAGATTTATCAATACAAGCAAGTCAGACGAAATCACGGGCAGTTCATCAAGTCCACGGCCGTGGAACCCCTTAGAACAGACCGTGATTTTGAACAGAGGCTAGGTTCGAGCAAACAAAGCATCCAAGGGTACGTTTAAGTCTATCCTATCATAGTCCAAGCCATAACCATCATTTCCTTATCCTAGAATCACATCTACTTAGCCAACAACATGCATCATAACATTCAAACTTATCAAGCATACAATCAAGGTTTCCATGGCAAGTAAATGAAGTGATATAGAGATGAACAAGTAGAACAAAGAAATCCCAGCTGAAAATTAGTTTAAGTAAGACTTACAACCCTTCAAAAGAAGGTTCAAATCATTCCTTACAAACCCTTGCAAACGTTTCCAACAAGTTACTCCAAAATCTCTCTAAAAACTATGAAAAACTAAGAATGGTCTGTTCTTCTCTTCTTCTCCAATGGAAGCCTTCCTTCTCCTCCAAGAATCCCCAATCCAATCTTCCAATGAGAGACTATGTGTTGTTGAGAGTGTCGGAGAGAATGGAATGATGGGGTCTGCTATCAACAGCCTGCAAGACCACCTTTTATACACCATCAAGGGCAAGGGTCGGTTATGGAGATCGTGGGACAGCTGTCGCAGCTGTGCAGGGAAAACCACGGCCTATTTCCACGCCCCAGGAAATCCCAGTGGCCGTGGTTTTGGTGATTCAGACTTCTATGGATCATCAAGCCACGATTTGGTGCAAGGCATGCACCAACAAGGTCCCATGTGTTCTCATTTGCTCCTAGCTTGCTTCCCAATGAGTCCGAAGGTGTGTCATCTCAAAGAACGATCCTCGAATGTATCGATTAAGCTCCTAAAGCTCCCAAAATACCTACAAAACATGCAAAAGTCCGTGTAGACGTCTATCTCGACAAAATACAAGAATTAAGTGCAAACGTCATGAACTAGTGCTAAACTATGCATGAATGAGCGGAAAACTATCTAAATGAGTGCCTAAACCTACGTCATAAATCGTGTTATCAGGTGCATTCAGGGCATACCTTTTTGGTATGTTTCTTTCCTTCCTTTCCTTTGGCCTTGGCTTACATGTTGGCTAAGCTAGCTTGGTTAGTATGAGTGATATGATAGAGATGTACCTTAGGCACTTATGTTTATGTTGAGGTTATGCCTTAGGCATTTGTGAGCATGTTATGATCTAGAGGTTTAGATTGAGGTTGTAGGTTGGTTATGGTTATGGAGACGAGACTCTTAACCCTTGCAGTATGTGATGTTGTGTGCCTTGCTATTGCAGGCGTTGATTACTTCCCCAAGGGGAAGCTGTGACGTGATATTGGTTACGAGTATATCAGGTAAGTTCATAGGACTTACTTAGCGTTCAGTTATGAGTTTGTGTGATTGTGATGGTTGTGTGTGTTCATATGATTGTGCATTTATAACCTAAACCGGACTAGGACGACCATTTATTACTTTAAATGGCCTAAGTGTATTATAACGGGTCGTGACCACTTGCCTCCGTCTGCTGGTAGGAGGAGGTGCTCAGAAGATGATCTCACAGGGGGGACGAGTGATGATCACCCCCATGCAAAACCCATGTGTTACGTTGGATGGGACGAGGTTCTTAAGGCTCCTCGTGTTGCAAAATAAGTTGAATTTGTAATGGAATAACATAACTGAAAGATAATAAATGATTGTGTGTGGCATTGCACGTATAAGATGTGGATGTGTGTTTGTGCTATTACCTTCATACTTATTCATTTCTATAGCTAACAGTGTATACCGTATTGTAGATGATCTGCAGGTTAGGAAGACTGCAGAGTGAGCCTGATGGGATGACCAGCCGAGGACTTTTGTACATTAGGGTTACGTGGGATATGGGATCCTTCTATTTGTTGTTTGGATGTTGTTTTGTACTCGGCTTTGTTGTTGTAAACTCTTTTGATGTATCTTATACAATTATATGTATTTTGTTTTAATCTACCTGTGCCTTGTTGTATGATCTAGTGAACTTGTTGTCAGGCTGCGGATTTGGGGTGTTACAAAACGAACCGGGATCTCTCAATTTAGGTGGCATCTTCTCCTTCATGATTTGAATGAGCTCCGAAGATCTAGATGTCATCCTTACTTCACCAAAATCCTCCAACTTTCTCTTCCTTGATAAGATCTCTTTCAGAAACTTCCCATTGGCGGGAATCCCTAGAATGGCATCATGGAAGGGATGTTAATATGTAGCTTATTCATAAGGTCTACAAACTAACCAAAGTGCTTGTCTAGATGTTCCCTCGCCCTTGATTGAGGGAATGGGAGTGGTGGTTTATTAGGAAGAGGTGAAACATAAACTTGAGATTTTTCTTTCGCTTTTTGGGGCTCCATCTCGATTGTCACCTCGACCGAGGTGTTCATCGTTTGATCCTGGTCCGAGGTGTTCCTCATCTGGTCGGGGCTCGACCGAGGTAATGGATCTGCAGTCTTCAATCCACTACGTGTCGTAATAGCCATGATATGTCCTTTAGGGTTGCTCTCTGTCCTAGCTGGGAGCTTTCCTGAATCTCATGGCGCTTCATTCGTCTTGTTGAAAAGTTGTTGTTCTAAGGCTTTTTGTGCCTTCGAAAATAAATTCATAGATGTCTCCATAGTGTTGAGCTTGATCAATATTGCCTCCAGCACAACATCCGGTTTCATTGGTGGCTGGGACGAGTTTGATGCAGGCTTCTGGCTTATCAATGGAGTAGAAGAAGAAGAGGGGGCGTTAAGAGCATTTTCATCATGAGAATAAGGATTACCGGAATTTTGTTAATTTGATCTCCAATTGTTGTTGTTGGAGTTTCTGTTGTTGTTGTTGTAGTTGTTGTTCCACGGACCTTGATAGTTGTTTCTTGCTTGGTATCCACCATCTTGGTCCTTCTTCGTTTGAGCTACTAAAAGCTCCTTCAATGCTTTCACGTCATTGCTAAGCGAGGTGAGTTAAGCTCCATTTGATGATGTGTCTTGGAAGCTAACTCTCCATGCTCCATCTTCAACTCTTTGATGAGAGTATTTCTCCATGTGTATAGCTTGATTTTCAATGAAATCCCAAGCTTCATCAATCGGTATATCCATGAAAGTGTCGGCGGAAAGTAGTTGGAGCTTGAATGGAGTATCTCCATCCAAACTCTTGAAGTAAATTTCCACCAACTCGATCTTTGGAATCCCATGATGTGAGCAGTCCAACAAAAGGTCTTTGAATCTTTCCCATGACATATATAAGAATTCTTTGTCCTTCATAATAAAAGCATTGATATTTCCCCACAATTCAGCAGTCTTAGAAGGGGGAAAGAACTTAGTAAGAAACTTTGTCGTCATCTCCTCCCAAGTGTTGATTTTTCCAGCCATAAGAGATTGATACCAAGCAAACGCCTTGTCTTTCAAAGAGAAATAGAAAGGCCTCAACTTGTAGTTGTTATTCTCCACTCTTGATGGTTTCAAAGTCTCCATCAGAATCTCATAGTTTTGCATATGCTGATGCCGAGACTATCTCTCCAAACCTCCAAATTAACATTGTCAAATCATGGTTAGAACTTGAGGTCTAAGTTCATAATCATGCTCAGTTGGATCTCCTAGGTTGACTCCTGGACGCCTGACTTGCTGATTGGGGTCCATCCTCTGTCCTAGGGTTCGTGGAACTCCAGCAAAAAGACCATCTCGGACTGGCATCCGAGGTGGTGGGTGCATCTCAGCCGGTGCAACTAGGATTTGGTCCTGCCTTGGTCAAAGATCTGGGATAGGTCGAGGTAGAAACTGAGCCCTTAGAGCAGCCATATCAGCTTCAATTCCTTCAGTTCTTGCGCGAGTCTCGTCTCTTTCTCGTTGTAGTTCTTCTTTACTGAGGCGCAGTTGTTCCAATGACTCCTTCAATTCGGCTTCAAGATCGCGATTGTCTTGATCGGCCAACTTAGCTTCTTTAAATCTTCAGTTGTAGGTCTTTTCTGATTCGGGATCGCAAGGAACGATTTCCTTTCCAACACGAGTTCTTCGCATAAACCTAAGGAAAGATCATGCGAAATCACTCAAGTAAAGTAGTTAATAGCAATAAGGGCAATAGCCCCAAAACACAACCGAATCCGAGCTTGGCCTTGACCAAGTCCCCGGCAATGGCGCCAAAAACTTGTTCGCTCCAAAAGGTGTGTGCAAGCTTTAATAATTATAACTCAAGATATATGCCTGAACTATATGCGAACCCGCAGTGTACGAATCAATTGTAATAAAAGCAAATATTCCAGGGGTTGATCACAAGGACTATGGTGAAACAAAGATCGGCAATTCAGGTTGCCAATAAAACACAAGCAAAAAACAAAGCTATCAAAGATGATATAATAGTCAGGTAAAGGAATGCGGATTCTAGAGATTAAAGCATCCAGTTGTGGTTCCGACTCAAGATCTCAAAAGATAGTGTGGACAAAACTGAGGTCTGCAAAGGGAAGGTGTTTCTAAGGTGGGAATCGATCACCGGGTAAGTCTCACTACTCACTATCCCAAACCAAAGATCCTTTTACTGGGTAAGTCTCAAGGTACTAAGAAAAGGAACTATAAGCTCAAACCAACACACCACCCAAGGGGATAGAATCAACTTTTACAGGGTAAGTCTCAGTCTAACTCTCAAAGATTGGATGAAGGCACACTCAAACCCCAACAAAGGATAAACCTTTTTTACCTACAATCATGATCTTGGGTATACAAACAAAAGGAATCACTTGGTAAGTCTCATCCTAGACTTACGTTGAACAGGGAAAGGTGTAACAAGGATAGGATTTGGCAAACTGAAACCTCAACTCATATAAGGTTCATAAAAGGTTCACCTCTCAGTAATATCCCATCTCGGCCGAGATGTTCAATGACTGACCGAGGTCTTCGTCGGTTAAGTTAAAGGTTCGAGCTTATAGGGTTCATTGGGGTTAAGATCATTCTATCATCGTCTTTTCCACAACTTTCACCCAATAGCCCTAGAATAGCATAAAAAACTTAGCCGACAATCATCATTATAACAATAATAAAATATATGAGAAAGGAATCAATATTTAAACAAGAAAACCTTAACACAAAGGTCTCAATAACCGAATCAATCAAACAAACAATCAATGTTCCTCAATCACAACCAGAAAAGACAACAAAACCAAATCAACAAATGAAATCTTACAAACTTCCTTCAAAGCCAACGTCAATCTTGATTCCTTCCTTCCTTGAACTTCAACCTTCAAAACTTCCTTCAAACTTCCTTCACAGAATGTGTGATCCGGAGATGCTCCAAGGATGGTTGAAGCAGAAAATCCAACCCTTTATATAGGAGGATTATCTTCCAAAAATAAAATATCTTAAAAAGATAATTTCCTTAAAATATATCTCCATATCTTCCAAAATATATCAGCAAAAAAGATATCTTCCTTCCAGAAATCCAGCCAAAAATATGTGATATTCACTTTCCAAAAATAGAAGATCTTAGCCAAAAATAAAGATCTCGTGTCCGGTCATCACTTCGCCTCGGTCCAGACGCTCCTCAAGATCACCTCGGTCGAGGTGGTACTGTAGTTGACCGAGGTGAGTCTCAGTTGAGAATGAATCTCTCTAATCTAGTCCAAAATCAATCTTCTAAATCATTTTCATGCTTCGTGAGATCTTCTTATAACCCCTCAATGCTCAGAATGTAGCTCCAATGAATCCTTAGCTTCCTTAGCTCCATTTTGGTCCAAATATGTGTCATTTTCCCTACAATTACAACGAAACTAGGTGTAGATCTCGATTCCCGCAATGGTAGACAAAACGGCAATATAATCAAAGAATATACATCCATACATGCAGGTTTATCAATATACATCGATACATTCCGAAGTTGTTCCAATGCATGCTTCAATTTGGCTTCAACATCTCGATTATCTTGATCGGCCATCTTAACTTCTTTTAATCTCCTTTTGTATGTCTTTTATGGTTCGGGATCCGAGGGAACGATTTCCTTCCCAGCATGAGACTCCACATCAACACTTGCAAAGATCCTCTCACTGGGTAAGTCTCAAGGGACTAAGGAAAAGAACTATAATCTCAAACCAACACACCACCTAAGGGAATAGAACTAACATTTACCGGGTAAGTCTCAAACTAACTCACAAAAGTCGGATGAAGGCACACTCAAACCCTAATAAAGGAAAAACCTTTATTACCTAACACTCATCATCATCGGTATACGAGGAAAGGAATCACCGGGTAAGTCTCCTAGGCTTGCGTATGGACCAGGAAAGGTGCAACAAAGATAGGATTTGGCAAACTAAAGCGTGAACTCAGATAAAGATTAGAGAAAAAGGAATCACCTCGCTCAGTTCATGTTCCATCTCGGTCAAGATGTTCTATGAATGGACCGAGGTGAGCTTCGGTTATGGTATGGCTCGAGCTTTCAGGGTACACTGGGTAAAGGCTCATTATTTCATCTTCTTTCCCACAACCTTCAGTCATTCACCCTAGAATTGCACAAAGAACATAGCCGATAATAATCATGATGATAATCAAATGGATGAATAAGGATGCAATATCCAAACAAGAAAACCTTAACACAAAGGTCTCAATAATAACTCAATGAAACAATCAAACAAACAGCAAACTGTGTTTCTCAATAACAAACCAAAAGACAACAATTAAACAATTTAAGAAAACCTTACAACTTCCTTCCAAAGCCGTAACTTTATCTTCAAAGCCAACTTCCTTCCTTTCTTGGAATATCTTTAATCTTCCAAACTAATCAGCTAACTAGACATGCTTCCATCCAGAAAATACATCCCAATATATAAGAAAATCACTTGCCAAAAATACAAGATCTTATGCCATGAATAAAAGATCTTATGGGCCATGGGCCGTCGATCTTGATTCAGCCCAGTGGAGTCACCTCGGTCGAGATGGTATTGTAGCCATCCGAGGTGATCCTCAACTACGTGCATATCTCTCCAATTTGGTCCAAAATCAAACTTTAGTCCAACTTCCATGGTTCCTAAGCCTTTCTTATAGTCCTCAATGTTCCATAATTTGACTCTAATGAATCCTTAGATCCTTTAGCTCCATATCGCTCCCAAAACGTGTTATTTTCCCTACAATTACAATAAAACTAGAAGTAGACCTCGATTCTTGCAAAGGTAAACAAAACAACATAATAATCAAGAGTATACATCCATGCATGTAGATTAATAAAGATAAAATGTCCAAACCAATACCAAAATATCCTATTAGAATGCCTTCAACCAAGTGTCTGGTCGAGGCCCTCTATACTCCTTTAGAGCTCTAACAGTCTCAGGAGCACGTGTCGGCATAACTAGCACATGAGTGGCTCCTTGGGACATCTCCGAAGATCCCTCCTATGTTGGCAGATCCGGGGCACGTCTACCCGCTCTGGCAGCCTCCTCCACTCGTTTAATGTAAGCATGGAACTCTTGTCCCTTCATAGAGACACGATCCGAGTAATTTGACTGGACCCGTTATGATCGCTGTCTCCTAGATCCACCGCTCCTCGTCTCAAGAACAACACTCTCAACAATCTCCTCATCAACCTCCTCCACCACTAGTGCATCAGCAGTGGGAACTGGTCCCTATCCTATCACGCCAGGAGGAAGGGGTGGTCTACTTCTATTGAGGCCCACAATAGTAGTTGCTCTTGTTTGAGCCATCTGCGGGGTATGCACACCTAACTTATAAGGCTATATATACGCCATATATATATATATACATATATATATATATATATATATATATATATATATATATATATATATATATATATATATATATATATATATATATATATATATATATACATATATACATACACATATATATATACACATATATATATATACTATTGAGATCCATGGAAGAGGTGACGACTTCTCGTACATTCTATCGCAAAACAACAACTTTTAAAACCAAAATCTTTTGAAAACGTCAGACCCCTCTCGGGTTCTTTTTATTTATTTATCTAACCTTATTGCAGGTAGCAAGGACCATTGTTGTCAACCTAAGGCCCTGATACCAACTCTATTACACCCCGAATCCGCGGGACGCGGAATGCTACATTGGGCTAGGATCTCACAGTGGATCCTGACCTTAGCCTGACAACAAGTTCACTGGACATTAAAACATGGCACTGACAGATATAAAAACAAATACATAAAAACGGTACAAAACTGTACATCAAAATGTATATAGTATCATATCCGAGTATAAAACATCGTCCTCACACAGGAGGTATACAAACATCAACCTCACGCAAGAGGTATATATATATATATCATCCCCAAAACCATAATCCCTAATGTAAGAGAGTCCTCGGCCTATCACCCTGCCTTATCACTCTACAGCTCTCCTATCCAGTATGGCATCTACAACATGGTATGCAACCATTAGCTAACCATATGTATATGAGGTAATGCATAAGCACAAGCACAAGTCATGAAAGGTAAACACATAATCATGATGTCACACATTTACCCTTTTAGTTTTCTTTATAGAATAGACATTCACTAAAATCATATATATATATATATATGAAACTATGTGACACGAGGAACGTATCATCTTTTCTTCTGGTCCTACTAGCCATTTCGAGTAGTATCGGTCACACAACTTGTGTACTCTATGTGAGTGGTGTTGTGCCCTTCCTATATACCAAGTCTGGCCTGACGTCATAGAACCTCCCAACTCCTTACAGGATTAAATGGAAAGGTAATCATTGCCGCTGCAAGGAGGCTATCAATAAAACATAGGTCGGTAATAATCGACATCACGTGCTATCATATCAACCATACAACACACACATCACTCATACATATACCCAATATAAGAATGGCAGCTAAGTAGGTCATACAGACTTATCTCAACCTCGTACAAACTCAACCACGGTCAACCTCCAATCCTGAGAGGGACACTAATTAATATCAAGGCATAGAGATATACCAATCTCCTATCAATCAAAGGGGTCACACCTAGACCCTGATCCATGAGGATCATAATCAACCTAAGCCTCATAATCTACTAAATCCAAAGTCGTACAAGGCATAACATGATCATATAATCATCAACACACTCTCATATATAAATAGCATGATACCACAGACTCAAACTAGAAAAGGAATGGATAATGCCATCCTTAGGCAAGCCCAGAAGCAAGACACACCAGCGGAACAAGAGCAAAGCAAGGCTGGTGCAGGGAACCGCAAGGGCGGCCCTGGGTAGCGTTGGGGCGGCGTTTGGCCGGCGGTAGGGCGGCCTGGCTGGGTGCTGGGGCGGCTAGTGTGCAGAATGCATACTTCAGCTCCTCTTTCGCCTCTTCACTCAAACCTCTTCACACCTTCTTCAGTCAGCAGCCCCATACATACATATACACACATATATACATCAAACAAAGCCTTAGAAGGCTGCCACAAGATCAAATCTTATGGAATCCTAAGCTAGAAGGGAACAAGAGAAGAAAAGAAGAAATAAAGAGGAAAGGAAGAAAGATCTCACCAGCTGAGCCCTAATAGAAGGAGACTCCTCACCACTACCTCAAGGATGGCTCATCAAGGGCACAACAACCACATCAATTAACATCCTCATCATCCAAGCATCAAACTCTCTTCAAAACACTTACAAATCAAGGAAAAACAAGAAGAACATTCAAAGGAAGAAACAGAAGGAAGAAGAAGGTAAGGGAGAGAAGATGGAGCTGGAAGAGATGAGCAACCCTCCACGAGAAGCAAGGGAGAAGCTTATATAGGAAGCCATCCAAAAGCACGGGTCAAGGTCAACAAAGCCGGCTACAACACACTACAAACCGCATGGGCGGCTCATGGATGTGCAGGGGCGGATCAGGGTGGCCACAGGGGCGGTTCATGCACACACCAGCACAGCTCAGCACCTCAAGACTAAGGCTCTTACAGTTTTAGAGACAGTTTTCTCCAAAATTCCCTTGATTTCTCTATTTGATATCTCAACATGTCCACTAGTTTTGAGGATGGTAAGGAGTTTCTACCTTATGAGTGACCCCATACTTCGATAGAAGTGCTTCAAACTCCGGGCGTTAAAGTGTTTGCCTCCGTCACTAATGATGACTGGAGGCGTCCCAAATCTTGGTAAAATTTTCATGTTGAAGAACTTCACTACCACGATGGCGTCATTAGTGGGAGAAGCAATGGCTTCAACCAATCTTGAAATGTAATCCACCGCCAAAAGTATGTATAAATTCCCTACAGATGATGAGATTGGTCCCATGAAGTCAACTCCCATACATCTAAAATCTCGACTTTCTAGATGTTATTGAAAGGCATCTCGTTTCTTCTAGATATGTTCCCTATTCTTTTGCATGTACAACAACAAACAATAAAACGTTTGCACATCCTTATATATTGTAGGCCAAAAGAAATCGGAACGAATTACCTTAGTGCAAGTTTTGTTGGCACTAGCATGTCCCCCACAAGGCAACGAATGACAATGCAAATAACACTCTTCGTCTCATCTTCCGGAATGCATCTCCTTAGCATCCTATCCGGACCTCTTTTTAAAAGAAGAGGTTCATTCTAACTGTAGTGACACACATATTTAAGGAGTTTCTTCCTTTGTGTGCATGACATCCCTGAAGGTATTTCTAGGCAAACGAGATAGTTAACAATGTCAACATACCAGGGTTCATTACCTTCATAAATTTGGTGAAGACAATCCTCCATCCAATGCAGTTGCTCATCTGGAAAGGAATCATGGATGGGCATGTCTTCCCTACCTAAAGCAATTGGAGGTAACCGGCTAAAAAGATCCACCTCCGAATTCTGGGATCCCTTCTCATCGCGGATCTCAAAGTCAAATTATTGAAGGAGGAGAATCCATCGAATGAGCCACGGTTTTGCATCTTTCTTAGTAATCAAATATCAAATGGCGGCATGGTCGGTGTATACGACTTTTGCCCCTACAAGGTAGGAACGAATTTTCTCGAAGGCACAGACTACAACCAAAAGCTCCTTTACAATCGTGGCGTAATTCAATTGAGCTTCATCTAGCGTCTTGCTAGTATAATTGATGGCATGAGTGGGTCCATCTTTCTTCTGTCTAAGAACGGCTCCTAGGGCCACATCACCAGCGTCACACATGACTTCTGTTCGCTCCAAACGGTGTGTGCAAGCTTTAAATTTATATCCCAAGAAATATGCTTAAAACAAGGATGCGAACCCGCAGTGTACGGATCAATTATAGTAAAAAGAAAGAATTTCGGGATGTCGATCTCAAGGAATTAGGTGAAACTAAGCAAGTAGAGGTTGTCAATGCAACTAATAACCACAAAATCGATTAAAGCAATCAAAAGATGATAATAAGGTCAAATAAGAGGAATATGAAAATTCTAGGGATTAAAGCATCTAGTTGTGGTTCCAACTCAAGATCTAATAATAAAGCAGACAAAGCTGAGATTTTGCAAAGGGAAGGTGTTTCTAAAGTGGAATAGATCACCAGGTAAGTCTCACTACTCACAATCCCAAACCAAAGCTCCTATCACCGGGTAAGTCTCAAGGTACTAAGGAACGAAACTATAATCTCAAACCAACATACCAACTAAGGGAATAGAATCAACCTTTACCGGGTAAGTCTCAGGCTAACTCACAAAGATGGATGAAGGCACACTCAAACCCCAATAAAGGATAAACCTTTATTACTTACACTTATGATCTTGGGTAAACAAACTAAGGAATCACCGGGTTAGTCTCGTCCTAGGCTTGCATTGAACCAGGAAAGGTGTAATAAGAATAGGATTTGGCATACTCTAACACTTAACTCTTAGTTTCGTATCAGAAAAGGTCACCTCGGTCAGTAAAGTTCCAACCCGGCCGAGATGTCCATCGACTGAACGAGGTACTCTAGGGTTAAGTTTAAAGACTCAAGCTTTCAGGGTCCTACTGGGATTAAGATCATTCTATCATTGTCTTTCCCACAACTTTCAGCCAATCACCCAAGAATCGCACAAGGAAATTAGCCACTCATTATCATGCTAGCAATAATCAAATAAATGGAAAGGTAATGAATATTTGAACACAAAAACCTTAAGAAAAAGGCTTCAATAACTGAATCAAATAATCACAAATCAGTGTTCCTTGAATCACAAATCAATCAAGACAAAGAACCAAAAGGAATCTAAGAGAATCTTACAAACTCCTTCAAAAGCTATCTCAAAGCTTAGAAACTTCCTTCCTTTAATCTTCAAAACTTCCTTCCAACTTCCAAAAATTCTTCCTAACAGCAGTGTATTCTCGGCTTCGAGCCTGCGGTGATGCGATCCTCAAAAGATGGCTGAATTGTGGAAAATCCAACCCTTTATATAGGGAAATTATCTACCAAAGAGAATAATATCTTAAAAAGATAATTTCCTATAAAATATGTCCATATCTCTAAAATAGACCTCACAAATATATGATATTCCTTCCAGAAATCCAGCCCAACAATATAAGATACCTTCCTTCCAAAAATAAAAGATCTCAGCGAAAATATATGATCTTGCCGCGCCAGGGTGTTCGCCTCGGTTGGGACGCTCCTCAAGATCACCTCGATCGAGGTGCCATTGTAGCTGACCGAGGTGAATCTCAGCTGAATGTGAAATCTCTCAAATCTGGTCCAAAGTAAATCTTCTTTATTAATTACATGCTTCCTGAGTTCTCTTTTAAGCTCCAAAATGTAGCTCCCATGACTCCATTGCTCCTTAGCTCCATTTCGATCCAAAACGTGCCATTTTACCTACGATTACAACGAAACTTAGTGTAGACCTCGATTCCCATAAAGGTAGATGAAACAACAATATAATCACATAATATACATCCATACATGCAGTTTATTGAAGATAAAACGTCTAAACAAGTCCCAAAATATAGACTATAATACATGCTATAAAAATAACCCATAGTTGTCCCTTGCTTGTCCCCAAGCAAGTTCCAAATCTTAAGTACAAGATAGAATGGATTATAAGTCATAAATATCAATGAAAAGTGTTTTAGAACATTTTTGGTGGTGTGCTCCACTCATAGATCACTCTAAAAGAATGCTTCATGGTGAATAAAATCAAGATATGATCAAAACATTTTATAAATATAAGAAAGTTGTTCATCTTTGCATAAAATCATAGAATGCATAATAAATCATAGTTATCGAAATTAATCATGTATAATCCTGTTTAAACCACCAAGTCAATCAACAAGCTCGAGGTCTCAAGGGCTTTTCAAAAGAAAGTCAAGAAACGTGTGAGGGTGGGATGTATATATAGGGAATGAGGTGCTAGAATCCGGGAAAAAGGATCTTCACTTCACTTGCTTTGAACTTCAACATCTTCCACCAATAAGCTTTGCTTATTTAATTTTTTACTTTTTGGGATGCATGGACAGAGGTGCACAATAACCGAAGCCTAGGAAATTAGCAATCATCAATTTCTCGAGATGCCTCAAACCCTTGATGCACATACCATGACCCGTTATGAATATCGCTCAATCTGACTTTGGCAAGACACAAACACCCGGCTATGTGAATGGTGCCGAGTTACTCATCATCATGATTGACTTCCCCAAACCTATTTGTTTCTTTCTAAACTTCCAGCCAACATCTCAACTTTTCTTTCACTCGCTTTTCTTCACTTGCTTGCTTCCAAATTCCCGGATAGGTAAAGGGAGGCAAATATGTATATGAAGGGCTAAAGCATGATTAAGAAGAAGAAGAGAAGAGAGTGAATTGCCTCAATCATCCCAGGAAGAAAGTGAGAGAACTCATCATGTGGTGTCAACATTCAAATTCAACATAATTTGGATAAAAACAAACTATTAAACATGCCAAAATTTCAAACAAAGCATTTAGTAACTTCAACATATCATAAAACCTTTCAAACATATATAGATTTCAAAACCAATCTGAAAACAGAATCATCACTGAGGTCATATCCAGAAAAGAAGTACAAAAATCGTTTCGAAAACTCTCTCGTTTAAACCGCCTCGGTGGAGGTGTTCTAAGTCAACCGAGGTACTTGACCTCGTTTGGCCAGAATCATCCCGGTCGAGGTCATAAAAAAAAATTTCTTAACCAGTTTTTGATGTTGTTCTTAAACAAATAACATGTATGCATGCAAGTAATCTCAGATAAGCACATAGAGCCAAGTAAGATCATAATCAAAGATTCAAGATAGTCATACAAGTCATAGAAATACCCCATACTTGGGGAACATTATCCCAATGGGTCTAATATAAGTCAGAGGAACAGAATACTCACCGGACATAGCTGAACTGCCTAAAGAAATAAGAAACAGCTCCCAGATAAGACTATCTCGATTGTCGAAAAACATCTCGGTCGAGGCGTTCTGACAGCATCCGAGATGTATCTCAGTCAAGCTCCGTTTTCTCAACTTCTGTCCTTCCATGTAGCTCCTGAGTTGTAATTCTTCCTTAGAGAGTACCAGGTTTCTATCTAGAAGACGCCAAAAACAAAGCAAACCAAAGCAAAAGCAAACTATCTAAACTAAACTAGAAAAGGGAAAAGAAAGCAATACCTTGGGTTGCCTCCCAAGAAGCGCTTGATTTAAGGTCGCTAGCTGGACCTTTCCTCATGGATTTACTTAATGTACCTCAAATATCTTGGAGTGCTCATCACATCCATCATAAAATTCTTCCAAGAAGGTTCCGGTTCCTAATTTCACCGGTAAATGGTAGGATCTCCCACGTACAAGCTTGTATGGTTTAATTCTCACCGTAATCCTACCGGTCTTCCTATGCTTCCGTGGGACATAACTCAGTTTTGCATCCCATCCTTTCCTGGATCGGGAAATCAACTTCTTGAGAATCCACTTAGCTCCCCCATCTCCAGCTTGGGGATATTAAAAGGTCTTTGTCACATGAGTGACCCCATATTTGAACAAATAACACTTCGTTGCCTTAGCGGTGAAGTGTTTATTAACTCCAATCCTTTCAGTGCAAGGAGCATTTACTTTCAAGAAATTCAAGGGAGGTTTCATCTTGATCTTAGGAGGTTTTTTCTGAAGACTATAATACATGCTATCAACTTCAAAGGGAAGGTTCCAGTCATGAGGTTGAATGATGGGAGCGGATATAAATGCTTCCTTCAACCTGTAAAAAGAGTCTAGAAAATCATGTGAAAACTCAAAAACCACATTTTTAGTCAGTAGGTTAGTCAATGATTTAGAGATTTTAGAAAAATCCTTAAGGAACCTCCGATAGAATCCTGCATTCCCTAGGAAACTCCGTACCCCCTTGACTAATAAGGCCGAGGAAGCTTTTCAATAGTCTCAATCTTAGCTCGATCGACTTCAATCCCGCGGTTTGAGACGAGGTAGCCTAAAACAATGCATTCACTAACCATAAAATGACACTTCTCCCAATTCATGACGAGATTAGTGTTCTCACATCTTGTAGCACTAGAGAAAGGTTACCCAAGCAGTTATCAAAGGATGAACTATAAACAAAAAAGTCATCCAAGAATACCCCCATGATCTCCTCAATATACTCGGAGAAGATTATCATCATGCAGCGTTGGAATGTGGTCGGTGTGTTGTACAAGCCAAATGGCATCCTCCGATAAGCAAACGTACCCCAAGGGCACGTAAAAGTGGTCTTCTCTTGATCATCCGGATGGATAGAGATTTGGAAGAACCCACTATATCCATCCAAGTAGAAAAAAATTGGAAGTATTGCGCCAATCTTTCAACCATTTTATCAATGAACGGAAGGGGAAAGTGATGTTTCCTTGTTGCTACATTCAACCTCTTGTAATCAATGCACATTCTCCAGCCCATCACAGTTCTTGTAGGAATCGAATCGTTGTTTTTATTAGTCACAAAGGTATTCCTCCTTTCTTTGGTACCACATGCACGGGACTCGCCCATTTGTTGTCCGAAATTAGGAAGATAATTACTGCATCAAGCAACTTAAGCACTTCTTTCTTCACAACCTCATTCATGATCGGGTTATAACCGTCGTTGAGGTTGTCGTGAAGGTTTATGATTATCTTCCATATGGATTTTATGTATGCATAGAGAAGTTTTAATTACTATAAGATCTTCTATAGTATAGCCTAAAGCCTTTCTATACAATTTTAACTCATGCATCAACTCGAGCAGTTCATCATCAGTATGGTTGGCACTAACTATGACCGGATAAGTTGCATTTGGTCCAAGAAACGCGTACCTTAGTGTTGTAGAAGAGGTTGAAGCTCCAAGATAGGAGGTTCCTTAATTGGAGGTTCTGCACCTCTTTGATCATCTTGCGAAGCCTTGGAACCTTCGGGAGAAGTACTGCTACTGCTAGAAACGCTCGTAATTGACGTATGAAGAAGGTTTGAAGACTCAAGAACCTCGACCCGCCTAAAAACACCTTGATCGAGATTTCGATCGAGGTTACTCACTAGAAAACTTACCTCGGATGCCTCCAAATTCATCTCGACCGAGATTCTTGGGGGTGCTCCGGGATCAACAAAGTTTTTCGTTCCTCGTTCAAGCTTTTCAATGGCAGCCTTTGGATCTTTTTCCAAGGCTTCTAAACTTATTACTTTTGCATCACAAGTTGCGTCTACACCTTCCTCCATAATACTAAAACTTAAAACCATTTCAAGAGGATCTTTGATTAAGATTGAACTTACCAATTCCCTTGATTCCTCCTAGTCATAGGTGCTGTTCGCCAATGTTGAAGGATAGTATGGTGTTCTTGCAATCAACCATGCAACCGGAAGTTGAAAGGAAGGGCCGTCCAAGAATGATAAAAATAGGATAATCTGCAGAAATATCCAACACCACAAAATCTATAGGTAAAAATTACCCAATTTTACGGGAATGTCTTCCATGATCCCCACCGGACGTGATATGGATCTATCCGTCATGTATAAGGTCATCTTCACCGGTTTTGGTTCCCCAAATCCGATTTTCTCCCATAAAGCAAGGAGAATGAACTCACAGTTGCTCCTAGATCACATAATGCATCATAGGTGCCTTCTCCAACGCCAATAGGGATACAAAAAGATCCGGGATCTCTTAGTTTTGGAGGCATCTTTTCCTTCATAATCGTGATGAGTTTGGATGACCTAGAAGTCATCTTTACTTCTCAAATATCCTCTAGCTTCCTCTTATTAGAGAGGAACTCCTTCAGGAACTTCCCATAAGGTCAAGAAACTTGCCGAAATGTTTATTTAGACGCGTTCTTGCTCTAGATTGTGGGAACGGTAGTTAAGGTTTATATGCTGGAGGAGGTACATAAACTGCTTCTTTTTCCTTCTTCCCCTCAACTTGGACCGGAATTTCGTCCACTATAGGTCGTTTCCCTTTGTCCACATTCTTAGGTAGTGGTTCATTGATCTTCAAACCGCTTCTAGTAGTTATGGCCAAGACTTGACCGTTTGGATTATTCTCCGTCCTTCCCGGAAGTTTTCATAGATCTCTAGGAACTTCTCGAGCCTTACTAAATACTTGATTTTCCAAGGAATTTTTAGCCTTAGAAATAGAGGTCAGGGAACTTTTAAGCTACTCTATTTTCTCATCATTTGCTCAATCCTAGCTTCTACCTTGTCCGTTGGAGGTTGATTAAACCCAAGAGGAGATTCTTGACTCTTGGGTGGAGTATGACTCGATGAAGCGGGTGGGTTGAGGGCGCCATCCAGATTAGAGTAAGAGAATCTGGGGTTAGTATGATTAGGACGCCAATTGTTGTAATTCTTGTTGTTGTTGTTGTTGTTGTAGTTCCTTGTCCCTTGTCCCTTGTCCCTTGATAGTTCCCTCTTCCCATGTAATTAATGGCTTGCTCCTTTGGAGACAATCTATCTTGTGTCGGTGCTTGCGTTTGTAACTTCAATAACTCCTTTAAAGCTTTACCCTCATTGTTAAGAATAACAAGTTGAGCACTATTAGTAGTAGAAAGACTTACCTCATGGACTCCGGGTCTCCGGAGTCTATCATAAACCCTCCAATGGAAATACTTCTCAATAACTAGAGTTTGCTTCTCCACAAATTCCCACGCTTCATCAACGGGCTTCTCCATGAAAGTCCTTCCAGAAAGGGATTGACGTTTGAATTGAGTTTTCTCATCCAAACCCTTGAAGTAGATTTCTTGGAGCCCGATCTTTGGAATTCCATGATGAGGGCAATCCAACAAAAGGTCATTGAACCTTTCCCATGACTTGAACAAACTTTATTTATCTTTCATCACAAAAGCATTTATCTTACCTCTCAACTCCGTGGTCTTTGTTGGTAGGAAGAACATAGTGAGAAATTTGGTAGTAATCTCAGCCCATGTACTAATCCTCCCGAACGGTAGTGATTGATACCATGCAAGAGCTTTCTCCTTCAAGGAGAAGGAAAAACCTCTCAACTTTTGATTATTATTTTCCAAATGTGGGGAGGCCTCAATGTCTCCATAAGTCTCGTAGTTTTGCAAGTGTTGATGTGGACTCCCCCTAATCCTCAAAATTGATTTTTTTGGATCATCTGAAGAACTTGAGGGTGAAGCTCATAATAATGTTTTGCTGGATCCCCTAGATTAATGCCCGGACGTCGTACTTGTTGAGTTGGATCCATCCTATGACCAAGAGTTTGCGGCTCTACTACAAATGGATCAAACCTCTTATGCCTCGTCGGATGGCGAGGTACAGCTAGTAGTGCAACTGGAGGTACGACTGGTGGTTGTACCTCGATTTTGGCATTGTCCCTTCTATCAAGGAGTAATTGCCTCAGAGTAGCTTGCATTTCTGCAAAATCAGCTCGAAACTCTTCTTCTCTTGCGTGTGGAACGGCTCTTTTTTCAGCTAAAGCATCGTCTCGAAGTTTTAGCTGTTCCAAGACATCATCTAATTCTGCTTGGAGATCTCTTTCATCCACTAATTTCATCTTAGCTCCCAATAACTTTCTATTGTAAGTCTTTTCTGGCTCCGGATCGTAGGGAACAATTTCCTTACCAGCTCGAGATCTATGCATAAACCTAAAGAGAAGTCCTTCAAGAACACTCAAGCAAAAAGATCAATAGCAAAAGGGCAAGTAAAACCCAAGACAACCAAATACCGGCTTGGTCTAAACAAAGTCCCCGGCAACGGCGCCAAAAACTTGTTCGCTTCAAAACGTGTGTTTATATGAGAGACAATAGTCTTAAATTTATACCAAGAATAAAGCAAATAAGCGAACCCGCAGTGTACGGATCAATCGCAATACTATCAAGTATTCCAGGGTCGAACTCAAGGATAATGGTGAAATCAAGCAACGGTAAACCACTTTAGGTTAAACAATCTCAAGCAACAAGAACAAGATATATGTTAATCAGATAAAGGGACGTAAATTCTAGGGATCAAAATATCCAATTGTGGTTTTGACTCAAGACTTCAAAAGATAAGCGTGGACAAAGTTGAGAATGTTATGGAAAGGTGTTACTAAGATGGGACAGATCACGGGGGAGGTCTAACTACCCACTATCCCAAACCAAAGATCCTATTACCGGGTAAGTCTCAAGGATCTGAGGAGAGGAACTATAATATCAAATCAACCACTCAACCTAAGGGAATAGAACTAACCTTTACCAGGTAAGTCTCAGGTTAACCCACAAAGGTAAGGTTAAGGC
This sequence comes from Fagopyrum esculentum, assembly GCA_033239045.1. Taxonomy (NCBI): domain Eukaryota; kingdom Viridiplantae; phylum Streptophyta; class Magnoliopsida; order Caryophyllales; family Polygonaceae; genus Fagopyrum; species Fagopyrum esculentum. The sequence goes on along the minus strand of BSUD01000002.1, from coordinate 101,740,428 downwards.
ACGCTCAAACCCAACAAAGGATAAACCTTCGTTACCTAACACTCATCATCATCGATAAACAAGCAAAGGAATCACCGGGTAAGTCTCTTCCTAGGCTTGGATATAATCCAGGAAAGGTACAACAAGGTTAGAGTTTGGCAAACTATAACCTAAGCTTCAAGATCAGTCGACCAGGCTAAACCTCATCAGTTCTTACTCAATCTCGGTCGATACTCCTGAAGAACAACCCGAGATATGTAATTGCATAGGTTAAACTCAACTTTCAAGGTCCAATCGAGGTTAAATTTCTAGTCTTTCATCATCTGCACCACAACCTTCAACTAATCACCCTAGGATCACAAGGGTGTTAGCCAACAATCATCGTGTTCAAAGCAATCAAGAAATCTTACAAAATGAATGAAATACTTTGCAAAAGGTCTTTAATTATCAAAAGGGAAAGCAGTCCAATAAACTATCAAACTTGTGTTCAAAAGTATGAAAACGAACAACTAAGTATCGTTCTCCAAGAAATCTTACAAAGAGTCTTCAAATCTTCTTCTCCTTAGCCTTGATCTTGAGCTTCACAAGCCTTTCAACCAACGAAACCTTGGAACGTAATAACTGGACAAAAGCCACCGGAAAGAGAACACAACCATGAGCAACCAGTCGAACACTTATCAATATGCCGCCTACCATTCTTATACAAAATATTAGGGTGTAATTTTATGGACCATGGACCGTCGGTCTCGGTTGAGCCAAGTGAAGCAATCTCGGTCGAGATAGTTTTCTACTCATCCGAGATTTGCCTTAGTTACGTACTTTCTTCAATTGTTCTCTTGATTTCTCCTTGCATCCAACTTCTAGGATCCTTTCTCTTCTTTTGTATTCCAAGGTGTTCCATAATGTTGTTCCCTTGACTCCTAATGCTTCCATGCTCCTTACTGGATCTAAATTGTGCCCGATTGCCTACAAATACAACCAAACTAGGTGTAGACCTTGATTCTAACAAAGTAGGCAAATAATAGCATAATCAATATGAATATATGTCCATGCATGCATAATAATTGAGAGAAATCGTCAAAACACTTACAATTACATATATCATAGTTCATGGTATCACGCCTTACGTTGCAATGCCTTGGGAGGAGAAGGTACCAAGAGGTCTAGCTTGGAAGAGCATGTACACTATTAGGGATCAGAAGTACTAGAAGTATGGGTTTAAGGATATAGATTCTTCTGAGGAGGAGACTACTGAGGAGGTTATTGTTGATGATGGTATAGTACCGGAAAATGCGACAGTGGAGATTGATAGTGATGAGTATGCTTATCATGGTACTGATGCCATGGATATTGATGCATATGTTTCCGGTCCTAGAAGAGCTGACGATGAGGATGACGAGGCTATGGAGGAGGATGAGCCACCAGTTGAGAGGACAAACAGGGTTCCTAGACGGAAGAAGGTGTCGATGAGACCGCGACATTCGGTTTCTTATGCATCTCGGCGCGGGTGCCAACACAGATTTGACTATTAAGAGTTCTCTAGACAGCTTGATGCCCTGAACACCAGATTTAATGACATGGGCAGCGATATTTCAGGTTTACGTCATGACTTGTGCGAGATGAATGCGCGACATTCTTTGTCATAGGGGAAATGGGCTTAAGTGTACTATTATACCTTTGGAGTGCATTATGATCCATTTGCTCTACGTTATCCGCCACCAATGTAGGGGTTATCGGATTTTTTAGACTCGTCATTTAACATTATAAGTATTTTTCTCCATCTTGTACTTGATTCTTCACATTGAGGATGATGTGAGTATGGGGTGGGGGGAACTTGCAATATTTTATTTTTTATGTCAAACGTTTCTTTTTATTGCATTTGCCCTTTTGGTTTGTAAGAACATTGGTCACACGTTTTTCATCGCATTGCATTTTATTTTCTTGTCACATGTTTCTTTTATGTTTTGCATTCATAACATGCATTATAGTCTATATTTTGGGATTAGTTTTGAGATTTTATCATCATAAAATCTGCATGTATGGCTATATATTCTTGATGATTATGCCATTTTGTTTACTTTGCAAGAATCGAGGTCTACACCTAGTTTTGTTGTAATTGTAGGAAATATGGCACATTATGGATCGATATGGAGCCAAGGGATCTAAGGAGTCATAGGAGCTGCATTATGGAGCATCAAGGAGGTGCAAGGAAGGCACAAGAACCCTTGAAGATGGATAGAAACAAGATGTAGGACCTGTTATGGAGATTTACACATAACAGCTCGACCATCTCGGATCACCACATTTGAATCTCAGTCGAGATGGACAACTTGGCCTAGATCGAGACGGCCGGCCCACAACCCAATGAGTTATTTATTCTTGGCCTATAATTTTCCTATAAGATGGAAGGTAGTTTTTTAGATGGAAGGACGGCTGATTATCTTTGGAACGGGGTATATTCCAGAGCGAAGAAGGAAATCGAAGGAAGATTGCTCAAGGAAAAGTTTTGAAGGTTTTGAAGGAAAGTTGTAAGGTTTTCTTAGGGAACGTTAATTGTTGTCTTTTGATACGATTCATGAGGAACACAGTTTGTTGTTTGTTTGGATTGTTTGTTTTCGTATCGAGACCTTTTTGTTAAGGTTTTCTAGTTCCCTTATTTCTTCTTCAATTATATATTTGATTGTTATAATTATGATGATTGTTCGTTAAACATCTTGCGATTCTAGTGTGATTGGATGAAGGTTGTGGTATACACGATGAATGACTAGACCTTTATCCTAGTGGACCCTAAAAGCTTTAGCTTTAACCAAACCGAACCTCGTCTCAGTCAGTTCGTGGAGCACCTCGGCCGAGATCGATAAGAACTGGGCGAGACGTAGGCTGATTCGACCTATCTTGAGTTTAGGTTATAGTTTGCCAAATCCTATCCTTATTGCACCCTTTCTGGTTTATACGTAAGCCTAGGATGAGACTTACCTAGTGATTCCTTTGCTTGTATACCTATGATGATGAGTGTTAGGTAATAAAGGTTTATCCTTTATTAGGGTTTGAGTGTGCCTTCATCCTACCTTTGAGAGTTAACTTGAGACTTACTCGGTAAAGGTTACTTCTATTCCCTTGGGTAGCATGTTGGTTTGAGATTATAGTTCCTTTCCTTAGTTCCTTGAGACTTACTAGGTGATATGTTCCCATCTAAGAAATACCTTCCCTTGCGAACCTCAGCTTTGTCCACGTTATTCTTAGAAATCTTGAGTCGAAACCACAACCGGATGCTTTGACCTCTAGAATTTGCATTCCCTTATCTAATTTATATCATCTTTGTTTTGTGGCTTAGTTCTTGTTTGAAAACCTGATATTTATCGTGCTTGATTTCACCATAGTCCTTGTGTTCGACCCTGGAGTATTTCCCATACTATGATTGATCCATACACTGCGGGTTCGCATATCATACAGGCTTTTATTTTAGGTTATAAATTTAAGGCTTATTTCGTTCATTATTTCACACACGTCTGAGAGCGAACATGTTTTTGGCGCCGTTGCCGGGGACTTGGTCAAGACCATGTTCGGTATTTGGTTGTCCTTCAGGGTTGCTGCCCTTGTTGCTACATATTGCTCTACTTGAGTGATTTCGCAGGATCCTTCTTTAGGTTTATGCGATGAACTAGAGCTGGTAAAGAAATCGTTTCTTACGATCCTGAACCAGAAAAGACCTACAAAAGAAGATTGAAAGAAGATAAGATAGCAACAAAAAACAATCGGTTTAGTAATTAAGCTTTACAAAGGGAAAGAGAGGATGCTTCTGCAAGAACAGAGGAGATCCAAGCCAATATGGACGAATTACTAGCCCATATACGACCTCAACACGATATGGTTGTCGAGCCAAGGGTTAACCTAATCCCACCTGCATCGGTTGATGTGCAACCTCCAACATCTCGGATCCGGCTAGGGTTGACCAAGTCAACACGTTTCTAGGCGAACCACAAACCCTGGGTCAAAGGATGGACCCGAATCAACAAGTGCGGCGTCCGGGCGTTAACTTAGGAGATCCGGCTCAGCATGACTACGAGTTTCGATCTCAAGTCATCTCAATGATCCGACAATGTCAGTTTGGATGATTAGAAAGAGAATCTCCACATCAACACTTGCAAAACTATGAGATTCTCATGGAGACTTTAAGACCTGTAAGGGTGGAGAACAACAACTACAAGTTAAGGCCTTTCTACTTCTCTTTAAACGATAAAGCACTTGCTTGGTATCAATCTCTCCCTTCCGGACGAGTTAACACATGGGAAGAAATGACTACGGAATTTCTTACTAAATTCTTCCCACCATCCAAGACTGCGCAGTTGCGAGGTAAGATTAATGTTTTTGTCATGAAAGATAGAGAAGGATTGTTCAAGTCATGGAAAAGATTCAAAGACCTCTTATTGGATATCCCTCAACATGGGATTCCGAAGATTGAGCTACTAGAGATTTACTTTAAGGGTTTGGATGAAGAAATTCAATTCAAACTCCACGCACTTTTTGCGGGCACTTTTACGGATACACCGGTTGATGAAGCTTGGGAGTTTGTTGAGAAGCATGATCTAAATATGGAGAAATACTCCCATCGAAGGGTTGAAGATGGAGGAAGACGAGTTGGACCTCCACAGTTGTATCTCGCCACTTCAAGCGTTGCTCAACTTACTACCCTGAACAATGAAGTTAAGGCTTTGAAAGAGCTTTTATTATCTCAAGCTAAAGGAGCACACAAGGAGCAAGATGTTGGACACTTAGGGCGAGGAAACTATAAAGGGCAAAGGAATAACAACTTCAACAATAACAACAACAAGAGCTACAACAATTGGGAGATCAAATCAAAACAATTCCGGTAACCCTTATTCTCATGCTGAAAATGCTCTAATTCCTCCTTCTTCTTCTTCTTCTTCTATTCCATTGAAGAGTCAAAAGCCATCCTCGAGTTCGTCTCAGCAACCTAAGTAAAAGACAGATGATGTATTAGAAGCAAAAGCGGCCAAACTCATCGCCATGGAAAGCTCTATGAACACATTCTCAAAATCACAAAAAGCTTTGGAACATCAAGTTTTCAAAAAGGCTAATGAAGCACCTAGAGATCTAGGTAAACTCCCAGGAAGGACGGAGAACAAGCCAAAAGGGCCAGTAATGGCAATAACCACACGAAGTGGAGTGAGGACAACCGACCCAGTACCTCGGTCCGACGACGCTCTATCGAAGAACACTTTGGTCGAGATGCCGGTCGAGACAGAAAATGTAAAGGCGAAAGAGACATCCGATGTCTATGTACCACCACCTCCTTACAAGCCTCCACTTCCGTTCTCTTAGTATAGGGCGCGTGCACGTCTAGACAAATCCTTTGTTAAGTTTCTAGACCTTATGAATAAGCTACATATTAACATCCCTTTTATTGATGCAATCTTAGGTATGCCCGCTTATGAGAAGTTTCTAAAAGAAATTTATCAAAGAAAAGAAATATGGAAGACTTTCGCAAAGTACGGATGACCTCTAGATCTTCGGAGCTCATCCAAATCACGAAAGAATATATGCCACCAAAGCTACGAGATCCCGGTTCGTTTTGCATTCCCATCGAAGTTGGGGACATAACTTATGATGCACTTTGTGATCTAGCAGCAAGCGTGAGCATAATTCCTCTAGCACTTTGTGAGAAGATTGGTCTTGGGGATCCTAAGCCCGTGAAGATGACTCTATACATGGCGGATCGTTCCATTACTCGTTCCGTTGGCATCTTGAAGGATATTCCCGTCAAGCTAGGTAAGTTTTACATACCTATAGACTTTGTGGTGTTAGACATTCCTGCAGATTATCCTATTCCCATCATTCTTGGCAGACCATTCCTTGCTACTTCGGGATGCATGATTCATTGTAAGAAAGCCACATTTTCATTCAATATTGGGGAAGATCATGTGCAATTTACACTATCAGCCACAATGAAGGGACAACCCTTGGAAGAAGACATTTTCAACATCTATGATAAGGAAGATTCTCGAGAATTGGTGAGCTTTATCCTAATTAAAGACCCTCTTGAGAAAGTTTTGAGTTTTAGTATGTTGTAGGAAGGTATAGATGTTTCATGTCATGTAGATATACGAAGCTTGGATGCTTTGGAAGAGGATCCAAGAGCTGTATTTGAAAAACTCTTTGAGGAGCCGAAAGGCACATTAGGTTTCGGTCCATCTCCCAGCATCTCGACCGAGATGGCTTTTGAAGCAAACGAGATAAGGATAACTAGAGCTCATTTCGGTCCATCATCTCGGTTGCTGCTAAAACACCTTGACCGAGACCAACCTAAGGCAAACGACACGTCCACTTCTTCAAAGGACGTTCTCTTATTAATCAAAGATGTTGCAAATATTTCTTCCATCTCTTCTGAAGTTTCCAAATCCTCTTCCACAGAGGAAGGACGGTACGAATTCAACACTTAAGACACCTCTTATCCTAGAGCTTAAACCTCTGCCACATCACTTAAGGTACGCTTTCCTTGGTCCGGATTCTACATATCTTGTCATTGTTAGTATTACTCTTACTGAAGATGAACTGTCTAGGTTAATGCATGAGTTAAGAACACATAGAAAGGCTTTCGGTTATACTATTGATGATCTTGTTGGTGTTAAGCCTTCTCTTTGCATGCATAAGATACTAATGGATGATGATGATAAGCCTTCACGGGAACCTCAAAGAGGGTTAAATTCGATCATGAAAGAGGTTATGAAGAAAGAAATCGTTAAGTTGCTTGATACAGGAATTATATATCCCATATCGGATAGCAAATGGGTGAGTCCGGTGCATGTAGTTTCCAAGAAGGGCGGGATGACCCTTGTAACCAATAAAACGATTTGATCCCCATAAGGATCGTTACAGGTTCGAGAATGTACATTGACTATCGAAGATTGAATTTGGCAACGAGAAAGGACCATTTTCCTCTTCCATTAATTGATCAAATGCTTGAACGGTTAGCACAACACTCCCATTTTTTATACTTAGATGGTTATAGTGGTTTCTTTTAGATTCCTATCCATCCGGATGATCAAGAGAAGACCACTTTCACTTGTCCATGGGGAACATTTGCTTATCGGTGGATGTCATTCGGATTGTGTAATGCACCTGCCACTTTTCAGCGTTGTATGATGGCTATCTTTTCCGAGTATATCGAGGAGATCATGGAGGTATTCATGGATGATTTTTCTGTATATGGATCCTCTTTTGATAACTTTTTGGCTAACCTTTCTCTAGTGTTACAACGTTGTGAAGACACTAATCTCGTTTTGAATTGGGAGAAGTGTCACTTCATGGTTAGTGAAGGAATTGTTCTAGGGCACCTCGTTTCAAACCAAGGTATAGAAGTCGATCGAGCTAAGATCGAGACTATAGAAAAACTTCCCCGACCTTGTTCTGTTAAAGGTGTGAGGAGTTTCCTTGGGCATGCAGGTTTCTACAGGAGGTTCATCAAGTATTTCTCTAAGATCTCTAAACCGCTTACTAATCTATTGAATAAGGATGTTGTTTTTGAGTTCTCGCAGGAATACCTTGATGCTTTTTACATGATAAAGGAAGCATTGATCTCCGCTCCCATCATTCAACCTCCTAATTGGACTTTACCCTTTGAGATCATGTGTGACACTAGTGTTGTGGCTATAGGAGCAGTTCTTGGACAGAAGAAAGATGGTTGGACCAACGCCATTTATATGCTAGCATAACGCTAGAAGAGGCTTAGCTGAACTACGCCACCACCGAGAAAGAGCTCTTGGTAGTTTTCTTCGCATTTGAGAAGTTTCGTTCTTACTTGGTGGGAGCGAAAGTTATTGTCTATACTGACCATGCAGGTATTCGATACTTACTAGTTAAGAAGGAAGCAAAGCCGCGTCTTATTCGTTGGATTCTCTTGCTTCAAGAATTTGACTTGGAGATTCGCGATAAGAAGGGATCCGAGAATTCTATAGCGGATCACCTCAACCGGCTGCCACCTACCTCATTAAAAAGGGACGATCTCCCCATTGATGATTCTTTTCCCAATGAGCAATTGCATCCGGTGGAGTATTAGCTTCACCAAATTTCTAACGATAATAAGCCTTGGTATGCTGATATTGTTAATTATCTTGTTTGTCAGGAAATACCTCCAGGATTGACATACGCCCATAGGAAGAAGTTCTTCAAAGACGTACGTCACTACTATTGGAACGAGCCTATACTTTTCAAGAGTGCAGCGGATGGGATGCTTAGACGCTGCGTCTGGAGGACGAGACTACAAGTGTCATACGGCATTACATTCACTTCCTTGTGGAGGACATGCTAGCGCTCACAAAATGTGCGCTAAGGTATTACGTTCTGGTTCCTTTTGGCCTTCATTATTTAAGGATGTGCGTTTGTTGCTTCTTGTGATGCATGCCAAAGAACAAGAAATATATCTAGACGGAACAAGATGCCTCTTAACAATATTCAGGAAGTCATCTTCGATGTATGGGGCGTTGATTTTATGGGACATTCCCATCATCTGCAGGAAACCTCTACATTCTCTTAGTAGTTGATTATGTCTCTAGATGGGTAGAAGCCATTGCTTCTCCCACTAAGGACGCCATGGTTTTTGTGAAGTTCTTCAATAGGACCATGTTTCCACGCTTTGGAACACCTCGAATCATCATTAGTGACGGAGGAACACATTTTCAGCCCGGAAGTTTGAGGAACTTCTATCGAAGTATGGGGTAACCCACAAGGTAGCAACCCCTTATCATCCTCAAACTAGTGGACAGGTGGAGATCTCTAATAGAGAAATCAAGGCTATTTTGAAGAAGACTGTCTCAAGAACGAGGAAAGATTGGTCTATGAAGTTGGACGAAGCTCTTTGGGCATATAGGACCGCGTTCAAGACCCCCATAGGTACCAACCCTTATGATTTTTTATACGGGAAGTCTTGTCAGACTCCCGTTGAGTTGGAACATAAGGCGTATTGGGCGATCAAATGGCTTAATTTTGACCTCAAAGAAACTGGAGAGAAGAGAATTTTGGATATTAATGAGTTGGAGGAGTGACACTTGAATGCCTATAAAATGTCAAGATCTATAAATATAGAACTAAGAAATGGCATGGCAAGCACATCATCCCTAAGGAGCTCAAAGAAGGAGATCTCGTTCTACTTTTCAACTCCCGCCTCCGTCTCTTTCCAGGTAAGTTAAAATCTAGATCGACAGGACATTACATTGTGAAAAATGTTATTCCCCATGGTGCAGTTGAGGTATGGGGTGAAACTAGTGGAAGATTTAAGGTCAACGGTCATAGGTTGAAGAAATATCAACCGGAAGTTCCAGCTGAGGAGATTGCACCCTTGCATCTTGCTTAGAGTGACGTACGGTCCAGCTAGCGACCGTAAACCAAGCGCTTCTTGGGAGACAACCCAAGGTATTGCTTTCTTTTCCCCTTCCTATACTAGTTAAGATAGTTTGCTTCGTGTTTGTGTGTCCTCTTAGACAAGAATTAGCTACTACCCAAGAGAAAACAACTCAGGAAACACTTGGATGGATTGTTTTTCGAGAATTTGATAAAACGAATTTCGACTGACACACATCTCGGATGTTGTCAAAGCATCTCGACCGAAATTAAGTTCGGTCAACCGAAATGAGGATAACTGGAGCTTACCTCGGTCCAGCATATTGGTCAGGCGACCATTTCTGTCGAGATGAAATCGAAATTATCGACAGGTATAAAAAATGAAGATCTTCTCTCCCTTCAACCTTACTATACTCTCTTTCCTCACCACGACCGCAGTGTCCCCCTTTTACTCCAAATCCTCAAATCTCCACCATTTTGCTCTATTATTTACTCTAAATTGTCAGAGGAAGCACGGCATACGGCTCTACAGCATCAAATCTTACTCAAAACCGTCTCAAGCTGTAGAAAATCCAGGTCTTTCGTACGAAACCCTTCTCATTAGGTTTCGGTTCGATTTGTTCAAATTAGAGAGCGTTTGTTGTTGTTTGTTGTTGGAAAGTGTTTAAGTACCCCTTAGGAAGCCTGTGGTAGTGAGATTGGGGGGAAAAACGTTGCAGATTTTGAACTTCGATCACCGAAGTACTTCGCGTCGGTCCACTGGGTTCATCTCGGCCGAGATACAGCAAGAACAGCCCGAGATCACTGTTTGAAACGGAACCCTTGCGTCGTTTTGATCGTCAGTTGGCTCTCCCAGACCGTCCTCCTGCTTGACAACCTTCTCCATCACCTCCCCCGCAGCCACAGGTGCCAGTTATACATGCGAGGTTCCAAGAGGATTATAATCGCATTTGTGGCCACACCATTATCGCTCCACGGTATGTGGATATTGGTGACTTTGATTGTTTGCATGTTGTTCAGGATTTGCAGCGGACGATATCGATGGTCGGGCTGAAGTCTTTCCTAGCCATTCGCACGCCGGCTTATCTCGAGCCGATGGACTAGTTTCTGAGCTTCGTTACTTACGTGCCGGAGAAGAAGGAAATCAAGTTCCGTCTACTCAACAAAAACTATGCCATCCCCATCGACAATTTTTTGGGATATTTTCGGGTTTCCTACTTATACTGCTACAAATTTCCGCCGGGATGGTCATAATTTCTGGGAGAGCATTGCACACATCACCTGCCGTCGAGATACCTTACAGCCAAGGGACTCCAAGGAGGGCAAAATTTACCATGTCGCCTTCCGTATCACCCACAAGATCCTCAACGAGATGCGTCTAGCGCATACTGAGACGCCCTAGAAGGTCCGCCAAGGTGAGTTGTTTGCAATGTTCTATATGGTTATAGGTGGTGTTCCAAATTTCTCTTCCATGCTTGTTGAGGAGCATCACAGGTTACGAGCAAGAAGAAGGGCAATATTTACTTTGGAGGATTGGTGACTCATCTCGCCACTGTCATGGATTTGGATATGTCAGCTTGCACCTTGGTTGCGGCAGCAAAGCCGCTTGGACTTTAGGATTTTATCACATGGAGAGTTCTCATTCCCCGAGGTTGTGGCCCTCAATATGTGGCCATGCCTTGGGAAATGAAAGCTCCTAGAGGCATTCCATTGTCACCCAGTTCATCATCTTTGATCCTCAAAACTGGTTGACAATTTGGAACCCTATGATACAAGAGGTTGATGTGGATGATGAAATTGGATCTGATGATGATGGTGGTGTTGATGTATCCGCAACGATGGATACTGGTACAAACACGGCTGGTCCTAGTTCTCCCACCATCGACATTGACGACGTGGCTATTGAGGATGAGAGAGACACCAGTTGTTCCGGTGGAGGTTCCTCAGACAGCACAGTAGCAACGAGCTCGCCACCTCCGTGATCCCGAGGCGCACAGGAGGATGGATAACCTCACTCAGCAGATGATGGCATCTTTCCAAACTCTACGAACTGACATGACCTCGCACTTCGCTGCTCAGCCTTGTTCATTTAGGACTTGGACGTGGGACATACATGAGAGCTAGCACCACCAGCGTCAGATGGCGATGATGATGTTTGAGCAGCAGATAGGGTATCCCTTCGGCCCTGCTCAATACCCGTACATTCCACCTCCTGCTGACGATTGAGCTTCATCCGGACCATGTACTAGTTTCTATTATGTTGTCCTACTTTTCACTAGTGAGTACCTTTATTTTGGCTTACTCTTGACCCATTGGGATAATGTGTCTCAAGTATGGGGTATTTGAATTACTTGGGTCTGTAATAACTGTTAACTTGGCTTTATGACATTCCCTATGATCTTATTTGCCTACATGTGCTTATATGTCTCTTTACATACACTGCATAAGGATTTTTGATTGACAAATACATCGAAACTGGATTGAAAAAAAAATTGACCTCGACCGAAATGACTTGACCAACCGAGATAGAGACAATTGGAGCTCACCTCGGTCAATCATCTCGGGTTCTTTCAAAGTATCTCGACCAAAATGACTTTAAAACTAAAGAAATTTTCAAAACGTTTTGTGCTTCTAATCCGGATATGACCTCGATGATGGCATTTGCTTGCAGATTAGCTTTAAAATCTTTATGTGTTCAAAAGATTTTCTGATATGCTTAAGTTGTTGAATTTTTTGTTTGAAATTCTAGCATGTTTAGTATTTTGTTTTATCAAAATCATGTTGAATTTGAAGGTTGAAACCACCTTATTAGTTCTCTCACGTTCTTCATGGGATGATTAAGGCACTTCACTTACTCTTCTTCTTCTTCTTGATCATGTTTTTAGCCCTTCATATATATATATTTGCCTCCCATGACGTATCCGGGAGTATTGATGCAGTTGATGAAAGGCGTGTGAAGTGAAGTTGAGATTATAGTTGAAAGTGTTAGAAAATTAGGTTTGGGGATGTTGATCATGATGATGAGTAACTCGACACCATTCACATAGTCGGGTGTTTGTGTCTTGCCAAAGTCTTATTGATCGATAGTCCAAACGGGTCATCAAGGGTTTAAGGCATCTTGAGAAATTGAGCATTTCTGAATGTTGATCTCCTAGGCTTCGGTTATTGTGCACCTCTGTCCATGTTCTAAAAAATAAAGTAAAAAACATGAAATTATGCAAGAAAGAATAAGCAAAGCTTATTGGTGGAAGATGTTTGGAATTCAAGAGAGTGAAGTAAAGATCCTATTCCCGGATTTCAACACCACATTACCCTATATACATCCCACCCTAACACATTTCTTGACATCTATTTGAAAGCCCTTGAGACCTTGAGTATGCTGATTGACTTTGTGGTTTAAACTGGAATATACATGATTGATTTCGGTAAATATGATTTACTACACATACTATGGGTTTATGAAAAAGATTATCAACTTTCTTATATTCATAATATGTTTTGGGCATGTGTTGATTTTATTTTCTATGAAGCTTTCTCTTAGGGTGATCAATGACTGGAAGCACACCACCAAAAGTTTTGAAAAATGTTTTTCATTGATCTTTTGATGACTTATAATTCACTCTATCTTGTATCTAAGATTTGAATCTTGCTTGGGGACAAGCAAGGGACAAGTATGAGGTATTTTGACAGTATGCATTATAGTCTATTTTTTGGGATTGGTTTGGACGTTTTATCATCATAAAATCTGCATGCATGGCTATATACTCTTGATGATTATGCCATTTTATTTACTTTGCAAGAATCGAGGTCTACACCTAGTTTTGTTGTAATTGTAGGAAATATGGCACATTATGGATCGATATGTAGCCAAGGGATCTAAGGAGTCATAGGAGCTGCATTATGGAGCATCAAGGAGCTACAAGGAAGGCACTAGAACACTTGAAGATGGATAGAAATGAGATGTAGGACATGTTATGGAGATTTGCACATAACAGCTCGACCATCTCAGATCACCACATTTACATCTCAGTCGAGATGGCCAACTGGGCCTAGATCGAGACGGTCAGCCCACAACCCAATGAGTTATTTATTTTTGGCCTATAATTTTCCTATAAGATGGAAGGTAGTTTTTTGGATGCAAGGAGGGCTGGTTATCTTTGAACGGAATATATTCCAGAGAGAAGAAGGAAATCAAAGGAAGATTACTCAAGGCGAAGGTTTAAAGGTTTTGAAGGAAAGTTGTAAGGTTTTCTTAGAGAACGTTAATTGTTGTCTTTTGATACGATTCTTGAGGAGCACAGTTTGTTGTTTGTTTGATTATCGAGACCTTTTTGTTAAGGTTTTCTTGTTCCCTTATTGCTTCTTCAATTATATATTTGATTGTTATAATTATGATGATTGTTGGCTAAACATCTTGCGATTCTAGTGTGATTGGCTGAAGGTTGTGGTATAGACGATGAAAGACTTGACCTTTATCCCAGTGGACCCTGAAAGCTTTAGCTTGAACCAAACCGAACATCGTCTCAATCAGTTCGTGGAGTATCTCGGCCAAAATCGATAAGAGTTGGGTGAACAGTAACCTGATTCGACCTATCTTGAGTTTAGGTTATACTTTGCCAAATCCTATCCTTGTTGCACCCTTCCTGGTTTATACGCAAGCCTAGGATGAGACTTACCTTGTGATTCCTTTGCTTGTATACCTATGATAATGAGTGTTAGGTACTAAAGGTTTATCCTTTATTAGGGGTTGAGTGTGTCTTCATCCTACCTTTGAGATTTAACATGAGACTTACCCGGTGATAGGATCTTTGGTTTGGGATAGTGAGTAGTGAGACTTACCCGGTGATCTATTCCCATCTTAGATATATCTTCTCTTGCAAACCTCAGCTTTGTTCACGTTATTCTTATAAATTTTGAGTCGAAACCACAACCGGATGCCTTGACCTTTAGAATTTGCATTCCCTTATTTGATTTATACCATCTTTATTTTGCGGCTTAGTTCTTATTTGAGAACGTGATATTTTATTGTGCTTGATTTCACCATAGTCCTTGTGTTCGACCGTGGAGTATGTGCCAAACTACGATTGATCCGTAAAATGCGGGTTCGCGTATTGTTCAAGATTTTATTTTAGGTTATAAATTTAAGGCTTATTTCGTTTATTATTCACACACGTTTCAGAGCGAACATGCATATATATGTTTCTCGAAAAATCCAAAAAAATTGAAAATTTTGAAATTTTTTGTCTTAACTAGATTTACTGTTACTATTTGGTTTCACGACAGTCCTTGTGATAGACCTTGAAATTTTTGCTTTTACTGAGATTGATCCGTAAACTACTGGTTCACTTATTTGCTTTATTTCCGGTATAAACTTAAGACTATGTTTGTTCATATACACACACGTTTGAGAGCGAACAAATATTAAACAAGTTGCCACCGCCCAATACTAGTGGGCCAAACATACGTTGGTAATATTCAACCTACCACATGAAATAAAGCATATAACAAATATCACTCATGTACTAATCCAACATATAAACGCATCTAAGTGAGTCCCACGGACTTACCTATAACCGGACAACCTCACGTATTAATCAACTCTCGAATTTTCTCAAGAATATACAGCATGCTTGATACATCAAGGCACACATATGAAACTCTATCCCACCTACTAGAAGGTTTCACTCTTAGTCTCTAAAGATCCTCAAAGATCACAACATCCATAAACAATATCCTCAACATATTCATCAAAACCTCAAAGCCTCTCAAGGTATTTACACAATATAATAATCCAATCATCATACTGATATCTAACCTAACATTCTTCTACAAAGAAGCATAAGATCAAGAGGAAGAATAACATACCAATAGGACTTGGTATGTCTTGAAGAAAGGCGCGGACGTAGGCAAGATATTTACACGGGCGCGGTGACAATCCCCAGACGCTACGACTGCGGCTAACACAAGCGAGAGGGCGTCGACACGCCAGAAGGCGCGGGGCAGCTCAGGTGATGTGCGGGTGCGGTTTTCCAACAGAGCATAGCTCTTCGTGCTATTCGATAAATCCTTTACTCGATCCACTCCAACCAATTCAGAAACCTCTAAGGCAACAACAACCTTAGATTCACCAAGATACAGCACAGCATCCATCATTCACAGAAACCAATGGCAATAAGCCCAAAATTCATGAACAAGGAAGAAAGAAAGAAGAGAAGAAAAAGGAAAGGTAAAAAGCTCACCACTCTTCTCAGACTACGCAGAAGAAGAAACCCCAAATTGCAGTTATTCTAGCCAGCAATCCACAGCCACTACTCTGCATCATCAACATTTCAATCTTATAAAACGATCCAAGGCAGAAAAAGGAAGAAAAGAAGAGATGAAGAGAAGGAGAATAAACGGAATGGGAGAGAAGAAGAAGATCAGAAATGGGTTTCTAATCCCTCAAATGACGGAAAGAGAATACTTAAGAGGACAGGAAAGCAAAAGGAAGTCGGCTTCTTTAATATTCTGCGACCGCGACCCATCATGGCCGCACCAGCAGTGGCGCGACCGCGGGCATGTCGAGGCGCGGTCGCGGGATCTCCTAAATGACATGGGTGTTACATTCAAATGCGCAAACGAGTACGCTCTCTATGCCTAGATGTGTGAAAATGGTGATGGTTTGTTTATTTTCTTATATATTGATGATATGATTTTCACGGGTAGTAACCCGTGTATGTCCGGAGAGTTCAAGTAAGCAATGACTAGAGATTTCGAGATGACATATATTGGTCTTATATCTTATTATCTCAGCAATGAGATTAAACAAGTAGTTGATGGGATCTTCATTTCCCGATAGAATTTTTCTAAGGAGATTTTGATGAAATTTAAAATAGATGATTATCAAGTTGTAAGTCGAGCAGTCGATTATGAAATCAAGTTCTGAAAGAACGAGGAGGGTGATAAGGTTGGCCCTACAACTTTCAAAGCAACAAAGCGCATTCTCAAGTACATTAAATGTACTATTAGCTATGATTTTCCATATATTTCTACCGATGAATATATGTTTGTGGGTTATAGTGATAGTGATTGGGCTGGAGAAGTTGATGATCGAAAGAGTACTTCGGCATTTGTTCTTCACATGGGAGAAACTGCTTTCACGTGGAGTTTAAAGAAACAATCTATTGTTGTTATTTCAACATGTGAAGTTGAGTATGTTGCTTCTATATATTGTGTGTGTCATGCAATTTGGTTGAGAAGATTATTATGAGTTTTACGGTTTTTAAATAAGGAAGCCATAGGGATTCTTGTTGATAACAAGTTTATTATTGCATTGACGAAGAACCTAGTGTTCCATGACAATAGAAAAGACAATGACACGGGGTATGATTTCCTTCATGAATGTGTTTCCAAGAACGCGATTTAACTTAAGTATGTGCATATTCAAGACCAAGTTGCAGATATTTTAAAGTCAGGATATTTATCAAGTTAAGTGCAATGCTTGAAATTACAAGAAATTAAGTCTATATGAGAGTTTTGAAAAATAAACTTAATTGATTACCAAGAAGCTTAGAATACTAAAGAACCGTTAGGTGAATATATGTTCTCTCAAAAGGGTGTGCGTCAAAGTCTTAAATTTATATCTAGAACTCAAAAGCAAAGCGAACCCGCAGTGTACGGATCAGTTGTAGAAAGGTAAGAATTCCAGAGTCGAACTCAGGGATTTGGTGAGAAAAATTCCGATTTCAATTATCTAGCGAAAGTATAAATGCTTTTGTGATATGATAAAGAGAGAAATGATTCCAAGGATTCAAGTATCCGATTTAGGCTTTCGATTCAAGACACTTCTATAGGTATAGGACAGAATTTATGTTGCCAAGATTAAATGTTCAAAGGTAGGATTCGTACGATGAAGTTCCGAAACCTATATGACTAATCTAAAGATTCTCTCTATAAGGGTTGTTGAGGCTGTAATATAGAAAGGTCTAAAGACAAAAATTATGTTCAAACTAACTATCTAAAACTCCAGGATATGACTCTCCAAAGTAAAGATTAAAAAGCACAATTAAAATCTTAATAAAGGATGTTGAGTCTCTTTATTACCCAAATCTTGAAGTCTTAATCTATTAAATGTAGAAACAGGTTTGAAATGCCTTCATACATTCAATTAGAGGGTAGAACGGTAAATCAAGATTGGGGTTTAGGCAAGGATTAGTTTTGATTAAAGATTGGTTCAATTAAAGTTCGTCAGAAGAATAAATCGCAGTGTTCATAAGAAAAATCGACCGACTTTCCTCAAGAACAGCCCGATTTTCCTGTTTGTCGCAAAACTAAAATCTAAATTCTCAGGGTCCTAATGTTTGAATGAGTTCAGTCTATCATCATCTAAGCCTTAATCATCAACTCTTCTCCCCAGAATCACAAGGGTTTTAGCCAACCATTTTCAAAATCGAATCAAATTAATTATTGAAGAAGATATCGCAAAGAAACCAAATCTTGAACGGAAAATTCAATAACTTTCAAATCTGTAAAACAATCGTCAAATATGTTCAATATATCTCTCAAACAACTCAATGTCGTGTTCACAAACCACAAACAATGCAATGGAATAAAGAAATCTCACAATCAAAGATCAAGAATGACTTTCCGGCAAAAGCTCTTCAATCTCTCTCCAAGAATCGTTGATTTCTCCAAAACGTGTAAAGATTATCCAGTGCGACCTCCTCGTTTTTGTTCCTAGGGTTCTCTTCTATACTTTCTTGCCGATGGGCCGTTTGGCAAAACTCTCCTCTAGCCCAAAATAATTGGGCTTTGTGTCGTCTATCCATTTGGCCGAATCGTGAAGAAAATCGACCCAGTCGATTTTCGTGCAAAACCGTTCGATTTCAAGGTATGAAAATCGTCCGATTTATATATATATTGGCACGATTTTCTTCAACAGAAAGTGCTCTTCCTTTGGTTCGTCTTCTATGCTTCTCCTTTGCAATTCCTTAGCTCTTTGTGATCCTTTTAAGACTCCTTTAGCTTCCTTAACATCCTTAGATGCTTCTTGCTCCATTTTTGCTTCCAATTCAACTCTATTTACCTGCAATTCATCCAAAACTCGCGTAGACCTCTATTTCCGACAATTAATTGAATAGAACATAAAAGGCATACAAAAACTCTCTAAATGCAAGGTAAATAGAGATAATGTGCTGTATTATGCATGAATATGATGATACATAATTCATGTCATCAAAATACCCCATACTTGCCTCTTGCTTGTCCCTAAGCAAGACTCAAATTCAGAATATAAGATGTCATGGATTATGCATGTATGAAACTCAAAAACTTTTCTTTTGATAGTGCTTCTTTTCATTTGATCGCCCTCAAAGTGATATTTCAAGGCATAAAAGGGGCAAAGCATGTATCAATGATGACTATAAGATGAACAAACTCCCTTTTCTTCCTTGATAGCATAAATAAAGAACATGATAAAGGTGTAGAGGCAATCAAATTCAAACAAATCTAAGCCATTAAGTCTTAAACACATGCATAAAAGTCTCAAGGTCTTCAAATCAAAGGAAAGGTTCAAGAAACGTAATAAGGGAAGGAGTTCTTTTTGGCAATTGTGGTGCTAATCCGGGAAAGAGGAACACAAAACACCTTCAAGAATTTTCTTCACCGCACATGCTTCGCATGTAGAAAGCTTTGCTTTCATTACACTTTACTTTTTGAGAGTATGGACAGCGGTGCACAAAAACCGAAGCCTAGGAGATCGGCGTTTCTCAATTTCGAGATGCCTAAAACCCTTGATGCAAATACCATATCCCGTGAGGACTTGTCGTTCAATCGGACTTTGGCAAGACACAAACACCCGGCTATGTGAATGGTGCCGAGTTACTCATCCTCATGTTCAACGTCCCCAAACTCATGAATTTATACACTTTCTTTTTAATACTTTTCTTTGGCCCTCCCACATCAAACATGCCTTTTCAATCACCTATCCTAATTCCTGGATGGTAAAAGGAGGGTTACATATTTCATTGAGGAGCTAGCATGATCAAGATATGAGAAAAGAAAAGAAGTGAATTGCCTTAGTCATCCTTAAATGATGTAAAAGAACTTGCAATATAGCTTCGACTATTATTTCATTCTCTCATCAAAACAACTAAATCATATAACTTATTCATGTATTCAAGTAACAAAAGCAATTTCATTCATGCTATAATCAAAATCTCAACATGACTAAGCATCTTTTTGCCTATCCATATACACAATTCTCATCATAGAGGTCATTTCCATATAAGAAGCACTTAAAATTTTTGAAAATTCATAGGTTTTGAAAAAAAGATCATGCAAGTGCAAGAAGTGTCATAATAGAAAGCAAGTAGTGCAAGAGTTATTACAAGCCAAATTGTCAAGAGTAGTGGAAAGTACATAGAGTGCTAAAGTGAAACATAAGGTATTGTAAGTACCCCCACCCCATACTTGACATCCACATTGTCCCCAATGTGAAAATCAAGCATAAGAAGGAGAAAAATACTTACAATGTAAAAGAAGTGGAAGCTCAATCCTCTGTCGGTGGTGGAGGTGGTGGATATGGATACATCGGTGCGGAGGGATCGTAGAAGTGGCCAAACTGGTGGTAGTACATGTCCCTCATCTGGCCATCATAGGATGAATGCCTAGCGTCCGTCTCCTCCCTGTAGTTCCTGAACTGAGTGTTCAGGGTGTCATAATCGGTGCGGAGGGTACGGTAGTCGGTGCTGAGGCTCTGGAAGCTAGTGACTAGCTCCCTGAAGTGGCGTGGAGCTCGGCGTCCTCGTCTAGGGCCTGGAGCATGTGCATAAGAGTGTCGAGGTGGCTGTATGTCATCCTCCGTCTCCTCATCCTGCCTACTAGTCCTGCTCGGTCCTGCTCCATGAGTGTCAGTGTCCATGGCATCCGTAGCATGCCCGCTATGAGTATCACTCTCAAACTCGAGCATGGTCTCCTGTCCTCCATCCTCATCCTACTCCTCTGAGTCACCTGCATCATCATCATAATAAGTAGGAGGTGAGAACTCCTCAAGCATCGCCTCAAAGGTCTCCTTCCAGTTCCTCTTATTACGAATGGTGTATTCGGATTTCCATATGATCTCGGATGGCTTCTTCTTCGGATCCCTGTGCCATGGCATCGGCACATGAAGAGTTCCTCTCCCTCGAGAAATCAAGACCTGTCGAACCACCAACCTCTGTGAGCCTAAAGGGAGGGCACTCTCAGCTAGAGTGCATCCCGAGAAGTCATAACCCATGGTCTTTGCCACATGAGTGACAAGACCTCTTGCACAAATATCGCCCTTAGCTTTGTTGGCTATCTTTCCTAGATAGTCAGCAAGCATGGTGGCAATGTCGGGAGTGGTGAGCGTGGATGTCATGCAATAGAGGATAAAAAGCTCATCAGCCTTGAGCTTCTACGGAGTCTCTGTCCGGGCAAATAAACTCTCGCTAAGTATCCTATGCACTACCTTAAAGGAAAGGTTGTACATACTTGTCTCCTTGGAGTTTCCGGGTCTCCACTTGTCTCCTCCATACTCACCTACGGAAATAGCCTCCCAGAAATCACTAGCACTGAGACCTCTAGCAAATGTGCCTGCATCTGAATAAGAGAAACCAAACAAGTTACCAAAAGTGTCAATGGACATAGTGTGGTCTTGTCTCATGAGGCGGAAAGTGACCATCCTTTCCCTAGGGTCGTGCTCAAACGTGCTAAGGAATTCTAGGGTGATCTCTTTATAAGCATCCTCCCTAATCGTAGCAAACTATCTCAACCCAGCTCTGTCTAGCATCATATCAACATCCTCTCGAACATACAACGAATCTAAGTCATCAAGCATTATGTAGCGAGGAGGTGTGAATGGGCGATCTACAATGCGTTCATAGCGTTTCTTGTGCTTGGATAGGGGAGGGGGAAGCTTAGGGATGTTGGTCGGTGGTGGTGGAGGTGGGGCAGGGGCTTTGGAAGAAGATCCCTTCTTCTTCCCCGTGTTTCTAGTTACCCTCTTAACAAGATCCATTCTGAGTCAAAAAATCGGCCTGTTCTTGACAAAAATCGGACGATTTATCTGGGCTGGGTCGATTTTTGTCTCGATTTCAATGATTCTCACAATTCTGTAAAGTTTTGTTCAATCTATCACCACACACAGTTCCCTACAATGGTTTCTAAGCAGATTCCTCTATCAATTCCAACAAACAAACACTTCCTAAGCAAACTTCAAATTCGAATGAGAAACTTAGGTTTTGGAAAGAAAAACCTGAATTCCTTATGGAGGAGTCGATTGCCGTGCGTGCTGTTGTTAGATCCTTGTTCCTTGTTGAAAATGCTTCAGTTTGGAGCCAAGAATCACTCGAAATGGTTAAGGAATGAAGATTGTAGGGTGTGGCGATTTTTCGGCTTTCTTGAGAGAGAGGAATCGAGAATTGGGGGTTTTGGAATGAAGAAGATCGAGTGTGAAGTCCTTATATAGGGTCGATGATTTCTGAAGAAAATCGGCCGATTTATGTGGGCGATTTATTTGTCTGGGCGATTTTTCTTTCTGTCGGAAAAAATCGGACGATTTATTTTGACAGGTCGATCTCCAGGTCGATTTATGTTTCTGTTGAAAAAAATCGACTTGCTCTGTTACTAAATCGGACGATCTTCTTATGGTAACTCGATTTCCTTCCTTGTTTTTCTTGAATCTCGAAGATATAACTCATTTGTGCTCCATTCTCCACGAATCTCTCACATTTGAACCTAATTTCCTGCGATTAATTACACGACAAACCAAGAGTGCATCGAGGAACATATAAAAACGAAAAACGAAGAAACAAAGCGATTAATCTATTCTAACTAAGTGAGGGAAAGAAGGGAAAACTATACTATCATTGGGTTGCCTCCCAAGAAGCGCTTTATTTATCGTCTTTAGCTGGACGGTGTATGATGTTGTGTTCAATGGAGGAGGATAGGAGCTATCTCCTCGACCGGAGCTTCCGGTGTGTATTTCTTCAACCGTTGGCCATTAACCTTAAAACTTCCGCTTTGTTCACCCCATACTTCAACTGCACCATGGGGAAAAATTCTTTTAATTACAAAAGGTCCTGTCCAACGGGATTTGAGCTTACCTGGAAATAGACGCAGCCTTGAGTTGAATAGGAGGACTTGGTCTCCCTCCTTAAAGTCTTTTGGAATGATGTGCTTATCATGCCAGCGCTTTGTCCGTTCCTTGTAAATCCTTGCGTTCTCGTACGCATTTAGCCGGATCTCATTCAGCTCATTGATGTCTAAGAGCCGCTTCTCTCCGGCTTCTTTCATGTCGAAGTTGAGCCACTTGATAGCCCAATAAGCCTTATGCTCTAGCTCTACAGGAAGATGACATGATTTACCATAAACGAGATTATAGGGAGTCGTACCTATTGGTGTCTTGAAGGCTGTCCTGTATGCCCATAGTGCATCGTCAAGCTTCATTGACCAATCTTTCCTCGTTTTAGAGACGGTCTTCTCTAAAATCCCTTTAATCTCTCTATTGGATATCTCGACTTGTCCGCTGGTTTGCGGATGGTAAGGTGTAGCTATCTTATGGGTCACCCCATACTTAGCTAATAGAGTCTCGAATCGACGGGCTGTGAAATGCGTTCCTCCGTCACTAATGATGGTTCGGGGAGTTCCGAACCTTGGGAAGATCGTTTTGTTGAGGAACTTCACCACTACCATTGCATCATTAGTAGGAGAAGCGATTGCCTCTACCCATCTTGAGACATAGTCTACGGCAAGAAGTATATATTGGTTGCCGCATGAAGATGGGAAAGGTCCCATAAAATCGATGCCCCATACATCAAAGATCTCTACTTCTTGTATGTTGTTGAGAGGCATCTCATTCCTCCTGGATATATTACCTGTCCTTTGACAAGCATCGCAAGAAACAACAAACTTTTGTACATCTTTGAAAAGCGTAGGCCAATAGAAGCCGGAACGAAGTACCTTAGCACAAGTCTTGTGGGAACTAGCATGTCCGCCACATGGTAGAGAATGGCAGTGTCGGATGACACTATCTATCTCATCTTCGGGAATACATCTCCTATAGATGCCATCTGGACCTCTTTTGAATAGAAGAGGTTCGTTCCAATAGAATTGCCGGACGTCTCTCAAGAACTTTTTCTTTTGAGCATATGAAAGTCCGGGTGGAATCTCCTGACAAACAAGGTAATTTACAATGTCAGCAAACCATGGATCATTACCTTGTGATATGTGTTGAAGACACTCTTCGATCTCGTGCAGCTGCTCGTCAGGGAAGGAATCGTCTATTGGAAGTTCATCCGACTCGCCGGTGAGTTGCGGAAGACGACTAAGGTGATCGGCAACGGAGTTCTCTGATCCTTTCTTATCACGGATCTCTAAATCGAACTCTTGCAAGAGTAAGATCCATCTTAGAAGCCTTGGCTTCGCATCCTTCTTTGTGAATAAGTATCGAATTGCAGAATGGTCCGTGTAGACTATCACCTTCGCACCTACAAGATAGGAACGAAATTTCTCAAAAGCGTATACTACGGCTAAAAGTTCCTTTTCCGTAGTTGCATAATTGTATTGAGCCTCATGTAGCGTTTTGCTAGCGTAGTAGATGGCATGAGTGCGACCATCTTTCTTCTGTCCAAGAACGGCTCCTATAGCGACATCGCTTGCGTCGCACATGACCTCGAAAGGAAGAGTCCAATCGGGTGGTTGAATGATTGGTGCCGAAATCAAGGCTTCTTTGATCCTGCAAAAAGCATCTAAGCAATCTTTCGAAAATTCGAAAGTCGCATCTTTCATCAAAAGATTAGTCAAAGGTTTTGAAATCTTAGAAAAATCCTTTATGAATCTCCTATAGAAGCCTGCATGTCCTAAGAAGCTTCTAATTCCTTTTACTAATGAAGGGGAAGGTAATTCTCAATGGTTTCTATCTTTGATCGATCTACCTCTATTCCCCTTTGTGACACTAAGTGACCTAACACAATTCCTTCGGTGACCATGAAATGACACTTTTCCCAGTTTAAGACTAAGTTAGTGTCTTCACATCTCTTAAGAACTAGTGAAAGGTTATAGAGACAGTTATCAAAGGAAGAACCATATACCGAAAAGTCGTCCATGAAGACTTCCATGATATTCTCTACATATTCGGAGAAGATTGCCATCATACACCATTGGAAGGTGGCTGGAGCGTTGCATAAGCCGAATGGCATTCTTCTATAAGCGAACGTACCCCATGGGCACGTAAAGGTTGTCTTCTCTTGATCATCCGGATGAATTGGGATCTGAAAGAAACCGCTATATCCATCTAAATAACAAAAGTAGGCATGTTGGGCTAACCTTTCCAACATTTGATCGATGAAAGGAAGGGGGAAGTGGTCCTTCCTTGTGGCCACGTTCAGTTTGCGGTAGTCGATGCACATTCGCCACCCTGTAACTGTCCGTGTAGGGATGAGTTCGTTGTTCTTGTTGGCAACAACGTTAATGCCTCCTTTCTTGGGTACTACTTGTACCGGACTCACCCATTTGCTATCAGAAATAGGGAAGATGATACCTGCATCAAGTAGCTTAAGGATTTCTTTCTTCACGACCTCTTTCATTGCCGGATTTAACCGTCTTTGAGGTTGGCGTGAAGGTTTGTAATCCTCTTCCATTAATATTTTTTGCATACATAGAGAAGGCTTTATTCCTACTAAATCATCAATGGTGTAACCTAGTGCTCTCCTATGTTGCTTCAGAACATGCATGAGTTTCTCTAATTCATCATCATTCAAATTTGCATTGACTATAACTGGGTATGTGGAATTAGTGCCAAGGAATGCGTAACTTAAATGCGTGGGGAGTTGCTTCAATTCTAATGATGGAGGTACCTTGGTTGGTGATGAATCGTGGCTTTCGGGTGTTGTGGAAGAGGTCTCTACAGGTGTGGGTACTTCATCATTAGATTCGGAAGCGGCTGCGGTGAAGTTTGGAGAATCCAGAGAATTACTCATTGAATCGACCTCCCCTCTAATAAATCGGTCGATCTGCTGTACGATTTTTCTTTCTGTCGAAAAAAATCGGGTTACCTCTTCATGAATCGGACGATTTAATGTTGTCAGGTCGATTTTAGTTTCTGTCGAAAAAAATCGGATTGTATCTTCAGAAATCGGACGATTTATTTCTGGCAGGTCGATTTTCTTCACAGTTTCCGGAGTCCACTCTAGTTCTTCAATTTTTGCCCCTAGTTCTTCCTCCACATCATTTAATGCTTTCACATCCTCATTGCAGTCATGTTCCACCCCTTCCTCCATGATGCTCATGCTAAGAACCTTTTGAAGAGGGTCTTTCATCAAGATCGAACTTACTATCTCTCTAGACTCTTCTTCCTCAACAATTTCAAAAACGTCGTCTTTCAAGGCTGGCTCCTTGATTAAGGAAGATAGTATGAATTCTATCTTTTCTTCACCAATATGGAAGGATAGCTGGCCGTTCTTGCAATCTACCATGCATCCAGATGTGGCGAGGAATGGTCTCCCAAGGATGATGGGAACCGGGTAATCTGCAGGTATGTCAAGAACGACAAAATCTATAGGGATGTAAAACTTACCTAGCTTTACCGGAATGTCTTCTAATATTCCCACTGGCTTAGTGGTAGAACAATCAGCCATGTAGAGTGTGATCTTCACCGGTCTAGGCTCTCCTAGACCAACTGCCTTGCATAGAGCGAGAGGTATGATACTCACACTTGCTCCAAGGTCACAAAGAGCATCATAGGTAGCTTCTCCCAAAGTGATGGGTATGCAAAAGGATCCGGGATCGCGGAGCTTGGGTGGCATATTCTCCGTCATAGTCTTGATGAGTTCGGATGACTCCATACTCATCTTGACTTCTCCTATATCTTCCAACTTCCTCTTGTTAGAGAGGATCTCTTTGAGGAATTTCCCGTAAGCCGGCATACCTAAAATCGCATCCATAAAAGGTATGTTAATATGGAGCTTACTCATAAGTTCAACAAACTTACCGAAATGTTTATCTAGGCGTGCACGCGCTCTAGATTGAGGAAAAGGTAGAGGTGGTTTGTAAGCGGGAGGAGGAACGTAGACTTCTTCCTTCTCTTTTTCCTCTCCTTCTTTTGTGGTGGTATCAACTACTTTAGGTTGAGGGTCAGAGGTCGTCTTTCCGCTCCTAGTAGTTATTGCCATAACCCTTCCCTTTGGGTTATCTTCTGTCTTTCCGGGAAGCTTCCCTTGATCTCTTGGAACTTCTCCGGCCTTGTTGAATACTTGGTTTTCTAAAGCTTTGTGAGCTTTGTCAACCGAAGTTATGTAACTCTCCAATCCTTGTAGCTTGCCTTAGATCGTTTCTAGCATGGGATCGGGTTTGCTTGATCCGCTTGATTGTCCCTGGCTTGTAGAAGGAGTAGAAGAAGATGGAGGTGTTAGAGCCTTTTCAGCATAAGAGTAAGGATTACCTGGACTTTGCTGATTTGACCTCCAATTGTTGTTATTTGAGTTCCTATTGTTGTTGTTGTTCCAATTGGAGTTTCGGTTGTTATTGTTGTTGTTGCTCCAATTGGAATTCCGGTTATCACTCCTTTGATTGTTATCTCTTCCCATGTAGTTGGCTTCTAGCTCCTTAGTCTTTTGAAGACTCGTTTTGAGCACTTCCCTCAATTCTTTGATGTCATCTTTGAGGGAGAATATTTGTGTTTGAGCCGCTTGATTCAACTTGGCTCCCGGATCGCCTTGATTCCGGCTATTTGATTCCACCTTCCGGTGGGAATACTTCTCAATCACTTGGGCTTGCTTCTCAATGAAGTCCCAAGCATCATCCTCTCTCATATCTATGAATGTGCCACAAGATAGAGATTGGAGGTTGAATTGTGTCTCCACATCCAACCCTTTGTAGTAGATTTCCAATAATTCCAGCTTGGAAATGCCATGGTGTGGGCAATCCAACAAGAGATCTTGAAACCTTTCCCAAGATTGAAACAAGCTTTCGTTAGGTTTCATAGAAAAAGCATTTATTTTACCTCTCAATTCTGCCGTTTTGGATGGATGAAAGAAGTTGGTGAGGAATTCCGAAGACAATTCCTCCCATGTAGCTAACTTCGCAGCCGGAAGTGTTTGGTACCAAGCTAGAGCCTTGTCCTTCAAAGAAAAGAAGAACGGTTTGATCTTGTAGTTGCTTGTAGTAGCCTTCTTCGGCTTCATAGTCTCCATGAGAATCTCAAAATTCTGCAAGTGTTGATGCGGAGATTCAGTACTTGCTCCGCCATATTGACTTTGGCGAACCATAGTGATGACTTGTGGTGAGAAGCTAAACTCTTGGATGTCTTCAGCTCCGAAATCCACACCTAGACGGCGTGGTTGCTGAATTGGATCCATCTGTTGCCCCAAAGTTCGGGGTCTATCTTCGTTATTGACAGCTCTAACATTCCTAGTCGTAATGCGAGGGACGACCTTAGGTGTTGGAGTGTTTCGGGTAGGACGAAGTGATGGATCAATCTCTTCAAGTTCCGGCATGTCCGGATCAATCTCTTCATCATCGGATGAGTCATTTCGAATGGATTTAGTTGGTGTCTTGACTTTCTTCTTCTTCTTGGAGTCGTTCAACTCCAACTTCATGTCCAACATCATAGCTCTTAGTTCATCAATCTGAAATTGATGACTTATTTCAGCTTCTTTTCGAGCTTTCTCACTCAACTGGAGTTGGCGTTGAGCTTCGTTCAGTTCAGCCTTGTAGTTTCTCTCATCGTTTTCAGCCATTTTCTTCTCCTTCAACTTTCTCCTCAAAGTTCTTTCTAATTCGGGGTCGAAAGGAATTAGATCTTTAGTGGATCTAGTCTTTCGCATATACCTAAAGAACCTGCAAAGATCACTCAAGTAGACAAATCAAATCACAAGAGCAAGAGCTCTCAAGCTAGACAACCGAAAACCGGATTCGGTCTAGACCAAATCCCCGGCAACGGCGCCAAAAACTTGTTCGCTCAAAAGGGTGTGCGTCAAAGTCTTAAATTTATATCTAGAACTCAAAAGCAAAGCGAACCCGCAGTGTACGGATCAGCTGTAGAAAGGTAAGAATTCCAGAGTCGAACTCAGGGATTTGGTGAGAAAAATTCCGATTTCGATTATCTAGCGAAAGTATAAAAGCTTTTGTGATATGATAAAGAGAGAAATGATTCCAAGGATTCAAGTATCCGATTTAGGCTTTCGATTCAAGACACTTCTATAGGTATAGGACAGAATTTATGTTGCCAAGAATAAATGTTCAAAGGTAGGATTCGTACGATGAAGTTCCGAAACCTATATGACTAATCTAAAGATTCTCTCTATAAGGGTTGTTGAGGCTGCAATATAGAAAGGTCTAAAGACAAGAATTATGTTCAAACTAACTATCTAAAACTCCAGGATATGACTCTCCAAAGTAAAGATTAAAAAGCACAATTAAAATCTTATTAAAGGATGTTGAGTCTCTTTATTACCCAAATCTTGAAGTCTTAATCTATTAAATGTAGAAACAGGTTTGAAATGCCTTCATACATTCAATTAGAGGGTAGAAAGGTAAATCAAGATTGGGGTTTAGGCAAGGATTAGTTTTGATTAAAGATTGGGTCAATTAAAGTTCGTCAGAAGAATAAATCGCCCTGTTCATAAGAAAAATCGACCGATTTTCCTCAAGAACAGCCCGATTTTCCTATTTGTCGCAAAACTAAAATCTAAATTCTCAGGGTCCTAATGTTTGAATGAGTTCAGTCTATCATCATCTAAGCTTAATCATCAACTCTTCTCCCCAGAATCACAAGGGTTTTAGCCAACCATTTTCAAAATCGAATCAAATTAATTATTGAAGAAGATATCGCAAAGAAACCAAATCTTGAACGGAAAATTCAATAACTTTCAAATCTGTAAAACAATCGTCAAATATGTTCAATATATCTCTCAAACAACTCAATGTCGTGTTCACAAACCACAAACAATGCAATGGAATAAAGAAATCTCACAATCAAAGATCAAGAATGACTTTCCGGCAAAAGCTCTTCAATCTCTCTCCAAGAATCGTTGATTTCTCCAAAACGTGTAAAGATTATCCAGTGCGACCTCCTCGTTTTCGTTCCTAGGGTTCTCTTCTATACTTTCTTGCCGATGGGCCGTTTGGCAAAACTCTCCTCTAGCCCAAAATAATTGGGCTTTGTGTCGTCTATCCATTTGGCCGAATCGTGAAGAAAATCGACCTAGTCGATTTTGGTGCAAAACCGTTCGATTTCAAGGTATGAAAATCGTCCGATTTATATATATATTGGCACGATTTTCTTCAACAGAAAGTGCTCTTCCTTTGGTTCGTCTTCTATGCTTCTCCTTTGCAATTCCTTAGCTCTTTGTGATCCTTTTAAGACTCCTTTAGCTTCCTTAACATCCTTAGATGCTTCTTGCTCCATTTTTGCTTCCAATTCAACTCTATTTACCTGCAATTCATCCAAAACTCGCGTAGACCTCTATTTCCGACAATTAATTGAATAGAACATAAAAGGCATACAAAAACTCTCTAAACGCAAGGTAAATAGAGATAATGTGCTGTATTATGCATGAATATGATGATACATAATTCATGTCATCAATATAAAGGATAAAGATACTCTAGAAGGGGGGGGGGGGGG
>BSUD01000002.1:101617866-101710394 GCA_033239045.1 Fagopyrum esculentum | reverse complement strand
GGGGGGGTGAACAGAGTATGGGAACTTTTTGCAAAACCAATCTCAAGGCCTTGAAACCAAATTCAAGGGCCTTGATGTCGATCTCAGTTCGTTGTGAAACTTTGATTTCAAGGGCTTTGAAACAACTTTCAAGGGCCTTGACTTTGAACTCCTGCAAAACAAAGTTAGTCACAATAAACAAGATATAGTGCGGAATGTAAAAGATCGACACAAGGATATGTTTACGAAGTTCGGCTCTAAATAGCCTACTCTCCGTCCCAGGGTATAGCCTTAGGATCTAACTATCTATTATCAACTTCAAAGATTCCTAGATACAAACTAGAAGAAATCCCCTTCTTCTCTCACTGTAGCCAACGCTACGATCTTGCTCCAACTCTTCACTTTGCTATAATAGCCTAGTTACTTTGCAAAGTAACACACACTCGAGTGTAACATTCTCTAGATATGCCACTGGAGCTCTCGATTTTTTTCTCTCTAGGGGATAAACCTTTTTAGAAAGAGTGAAAGAAAAACTATTTTTTGAATGAAGATAACTTTGGATTGCTTGAAGACTATGGATGTTTTTGTGCAGGCTTGTGTATCTGTTCTTCAATTGTCATCTTCATTTATAATCTTCTATGGAGAGGTCTTCTAGCCGTGGAGAGATGACCGTTCAAAGATAATTCTTCTTCTCCATGAAGATCGCTTCCTGGTTGAGATGAGATAGACGTTGTAGATCTTCATCTCTTGAGAACACGTTGATCTCTCGGCTCCTTAATCTTCTCGTTGATTGTTGTAACAATCTTCAAATCCAGATGAGAGAATCTTCGTGCTTTTCGGTTAAGGATCTTTGTAAGGTCTTCTTTGTTGGTCGGTTGAGATTTTCACTTGATCATATCTTCTCAAATCTTCTTGTTTTATCAAATCTTTCGTGGAAGATCTTCTTTGTGATTTGAAATTTTTTCGTTGTGCGGCCTTGTCTTCCTTGTTTCTTTGGAATCTACTTCAAGGCTTTTGAGACTTTTCGTTGTGCAT
Organism: Fagopyrum esculentum; assembly: GCA_033239045.1. Classification (NCBI taxonomy): domain Eukaryota; kingdom Viridiplantae; phylum Streptophyta; class Magnoliopsida; order Caryophyllales; family Polygonaceae; genus Fagopyrum; species Fagopyrum esculentum. The sequence continues at coordinate 101,709,380 of BSUD01000002.1, read as the reverse complement.
CCTTGTCTCCCTTGTGCCCTTGAAATCCATTTCAAGGCCTTTGAAATCTTCGACAAAACCTGCACTTAATCCAAACCAACCAAGCATCTAGAAATATAATACTTCATTGGTTAGTGTATCAAACTACTTCATTTGTGTTTAAATCTTCCATCACCAACACTTGTAAAACCTTTATAATCAAGGTGGAGTTTTCAATCTCCCCCTTGATGGAAGACAACACAAATGTTTTTTGTACCTGCATTTTGTTGGTTTAGCAATGCATATATTTTAATATCAAAACATAAAATGTAGAATGTAGAATATCGAATATCGAATGTCAGATCACATTCATTTCTCCTCCTTTGTCTTTCAACAAGGGAGAAAAATGGTTAAAGCACGAGAGTTTTAAAACATTACAGACCAAAGAGTATTTCCACAAAAACCATAAAAAGTTTTTCTCTAACAACAAGTTCAATTTTCCTCATAGAACTTCCTCTTTCCTTTAGAAGAAGACTTCTTATAGCTCCAATCATCCATTTCAGCTGCTAAAAATCATTTCTTTTCATCAGCTCTTCATTGCTTAACTACTTCATACTCAACTGCTGGCAGAAAAATTGGCTCAACGTGAGTTGGATACAGAATTGATTGATTATGTACACGCCTTTTGCAATTCATCAACACATTGTCAACTTTCTCTTGAGTATGTTGAGCTACATCTTCAAGTATGGGCAGAATACTTCCCATAGTAGTCAATGTAAGAGCATTCATCAAATACATTTCATTGACTTTAGCATTTATGGTAGATAGCAGCTCAAAATTTGCATCCATTCGTCTCTTAGTATCAACTGAAAATCAGACAATTCACGATTCAGACATACCATTTCTTTGTCACAACCTTCTAACTTGATTTCTGGAGTAGGAGTAGGAGATGTTTGAGCCTCTTCAGTTGGAATTTGAGTAGTTCCTTTCCCTTTAAAAGTCCATGTACCTGCAAGAGTCTTCTCAATCCCCAATCTTTCTAAGCAGTTCTCATCAATTTTACCAAAAATTGATTGTCGATCTTCAGAGGATGTATCAATTTTGAAATAATCAAAGATCTTAGGCAGCAAGTTTCCATAAGGAAGAGGAATGGGTCGCTTAGAATTGACAGAATGTATCATGTGGTTGAGAATATGATTTGGTACATCTATCTCTAGATCAAACATAATCAAATGAATTAATTCCAGAGATTGATCAGTCAGCAGTTCTCTTGAGTTTGCACGAGGAACAACACATCGAAACAGTATAGTAAACACTATTTTAGCCTCTAAGGTTAGAGAGGTATGAGTAAGTTGACGTGAGGTTGAATTCGGAAACAAAAATTTCTCCTTAGCAGTATGAACACTCTTTGATCTTGAAGGATGATTGAACACAATATCTGTAGGAATTCCTAATATCTCACTTAAAACAGAATAAGTGAGTGAAATCGGAGTACCTTTAACTAAAGATTCAAGAATGATACATCCTTTGTCCCTTTTTGTGATGAGATTAACATAGAACATCCTCGTGAGTCATGGAAAAGAAAAATCTCCAGGGTTTAGGACTTTCCAGATAATCGAACTCTTGAGCTTGTTTATGCACGGAATCTTAAGAGTGTCAAGAAAATCAGTGTTCACCAGATCACACATACGGAGTGGTCCATTGTGAAAACCATCAAGACAAGATCCTGAAGCTTGAAAATTGATGAACCATGATGTGGGAAGACCAGTCGTCTGAGAGATGTCCAAATCCTCAGAAAGTATTTCTTCCTTTGCAGTTGAGCGGCTCTAAACGGCTTTCTTTTGCGAGCTTGAGGGGCGGATTTCTTGCTTCTGGGTGCCATGAGTGAAGTTTGAGAAAGAAAGCAAGGGATTTTTGAATAGGGTTTCTGTGAAAGAATGAAAAAGGTAGGAAAAACTGGTCCTTTTTAAAAGTAAAATAACAAGATTTTGAGAAAATTAAGCCTTTCAAAGACCAATTTGAAAACCAATAAAAACTCAAGAAATCTTTTTCAATTTACAAACAAAAGAATCCATAAAAACAATTTAAAATTAAAATATCTAAAAGATATTTATCGTAACATCCCGTAAAATTGTCATCCCGCATCATTTGAATGGGGATTTGTAATTGACTTATAAGGATGGGTTACTACCCATGTCAACAAGAAAGACCCAAGGTCTTAGAGACGCTGTCCCCATGCCAACCATGAGCGTGCAGAAAACTTCTCAAGAGGTCACCCATCCTGAAATTACTCCCGCACGAGCACGCTTAACTCTAGAGTTATTTGTCCTCACTCTACCACTGGAAAAGAAGAATTCTTGTTGACATGGGTAGCAACTCATCCTTATAAGTCAATCACAAATCCCCATTCAAATAATGCGGGATGACAATTTTACGGGATGTTACATTAATTCTTAAAAAGATCCATAATTTTAATTTACCCTTTGAAACATATTTCAAGGCCCTTGAATTGCCTTTAAGGCCCCTAAAACATTAATTGGGTTGCATACGTAGGAACAAATAAAATCTTTTACTCCCCTACGTTAATGCTTCCATGTTCAACATACCAAGCTCCAATCTAATAAAGTTAAATTGTTCCTTAGGAAGAGGCTTGGTAAAGATATATGTAAGCTGCAAGTTAGTAGATATAAAAAAAATCGAAACATCACCTTTTTCAACATGATCACGTATGAAGTGATGCCTTACATCAATATGCTTAGTCCTTGAATGCTGCACAGGATTTTTGGTTCTTGAAATAGCACTAGTATTATCACATTTTATAGGAATACCTTTTAAATCAAAGCCAAGGTCACGAAGTTGTTGAGCAATCCATAGAATTTGTGCACAACAAGCTCCTACAGCTATATATTCAACTTCGGCAGTGGATAGGGCAACATAATTTTGCTTCTTGGAGTGCCAACTGATTAGGGATGACCCTAAGAATTGGCAACATCCAGAAGTACTTTTTCTATCGACCTTATAACCTGCAAAGTTTGCATGTGAATAGCCAACAAGGTGAAACGAGCTTTGACGTGGGTACCATAACCCTAGATCCTTAGTGCCATTGACATACCAAAAAATTCTTTTCACAGCTATCATGTGTGACTCTTTAGGATCAACTTTAAATCTTGCACACATGAACACGGTAAACATAATGTGAGGTCGACTAGTAGTTAAATACAACAACGAACCGATCATACCTCGATACTCCTTTTGTACCATACTTTTGCCATCCTTGTCATGGTCAAGCGAAAGTATTGAACTCATAGGAGTCTTTGCGACCTTAGATTGATCCATTTTGTACTTTTTAAGCAAGTCCTTAGTATACTTGCTTTGATTGAGAAAAATTCCTTTCTTTGCTTGTAACTTGAAGTCCAAGAAAGAAATTAAGCTCTCCCATTAGGCTCAGTTCAAATTCCCTGGAAACTGGAGCAAAAGTCTCATCATAATCAATACCTTCTTCTTGGTTATAGCCTGGTGCTGCAAGTCGTTCTTTATTTTGTATGACTTTGTCACTTTCATCCAACTTAAGATCCATTTCGTGCCAATGACGGATTGGTATTCTGGCCTTGAAGTAAGAGTCCAGACCTTGTTTCTCTCAAATTCGTTTAGTTCATTTTGCATGGCAATGATCCAATCAGGTTCTTGAAGAGCTTCGACATATTTCTTTGGCTCGACAAGAGACACAAAAGAGGAGAAAGCACATAGATTGCTCACTTTAGATCGAGTTTGAACTCCATCGTTTGGATCTGAGATCATATTCTCTTGTGGATGATATGAAGAGTGTTGGATTTTTCTTCGTTTGGCAGATGAAACAGATCCCGAAGATTGAGCCTCATATGTTTGACTAGATTTAGGTACCGTTGATATATTACCCTTGGATCCAATCTCAAGGCCTTGAAGATGAGTTTCAAGCCCTTGAAACGGAGTTCTGACATCACAGTTTTCCATTTCAAGGTCTTGAAGATGTGTTTCAAGGTCTTAAGGGTTTTCTTCGGTATCTTGAATATTTTCCTGCATATTCTTTTCTTGATCTTTAGGATCTTCCTCTTCATCCGAATTATGCTCTTCTCGTTGATTCAGATTTAGATCTGCAAAACTCTCACTCAAAGTACCATCATTGCTTTCATCAACAATTTTGGTACGTTTGTTATAGACACAATAAGCTTTGCAACTTGAAGAATATCCAATGAATATTGCTCCATCACTACGTGCATCAAATTTCACAAGGTTATCTTTGCCATTGTTATGAACAAAACAAGTACATCCAAAGGGTTTAAAATATGAAATATTTGGTTTCCTTCCTTTAAAGAGTTCATAAGGAGTCTTTCTCAAGATAGGGTGAATTAAACATCTATTCAAAATATAATTTGCAGTGTTTACTGCTTCAGCCCAAAAACTTTTTGACAAATTGTTTTCTAAAAGCATCGTCCTAGACATATCCTCAAGAGTGCGGTTCTTACATTCCACAACTCCATATTGTTGAGGAGTTCTAGGAGCTGAAAAGTTATGTGAAATACCATATTTTGCACAAAACAAATCAAACTTTAGTTGATCAAATTCTCTACCATGATCACTTCTTATAGAAACGATTGGTAGGTTTTTCAAAGTTTGTAACTCCTTACATAATTTTGAAAACTCGAATAATACTTCAGATTTTTCTCGTGGAAAAGAAATCCATGTGAAACGAGAGAAATCATCCACAATAACAAGGATGTACTAGATTTGACACGCATAGGTCCACAAAGATCCATATGTAAGAGTTCGATGGGTCAAGAAGAACTTACAACTTCCTTAGGTTTGAATGAACCTCTTGTTTGTTTACCTTGTGTACAAGCCATACATAGTTCATCTACCTTAAAATTTAGGTTTGGCAAACCACGTACCAAATCCTTTGTATGTAGCTTATGCATTGTGTGCATGCTTACGTGACCAAGTCTTCTATACCAAAGCGTTGGATCATCAGTCAAGGCCTTTAGACATTTTAGCTTAGTTCCAATGCCAATAATGTCACACTTTACTTTATCACCAAGCGTAATGGTTCCAGATGATTGTTTCTTCGAATTTGAGAATAAAGAGCTGAAAACTCCACCTTGTTTATAATGTTTTATAGGTATTAATGATGGAAGATTTAACACAAATGTAGTAGTTTGATACACTAACAATGTATTGATTATATTCTCTAGATGCTTGGTTGGTTTAATTCAGTGCAGGACTTATCAAAGATTTCGAAGGCCTTGATATGGACTTCAAGGGCTTTGAAATATTATTCAAGAACACAAGGAAGATAGTGTTATACAAAGGGACGATCTCAAAGGCCTTGAAGAAATATAGTTGCACAAAATAAGGATTCAAATTACAAAGAAGATTTTTCAGGAACAATTTGCTCAACAGAAAGATTTCAGTGAAGATCTTTTACAACCGAAGATTAAAAGATCTTTTTAGAAGATTTTCTAAAACCAAAAAGCATCAAAGATTTCTTCTCGTTCGGTTTAATAAAAAATGAGAAGATTAAGGAGCCGATGAATCAACGTGTTCTCAAGAGATGAAGATCTATAGCGTCTACCTCATCTCAAAACAGGAAGTGATCTTCATGGAGAATAAGATTCATCTTCAAACGGTTATCTCTCCAACGGCTAGAAGACCTCTCCATTGAATAGTATAAATGAAGATGATGATTGAAGAAGAAAGGAGAGCAACTGACACGGAAACATCTTTACGTCTTCAAGCAACTCAAACATCTTCATTCGATTCATTGTTTTTCTTTCTCTCCTTCTAAAAAGCTTTATCCCCTTAGAGAGAGATAAAAACACAAGAGCTCCATTGGAAGATCTAAATAGTGTTATACTAGAGTGTGTGTTACTTTGCGAAGTAACTAGGCTATTATAGCTATGTGATGAGTTGGAGCTAGATCGTAGCGTTGGCTGTTACGTGTAGCACAAAAAGCTTTAAATTTATACTCGTTATATTTCTCCTAACTCCTAGCGAACCCGCAGTGTACGGGACTTTTTGTAGTAGGGATAGTATTCTGAGGTCGAACACAAAGACTTAGGTGAGATTGATTCGATTAGTGACTAAAGATAGTGAAAGCCTAGGCTAAGAAAAGAGAAGGGAATAAAGAAATGAAAATCTCAATGTTTTTGGTTGGTTTTTAGGTGATCAATCAAGGATCACAAATCATGCGAAATAAACAATCAACTAGTTAACACCACAAGTAAACAAAGCAAACACGAAGTATGTAATCAAAGAGAGAAAAGGCGGATTCTAGGGGTTGGAAATTCCGGTTATGGCATGGGACTCAAGCTATCTAATCATTCCTTGGATTACTAAAGTATGTTGGGAGTAAATGTTTCTAGATTGGGATCAATCACCGGGTAAGTCTCATGATCCACTAGTCCGTTCCTAAGGTCTCATCACCGGGTAAGTCTCAAAGAGCCTAAGGATGGGAATTCTACACAAACCGGATAGTATTCTAGGGATCTAACCTCTCTTTACCGGGTAAGTCTCGGAAAGGCAAGTCCTAAACAACTATCCTAGCACACTTAGTCCAATAGCGGCTTATGAGGCTCACTACTACCTAGAGTTTGTCATCTTTGATATCTAAGAGTAAGAATCACCGGGTAGGTCTCTTCTAACACTTAGTTGCTAACACTAGGTCACCCTAGGATAGATTTGACTCAACAACACTAGGATTTCAACATTCTAACATTCTAGAACTTAGACTAATCAAATCAAACGAACCAGGCAAACCACGGGCTGTTCATCTACTTCCACGGCCGTGGACTGGCAAGAACAAACCGTGGATTCCAACAGTGGCTCTGTTCAAGTAAACGAATCATCCAAGGGCAAATCTAAGTCCATCCTATCATAGTCCCATCCATAACCCTCCTTTCCTTACCCTAGAATCGCGTCTACCTAGCCAACAACATTTATCATCACAATCAAAATCATCAAACATAAAATCATGGCATCCATTTGTAAGATAATGAAGAGAAAGAGATAAACTAGTGAATCAAAGTAAACAAGCTGAATACGAGATTTAGAAAGACTCACAATCCTTCAAAAGAAGGTTTAATCGATTCTTACAACCCTAGAAAATGATTCCGATAATCTTCACTTCTAAAAATCTATCAAAAACTATGGTGTTGTGCTCTTCTCTTCTTCTTCAATGGAGCTTTTCTTCTCCTCCAAGATTTGCTCCAGTCCAAGCTTCCTATTGAGAGAATCTTCTTGTTGAGAATGTGGTAGAGAGTGTGGATTTTTTATTCTGAAATTTGATTGGGATTTTTTTTCCAGCCTTGCAGGACCACTTTTTATACTACAACTTTGCAAGAGTCGGCCATGAGATCGTGGCACAGCTGTCACAACCGTCTGGCAAAAACCACGGTCAGATTCCACGCCAGTGGAAGTGCCAGTGACCGTGGTTTTGGATGTTTCAGCTTGTCTTGGATCATTAAGCTACGATTTGGTTCATGGCTTGCAACAACAAGGTACCATGAGTCGTCCTTAGCCCCTAGCTTGCATCCTAATGAGTCCGAAGGTGTGTTATCTCGAGGAGCGATCCTCGAGTGTACCGATTAAGCTCTTAAATCTCCCAAAATACCTACAAAGCATGCAAAAGCCCGTGTAGACGTCTATCTCGAGAAAATACATGAATTGAGTGCAAACGTCGTGAACTAGTGCTAAACCATGCATGAATGAGTGGAAAAACTATCTAAATGCGTGCCTAATCCTAAGTCATAAATCGTGTTATCAAAAATACCCCATACTTAAGGTTTGCTCGTCCTCGAGCATGTTTCCAACTATAGACTAAGAGATGACATGATTTATGTATGCAGAAAAATGACAAAATCTTTTTTGGAGTTGTGCTTCTAATATTGGATTACCTTCAAAGTCGTGTTTCATAGCAATGGACAAACAATCATGCATCAATTAAATGAAGGCATGGAAAGACAATTATACTTAACTCGAAGGCATGTATGAAATGTAAAAATGAAGAAGTCAAGATGATCATGAGCATATTCAATCTAGATCACTAAGTCTTACACACATGCAAATAGGTCACAAGGGCTTGTGAAATAAAAGGCCAAGAAACCTTGTGATTAGGTGGGAATTTTTCTAGGCTATGTGATGCTAATCCGGGAATGGAACTAACTCCACAATTTTACATTTTTATCAACTTCCCACAAGTGTATATTTTCTCCATCTTTTCTTTCTTTTCTTTTCACTTATTTTTGAGACAATGGCATTGGTGTACAAAAGCCGAAACCTTGGTGATTAGCCATCCTCGGGTTTTTTTATTTTTCGAGGTGCATCCAGACCGGGCACACATACCAAGGCTCGTTAGGACTATCAGTTTATTTGACTTTGGCAAGGCACAAACACCCGATTATGTGAATGGTGCCGAGTTACTCGTCATTTAAACCAATGTCCCCAAACCTATATTTTTGTCTACACTTTCACAACAAATTCAACTCTTCATTCATAACATTCATCCATCAACAACTTCACCCCACACTTGCTTTTCACACACATCAATACACTAGCATGCTCCTATTCCCGGATGGGTCAAAAGAGGTCAAATTTATATCAATTGAAGTGCTCAAACAACATGATCAAGATGAGAAGTAGAGAAAGATGAATTGCCTTAATCACTCCTAGATGATGTGCAAGAACTAGCATGTAATTTCGACCTTCAATACTTAATCCAATCAAGACAAACATCATGATCACAATTCATTCATGGGAATCAAGATTAGTGCTTCAAGTCCACATATGCATTCATCTATTCAACACACAAGGCCATCCATAGCCAATTCACAAGACAATCTCATCATGAGGGTCATTCCCAAACTTAGAAGCACTAAAAAATTTTTAAATTTTCTGTTTTTTTTTTTGAATTTTCGAAATATGTATGTACAATGCAAAACATGTGACGATATTAAACTATCCTAGATGCTAATCATGCAAAAGATCATGCAAACCCCACCCCATACTTAGAAACACATTGTCCCCAATGTGTAAATGAAGTAAAGAAGAGTGAAAGAGGGTTCTCACAATGTAAAAATGGCTTGCTTCGGTATTTAGGATTACTCAAGTGGATTGATGGTGGATGATCCTATCAACAATGGTAGAGAGCTCTAAATGTTCACTATGGCGTCGAGACCCGCGCTAGGTACCGCTAGCCGTCCAAGTTCCGCATCCGCTCCACCCATAATTGATGAGGGGTTCATCATCATCATCAACATGCCATGCAAGGCTTTCATGCTACCAAGACTCTAACACACACACCAGGCAACCAAACACACAAAAACAGAAAAATCAAAACAAAAACAAAACGAAAAAGGGAAAACGTTACCAATGGGTTGCCTCCCATCAAGCGCTTCTTTAAGGTCATTAGCTTTACCAAACTCGGGGTGTCTCATTCTAGGTGAAGTGGGGCAATCATGTCCACCGGAGCTTCCGGGATATACTTCTTCAAACGGTGCCCATTCACCTTGAAATCTCCACAATGCTCCCCTCCTATCTCAATTGCTCCATGGGGGAAGATCTTCTTCACCACATAAGGCCCGGTCCACCTCGACTTTAGCTTTCCGGGGAAGAGCCGCAGCCTTGAGTTGAAGAGAAGTACAAGGTCGCCTTCACTCAACTCCTTCGGGATGAGGCGCTTGTCATGCCAACGTTTGGTCCTCTCCTTGTAGATCCGGGCATTTTCGTAAGCATCCAACTGGATCTCCTCAAGAGCATTCATATCAAGCAATCTCTTCTCACCGGCCTCCTTGAGGTCAAAATTTAGCCACTTAATGGCCCAATATGCCCTATGCTCCATCTCTACCGGAAGGTGGCAAGACTTGCCATATACTAGCTTGTAAGGAGTGGTGTCAATTGGTGTCTTGAAAGCGGTTCTATATGCCCACAAGGCATCATCGAGCTTCATAGCCCAATCTTTCCTCGTCCTAGAGACCGTCTTCTCAAGAATTCCTTTTATCTCCCGGTTGGATCTCTACTAGGCCACTAGTTTGGGGGTGGTAAGGTGTTGCCACCTTATGAGTCACCCCATACTTAGCCAAAAGTGCCCCGAAGTTCCTATTGGTGAAGTGCTTCCCTCCGTCACTTAAGATCACCCTTGGTGTTCCAAACCTAGGGAAGATCACTCGGTTGAAGAACCGCACCACAACCTTGGCATCATTTGTAGGAGAGGCGATTGCCTCCACCCATCTTGAAATATAGTCAACCGCTAATAGGATGTAGAGGTTTTCACAAGAAGAGTTAAATGGTCCCATGAAGTCCACACCCCACACATCAAATATCTTCACTTCTTGTATGTTGTTCAAGGGCATCTCATTCCTCCTTGAGATGCTGCCCGTCCTTTGGCAAGCATCACAAGCTACAACAAAGTTTTGCACATCCTTGAACAAACTTGGCCAAAAGAAGCCCGATTGCAACACCTTCGCACATGTCTTGTGTGAGCTAGCATGCCCTCCACATGGCAAGGAATGACAATGGCGGATTACACTCTCCACCTCATCCTCCGGTATGCATCTTCTAAAGACTCCATCCGGCCCTCTCTTGAATAAAAGTGGTTCACTCCAATAGTAGTGCCTCACATCTTTGAAGAACTTCTTCCTTTGGGCGTATGACAATCCGGGAGGCACTTCCTCACACACAAGATAGTTCACAATGTCGGCGTACCATGGCTCACTTCCTCTAGACACTTGGAACAAGCATTCCTCCACCATTTGCAATTGCTCATCCCGGAACGAGTCATCAATCGGGATGTCATCTCTCTCAAGCTCCAATGGTGGGAGTCGACTAAGGTGATCCGCCACAGAATTTTTGGACCCCTTCTTGTCCCGGATTTCCAAATCAAACTCTTGAAGAAGAAGGATCCACCGAATCAACCTAGGCTTGGCATCCTTCTTTGTAAGGAGATAACGGATCGCAACATGATCCGTATACACAATGACCTTCGCTCCAACAAGATATGAGCGGAACTTCTCAAATGCATACACAACCGCTAGCAACTCCTTCTCGGTGGTAGCATAATTGAGTTGGGCATCATCTAGCGTCTTGCTAGCATAATAAATGGCATGTGTGCGCCCATCTTTCCTTTGCCCCAAAACAGCCCCAACGGCTACATCACTTGCATCACACATGATCTCAAACGGTAAACTCCAATCCGGAGGTTGCATGATAGGTGCGGAGATCAAAGCGTTCTTCAACCTACAAAAAGCCTCAAGGCAATCCTTGGAGAAAACAAACTCAACATCTTTCATTAGTAGGTTAGTAAGAGGCTTATAAATCTTAGAGAAGTCTTTAATAAATCTCCGGTAAAAACCGGCATGCCCTAAGAAACTCCTTACCCCCTTCACCGAGGTAGGTGTTGGCAACTTCTCTATCGTTTCAATCTTGGCCCTATCAACCTCAATGCCACGGTTGGACACCAAGTGTCCCAACACAATACCTTCACTTACCATGAAGTGGCATTTTTCCCAATTCAAGACAAGGTTTGTCTCCTCACATCTTTTTAACACTAGAGACAAGTTAGCTAAACAATTATCAAAGGAAGATTCATAAACAGAAAAGTCATCCATAAACACTTCCATGATATTCTCAATGTACTCAGAAAAGATAGCCATCATACACCTTTGAAAAGTGGCGGGTGCATTACACAACCCAAATGGCATTCTCCTATATGCAAATGTACCCCATGGACATGTAAATGTGGTTTTTTCTTGGTCATCGGGGTGGATAGGGATTTGGAAGAATCCTCTATAGCCATCTAAGTAGCAAAAGTGAGAATGTTGAGCTAACCTTTCTAGCATTTGGTCAATGAAAGGGAGAGGAAAGTGATCTTTCCTAGAGGCCATGTTCAATTTCCTATAGTCAATACACATCCTCCATCCCGTAACCGTTCTAGTTGGGATTAATTCATTATTCTCATTGGTTACTACGGTCATCCCACCCTTCTTAGGAACTACATGCACGGGACTAACCCACTTACTATCCGAAATAGGGTAGATGATTCCCGCATCTAGCAACTTAATGATCTCTTTCTTGACTACCTCTTTCATTATAGGATTCAATCTTCTTTGATGTTCAATAGAGGGCTTATGGTCATCTTCCATCAATATCTTATGCATGCACAAAGAGGGGTTAATTCCAACAAGGTCATCAATGGTGTATCCTATTGCCTTTCTATGCAGTTTCAATTCATTCAACAATCTATTAAGCTCATCATCATTCAAAGATACATTCACAATCACCGGATAAGTAGAATTTGAACCAAGGAAAGCATACTTTAAATGAGAAGGGAGAGGTTTGAGTTCAAGTTTGGGAGGACCTTTATCGAGTGGAGACGATCCAAATAACGTTGGTTGAGATGAATCCAAAGCAAATGAAGGCTCTCCAAGGCTCCTTGAAGCTTGATCAACAACAAGGGCTGTTTCTGGGGAAACCACGGGCAAATCCACGGATTCTGGCACATCCACGGCCGTGGACTTTGCAAAGCTTGCTCTTTGGAGCATTCCAGAGAGTTCCACGGCCGTGATTCTCCTTTCACGACCGTGGTTCCTACAGGAATTCAGCATACTCTCGTGGACTTCAAATTCAGCTCTTGTCTCCTTTTCTAATGCTTCTAAGGCCTTGATTTCTTCATTGCAAGCCTCCTCAACACCTTCCTCCATCAAACTTAAGCTAAGAACATTCTCCAAGGGGTCCTTGATCAAGATCGAGCTCACAACTTCTCTAGACTCCTCTTGCTCGACAATGTTGAACACATCCTCATCAAGGGTTGGCCCTTTAATCATTGTGGATAATTTGAACTTGATATTCTCTTCTCCAATGTTGAAGGAGAGAATTCCATTCTTACAATCCACGAAGCATCCGGAAGTGGCTAGGAAAGGTCTCCCTAAGATGATGGGAACCGGATAGTCCGCCGGGATGTCCAAGACAACAAAATCAATCGGCACATAGAACTTCCCGAGTTGCACCGGTATGTCTTCCAATATCCCAACCGGGTGAGTGATAGAACGGTCCGCCATGTAAAGGGTCATCTTGACCGGTTTTTGCTCTCCTAGCCCGACCTTGTTGCAAAGTGCAAGCGGTATGATGCTTACACTTGCCCCAAGATCACATAGGGCTTCATACTTCACTTCTCCCACTCCAATTGGCACACAAAAGGATCCCGGATCTCTTAGTTTAGGAGGCATCTCCTCCTTCATGGTTTGGATCAATTCCGCGGATCTCTTTGTCATCCTCACTTCTCCATACTCCTCCAACTTCCTTTTGTTGGAGAGTATTTCCTTCAAGAACTTTCCATACGCCGGCATACCTAAGATAGCATCCATGAACGGAATGTTAATATGTAATTTAGACATAAGTTCAAGGAATTTACCGAAGTGTTTGTCCAATCGAGCTCTTGCTCGTGATTGTGGGAATGGTAGTGGCGGTTTGAATGGAGGCGGTGCCACATAAGTTGGCTCATCATCCTTGCTCTTGCCTCCATCTTCTTTCAAGGTCTCTTCCTCAACCACTACTTGCTTCCCTTTGTCACTTCCCTTGGGTAAGGGATCCTTCATACTCAACCCACTCCTTGTTGAGATGGCCAACACTTGGCCTCTTGGGTTGTCTTCGGTTCTTCCGGGAAGTTTTCCCGGATCTCTATGAGCTTCACCCGCCTTTTGGAACACTTGTGCTTCCAACACCTTTTGAGCCTTAGAAATGGAAGTCACCGTGCTCTCAAGACCACTCAACCTTCCAAGCAATTGCTCAAACATCATCTCGGTTCTATCCTTTGGAGGTTGAGTAAATCCGGGTGGAGGTTCTTGTGAAGCTTTTGGTGGTGGAGCTGCGCTTGTGGAAGCGGGAGGGTTCAAGGCTCCATCCGGGTTAGAATAGGAAAACCCGGGATGGTTGTGGTTGTTCCGGTAATCGTTGAATTGCCGGTTGTTGTTGAAGTTCCTTGGGCCTTGATAGTTGTTATAATTGCCCCTTCCCATGTAATTCACGTCTTCCTCCTTGGAAGACAAATTAGCTTGCACTTGCACTTAAGAGGTTGCTTGATTCTTCAAAGTTGTAGCACACAACTCCCTCAAAGATTTCAACTCATTGTTGATGGAATCAAGCTTGAAGTTGCTCATTGTGACTTCACTCACCTCATATGCTTCCGCTTTTCTCCCATCACTCTTCCTATGGGAGTACTTCTCAATCACCAAAGCTTGTTTCTCTATAAACTCCCAAGCTTCATCCACATGCTTTTCCATGAAAGTCCCACCGGAAAGAGATTGAAGTTTGAATTGGCTATCTTCATCAAGTCCTTTGAAGTAGATTTCCAATAGCTCAATTTTCGGTATACCATGGTGTGGACAATCTAGAAGAAGGTCTTTGAACCTCTCTCAAGACTTGAACAAGCTCTCTCTATCCTTCATTACAAAGGCATTGATCTTCCCTCTTAACTCGGTAGTCTTGGAAGGTGGGAAGAACTTAGTCAAAAACTCGGTAGTCATCTTCTCCCAAGTACTCACTCGCCCTTGTGGAATAGATTGATACCAAGCTAAGGCTTTATCTTTAAGTGAGAAAGAAAAAGCCCTAAGATTATGGTTGTTGCTCTCCAATCAAGGCGGTCTTAGATTCTCCATCAAGATCTCATAATTCATCAAGTGTTGATGAGGAGACTCTCCTTCCATCCCTCCAAATTGATTATGCCGGATCATTTGCAGAACTTGAGGGCGGAGCTCGTAGTTATGGGTTGCGGGATCTCCTAAGTTCACACCCGGACGGTGTGCTCTTTGTGCCGGATCCATACGTCGCCCTAAGGTTTGCGGCTCTTCAATAGCAATGGGCACAACCCGAACATTGACCGCCGGCTGCGGTACCGGTGGTGGAGGTGGAGGATCTTGAGGATTAGGCTCTCTTCGCACAAGAGCTTGCCTAATCTCTTCAATCTCCCTCCTAATTGCTTCTTGCCTCTCATTGGCAAGTCTCCTTTCATTCTCCAAAGCTTCATCTCTTATCCTAATTTGTTCTAAAGCCTCATCTAACTCAGCTTGGAGGTCTCTTCCGGCCATCTCTTTTCCTTTTCGAATGCTCTTGGATATAGATCTAAGGGTTTTCTCCGGTTCGGGATCGAATGGAGCTAAATCCTTGCCACGAGATCTTCGCATACACCTAAAAAGTGAGAGATGTCCTGAAAAGCAAAGACACAAACCAAAAGAGATCAAAAGCAACAAGAAAGACCTACACTATAAACAATCACAAATAATGACTCAATCTAGACTTAGTCCCCGGCAACGGCGCCAAAAACTTGTTACGCTAAGATTGTGTAGCACAAAAAGCTTTAAATTTATACTCGTTATATTTCTCCTAACTCCTAGCGAACCCGCAGTGTACGGGACGTTTTGTAGTAGGGATTGTATTCCGAGGTCGAACAGAAAGACTTAGGTGAAATTGATTCGATTAGTGACTAAAGATAGTGAAAGCCTAGGCTAAGAAAAGAGAAGGGAATAAAGAAATGAAAATATCAATGTTTTTGGTTGGTTTTTAGGTGATCAATCAAGGATCAAAAATCATGCGAAATAAACAATCAACTAGTTAACACCACAAGTAAACAAAGCAAACACGAAGTATGTAATCAAAGAGTGAAAAGGCAGATTCTAGGGGTTGGAAATTCCGGTTATGGCATGGGACTCAAGCTATCTAATCATTCCTTGGATTACTAAAGTATGTTGGGAGTAAATGTTTCTAGATTGGGATCAATCACCGGGTAAGTCTCAAAGAGTCTAAGGATAGGAATTCTACACAAACCGGATAGTATTCTAGGGATCTAACCTCTCTTTACCGGGTAAGTCTCGGAAAGTCAAGTCCTAAACAACTATCCTAGCACACTTAGTCCAATAGCGGCTTATGAGGCTCACTACTACCTAGAGTTTGTCATCTTCGATATCTAAGAGTAATAATCACCGGGTAGGTCTCTAATAACACTTAGTTGCTAACACTAGGTCACCCTATGATAGATTTGACTCAACAACACTAGGATTTCAACATTCTAACATTCTAGAACTTAGACTCATCAAATCAAACGAACCAGGCAAACCACGGGCTGTTCATCTACTTCCACGGCCGTGGACTGGCAAGAACAAACCGTGGATTCCAACAGTGGCTCTGTTCAAGTAAACGAATCATCCAAGGGCAAATCTAAGTCCATCCTATCATAGTCCTATCCATAACCCTCCTTTCCTTACCCTAGAATCGCGTCTACCTAGCCAACAACATTTATCATCACAATCAAAATCATCAAACATAAAATCATGGCATCCATTTGTAAGATAATGAAGAGAAAGAGATAAACTAGTGAATCAAAGTAAACAAGCTGAATACGAGATTTAGAAAGACTCACAATCCTTCAAAAGAAGGTTTAATCGATTCTTACAACCCTAGAAAATGATTCCGATAATCTTCACTTCTAAAAATCTATCAAAAACTATGGTGTTGTGCTCTTCTCTTCTTCTTCAATGGAGCTTTTCTTCTCCTCCAAGATTTGCTCCAATCCAAGCTTCCTATTGAGAGAATCTTCTTGTTGAGAATGTGGTAGAGAGTGTGGATTTTTTATTCTGAAATTTGATTGGGATTTTTTTTTCAGCCTTGTAGGACCACTTTTTATACTACAACTTTGCAAGAGTCGGCCATGAGATCGTGGCACAGCTGTCACAACCGTCTGGCAAAAACCACGGTCAGATTCCACGCCCGTGGAAGTTCCAGTGACCGTGGTTTTGGATGTTTCAGCTTGTCTTGGATCATTAAGCTACGATTTGGTTCATGGCATGCAACAACAAGGTCCCATGAGTCCTCCTTAGCCCCTAGCTTGCATCCTAATGAGTCCGAAGGTGTGTTATCTCGAGGAGCGATCCTCGAGTGTACCGATTAAGCTCTTAAATCTCCCAAAATAACTACAAAGCATGCAAAAGTCCGTGTAGACTTCTATCTCGAGAAAATACATGAATTGAGTGCAAACGTTGTGAACTAGTGCTAAACCATGCATGAATGAGTGGAAAAACTATCTAAATGCGTGCCTAATCCAAAGTCATAAATCGTGTTATCATTGGCTACAATGAGAGAAGAAGGGGATTTCTTCTAGTTTGCATCTAGGACTCTTTGAAGCTGATAATAGATAGTTAGATCCTAAGGCTATACCCTAGGACGGAGAGTAGGCTATTTAGAGCCGAACTTCGTAAGCATATCCTCGTGTCAATCTTTTACATTCCGCACTATATCTCACTATGATGACTAACTTTGTTTTGCAGGAGCACGAAGTCAAGGCCCTTGAAACTTGTTTCAAAGCCCTTGAAATCAAACTTTCACAAAGAGCACAGATCGACATCAAGGCCCTTGAAAGGAGTTTCAAGGCCTTGAGATTGGGGTTGCGAAAAGTTCTCATACTCTATTCAACCCCCCTTCTAGAGTATCTTTTAACTTATTTATTTCACCTACCGTTTCTTCAAGAGCTTTTTCCACTCATGTGTCTTGAGCAACCACTATCTAATATCCATTTATGCTCCTTTACCTTGGTGATATCCTGCAAAATAGCAAACATCAACCTTTTCGAGTCGACCAAATGGCATATTTTGGTCCATACTCAGGTTCAATCATATTTGGTGGTCTAGGTGTTTCTAACAATATAAGGATAATTTCTTCTATACGGACATGTATTTTTTAACATGACCCTTTTTACAGCAGTAAAAGCAAGTAGGCATATGAATACTTCCTTTGGCTTTGACAAAAGTGGTAGTAGGTTTTCTAGGAAAGCTCATATGATAACCTATACGATTTTTGTTAAGGGGGGACTGTTGTTCACCCACCATTCTCTCAAGATTAGCTTTTGAACGAGTAAACTTAACAAGTGCAGTCTTCTGGTCTTGACACATCAAAGTTAGAACAACTTTCTCTTTCTCTAGATCGATATAGTTTCGATGAAGAGAGGAGAGGTTGTCCTTGATAATCATGTTTTCTAATTCCAAGGCCTTGATATTGTCATCAAGGTCTACTTTTTTTTGTTAAGATTTTCAATCTCCAAAAACATCTCACTTAGTTGATTTTCTTGTTCAAACAACTTTTCTTTTAAAGAATTTATCCTTATTCTATATTACTTGTCACATATGATAATATTTTTAAGGAATTGTTTCAGGTCAGATTCAGGTTGAGACATAATTGTACTTACCACATTGTCAACATATTGATTTGAATCTTCTTCATGATCAGTCATGAGACACAAATTTGCTTGTTTTTTTCGTCTTTTGATTCATTTGATGATTCTGAATCACTCCATGAAGCTACCATAGCTTTCTTCTTTCGATCATTTTTCTTGAAGTTGGTCCTCTTCTTTTGTGGACAATCATTCACAAGATGATCTGTTTCAAAACATTCAAAACAAGTCAGTACTCTAGTTTTCTTGTTAGAGTTAGAAAACTTACATCTTAGTTTTGATGTTCGTGGATATTCTCTATTGTTAGCAGATTGTTTCTTTAACTTGAGAATTTTCGCGAGACCCAGTGGATCATGGCAATTGCATCTTCTTCTTCATCATCATCATCATCATCATTATCTTCCTCGTCTGATGGTAATTCATCCTTTCTTGATTTTAATGCTAAATTCTTGGAGTTGGATGGGAGCTCTCCATCTTCTTCACCAAGAACCATTTCATGTGTGATGAGTTTTCCAAGGAGGTCATCAAGAGGAAGAGTCGAGAGATTCCGAGCTTCTTCGATGACAGTCATCTTTGGTCCCCACTTAGCTTTAGGTAAGCTCCTTAGAAGCTTCCTAACTTTCTCTTCATTTGTGACGATCTTTCCTGGTGAGTCCAAATTGTTCACAATCTCTTTGAATCTTGTGAACATTTCCTTAACTGTTTTATTTGGATTCATCTTGAATAGCTCGTATTGTCTGAGAAAGATGCTAATCTTTGTTTCCTTGACTTGATTTGTTCCTTCGTAAGTGACAACGAGTTTGTCCCATATTTCCTTAGCACTCTTGCATGATGAGATGCGGTTGAATTCATTTGCATCTAATCCGCAGTAGAGTAGGTTCATTGCTTTATAGTTCTTTGACACACTGCCCAAGTCAGCTTGTGTAAAGTCAGCTTCTTTCTTTGGGACTTGAACACCTTCAAGTGTTGTAGTTGGGACTTTGGGGACATTTTGAACAATGCTCCATAGTTCCATGTCCTGATCAATGATGAACATACACATGAGTGCTCTCCAATGAGCAAAGTTGTTGCCACAGAAGAGTGGTGGTCGAGATGTGGATCTTCCTTGAGCAAATCCTCCATCACCTACACTATTCATGATTAGTCTCACTGATGGTTAAATCAATATACGTGAGTCTAGCTCCAATACCAATTGAAAAACCGTTAGGTGAATATAAAGGATAAAGATACTCTAGAAGGGGGGTGTGAATAGAGTATGAGAACTTTTCGCAAAACCAATCGCAAGGCCTTGAAACCAATTTCAAGGGCCTTGATATCGATCTCAGCTCGTTGTGAAACTTTGATTTCAAGGGCTTTGAAACAACTTTCAAGTGCCTTGACTTTGAACTCCTGCAAAACAAAGTTAGTCACAATAACAAGATATAGTGCGGAATGTAAAAGATCGACACGAGGATATGTTTACGAAGTTTGGCTCTAAATAGCCTACTCTCCGTCTCAGGGTATTGCCTTAGGATCTAACTATCAATTATCAGCTTCAAAGAGTCCAAGACAAATTAGAAGAAATCCCCTTCTTCTCTCATTGTAGCCAACGCTACGATCTAGCTCCAACTCTTCACTTTGCTATAATAGCCTAGTTACTTCACAAAGTAACACACTTGAGTATAACACTCTTTAAATATGCCACTGGAGCTCTCGAGTTTTATCTCTCTCTAGGGGATAAAGCTTTTTAGAAAGAGAGAAAGAAAAACTATTTATCAAATGAAGATAAATTTGGATCGCTTGAAGATTATGGATGTTTCTATGCAGGCTTGTGTATCTGTTCTTCAATTGCCATCTTCATTTATAATCTTCTAGGGAGAGGTCTTCTAACCATTGGAGAGATGACTGTTCGATGATAATTCTTCTTCTCCATGAAGATCGCTTCCTGGTTGAGATGAGATAGATGTTGTAGATCATCATCTCCTGAGAACACGTTGATCTCTCGGCTCCTTAATCTTCATGTTGATTGTTGTAACAATCTTCAAATCTAGATGAGATAATCTTCGTGCTTTTCGGTTAAGGGTCTTTGTAAGATCTTCTTTGTTGGTCGGTTGAGATTTTCACTTAATCATATCTTCTCAAATCTTCTTGTTTTAGCAAATCTTTCGTTGAAGATCTTCTTTGTAATTTGAAATCTTTTCGTTGTGCAGCCTTGTCTTCCTTGTTTCTTTGGAATCTACTTCAAGGCTTTTGAGACTTTTCGTTGTGCATCCTTGTCTCCCTTGTGCACTTGAAATCCATTACAAGGCCTTTGAAATCTTCGACAAAACCAACACTCAATCCAAACCAACCAAGCATCTCGAAATATAATAATTCATTGGTTAGTGTATCAAACTACTTCATTTGTGTTTAAGTCTTCCATCAGCAACACCTGTAAAACCTTTATAATCACGGTGGAGTTTTCAAATACATTATACATGCATAGACTTGATTTAAGAGCTGAATAAATAAATTGGTTCACATTCTGAGAGCTGTCAAAAGTTGACCCGACCCGTGAAATCGACCCGACAAACCCGACCTCGCACCGAAAACTTTTTAAACAAGAAATTACCCGGAACCAACCCACTTGATATTGATTTAACCTAAAATAATAAATAATTTGAATGGTCGAACCCAAAAAAGACCTGGACCCGATAAAACCCGAGTAGAATAACCTGATAACGACCCGACAACCCGAAGTAACCCGACCCGAAATGACCCGATAGCCCGAAGTAACCCAGCCCAAAATGACCCGATAACCCAAAGTAACCCGACCCAAAATGACCCGATAGCCCGAAGTAACCTAACTTGAAATGACTCGATATCCTGAAGTGACCGAACCCGAAATGACCTGTTAGCCCAAAGTAACCCGACTTGAAATGACCCGTCAGCCCAAAATAACCCGACCCTAAATAACCTTGATAGTCTAAGTAAAATGATGTGATAGTTTGAAGTATGAACTATGAAGTAATCCCAACCAATATGACATGTTAATTCGGAGTAAATTGATAAAAAAAAATTACACAACTAAAAGCTAAAATTTTAAATCAATAATACTCTTACATGTATCATAAGTTTATTACTCTTACATGTATCATAAGTTCATGATATGTATAGAATATGTTGTAACACCCCGAATACGCGGGATATCGGAATGCTACGGGCGAGACTACACAATATGTCCCGACCCTTAGCCTGACAACAATCTCACCGGGCCTTTCCAACATGACACAAATAAAGGCTTAAAACTCGAAAACGTTTCAATGTATGCAAGATGATAAAGGTAAAGGGTACAACTTGGAAACTCAGCCGAGTCCTAAAAACAACATAAATTCCACAAGACATAAACCGAAACATACAACAACCATAATCCCAACATACGGATAACATAAAAACACGACAACCCCAAAAACGCCCCCGTCCTACAATGTACGGCGACCCTCGGCTGTCCACTCCTCCACCTCACTCGGCGGCATCCCTAACCTGCGGGGCATCCACAACAAGCGGTTCAAAACCGTTAGCTACATTCAAAGCATTAAAGACATGGTGAAGGCACAACCACAAGCATATATATACACATCACATAAACATGCTCCACAAACAATCCGGTTAATATCTTTATTTATTAGGTCATATCCCGTTCTAATTCAACTTCTTTTGTGACCCGAGAATCACCGAAACTTGCCTCGGTCCCTTCTTCCGGCAATGGAACGGTCGGATGCCTTCGACCGTCTAACCAGCACGGGCCAGTCGCCGAGAACCCCCTAGCTCTCACGGGGAGCTAGGCAGTGATGTCACCGCCCGTTATCATACACTTGGGCCAAAATAACATGAAGGTCGGTAATCCTATTATCCGGTTGATAAGTTATAGCAAAACGATAAACACACACCACCAAGCACACAATGAATCTAATACGACGAATATGGCTAAGTAAGTCCGGAGACTTACCTCGTCTCTTAACTCACAACACTCTAGCTTCTTTAACGAGGAAGTACACAATATGCTCATACACGAAAGTACTCATCAACACAAGTCCATACTAATGAAGTCATAGACTTAATTCTAAAGATCTAAGCAAGATCCCACCACTCTCAAACTAGGAATGCATCCTAAGATCTAAGGTACACAAGACACTAACCACTACTAAAGAAAGCTCACAACAGCCTATACAAACTAAGAACAAGATCAACAACAACATCCTAGGAGAAGCAACTAGTTTAGGAAGGCCAACATGCTCACACTCAAGATCAACATTCAAACCAAGCCATAAGGGCTCCAAGGCTAGCAACCACTAGATGGCATTCTCATAAACCCTAGGTCCATCCTAAGCATGCTTCTAACTATAAACATCACGGCTCTAAGAAAGGAACAAAAGAAAAGCGAGGGAGGAACCTACTGGTGAAGAAAACGCAGCCGCGGAAGCAAGCTGACGCCCCGGCGGAACACCTGCAGCCGCCCCTGCGCCCCTGGGAGCCGCCCCTGCGGTTGTCCTGGCCGCCCCTGCGGTGGCCTCAGTCCGCCCCTGCGCCTCTAGCACTCCGCCCCGCGGTCGAACAGCAGAAGGTTCGTCTTCTTCGTTTCTTCGACTGCTTCTTTGCTCCTATGGTCTCCTTCTCTTGTTGGGCGTCCTCGAAGCCTTCACCACCGGTCTTAGCCTCCTCAACACGACCTAAAAGAGCTAGGAAAGGGACATGCAAAGGCTTTATAAGATAACTCTTCAAAGCTTCCTCCATAGCCATGGAGGTGAAGAGAAAGGATAGAAGGGAAGACAAGTAGTAAGAGGAAGAGGAGATCGAAACAGTTACCCCTACAGATCCGGAAAGCTCAAACTGCAGCTCCACACACCACTCCTCCAAGGTGTAAGAGAAGAGAGATCCAAAGGAAGAAGAAAGGGTTGTGGAAGGGAAAGAGCGTAAAAGAGGAGAAGGAAAGAAAGAAGGGAAGAATAAGGGCTGACAAGGAGGTGGGATATCCCAAGGGTCAGCCTCCTTGTCCCCTCACTCCACTTCCCAAGGTCGGAAAGTAGAACGGGAAACTTTCTTCTCGCATTAAAAACTCGTAATCATCAACGTGCCTGCGGGAAATAAGCTGTCGGCACGGAAGAGGTCGAAAACACCTCATCTTCCGGAAATAAAATTTCCGGATGTTACAACTAACCCCCCTAAAAGCAATTTTCGTCCCGAAACTTGAGCGACGTACACCTCACAAAAAGTAGAACTCCGAAGTCGAAACTCGTACACACACCGATACCCCGAAGGGTAATCACACATAATGCAAATACAAAGTATAACACAACACAAGGCATATAGGCATAAACAAGGAAAAGCTCGGGACTAACCCGACTGCCCCATCGGTGACTCTAAACTCGCATCAAACTCGGGATAGTTCCTCCAGACACTATCCTCCGTCTCCCAAGTAGCCTCGTTTGCTCCTCGCCTCGACCAGTGCACTCTCAACAACGGCATCTCCTTCGATCAAAGGCGTCTCGTACTCCTCTCCAAAACCACTATCGGGTGCTCCGCAAAAGTGTGGTCCGGCTCGACCACAAGTTCCTCGTGACTAATGATGTGCCTCGGGTAATGGATGTACTCCCTCAACTGAGATACATGAAATACCGGATGTATACCCTATAGTCGGGGTGGCAATGCAAGTCGGTATGCCACCTCACCGACTACCTCCACTATCTCGAATGGGCCGACATATTGGTGGCTTAACTTCGCCTTAATGCCGAACCGTCTGACTCCCCGGGTCGGTGATACCCTCAGCCACACCTAGGCTCCTACTCTGAACTCAAGAGGTCTACGCCTCTTATCCGCGTAAGATCTCTGACGACTCTGAGCGGTCAACATCCTCTCTTGTATCAATGCAACTCTAGCCATGTCGTCCCGTACCTGATCTGGAGCTACCACACTCGAGCTCCTCGGCTCGTCCCAACATAAGGGAGTGCGGCATATACTCCATACAACACCTCATAAGGTGCCATTCCAATCGACGAGTGCCAGCTGTTATTATACGAAAACTCCACCAATGGAAGGTGGTCTGGCCATACCTGACCCCAGTCTAGTACACATGCCCGCAACATGTCCTCTAGGGTCTGAATAGTCCGCTCTGACTGGCCGTCGGTCTGTGGATGGTATGTGGTGGTGAAATGCACACTCGATCCTAGGGCGGCGTGTACGTGCTGCCAGAACCTCGAGGTAAAGCACCCGTCCCTATCCGAGATGATAGTTCTCGGTACTCCATGTAACCTCACAATCTGACGAGTAAAATCCTCGGCTAGACGACTCACCGGCCACGTTTCCCGAATAGGGATAAAACGTGCGGTCTTCGTCAACCGATTCACCACTACCCATATCGCATCAAAGCTCCTACTCGGTCTCAAACCCGTCACGAAGTCCATGGAAATATCCTCCCACTTCCACTGCGGCACGGGCAGTGGATGAAGCTCTCCTGCGTGTCTCTGGTGCTCGATCTTGACCTGCTGGCAGGTCGCGCATCGGGCCACATATCTAGCTACATCGGGCTTGAGTCCCCACCACCAATAAGATCTCCTCAGGTCCTGATACATCTTACTCGTGCCTGGGTGCATCGAGTAAGGTGTACAGTGTGCCTCCTGCAAGATCCGCTCTCTCAACTCCGGGTCTAACGGTACACAAATACGTCCTTGGCGTCTCAATAACCCCTCTGCCCCTATGATAAACTGCGGTGCCTCACCTCTGGCCATCTTGTCCCGAATCCTCGTCAAAACGGGATATCCCTCCTGCTACTTTCGGATCTCTCCCGACAGATCAGGTAATACCTCTAACTCGGATAAACGGCTAGCCGTATAAGGAAACCGGATATCTAACTCTAACTCCGCCAAATCCCTCTGCAACTGTGGCTGAACCGTAAGTCGAGCAATAGCCTCCTCTCGAGGTGTCCTCCTACTCAAAGCATCAGCGACCACGTTCGCCTTCCCCGGATGGTATATAATCTCCAAGTCAAAATCCTTAATCAGCTCTAACCATATCCTCTGGCGGTTATTCAACTCCCACTGAGTGAATATATACTTCAGACTCTTATGGTCTGTGAAGATCTAGCACGTGGCTCCATGCAAATAGTGTCGCCAGATCTTCAGGGCATTAACCACTATCGCTAGCTCAAGATCATGGGTGGGATAATTCTCCTCGTACGGCTTCAGCTGCAGAGAAGCGTACGCAATAACCCTACCCCTCTGCATCAAAACGCACCCCAAGCCTAGCTTGGAGGCGTCACTATATACAACAAAATCCTCTACGCCCTCTGGCTGGGCTAACACAGGAGCGGAGGTCAACCTCCTCTTCAGCTCCTCAAAGTTGTGCTGACAAGGCTCGGACCAGACGAACCTAGTAGACTTCCTTAGCAAAGAAGTAAGGGGCCGTGCAATCACGGAGAAACCCTCAACAAAACAGCGGTAATATCCCGCTAAGCCCAAGAAACTGCGCACCTCTTTGACCGTCCGAGGAGGAGGCCATGAAGAAACGGACTCTATCTTCGCCGGATCAACCATGACACCCTCGCAGAAACTATATGACCTAGAAATGCCACCTCGGGCATCCAAAACTCGCACTTAGAGAGCTTTTCATAAAGCTCTCTATCCTGAAGGACTCGGAGAACCGTCCTCAGGTATCCCGCATGCTCCTCCCTACTCCGGGAGTAGACTAAGATGTCATCTATAAACACCACTACAAACTGGTCCAAGAAGTCGATAAAGATGCCGTTCATCAACTCCATGAAGACGGCAGGTGCATTCGTGATCCCGAACGGCATCACAACAAACTCATAGTGGCCGTATGTCGTCCGAAATGCCGTCTTCGGCACGTCCTCCTCCCTCACCCTCAGCTGGTGGTATCCCGACCTCAAGTCGATACGTGAAAATACGGAGGCTCCCTGCAACTGGTCTAGCAAATCATCAATGTGCGGTAGGGGGTACTTGTTCTTGATGGTGACTTTGTTCAATTCCCGGTAATTGATACAAAGTCTCAGAGATCCGTCCTTCTTCCTGACGAAGAGGACCGGTGCACCCCAAGGGGAAACGCTCGGGCGTATGAAACCCCTCTCAGCTAACTCCTCGAGCTGCTTCTTCAGCTCCAGCAGCTCGATCGGCGCCATGCGGTATGGGGCCTTGGAGATCGGCCTCCTGCCGGGCTCCAACTCAATGGCAAAATCGACGCTCCTCTGTGGGGGCAAGCCGGGTGGCTCCCCAAATACATCCTCGAACTCGGAGGCCACGGGAATCTCCTCTAGCGACGGTCCCGTCTCCTCCTTCATGGCATAGCACCAGAAGGCCTCATATCCCTATCCGAAAAGTCTCGCGGCTCGAACCGCACTAATGACTGTACCGGTCTTCCCGAGGTCCCAACCTTGGAAAATAACCTCATATCCCAACTCCATGGTGACTGTCTCGGTCCTCCGATTGATGTCTAGAACGGCTCGGTGGCGGTCCCTCCAGTCCATGCCAAGGATGACTTCTTCATGCACTAAGTGCATGACATAGAAGTCGGCTAACCAATCTCGGTTTCCCAAACGTATGGGACAACCGCGTACCTCTCGGGTACCATTAATCCTACCCCCGTCGGGTAACCCCACAACAAAGGGTCTCCCCTCTACTGTAACTAAGGACAACCTAGCCACGCAATCATCGGAAATAAAAGAGTGTGTGGCACCCATGTCAAACAAAACGCGGACCGGTAGTCCATGGATTTGAATAGTACTTGTAGATGCTGGTACTGTAGGATCAATAGCACTCCTCAGCTCGATCGCTCTGACCTGTGTGCCTCTGGTCTCCTGTGCACCACCACCACGGCCTCTCCCACGGCCCGGACCCTGGGCTGAACCCTGGGTACGAGTCTATCCTTGGAACCTCTGCTGAGAGCCCTGTGGCTGAAACTGTGGAGGCCTCTGACTACCTCTTGCTACCCCAACAGGCGAAGAACCCTACTGAGATTGTGATCTGCCCTAACCGCAAAAAGCGGCTCGGTGGTCCACCTGTCCACAAGTAAAACATGCTACAAGAGGCTTCGTGCAAGTCCTCCGAATATGTCCATATCCTCCACAACCATGGCATTGTGGCCCACGGTCGGATGTCTACTGCTGTGGTCCAGAACGTCCCGGAGCCTGGCTTCGCCCCTGTCCTCCGGCTCCGTTAGGTGCAGTCCTCTGTCTCTTGTCCGGTCCCCCGGACTGTGCTGCCCTCCTCATCCCAGGTCGGTCTCTCTTGTAGGCCGAAGCCCGATCCTGGTACTCTGCCAATGAATCGCAGCAAAAACCCGCCAAGTAGGCACGGGTGGACTCCCTCAGTCTCTTGGAAAAGAGATAGACATGTTGGTCCGCTGGAGGTGCAGCGGGCCCCAACAATGCTAACTCTGCTCTAAAACGTCTAATCGCCTCCATGACGGGAACGTCCTCAAAGCTGGCATCTAGGAAGTCCTGAACTCTATCTCGACGTAGTGAATCTGGGCAGAATGTCTCTCTCACGAGACGCAACAGGTGGTCCATCCTGGTCACACCCCCTCTCACCGACCTCCACCAGTATTGGGCCTCCTCTCGAAACAATGTCTGAACTATCTCCACCTGTCTCCCCTCCGGACAGCGGATCGCCTCTAATGTTGACTCCACATGCCCAATCCAGTGCTCTACCTCTATCCCTACCTTCCCATCGAAGTAGGGAACATGCTGCTGGTTGAAAGCTTTCAACCAGTCATCGGGTCTAGGAGTCCTCAGCTCGTCTCTAGGCCTAGCTATCTCCACAACCGGCCCCTGTGCCACTACTGCCGGTGCAACTATATCAGGTGCAGCTCTGATCTTGGTAGCCCTCTGCGAGACCTCAACTGACCTCGCTGGTGCGGGTGTAGGTGCAGGTGCAAGTACCGGCACTGGTGGTGCTGGAGGCGGTGCTCCAGTCCTAAACGCCTCCTCTACTCGGCGTACATACTCCTCAAACACTGTAGCTCCAATCGATGCTCCCCGGGTCCTAGCAGATGGGGAACTTTGTGCCCCGGACCTCACAGCTATCCTACCCTCAGCCTCGGGAATGACGCTCTCTGCAACGTCCTCAACGGGATCCTCAACTACTGGCGGATCCACAACGGGTGGGTCCGCAAAGGGGATTCGTCCCCGACCTCTCGGGCCTGGAGGTCTCCCTACTCATCCCCGTCTCGGAACGGTAGGAGGTAGAGGTGGTCTACCCCTGGCGGGTCCCACATAAGCGGTAGCTCTAGTACGTGTCATCTAGTATCGTATCGCTTTGGGTTGATTTAATTAAGTCGGTATATACATACATATATATTACTCGCATTACTTAAAAGATAAGTTACTTATAAAACTTAAAAGAAGGTGCCGAAATCGAGAATACAATCAAGGCGTAAAGCCCAAACATCCTAAGGTCACAAGCATATCTAAGTACATACAAGTTCAACAACAACCCTAAGGTCATAATAAAGATAGCTATGTAATATACTTACATGCGTCAAATCCAGAAATCTAAGTCGTCGAGGTTTGCGTGAGGAGTGGTGGTCCCGGACATTCTAACCCAATCCCGACTCATGCATATGAATTTTAAAACCAAAAAGGTCAGAACCCGAAGGGTTCTGTTTATTCCTCATTCGGCCTTTAGAAGGTTGCGAGTGCCATTGTTGTCAACCTAGGGCTCTGATACCACTTTGTAACACCCCGAATCCGCGGGATATCGGAATGCTACGAGCGAGACCACACAATGGGTCCCGATCCTTAGCCTAACAACAATATCACCGGATATTTCCAACATGGCACAAATAAAGGCTTAAAACTCAAAAACGTTTCAATGTATGCAAGATGATAAAGGTAAAGGGTACAACTTGGAAACTCAGCTGAGTCCTTAAAACAACATAAACTCCACAAGACATAAACCGAAACATACAACAACCATAATCCCAACATACGGATAACATAAAAACACGACAACCCCAAAAACGCCCCCATCCTACAATGTACGGCGACCCTCGGCTGTCCACTCATCCACCTCACTCGGCGGCCTCCCTAACCTGCGGGGCATCTACAACAAGCCGTTCAAAACCGTTAGGTACATTCGAAGCATTAAAGACATGGTGAAGGCACAACCACAAACATATATATACACATCACATAAACATGCTCCACAAACAATCCGGTTACTATCTTTATTTATTAGGTCATATCCTGTTCTAATTCAACTTCTTTTGTGACACGAGAATCACCGAAACTCGCCTCGGTCCCTTCTTCCGGAAATGGAACGATCGGATTCCTCCGACCGTCTAACTAGCACGGGCCAGTCGCCGAGAACCCCCTAGCTCTCACGGGGAGCTAGGCAGTGATGTCACCGTCCGTTGTCATACACTTGGGCCAAAATAATATAAAGGTCGGTAATCCTATTATCCGGTTGATAAGTTATAGCAAAATGATAAACACACACCACCAAGCACACAATGAATCTAATATGACAAATACGGCTAAGTAAGTCCGGAGACTTACCTCGTCTCTCAACTCACAAGACTCTAGCTTCCTTAACGAGGAAGCACACAACCTGCTCATACACGAAAGTACTCATCAACACAAGTCCATACTAATGAAGTCATAGACTTCATTCTAAAGATCTAAGCAAGATCCCACCACTCTCAAACTAGGAATGTATCCTAAGATCTAAGGTACACAAGACACTAACCACTACTAAAGAAAGCTCACAACAGCCTATACAACCTAAGAACAAGATCAACAACAACATCCTAGGAGAAGCAACTAGTTTAGGAAGGCCAACATGCTCACACTCAAGATCAACATTAAAACCAAGCCATAAGGGCTCCAAGGCTAGCAACCACTAGATGGCATTCTCATAAACCCTTGGTCCATCCTAAGCATGCTTCTAACTATAAATATCAAGGCTCTAAGGAAGGAACGAAAGAAAAGGGAGGGAGGAACCTACTGGTGAAGAAAACGCGGCCGCGGAAGCAAGCTGGCGCCCCGGCGGAACAGTTGCAGCCGCCCCTGGGAGCCGCCCCTGCAGTGGCCTCAGTCCGCTCATGTGCCTCTGGCACTCCGCCCCCGCGGTCGAACAACAGAAGGTTCGTCTTCTTCGTTTCTTCGACTCGTTATTTGCTCCTATGGTCTCCTTCTCTTGTTGGGCGTCCTCAAAGCCTTCACCACAGGTCTTAGCCTCCTCAACACGACCTAAAAGAGCTAGGGAAAGGGACATGCAAAGGCTTTACAAGATAACTCTTCAAAGCTTCCTCCATAGTCATGGAGGTGAAGAGAAAGGATAGAAGGGAAGACAAGCAGTAAGAGGAAGAGGAGATCGACACACTTACCCCTACAGATCCGGAAAGCTCAAACTGCAGCTCCACACACCACTCCTCCAAGGTGTAAGAGAAGAGAGATCCAAAGGAAGAAGAAAGGGTTGTGGAATGGAAAGAGCGTAAAAGAGGAGAAGGAAAGAAAGAAGGGAGGAATAAGGGCTGACAAGGAGGTGGGATATCCCAAGGGTCAGCCTCCTTGTCCCCTCACTCCACTTCCCAAGGTCGGAAAGTAGAACGGGAAACTCTCTTCTCGCGTTAAAAACTCGTACTCAGCAACGTGCCTGCGGGAAATAAGCCGTCGGCGCGGAAGAGGTCGAAAACACCTCAACTTCCGGAAATAAAATTTCTGGATGTTACATATATTAAGTTTTCATCTTTTACTTTTCTCTTACAAAATAAAAAATTATTCAATTTGAATTAATAGAATTTGACTTTGAGTTAAATTGATAATTTGATATGATTTATCAAGAGAGAAAATAGATAGTATTAATTCACAAATAGGGTCATTTTACAAATAAAATAGTCATACATCGACTATATTTAATGCATATATTGAATAAACAAGTTCTACCTAAATAACATCCAATATCATGTTTAGAACATCAACATTTCTAAAGATAGGTTTATATCGAGTCATTTTAATTCATATTCTTATAACTCGTATATCCATTTATAAAAACGCGGATATCCATCTAAATTTTACAAATTTATTTTTTTAGCTTATGTTTTATTATACATATTAAATACCATAAGTTTATATCGAGTCGTTTTAATTCTTATTCTTATAACCTGGATATCCATTTACAAGAACTCGGATATCCATTTAAATTTTACAAATTTATTTTCTTAACTTATGTTTTATTATACATATTAAAATACTATAAGTTTATATTGAGTCGTTTTAATTCTTATTCTCATAACTCGGATATGCATTTACAAGAACGCGGATATCTATCTTAATTTTACAAATTTACTTTTTTAACTAATATGTTAATATACATATTAAATACTATAAGTTTATATCGAGTTGTTTTAATTCTTATTCTTATAACTCGGATATCCATTTTAATTTTAATTTTTTTTTAACTTATGTTTTATTATACATATTAAATATTATAAGTTTATATCGATTAGTTTTTATTCTTATTCTTATAACTAGTTTGTGTCAAATATAAGACATGTATAATGTATTGGAGTATCAATGATTCAATTATCAAAGATAAGTTTATCATTAATATAAAGAACGATGATTATGAATTTATGATGATGATAATTGTAATGATCACTCGTGTTAAATATCTCCCGGTTTTAATATTCGGATATCCATTCCGATCCATATGTGGTTGAATATCCTGCATTTTTCTCAAGATCGGATCGGATAATTATCCGGATGTCCGACTGATCTCGATTCCAAAATATATATGCGAAAAATGATTTGGTGGGATTGGATCAGATTATTATCCACGGATATTCGGAAAATCCGAATGACTTTTGTTTGACCCGATTGATCCGGATATCCTCTTGATCTGAATATGCAAAAATGATTTAGCCGGATCCGGATATCCGATTAATCCGAATCTCCTCTTGATGTGAATATCCATTTGAGCTAGATATGTATTTTCTATTTTGTTTATCACAAAATGTAATGAAAAAACAATTAAAAGGCACAAAACAAAATCAAAGTAAATATGATAATCATCTATAATAAAAAAAAATAGAATAATTAAGTACGTTATAATAATAAAATAAAATTAATATTTTAAAAGAATCGATATCTATATCTTTACATTTTATAACTATATCTGAAAAAGAGAGTACAAGACGAACTTATAATTAAAGATTATTATAGACATTTGTTCATTTAAATGAGACCAATTTCTATTAAGAGATTATAATTAAGACCAAATTATAATCATATTTATAAGAATCAATATTTTAAAATCAGAACCACTTGTAATAAAAGATTATTAGGAACTTATGAAGTAACCAAATATGCATAAGTTATTAAGTTGTAACAAATTAACATTATTAATTCCTTATTTTGCTTAACTCAAATATTTTCCCATTAAATAAATATATTTTTAAATATAAATATTAGTACATATAGTGTTGATTTATCCTTCATAAAACAAAACGGGTACTCGGATGCCTAAGATGATCCGATGAGGCGACGAATCCGATGATCCACGGATATTTGGATATCCGATTATCCATGAATATCCGGTGATCCACTGATCCGTGAGTATCCGGATAGGCAGATATCCTAAATTATTCGGATATCCATGTTTATTCGGATATCTAGGATTATTCGGATATCCGTGGATATTCGGATGCCTAAAACCCTATCCTATCCGCTGATCCAGGAAGATCTCCCGTATCGAATTCGGACCGGCTCAAAACGGGTACTAAAATATCGGGGTTCTTCGGATCGAGTCAACGGATTTTCGGACTGGATTGGTGGATCAAATTGGTTTTGCCACCCATACTAATCATATTGGCGAATAATTATCCGATCCAACTAAAATAATCTGCGGATGCCATATTTTATTAGACCAAAATATTCACATAACTAGGTAATTTGGATTTAACTCGAGAAATTGCACCATCCAAAACCGAGCTGAATCAAGATGTTTGAAAATCATATCATCTTTGACCAACCGAACTTGACCCGCCTTAATTGGCATCTCTCGAAAAATTAAAAAACAAAAATATCCGGCCCGAAGTAACCCGAGAACCAACTAAACCGATTTGTTATGGCCCAAGATCCAAGTCTACCCGAAGACCCGTTCTAACCAAAACAACTAGTACCGAACCAAATTGACCTAATCCGAAACAACCAGCTAACAAAAACAAACCTATTTATACGCGACTCGATTCCAACCCGACCCAAACTCGACCCACCGACCCGTTTGACCCGACCCGAACTCGACTCGCCAACCCCGTTTGACACCACGAAAAGAACCGATGCTACCCGATAACCCGTTTTAACCCGAATATTTGGTACCCGACCCAACCCAAAACAAACCGTTTAAAAAACCAAGCCTACTTTTTACCCAACCCAATTCTAACCCGAGCTTGTTATAACCCGACCCGAACCCGACCCGTCAGCCCCGTTTGACAGTTCTACACATTCTAATTAAGTATTAGATATAGGAATTAGATGTTAAGTTTCTAGTACTTATTTCCTAAAAATTTTGTTCTCGGTTCATGTTGCCTATAATCATATAAACAAAGACTTTGTAATGTTATTCAAACAAGCTTGATAAAAGTTCCAAAATACAATTATTTATTTCCTCTTTAAATATCAATTTTTTTCTATTTATCCTCCAGAATTTCTATGAACGTTCTTCCAGTTTACCGATCATGGTCTCAAACAATTTAATAAAATCATTTGAATATACTCAAATAGTTGAGTATATGCTTAGTTCTCCACTTGCTCCTCTTTATATCAGTATTGCTATAGGATAAACGTATGACACACAAAGGCAGTGAGAGACGAGTACCCGAAATCCAAGTAAGCAAAAGGTAATACAGCCGCAAAAGACATAAGGGCAATGTTTTTGTATGTCCAAAAACGATGGAGTAGTATGAACCCAGAAAATTGAGCAACAACACAGAAGTGGAACCAGTTTATATACAAAAAATATAATTGAAAAAGATCCACTGGATTTTGAAGGTCCCAATATGAGGTAGACATTATCGAGGATGATGGCTGCTTCTTTTTTATTTTATTGTTTTAAATGTTAAAAAAAATAAAATTTTGAATTGAATGTAGTGTTTGAAGTAGGATTTGAATCCACTGCGGATCTGAATCGCCTAAAGTAAATGATGACATTGATGCATCAACTGTATTTACTAGGGCATACATGAGAAATTTGATTAAACCGCAGATTTTAACTACTTAGCTGAGGTGAAGGGTTTGTGACAGTAAAAGAGATGCATGGTTAACAGTTAACAGTAAGAAGTTGGGTTGGGTTGGGACCCAAATGAGATAAACAGTAAAGATAATATATTGGTTTATGATACTGATATAGACTCATCCTAAAACCCATTGAATGAAAAAAGTCGACTCCGTTTTGAGGTTAAGCAAATGGAATTGAATGCGTAGAGAGACAAAAGTTGGTGACTTGGTGATGCTGACCATTTATAAGCAGAGACGTAATGGAGAGATTGTTACTTTTATTTATTTTGGCCCACAGTGTTAATTTGGAGAATGTCTCTACCACCACCAGAAGAGCATAATTTAATTACACTTGCTTTTGTTACCGCAGAGAGTGATAGTTGAAGGTAAAAAGACACGTAGGAAGCAATGCAGCAGTTGGGGCAGTGGCCAAGCGGGTCGGGTCGGGATTCTGCAAAATCTAGAGCATTCAACCAGGTCTGTCATCCGCCAACAATTCGCAATAAATACTACCAACATGCACTTCAAGAGAGACAAATTTCACAACTCATACTACAATTATTGTACATGCACAATTAAGCTCCTGCTTTTCAGAGCGTCGGTTTACATTTCTCGGTTTAAGTAATTCGGCGGTTCGCGATTTAGGTTTAAGATTTTTTTTATTTGTTTTTAAAACTGGACCAAACCAATTGGTTTTAATATTTTTTATCAAATTAGTGCTAAACTGTTGATATGACCTAGCCGATTTAGGTTTAAAATTGTTCGAAACCAAAACCTTAACCGAATTATGTTTGCAGCCCAAGTCTACACTAAAGTTTGTAGTTAGATGCAATATGCAAAAAGAAATATGCTTTGCAAGTGGCATTTCAAATGCAACAGCCTCTCTCATTCATGGATCTTCGTCACTGACTTCACAAGTATAGTGAATCTCTATCGGAATATAATATACACGTGAGTATTATATTACTAAAAAACAAACATTTTTTATAGTGATTATTTCCTTCATTAGCCAACAAAATGTACAATCAAACATAATAGTTTGTCCTTTCATGTGAATGCCAACAAAAGTATCAAAATGTACTAAATGCAAGAACAAGGGTTCCAAAAATATGCTCGCTCTTGTTTTCTTCATGTACAAGACTACAATACAAGCATATTGAAACCTTGAGTTTCGTCCTTATTAAGAAATAGAAGATCACCATGTTTTCATATACTTCTGTAACTCCATTACACAGTATTATATGAAACAATTGTGTCATTTATCAGATGTGAAATTATTAATGATGAGATATGACATTAAATATGTGAGTATATATAATCCGATCGATGATATTAGGGATCGTCACGTTTTACTAGAAGCTAACCATGATTGGTACGTTTATATGATAAACGTGTTGCTAATGTAATCGGGTCCTACTGAGTCACACCATAACGAGTAGATGAACTAGATCAATTAATGATAGAATTAACATATATGAACATATAGTGGAAAAGGATATATTTTGTGGGAGTACAAAATATATTATGGAGTTGGTAGTTAGTAATAATTTGGGTTATTTATAATAATTACTAAAATATAAACCTAATATATAAGGAGGATT
The DNA here is from genome assembly GCA_033239045.1 of Fagopyrum esculentum. Lineage (NCBI taxonomy): Eukaryota > Viridiplantae > Streptophyta > Magnoliopsida > Caryophyllales > Polygonaceae > Fagopyrum > Fagopyrum esculentum. Next base: position 101,673,340 of record BSUD01000002.1, on the reverse strand, counting down.
CTAAGAGTTAAAATCCTAACCAATTATTAGAACAAGTCGATTGCCTCAAGTTAGTATCGATCGTTTTATTCTCCATCCCTCTATCTCTCTCACAAGCCTTCATCCTTTGCTCTAGCAATCGAAGGTTAAGGTGATCCTTTTTTTATTTCGGATGGACTAACTTGAGTAACACTTAAGACTCTACATATCCACAGAAGAGTTTTTAACACAAATCAAAAGGTATTATTTTTTCGTCTATTTCGAAAAGGTATTCATTTTTCCCGCTTATCTAATCTATTATGCATGTATTCCTTTTTTAGAAGTTTAGAAAATTATTTCCTGAAATTCTACTTTTACACATCTAAAATTCCAACAGTGATATCAAACACCTCTTGCATAAATTGATTAGATCAAATTGAAAGGGTCATGTTTTGATTCATGTGATGATTGTTTTGTTTCAATTACTAAGAGATTGTTTTTATGGATTAATTTGCATGATTATGTTGTAAAATTTGATGTAAAAACCCCAATTTTTTTGGCCCTATAACAACATATAGAGCTGCTGGAATTTTTTAAAACTTCATGCATAATATATGTTATAGGTTTAATTCATTTATTAGTTCATGCAATGGTTGCTTATGGAGTAAACAAAAGTGCAAAATTTTGATTTTTTTCATGCTTAATTGATGAATTAAAGATACTGAAGTTTTTGGATTTTTTTTCAGGAAAAGGTGAAAATTTGCAACTTTTAGTAGGAGAAAAACGGGATTTTAATCGTATTATGAATACGGTGAAAATTCCACCGGAAAACGTTTTCCGGCGAACCACCATCAAGGCCACCATGCTTACAGTCGGACAAGAGGTTGCGCCGCTAGGGATAAGGTAGGGGTACGGTTCCAGTTTTCAAGGTTTAGGTAATATTTTTGGTAATTATCTTATATGATTATTTAGTTACCTAAAATTTAAGATTTGTTTCCTAAAAGATATAATATGAGATATTTTTTTCTAGATAAATGTGATTTTTCCTATTTGGAAATAATGATTTAATTATATTAGGATATATGATATCTTGACTTAATTAAATTTAAGAAGATAAGATTTATTTACTAAAAGATATTATATGAGATATTCTATCTAATTAAATATGTTTATTCTTGTTAAAAAATAATAATTTTTTATATTAGGATCATATGATTTATCCTATTTGAAAATTATAATTCAATTAGATAAGGATATATGATATCTTGACTTGATTAAATTCTATCTTAATATAAAAAATATCCACCTTTTATGAAAAGTTGTTTATTTTATATAAGGCAGTAATTTGAAATGTTCTAATTTTCGAAAAGTTACTAAAACGATGCGTATGTCTAAATTTTGCAAGGATCTAATGTTAGAATTGTTCTGATGTTAGAAAGTTTTGGAGAGTTACCATAATTGGAAAGTTGTTAATTTTGGTGTAAGAGCCTTTGTCTTTGAGCCTTGCCGAGTCAGGCAGCCGACCTAGCGTGAGCTAGAGGCCGCCCCTGCGGTTTGCCTGGGCCGCACCTGGGCCTCCCTAAGCCGCCCATGCTGTTTAGGGTTTGCTGCAGCCGATTTTGTTGACTTTTGACTTATGTTTTTGGGTTGGAATCCTATATAAGCCTCCCTTGCTTCCTAATGAGGGTTTACTTCATCTTCCTCAACTTTATCTTCTCTCTCACACCCATCTTCTTCTCCTTCCTTTCTTGGATCTCATTCTTGATCTTCTTTGATCATTGTGTGAGTTTGAGAGAGTTTGAGTGCGGCTTTCTTGTGGTTGATGATTAAGGATGCTGTTGTGCCTTTGGTGAGCTAGCCTTGAGGTTGTGATGAAGAGCTTTCTCTGTTAGGGTTACAGCTTGGTTAGTCCTTCCTCCATCTCTTCCTATCTTTCTTCCTTCTTTTTTTCATTCCCAGCTTAGGTTCCACAAGTTTGATCTTATGACAACCTTTATAGCCTTCTTTTCTTCATTCCCAGCTTAGGTTCCACAAGTTTGATCTTATGACAGCCTTTATAGTCTTCATTTTATAATTAGCAATTTAAAAATAAAGAAAAAATAATAGAAGCGCGGTGAGTCACCGCGCTTCTAGTGCATTTTTTTAAAAAAAAAAGAAAAAAATAATAGAAGCGCGGTGAGTCACCGCGCTTCTAGTGTATTTTTTTAAAAAAAGAAATTACTTGCACTAGGTGTTTGCATGAGTGGTGTGTGTGTTATATGCTTGATGTGATAGCATGTGATGTTGATTGTTACCGACCTATGTTTTATTTATTGCCCCGTATGCGTGGCTGTGATAACCATTCCCTTTCATCCCGCCGTGGAGTCTGGGAGGTTCTTTGACGTCAGGCCACCTAGTATAAAAGAAGGGTGCAATCCACTCCATAGGGTACACGGGTTGTGTGACCGACACTAATTCCAGATAGCTAGGAGGCCTAGAGGCGAGGATGATACATTCCTCGTGTCACATAGTTTCATTTATCTATATACATACGATCTGAGTAAATGACTATTATATAAAGATGATAAAATGGGTAAATGTGTGATAGCATGTTTATGTGTTTATCTTTCATGACTTGTGCTTGTGCTTGTGGTTATGCATTATCTTATATATGTATGGTTAGATAATACTTTCATACCATGTTGTAGATGTCTTGCAGGATAGGCGAGCTGCTGAGTGATCTAGTAGAGTGATAGGTCGAGGACTCTTGTATATTAGGTGGTTATGGTTTTGGGGATGTTTATGTTTCCCTCCTGCGTGAGGATGAGATTTTGCTTACATCCTGTGTGAGGATGTTGATTTATACTCGGCTATGATTTTGTCTATCTTTTGGCTGTACCATTTATAAAGTTTTATGTATTTGTTTTATATCTGTTAGTGCCATGTTGTAAGGTCCAGTGAACTTGTTGTCAGACTAGGGTCAGGATCCACTGTGAGATCCTAGACCAATGTGGGATCCCGAGTCCCGCGGATTTGGGGTGTTACAAAGTTGGTATTATAGCCTTATGTTGACAACAATGGCACTTGCTACCTGCAATGAGGTTTGATAGATAAAATAAACAGAACCCGAAAGGGCTTTGACGTTTTCAAAAGTTTTTGGTTTTTAAAAGTGTTGTTTTGGGATAGAATGTACAAGAGTCGTCACCTTTGCCATGGATCTCTGCAATATAGATATGTATATATATATGTGTTAAGGATTATGTGTATATATATATATATATACATATGGCCTATATAGAGCCTTATAAGTTAGGTGTGTGCACACCCCGCATATGGCTTTGACTAGAGTTGTTTTTTCTGTAGGCTGGGGTAAGGTAGACCACCTCTTCCTCCGGGCGTGATAGGACATGAACCAGTTCCCGCTGCTGATCCACCTGGTGTGGAGGAGGTTCATGAGGAGATTGCTGAGAGTGTCGTCCCAGAGACGAGGAGCAGTGGATCTAGGAGACAACATTCACATCGAGTCTAGTTAGATGACTAGGATCGTGTCTCCATGAGGAGGCTAGAGTTTCGTGATTACATCAAACATGTTGAGGAGGCCGCCGGAGCAGGCAGACGGGCCGTAGATCTACCAGTGCATGAGGGATCTTTTGAGATGTCTCTAGGAGCCACTCAGGTGCTAGCTATGTTGGCACGTGCTGTTGAGACTGTTAGAGCTCCCGAGGAGTCTAGAGGGCCTCGACTAGGTACTTGGTTTAAGGCATTCCATCAGCTACGGGTACCCGCTTTCTCTGGAAAGGTGGGATTAGAGACAACCATTTAGATCGGGCATGTGGGCTCAGCACTAGAGTCTATCAGATGCCTTGAGGATAGACTGTGGAGGACCGTACCAGCTAGAGCCACTAGCTACGATCGGATGAGACGGGTGATTAGAAAGCAGCTCTACCCTGCCTCACTGAGGAGGGAGATGCTACAGGATTTTGTTGAGGCCGGATTTGAGGATGTGCCGATTGTTGATGCCATCTGCCGCTTCCAGACAGAGTTGGCTTTGCTGGGTCCAGCTGCACCTTCTAAGGACCAGCATGTGTACCTGTTCTCCCGTCGGCTGAGGGAGAGTACACGTTCATATATGGCGGGATTCCACTGTGAGTCCTTGGCAGATTACCAAGACCGGACTTCTGCTTTTGAGCGCGAGATAGCTAGTCAGAGAAGGTTTTCTTAGACGGGACGGTCTGAGAAGAGGCAGCGCACTGGGCAGACCAGGGGTGTTGGAGGAGCTTCTAGTTTTGGGCGGAGCCAGACACGTCAGAGTTACCCCTCATCTGCATTGACTGTAGAGAAGGGACGTCAGTGTTACAACTGTGGTGATCTTGGACATTTGAGACCAGAGTGTACGAGGCCAGTTGTGACTTGCTTTACCTGTGGTAGACCAGGTCATAGAGCTGATTTTTGTAGGCAGAGTAGAGTTGTATCACAACAGGGTTCTCCTGCTAGTGTGACGGGAGGTGGTCAAAGGACACCTCAGCAGGAGACACAAGGACAACAAAGATGCCCAAATTGTCCTTCTACTCAAGGATCTGCTCCCGGGCCGAGTTGAGGTAGAGGTCATGGTGGGAGTACCACTGACACTAGAGGAGCTCTAGATAGAGTCTTTTAGCTGAGGAGTGCAAAGGAGCCGCCTGCACCGGCTGCTACAGGTACAATTTCGCTCCATGGTTTACTTGTTAGAGTTTTGTTTGATACGGGTGCTACGTATTCCTTTATTTCTGATATATGTTGAGCGTTTGAGTTTAGGTACTATTCAAGGGATACCCTTTAGTATAGGGTTAGTTGATGGTAGTAGGGTCAGAGGTACCCGTGAGATTCGTAGTTGTCCACTTCGTTTAGGGACTTGTGTATTGCTTGTTGACTTCTTAGTCATGCCATTGATGCATGAAGAAGTCATATTAGGTATTGAGTGGATGCGTAGACACCGTGCGGTTTTAGATGTAGGTAGGAGGACTGTTACAGTCTCTACCGATGTAGGTCAGATCGAGGTCTTCTGATGTTTGGACCTTGGGAAGATGGGTTCCATCATCAGTGTCGTACAAGCAGCTAGACTGATAGCACAGGGATGTGATGCCTTCTGGTGCTATGCCATGAAGGATGGAGAGAGTCCAACATTGGACGACATACCAGTAGTCTGCGAGGTTGTAGACGTGTTTTCCGAGCTTGCCGCCTCAGAGGAGTGTGGATTTCAGTATCGAGTTGGAGCCTGGTACGAGACCCATCTCAAAGGCCCCATATTGTATGGTACCTGTCGAGATGTTGGTGTAACACCCTGAACCTGCGGGACTCAGAGTGTCACATTGGACAAGGATCTCACAATGGATCCTTACCCTAGCTTGACAACAAGTTCACTTGATCTTATAACAAGGCACAGGTAGATTAAAACCAAATACATAAAAGCTGTATAAGATACATCAAAAGAGTTTACAAATACAAAGCCGAGTACAAAACAATATCCATAGACATCTGATACAAAAGATCCCATATCCCACGCAACCCTAATGTACAGAAGTCCTCGGCTGGTCACACAATTTGGCTCACTCTGCAGTCTTCCTAACCTATAGATCATCTACAACACGGTATACACCGTCAACTACAATAATGAATAAGTTTGAAGGTAATAGCACAAACACATATCAACATCTCATACATGCAATGCCACACACATTCATTTATTATCTTTCAATTATGTTATTCCATTACTAATTCAACTTATTTTGTAACATGAGGAGCCTCAAGAACCTCGTCCCGTCCAATGTAACACAGGACTTTTGCATGGGGGTGATTATTACTCGTCCCCTCCTATGAGATCATCTTTAAGGCACCTCCTCCTACCCGCAGGCGGAGGCAAGTGGTCACGACACGTTATAATACACTTTGGCTATTTAAATAATAAATGGTCGTCCTAGTCCGGTTTAGGTTGTAAATGCACAATCCACTACTAAATAACTGGCCTATTGTAACTGTATAATTGCAACGGATTTTTTATTATGTTACCATAAGTTGGTAAGGTAATGATCTTTGTAACGGTTAAACAAAATTGCCTTAATGTAATACTACGTCGGTAATGGATGTTCTCTTATGTTACAATAGACAAACTATTGCAACGGTCATTTGTAATAGTTATATAAAATTAAAGAAGAACACTTATAGTAATGATAATTGTAATGGTGCGTCTAAAATAATTGGCGCAAAATGAAAAAGATAAAGGCGCCATAGTGAAAATTTTGGGTTAAATTACACATTGTTTTATTCTTATCTACCATCATCATCAATATCTCCGCTCTATCTTTGTCTCTTGTCTATCTCTATGAGGGTTTACCATTATCTTCGTCATTTACCATCATCTTCATTGGGCAGAGTAGGAAAGCTCCTCGACGCCACGTTCCAGATCCCTGAGGTAGTAGAGCTTTTCAGAGTCCTTGTTTGGCTCCTCCTCGCATTTCACCGTGTCCCATCATAGACTGCCCTCTCAGCCCTAATTGCTTCGTTCTCAATCCATAAGTCCATCCAAGTATGCAACTCTCCCCTTCAAGTTCGTTCTGAACTCTTCACTCTAAAGGTTCGTTCTATACTCTTCACTCTGAAGGTTCGTTCATCCCTTAAATTCCTTAATCCCTTCTAGTCCTCTCTTGAATCTCTAGGTTGTAGGTTTACCAATCGAAGCCCTAGAAAAGAACAGAAGGGAAATTGTTTCCTGAATTTATAGGTTTGTTTTAGATATCTGAATCCCGACTTAAACCCCTATTTGTATTTTTTAGGTCTCATCTTGGATTATGGCCCTTATCTTTGTATTTGGCTTTGTCTAGTTGTTTCAGTTCAACGACAACTAGCTGACATCGATATCAACTTTGATCTTAGTGGATATGAGGAGGAAATAGCAGGTAGTTGAAGCTTGAATGGGTTGTGTTATACTCTCTTCTTTGGTTTTGTCTACTTTAACTAGGACCTGATTATTGTGATATCTATTTATTTTTACCTCCCTTGGTTTTACAGGAGACTTTATAGTTAAAATTAATTAGGGGACGCATCTTGTTAACATGCATACCGGGATTGATTCGTTTGAAGTAACTAAGTAAGTACCCTCTCCATTTTTCATGACCTTCAAATATTCTCTTCAAACTTGAATTGGATGATTTGGAAATCTTAGTTGCTTCTCCTTGCTACTCTAAGTTGAATTAGATGCTTTTCAAGATTGGTGTTCCTAACCTGCAACTTTTTAGAGTTTGCTTGAAATTTAATTTGTTTTGATAGCTTCTATCTCTCTTGATCTAGAAGGCACATATTTTAGTAATCTGAATTTTGCCTCTTGATCCAAATTTAACCTACTTGTGTTGTCTAGAGCTTTTCAATTCAATGGGATTTATTGAGTACGTCTCTTATGGTGGTCCATAGTACTATCTTGCACGTGCTTCATGTGATACTCAAGTGGATTTTTGGAGATTTATTAGAAAAATGTTTCTATACTATTTGGTGTTTCTTCAGGTTTTTGTTCTCTGTGACTAAATTTGATTTCTAATTTTTCTCATGTCATGCTACATTCTTTAGGAGAAGAAGCTCTTATAATTTGTTAACTTCAGTTCAATTCTCATAAACAAACTTTGGCTTCATATGACACTAAAACTTAATCATCAACCTTTAAGACCCTTTTTCAAGCCATCTTATATTTTGATTTAATTTTGAAAGTCATTTGCTCGGGAAGCTTAAGTTGATTGCTTTAAGATATGTTTTTCATTAATAATTCAGCTGGATGTTATTGATAAGTTGACCATTAGTAACTTGAACGCTTTAACCAAAACTAACCTTAGTGTCTATGGTTTTCTGAGGATAGGTCCTACAAGAGCACCTTCCTTCGAGCAACCTAAACAGCCAAGCCTGTCCATTAAACGGGCCTGAATTCAGAGACCTCTCCATTAGCACTGCCGACGACACCTCTGAATAGAAGTTTGACATGCTTTGGTCGGAACTAAACAGCCATGAAACGGTATCTTTGTAAGTTTCTTTACATTTCATAATTACTTAGTGAAAATACCATGCCTGAACATATTGAGTTGTAGGTTGGTGATGTAAATTGAGTTTGGACGGGGTAATGTTTTTATAAGCTTGACATGCTTTAGGCAAGCTATTCAATAGAATTTATGGATCATGTTACTTTCTATTGTTAGAATGCATATTCGTATTTTGTACTTTCGATACATCAAAAAGCTAATATTTCCTTAATTTGGATATTTTTAATGATAATGTATGTTAGCTGGACTAGAGAAAAGGCTTTGAAAGAGCCTCAAGAAGCCAATTCGTCCCAACAATGCTTCTCAACTTTGCAAGGATGTGCTACTGAGGTATAGTATCAAGTAGTTATTGAAGTGTTCACTTTCTTGGTTTCCTGTAGTGATGTTCTATATGTTCTTACTTAATCATCCTTCGGTTATTTTTTTCTTAATTTGGATATTTTATATGTTCTTACTTAATCATCTTACGTTACATCAATATACACTACACCAATCTTTACTGACGTAACAGGGTTGATGTCATCCTTCGGTTATTTTTTTTAAAAGCTCGGGGATACACATAAATGATTACCAACTTTCTTTGCGAAGGATTGCCAAAAGAGATGCAAGTATCTTTACACTTTTCAAGGTCACTTCTTATAGAATTTCATTCCTCCAATACCTAGCCCTAATGCTAATATGACATAATTATACACAGAGAGATATGTTATGTTCTTAGTTTACCTATGATTGAGTTGCTCTTAAGCCTTATCTATTATAAAATGGATGGTCTTTAACTTTTAGCTTTGGTGTCTTAATTCCTTCTTACTTCTTAATCTTGAAAGGGGCTAGGTTAAAAGGGAGAGAGATTTTTATTAGAAAGATCTTATCTCAGTTTTGGATCTTCCCAAAATATACGGGAGATCATCACGCCTTTTCCTTTCTAGTTCACAATTCTGCAACATCTGTGTTTACCATGCTTTCTAATAGATTTGTTAATGTTAAATTTGATTAAATAGTCTTCATGTATTGGCTGAATTGTAACTGATTGTATTTTGCTACTTGTGTTCGAATTACATTTCTACTTATTTATCAGAATTTCTGGTGTTGATGTGCATCAGGGAAACCTTCTGTGTATTTGCAATATGTTTTCATCCTATCATGCTTGCATCCAGCAGTTGTTTTCAAGGACATTGTTGATGCTTCACTTTCAATGATTTTAACATCCGGGTAAGCAAAGACAAACTATAACAGTTCAGTGGAGATGTTTTTTTTTCTTTTGTGAATCATAAGTACTCTATGTTTTCATGTAGTTTAACACTGTTTTTATAACCACCCCTACCCCCCCCCCAAAATTTGTCTCAGTTTGAATACTAAGCTAAAATCTAAGGTTCACTTTTCAGTGTATTATTGCAAAACGAAACAACTTTGAAACCACCTTATCTTGTTTTTGTGCAGGCAGTATTGAAAATGAAGGTTACTCTTAGAGATATAACAAATCTTTTAATTATTGTAGAAAAATAGAAAATGCAAGCTTACTCTTAGAGATATAACAAATCAACTTATCTTTTTGCTTGATTGTTGTGTTGCAGCTACAACTTGAGACAAGCTTATCTTGCTCTTGGAAACTTCAAGTCTTCAACGAACTATCAGTGATTAATCTCCGGAGATTTTTCGCACACAATGGCTCAAATTTCATGGACTTGCAGATTGTAGAAAAAGCAGTCCTAAGATGAAGCTTACTACTTACACAATCCTCCGATAAGGGTTAGTGTTCATTTTGTGAAGTTCAACTGCACTTCAAGTAGTACAAGTAGAAAGGAGGGTGTTCATTCTGTAAAGTTCTACTTTGACTTTCGGGTTATTGAGAATGATGATGTACACTTTATGCATTTGTATTATTTATCTATGGATTATCATTAGTATTTTATACTAAATTTGTATAATTTATAAATTATCTAATTAATTGTACACATCAGGTATTGTGGTAACAATTGTAGATCATATGGCAATAGTTCTATATGTAAGGTGATCGACAATTATCTACGTTTTGTAATGGTTGTTCCTTGGTAACGGGTCTATCAATATTGTAATGGTAAGATCTATTGTAATAATAATTTATTTTTGTAATGGTTTTACCTATAGTAATAGTTATGTGTCTATTGTAATTGTTTTAGACTTGATTCTATAAACCGTTACAGTAGAGTTCATGTTCGTTGCTACATACCTATTGCAAGGCAGGCTATTGTAGCGGAGCATAATCCATTACTAAAGCCTTACTGTAACAGTTTTGAAGCCTTAAGTAACTAATTTTAACGGTTACAACAGGTCATTTATTTAGTAGTGATCATATGAACACACACAACCATCACAATCACACAAACCCACAACTGAACGCTAAGTAAATCCTATGGACTTACCTGTAATACTCGTATCTAGTACCACGTCACAGCTTCCCCCTGGGGAAGTAATCAACGCCTGTAATAGCGAGGCACACATCATCACATACTGCAAGGGTTAGGAGACTCGTCTCCATAACATTAACCAACCTACAACCCTAATCTAACGGGTCATGGTATGTGTCATGCCAAATTCGGATTGAGTGATATTCCTAACGGGTCATGGTATGTGCATCAAGGGTTTGAGGCATCTCGAGAAAATGATGATTGCTGATCTCCTACGCTTCGGTTATTGTGCCCCTCTGTCCATGCATCCCAAAAATTAAAGTAAAATAAGCAAAGCTTATTGGTGGAAGATGTTGTGTTCCAAAGAAAGTATAGTAAGATCCTTTTCCCCGATTCTAGCACCACATTCCCTATATACATTCCACCCTGACACGTTTCTTGACCTCTTTTGGAAGCCCTTGAGACCTCGAGCTTATTGATTTACTTGGTGGTTTAAACTGGATTATACATGATTGATTTCGATAAATATGATTTATTATGCATTCTATGATTTTATGCAAAGATGAACAACTTTCCTATATTCATAAAATGTTTTGATCATGTATTGATTTTATTTTCCATGAAGCATTCTTTTAGAGTGATCTATGAGTGGAGCACACCAACAAAAGTGTTTTGAAATGCTTTTCATTGATCTTTCTGATTTATAATCCATTCTATCTTGTATCTAAGATTTCAAACTTGCTTGGGGACAAGCAAGAACCAATTATGGGGTATTTTGATAGCATGTATTATAGTCTATATTTTGGGATTGATTTAGACGTTTTATCTTCATAAATCTGCATGTATGAATGTATATTCTTTGATTATATTGTTGTTTTGTCTACCTTTGCGGGAATCGAGGTCTACACCTAGTTTCATTATAATTGTAGGTAAAATGACACGTTTTGCATCAAAATGGAGCTAAGGAAGCTAAGGAGCCATTGGAGCTACATTCTGGAGCTTAAGGAAGATCTCTGGAACCATGGAAATGATTAAGAAGATTGACTTTTGACCAGATTCGAGAGATTTCACATTCAGTTGAGATTCTCCTCGGTCAGCTACAATACCACCTCGACCGAGGTGATCTTGAAGGGCGTCCCGACCGAGGCGAACATTCTGTCGCCGGCGAGATCTTTATTTTTGGTTGAGATCTTTTATTTTTGGAAAGAGAATATCTTATATTTTTGGCTGGATTTCTGGAGAAAGATATTATTTTTGGCTGATTTATTTTAAGAGATAGACATATATTTTTATAGGAAATTATCTTTTTAAGATATTATTATCTTTGGAAGAGAATTCTCCTATATAAAGGGTTGAATTTTCCACAAGCTCAACCATGCTTGGAGCATCCAACAATTAAGGGATTTTCTATAGAGTTTGAAGGAAGAGTTGAAGGAATTTTTGAAGGTTGAAGTTCAAGGAAAGAAGAAATCATAGTTGGAGTTGGCTTTTGAAGGAGTTTGTAAGATCTTCTTAGATTGTCTTTTGGTTTTTTGTCTTTGCTGAGTTGTGATTGAGGAACGCTTGTTTGTTGATTATTTGATTCAGTTATTGAGACCTTTTTCTTAAGGTTTTCTTGTTCGAATATTGATTCTTTTTCCATTAATTTGATTATTGTTATCATGATGATTGTTGGCTATGTTTCTTATGCGATTCTAGGGTGATTGGCTGAAGGTTGTGGGAAAGACGATGATAGAATGATCTTAATCCTAGCAGGACCCTGAAAGCTCGAGTCTTTACCTTAACCCTAGAACACCTCGCTCAGTTATTGAACATCTCGGCCCGGGTGGAATATAACTGATCAAGGTGACCTTTCCTGAACCTTACCTGAGTTAAGAGTTTAAGTTTGCCAAATCCTATCCTTATTACACATTTCCTGGTTCAATGCAAGCCTAGGATGAGACTTACCCGGTGATTCCTTTCTTTGTTTACCCAAGATCATGAGTGTAGGTAATAAAGGTTTATCCTTTATTGGGGTTTGAGTGTGCCTTCATCCCATCTTTGTGAGTTAGCCCGAGACTTACCCGGTAAAGGTTGATTCTATTCCCTTGGGTAGTGTGTTGGTTGGAGATTATAGTTCCTTTCCTTAGTACCTTGAGACTTACCCGGTAATAGGAGCTTTGGTTTGGGATAGTGAGTAGTGAGACTTACCCGGTGATCTATTCCCACCTTAGAAACACCTTCCCTTTGCAAACCTCAGCTTTGTTCGCGTTATCCTTTGAGATCTTGAGCCGGAACCACAACTAGATGTGTTACGCTAAAGAGTGTGCACGCAATAAGCCTTAAATTTATACTCGTTATAATTATCCTACTTCTAGCGCACCCGCAGTGTACGGGACGTATGTAGTAAGATAAGTACTCCAAGGTCGAACACAAAGACTGAGGTGAAATCGAATTTAAGTTGTGATTGAATTTAGCAAGACCTAAGTCTAAAGGAAAGGAGAAAATAAAGGGAGAAAATCTCAATTGTTTTGGTTGTTTTTAAGTGGTCACATCAAAGATCAAATTCATGCAAACAATCAATCAAACTAAATCGGAAGATTAGCACAAATAAACAAATCAAACAAGATATTGATCAAGAGAAAGGAGAGACGGATTCTAGGGGTTGGAAATTCCGGTTATGGCATAAAACTCAAGTTATTTACTCATTCTTTGGATTGATTATGATATGTTGGGATTAAGTGTTCCTAAAATGGGATCAATTACCGGGTAAGTTTCATGATCCAACTAGTCCACACCTAAGGTCTCATTACCGGTTAAGTCTCTAAGAACCTAAGGATAGGAATTTAACACAAACCGGATTTGGTTGATTAGGGATCTAACCTATCCTTACCGGGTAAGTCTTGGAGAGGGAAGTCCTAATCAACTATCCTAGCACATTTAATCCAATGGCGGCTTATTAGGCTCACCATTACCTAAGGTTTTGCTATTTTAGATTCTAAGGGCAAGGATTACCGGGTAGTTCTCTCCTAACACTTAGTCGCTACACTAGGACACCCTAGGGTAGGTTAAACTCAGCAAGGACTTAGGGTTTCAACAATTTTATGGATCTAAGGTAAGATTCCTCGAACCAGGAAGAATCACGGTTTGTTCTACAGAAACCACGACCGTGGTTCTTCAAGAACTACCCGTGATTTCTAACAGTAGCTACGTTCATAAGCAAGAATCATCCAAAGGTAAAATTAAGCCTGTCCTATCATAGTTCTAGCCACAACCATCCTTTCCTTACCGTAGAATCACATCAATCTAGCCTACGACATTCATAATAGGAATCAAAGCAAACAAACATAGATTCATAACCTCCATTGCAAGAAAATGAGAGAAAGAAGATGAACAAATGAACTTTAAACACAATCCAAATCTGAAGATGAAATTAGAACGACTTACAACCCTTCCAAAGGAAGGTTCAAGAGTTCATAAATCTCTAAAAATAAATCCGAAAATACAAGAGCTAAGTGTGTCTTCTCCTCTCCTCTTCAATGGCTTCTTCCTTCTTCTTTTTGCACTTTCCTTCCTAGAAAAAATTCTTTCTTCTTCTTGGAATATATTTGTTAAAGAACATAGAGAATGTATGAGCTGCTCCAAACTACCCCCCAATTCCCAGCTGCTTCAGACAACCATCAAGGACCACTTTTTATAACCAATTCTTCATGTGCTGGCCATGAGAGTCGTGGCACAGCTGTCACGAGAATCTGGCAAAATCCACGGTCATTTCCACGGCCGTGGTTCTTCAGAGAACCGTGATTCTGTGCAGAAACTTTGCTTTGGACAATTAGGCTGTGGTTTTGGTGCATGGCTTGTGTAGGAAGGGTTCCTTGAGTCTCCTCAACCCTTGACTTGCGTTCTCATGAGTTTGGAAACGTGTCCTCTGAATGAGCGACCCTTAAACGCATCGTTTTAGCTCAAAACTTTCCGAAATACCTACAAAACGCACACAAGTCCGTAGACGTCTATCTCGACAAAATATATGTTTTGAGTGCAAAACGTATTGGACCAGTGCTAGATAATGCATGATTGAGCGAGAATCCTATCTAAATGTACGCCTAAAACTATGCTATAAATCGTGTTATCAAAATACCCCATACTTAAGGTTTGCTCGTCCCCGAGCAAATTCCCAACTATAGACTAAGAGATGACATGATTTATGTATGCAGAAAAATGGCAAAATCTTTTTGGTTTTGTGCTTCTACTATTGGATCACCTTCATAGTCATGATCATTGGCAATTGGATAAGCAATTATGTATCAAACAATAAGGACACGGAAAGACAGTTGTACTTAACTCAAAAGCATGCATGAGATGGGAGGACGGAGATGTCAAGAAGATCAAGAGTCTATCCAATCTAGATTACTAAGTCTTACAAACATGCAAGTAGGTCATAAGGGCTTGTGACATAAAAGGCTAAGAAACGTTTTAATTGGGGAGGGGAATTTTCTAGGTATGTGATGCTAATCCGGGAATGGAACTAACTTCACTTCCTTGTCCTCGATCAACTTCCCCCAAGTGTGTATTTTTTTCCTATCTTGCTTTCTTTTCTTTTTCTTTAACTCATTTTTGAGACAATGGCATTGGTGTACAATAGCCGAAACCTCGGTGATTAGCCATCCTCGGGCTTTTTCTCTTTTTCGAGGTGCATCCACACCGGGCACACATACCAAAGCTCGTTAGGGCTATTGGTTCATTTGACTTTGGCAAGGCACCAACACCCGATTATGTGAAGTGTACCGAGTTACTTATCATTTAAACCAACGCCCCCAAACCTATTTTGGCTACACTTCCACCATAATTTCAGCATTCCATTCACGACATTCTTTTCATTACATCTTCACCCCGCACTTGCTTTTTACACATTCAAACACACTAGCATGCTCCTATTCCCGGATGGGTTTAAAAGGAGGTCAAATTTTATATCAATTGAGGTGCTCAAGCAATCATGATCAAGATGAGAAGTAAGGAAAGATGAAATGTCTTATTCATTCCTAGATGGTATGCAAGAACTATCATGTAATTTCGACTTTCAATACTCAATCCATTCTAGGCAATCACCATGATCTCAAGTCATTCATGGAATTCAAGAGAAGTAGTTCAAGTCCACATATGCATTTATCAATTCAACACATAAGGCCATTCATAGCCAATCACAAGACAAGTTTCATCATTAGGATCATATCCAAGTCTAGAAAGCACAAAAATTTTAAAATTTTCTGATTTTTATGGGATTTTCGATTTAAGTATGTACAATGCAAGACACATGCAAATATTAACCTATCCTAGATGCTCATCATGCAAAGGATCATGCGAACCCCACCCCATACTTAGAAACACATTGTCCCCAATGTGGTATACAAGTAAAGAGAGTGAAAGAAGGTTCTCACAATGTAAAAGTGTTTGCTATGGTATTTGGGAATTTTCAAGAGGATTGATGTTGGATGATCCTTTCAACCATGGTAGGGAGCTCTAAGCATCCTTCAAGCTTTGAAACCCGCGCTAGGCACGCTAGCCGTCCAAGTTCCGTGTCCGCTCCACCCATGATTAGTGAGGGTTTTATCATCACCATTTCCAAGAAAGGCTTCCAATGCCACTAATGTTCTAGCATACATAAAATAGACAAAACACACAAAGCACACAAAAACAGAAAAATCTAAGCAAAAATGAAGGAAAAATGTTACCGATGGGTTGCCTCCCACCAAGCGCTTCTTTAAGGTCACTAGCTTGACCAAACTCGGGAGCGTCTATTCAAGGTGGAGTGGGGCAATCATGTCTATCGGGGCTCCCGGAATATACTTCTTCAAGCGATGCCCATTCACTTTGAAATCTCCACAATGCTCCCCTCCTATTTCAATAGCTCCATGGGGAAAGATCTTCTTCACCACATATGGCCCGGTCCATCTTGATTTGAGCTTTCCGGGAAAGAGTCTTAGCCTTGAGTTGAAGAGAAGGACAAGATCTCCTTCACTCAACTCCTTTGGAATGATCCTCTTGTCATGCCACCTTTTGGTTCTCTCCTTGTAGATCCGGGCATTCTCATAGGCTTCCAACCGGAGCTCCTCAAGGGCATTGATATCAAGCAATCTCTTCTCTCCCGCCTCCTTGAGGTCAAAATTCAGCCACTTAATGGCCCAATAAGCTCTATGCTCCATTTCCACCGGAAGATGGCAAGACTTGCCATAGACCAACTTGTAAGGAGTGGTGCCAATAGGTGTTTTGAAGGCGGTTCTATATGCCCATAGTGCGTCATTGAGCTTCATAGCCCAATCCTTCCTTGTTCTAGACACCGTCTTCTCGAGGATGGCCTTGATCTCACGGTTGGAGATCTCCACTTGACCACTAGTTTGGGGGTGATAAGGTGTTGCTACCTTATGAGTCACCCCATACTTAGCCAAAAGTGCTCCAAAATTCCTATTTGTGAAGTGCTTCCCTCCATCACTAATGATCACCCTTGGTGTTCCAAACCTAGGGAAGATCACTCGGTTGAAGAACCGCACCACCACCTTGGCATCATTGGTAGGAGAGGCGATGTCCTCTACCCATCTTGACACATAGTCCACCGCGAATAGGATGTAGAGATTGCCACATGAGGAAGGGAATGGTCCCATGAAGTCTACACCCCACACATCAAAAATCTCAACTTCTTGGATGTTGTTCAAGGGCATTTCATTCCTCCTTGAGATGTTCCCCGTTCTTTGGCAAGCATCACATGACGCTACAAAACCTTGCACATCTCTAAACAAGTTAGGCCAATAAAAACCGGATTGCAATACCTTTGCACACGTTTTGTGTGAGCTAGCATGGCCTCCACATGGTAAGGAGTGACAATGCCGGATCACACTCTCCATTTCATCTTCCGGTATGCATCTTCTAAGCACCCCATCCGGGCCTCTCTTGAATAGAAGTGGCTCACTCCAATAGTAGTGCCTTACATCGTTGAAGAACTTCTTCCTTTGTGCATATGTAAGCCCGGGAGGTACTTCCTCACACACCAAGTAATTCACAATGTCGGCATACCATGGCTCGCTTCCTCTAGCCACGTGGGACAAACACTCCTCCACCATTTGCAATTGTTCATCCCGGAACGAGTCATCTATCGGGATGTTGTCTTTCCCAAGCTCCAATGGTGGGAGTCTACTAAGGTGATCCGCTACGGAGTTCTCGGATCCTTTCTTATCTCGTATCTCCAAATCAAACTCTTGGAGAAGGAGGATCCACCGAATCAACCTTGGTTTGGCATCCTTCTTTGTAAGTAGATAACGGATCGCCGCATGATCCGTGTAAACTATGACCTTCGCTCCAACAAGGTACGAGCGGAACTTCTCAAATGCGTACACCACCGCCAACAACTCCTTCTCGGTGGTAGCATAGTTGAGTTGGGCATCATCTAGCGTCTTGCTAGCATAGTAAATAGCATGAGTGCGCCCTTCTTTCCTTTGCCCTAAAACGGCCCCAACGGCCACATCACTCGCATCACACATGATCTCAAACGGTAAACTCCAATCCGGAGGTTGCATGATGGGTGCGGAGATCAAGGCGTTCTTCAACCTACAAAACGCTTCAAGACAATCTTTGGAAAAAACAAAATCAACATCTTTCATTAGTAGGTTAGTGAGAGGCTTTGAAATTTTAGAGAAATCTTGAATAAATCTCCGGTAGAAACCGGCATGCCCTAAGAAACTCCTTACCCCCTTCACCGAGGTAGGTGGTGGCAACTTCTCTATCGTTTCAATCTTAGCTCTGTCAACCTCAATGCCACGGTTAGACACCAAGTGTCCTAACACAATACCTTCACTTACCATGAAGTGGCATTTCTCCCAATTTAAGACAAGATTTGTTTCCTCACATCTTTGCAACACTAATGACAAATTAGCCAAGCAATCATCGAAAGAAGAACCATAAACAGAGAAATCATCCATGAACACTTCCATGATATTTTCTATGTATTCCGAAAATATAGCCATCATACACCTTTGGAAGGTGGCGGGTGCATTACACAACCCAAATGGCATTCTCCTATATGCAAAGGTACCCCATGGACATGTAAAAGTTGTTTTCTCTTGGTCATCGGGGTGGATAGGGATTTGGAAGAATCCACTATACCCATCTAGATAGCAAAAGTGAGAGTGTTGAGCTAATCTTTCTAGCATTTGGTCAATGAAGGGGAGGGGAAAGTGATCTTTCCTAGAGGCCATGTTCAATTTCCTATAATCTATACACATTCTCCATCCCGTGACCGTCCTAGTCGGTATTAGTTCATTGTTCTCATTAGTTACTACCGTCATTCCACCCTTCTTAGGTACCACATGAACGGGGCTAACCCACTTACTATCCGAGATAGGGTAGATAATTCCCGCATCTAGCAACTTAATGATTTCCTTTTTGACCACTTCTTTCATTATAGCATTCAATCTCCTTTGATGTTCAATAGAGGGTTTGTGGTTAACTTCCATCATTATCTTATGCATGCACAAAGATGGCTTAATGCCAACCAAATCATCAATAGTATATCCAATGGCTTTCCTATGCAATCTTAGTTCATGCAGCAATTTAGCAAGTTCATCATCACTCAAGCATGCATTAACAATCACCGGATATGTAGAATTATCACCAAGGAATGCATACTTTAAATGAGAAGGGAGGGGTTTGAGTTCAAGTGAGGGAGGACCTTTATCGGTTGAAGATGATCCAAATAAGATTGGATGAGATGAATCCAAGGCAAATGAAGACTCCCCTTTGCTCCTAGAAGCTTGATCATCATCGAGAGTTGATTCAGGGGAAACCACGGTTGGAATCACGGGTTGCTCAGCTTCCACGACCGTGGTTCTTGCCAAGCTTGCTTCTCGGAGTTGTCCAAAGAGTTTGACGGCCGTGGAATCCAAATCTCGACCGTGGAACTTGCAGCTGTTCACAATTTCTTCGTGGCTCTCAAATCCAACTCTTGGCTCCTCTTCCAATGCCTCCAAGGCTTTGATCTCTTTATTGTAATTCTCCTCAATGTCTTCCTCCATCATACTTAAGGTAAGAACCTTTTCCAAGGGATCCTTGATCAAAATTGAGCTCACCATTTCTCTAGATTCTTCTTGCTCGACTATGTTGAAGATATCTTCATCAAGGGTTGGCCCTTTCATCATTGTGGACAGCTTGAACTTGATGTTCTCCTCTCCAATGTTGAAGGAGATAGTCCCGTTCTTGCAATCCACTAAACATCCGGAGGTAGCTAAGAAAGGTCTTCCTAGGATGATGGGAACCGGGTAATATGCCGGAATGTCCAACACTACAAAGTCAATAGGCACATAGAATCCTCCCAATTGCACCGGAATGTCCTCAAGAATCCCAACTGGATGAGTGATAGAACGGTCCGCCATATAGAGGGTCATCTTGACCGGCTTTGGCTCTCCTAACCCGACCTTGTTGCTAAGTGCAAGCGGTATGATGCTTACACTTGCTCCAAGATCACAAAGGGCCTCGTATTTCACATCTCCCACTCCTATTGGGACGCAAAAAGAGCCCGGATCCCTTAGCTTGGGAGGCATTGCTTCCTTCATTGTTTGGATTAACTCCGAGGATCTCTTGGTCATCCTAATCTCCCCATACTCTTCCAACTTCCTTTTGTTGGAGAGTCTTTCCTTCAAGAACTTTCCGTATGCCGGCATTCCTAAGATGGCATCCATGAACGGAATGTTAATATGTAACTTGGACATTAGTTCAAGAAACTTACCAAAGTGATTGTCCAAATGAGCTCTTGCTCTTGATTGTGGGAACGGTAGTGGTGGCTTGTATGGAGGCGGCGCCACATAGGTTGGCTCTATATCCTTGCTCTTGCCTTCATCATCTTGCTTTCTTCCCTCTTCTACCACTACTTGCTTTCCCTTAGCTTGGTCCTTGGGCAAAGGATCCTTCATACTCAACCCACTCCTTGTTGTGATAGCCAAAACTTGGCCTCTTGGGTTGTCTTCGGTTCTTCCGGGAAGCTTCCCCGGATCTCTATGTGCTTCACCCGCCTTTTGAAAGACTTGTGCTTCCAAGACTTTTTGAGCCTTAGAAATTGAAGTGACGGTGCTCTCACGTCCACTCAATCTTCCTAGCAATTGTTCAAACATGACTTCGGTCCTATCCTTTGAAGGTTGAGTAAAACCGGGTGGAGGTTCTTGTGAAGCTCTTTGTGGTGGAGTTGCACTTGTGGAGGCGGGAGGGTTCAAGGCTCCATCCGGATTAGAGTAAGAAAATCCGGGATGGTTGTGGTTTGGCCGGTAATTGTTGAATTGCCGGTTGTTGTTGAAATTTCTTAGGCCTTGGTAATTGTTGAAGTTGCCCCTTCCCATATAATTCACATCTTCCTCCTTGGAAGACAAGTTAGCTCTTTGAGGTGCTTGAGGAGTTGCTTGGCTCTTCAAGGTGGTAGTGCATAACTCTCTTAAGGATTTCAACTCGTTGTTGATGGCGGCAAGCTTGAAATTGCTCATGGTGACTTCACTCACCTCATACGCTCCCGCCTTTCTTCCTTCGCTCTTCCTATGAGAGTACTTTTCAATCACTAGAGCTTGCTTCTCCACAAACTCCCAAGCATCATCCACATGCTTCTCCATAAAAGTCCCACCGGAAAGGGATTGAAGCTTGAATTGGCTATCTTCATCAAGCCCTTTGAAATAGATCTCTAATAGCTCAATCTTTGGTATGCCATGGTGTGGACAATCTAGGAGAAGGTCCTTAAATCTCTCCCAAGACTTGAACAAACTTTCTCTATCCCTCATCACAAAGGCATTAATCTTTCCTCTTAATTCGGTGGTCTTGGAAGGTGGGAAGAACTTGGTCAAGAACTCGGTTGTCATCTCTTCCCAAGTACCAACTCGCCCTTGCGGAATAGATTGATACCAAGCCAAGGCTTTGTCCTTAAGAGAGAAGGAAAAGGCCCTTAGCTTATGGTTGTTGCTCTCCAATCTTGGTGGTCTAAGAGTCTCCATCAAAATCTCATAGTTCATCAAATGTTGGTGAGGAGACTCTCCTTCCATCCCTCCAAACTAATTATGCCGGATCATTTGAAGAACTTGAGGGCGGAGCTCATAGTTGTGGGTTGCGGGATCTCCTAGATTCACACCCGGTCGGTGTGCTCTTTGTGCCGGATCCATACGTCTCCCTAGGGTTTGTGGCTCCTCAATAGCAATGGGAACAACCCTAACATTGGCCGCCGGCTGCGGTTGTGGTGGAGGTGGTGGAGGTTGTCGGCGATTAAGCTCTCCTTGAACAAGGGCTTGCCTAATCTCCTCAATCTCCCTCCTTGTTTCCTCTTGCCTCTCATTGGCAAGTCTCCTCTCTTCCTCTAAGAGCTCATCTCTTAGCCTTATTTGCTCCAAGGCTTCATCCAATTCAGCTTGAAGATTTCTACCGGCCATCTCTTTCTCTTTTCGGATGTTCTTAGATCTAGATCGAAGGGTTTTCTCCGGTTCGGGATCGAATGGAGCTAAATCCTTGCCACGAGATCTTCGCATACACCTAAAGAGCAATAGATGTCCTGAAAAGAAAAGACAAAAACCAAAAAGAGATCAAAAGAAACAAGAAAGATCTACACTAGAGACAATCACAAAATAGACTCAATCTAGACCTAGTCCCCGGCAACGGCGCCAAAAACTTGTTACGCTAAAGAGTGTGCACGCAATAAGCCTTAAATTTATACTCGTTATAATTATCCTACTTCTAGCGCACCCGCAGTGTACGGGACGTATGTAGTAAGATAAGTACTCCAAGGTCGAACACAAAGACTGAGGTGAAATCGAATTTAAGTTGTGATTGAATTTAGCAAGACCTAAGTCTAAAGGAAAGGAGAAAATAAAGGGAGAAAATCTCAATTGTTTTGGTTGTTTTTAAGTGGTCACATCAAAGATCAAATTCATGCAAACAATCAATCAAACTAAATCGGAAGATTAGCACAAATAAACAAATCAAACAAGATATTGATCAAGAGAAAGGAGAGACGGATTCTAGGGGTTGGAAATTCCGGTTATGGCATAAAACTCAAGTTATTTACTCATTCTTTGGATTGATTATGATATGTTGGGATTAAGTGTTCCTAAAATGGGATCAATTACCGGGTAAGTTTCATGATCCAACTAGTCCACACCTAAGGTCTCATTACCGGTTAAGTCTCTAAGAACCTAAGGATAGGAATTTAACACAAACCGGATTTGGTTGATTAGGGATCTAACCTATCCTTACCGGGTAAGTCTTGGAGAGGGAAGTCCTAATCAACTATCCTAGCACATTTAATCCAATGGCGGCTTATTAGGCTCACCATTACCTAAGGTTTTGCTATTTTAGATTCTAAGGGCAAGGATTACCGGGTAGGTCTCTCCTAACACTTAGTCGCTACACTAGGACACCCTAGGGTAGGTTAAACTCAGCAAGGACTTAGGGTTTCAACAATTTTATGGATCTAAGGTAAGATTCCTCGAACCAGGAAGAATCACGGTTTGTTCTACAGAAACCACGACCATGGTTCTTCAAGAACTACCCGTGATTTCTAACAGTAGCTACGTTCATAAGCAAGAATCATCCAAAGGTAAAATTAAGCCTGTCCTATCATAGTTCTAGCCACAACCATCCTTTCCTTACCCTAGAATCACATCAATCTAGCCTACGACATTCATAATAGGAATCAAAGCAAACAAACATAGATTCATAACCTCCATTGCAAGAAAATGAGAGAAAGAAGATGAACAAATGAACTTTAAACACAATCCAAATCTGAAGATGAAATTAGAACGACTTACAACCCTTCCAAAGGAAGGTTCAAGAGTTCATAAATCTCTAGAAATAAATCCAAAAATACAAGAGCTAAGTGTGTCTTCTCCTCTCCTCTTCAATGGCTTCTTCCTTCTTCTTTTTGCACTTTCCTTCCTAGAAAAAATTCTTTCTTCTTCTTGGAATATATTTGTTAAAGAACATAGAGAATGTATGAGCTGCTCCAAACTACCCCCCAATTCCCAGCTGCTTCAGACAACCATCAAGGACCACTTTTTATAACCAATTCTTCATGTGCTGGCCATGAGAGTCGTGGCACAGCTGTCACGAGAATCTGGCAAAATCCACGGTCATTTCCACGGCCGTGGTTCTTCAGAGAACCGTGATTCTGTGCAGAAACTTTGCTTTGGACAATTAGGCTGTGGTTTTGGTGCATGGCTTGTGTAGGAAGGGTTCCTTGAGTCTCCTCAACCCTTGGCTTGCGTTCTCATGAGTTTGGAAACGTGTCCTCTGAATGAGCGACCCTTAAACGCATCGTTTTAGCTCGAAACTTTCCGAAATACCTACAAAACGCACACAAGTCCGTGTAGACGTCTATCTCGACAAAATATATGTTTTGAGTGCAAAACGTATTGGACCAGTGCTAGATAATGCATGATTGAGCGAGAATCCTATCTAAATGTACGCCTAAAACTATGCTATAAATCGTGTTATCAAGATGCTTTAATCCCTAGAATCCGCATTTTCCCTTATTGACTTTTACATCATCTTTGATTGCTTTAATTGTAGTTATTAGCAATATTTGACAACCTGATTTCCGTGCTTTGTTTCACCATAGTCCCTGTGTTCGACCCCTGGAATTCTTGCTTTTATTACAATTGATCCATACACTGCGGGTTCGCATATTGTTCAAGCATAATTCTTGGGTTATAAATTTTAAAGCTTGCACACACCTTTTGGAGGAACAGAAGGCTAAGTGGAAAATTATGCGCTCTCTGGAGTGTCCAGGTCTCCATCTATCACTGTGCTCAACCAAATGGGCTATCTTACCCCAAAAATCTAGATCTACGGCTCGGGAAGGAAAATTAGTAACTGTGGGGGAAGGGAAGCCAAAGATCTCTCTAAACTGATCCATAGGCGCGATGTAGTTCTGGTTCAGCAACCGGTACTTGATGTTGTTGCGCTCGGGCACGTGAGTGACAGAACTCACAAACTCCATAGTCGCCTCTAAGTAAGCCGGTGCCCGAACCTCCATGAAATCCTCCAGTCCTACCATGAATATCATCTTCCTCGTGTCCTCCTCCACGTGGAGGCACTCGAAGGCAGAAACGTCTAGAAAGCACGGGGCAACAATAGGACGCCCGCAAATGCGATCAAAATCAACCTGGTGATGCTCATGAATCACTGGAATCGCACGCTGAGATGCAAAAGAAGGAGAAGAACTACTGGGTCTATCTCTCAAGACCAGCTGGTGATCAGATCTACTACTCATGATTCTGATAGAATAACACCTCGGTTGCTCTGACAATCACCTCGGCCGAGACACAGCTGACCGGACCGAGGCAAAGGGCTGTTCGATCGCAACTCTCAAAATTTCAAGTTATTTTCCCCCAATCACTACCAAATGCTTCTTACGGGTTACTTATATCTTTCTCAACAAGAGATAGTTGCAACCAAAGCCAGATCTGTCCTAAATCAGTGAAGGAAGAAGAGTTAGGGTTTTTGGGCAAAATACCCAAATTTTGCAGATGCGGAGCGTTTTTCTCGCTGTTTGATGCTTGAAAACCGATCCTCTTGCTTCCTCCGGTGTAATCAAACCAAAAATCGCAAGAAACAAGCAAGAATCGAGGATTTGAGGGTTTGAAGCCACCGCAGTCGAGGTCATTACTGGGAGGGAAAAAGGTGCGAGGAGAGAGAAACCGTCTCGCCTTTTATACCCCTCGCTGATTTTGATTTCACCTCGGTCGAGGTGGTCCTGACCAGACCGAGGTGTCTGGCTGCATGTCAGACCTAGTCGCCTCGGTTGCCCCAAGAACACCTCGGTCGAGGTGTTGTGAAAGCAAACGAACGTGTCTCAGTCAAACTTCGTCTTCTCAATTTCTGGAACGTCTGTCCTTCCAATGTAGCTCTGGAGCTGTAATCCTTCCTTAGAAAGTACCTGGTTTCTGTCTAGAGGATGCCAAAAGCAAAACAAAGCAAACTATCTAAAACTAAGCTAGAAAAGGGAAAAGAAAGCAATAACTCGGGTTGCCTCCCATGAAGCGCTTGATTTAAGGTCACTAGCTGGACCGTACATCATTCTCAAACATGCTGGAAGGTGTCCTCACCCCATACTTCACCTTCATCATGGGGTGAGATAAAGAAGTCTATCCAACATGTTTGAGTTGTAATACTTCCTTAGAAAGTACGTGGTTTTTGTCTAGAGGATGCCAAAAGCAAAACAAAGCAAACTATCTAAAACTAAGCTAGAAAAGGGAAAAGAAAGCAATAACTCGGGTTGCCTCCCAAGAAGCGCTTGATTTAAGGTCGCTAGCTGGACCGTACATCATCCTCAAACATGCTGGAAGGTGTCCTCACCCCATACTTCACCTTCATCATGGGGTGAGATAAAGAAGTCTATCCAACGTTCCAACAAATGCAAGTGCTCATCGGGGAATGAGTCATCTATGGATAGGTCATCCTTCTCGAGCGAGGAGGGAGGTATTCGGCTGAGGTGATCCGCAACAGAATTCTCAAATCCCTTTTTATAGCGAATCTCTAGGTCAAACTGTTGAAGCAAGAGAATCCAACGAATAAGATGCGGTTTCGCATCCTTCTTAGCGAGCAAGTAACGAATGGCTGCATGGTCAGTGTAAACAATAACTTTTGGTCCCACTAAGTAACAAAGAAACTTCTCAAAAGCATATACAACCGCCAAGAGCTCCTTTTCGGTGGTGGTGTAGTTTATTTGAGCTTCATCAAGCGTCTTGCTAGTATAGTAAATGGCTTTGGTCCGGCCATCCTTCTTTTGTTCAAGTACCGCTCCTACGGCCACATCACTAGCATCACACATGATCTCAAAGGGGGCAAGGTCTAGTCGGGAGGTTGAATGATGGGAGTGGTAATCAACGCTTCCTTTATCCTGTAAAACGCATCAAGGCATTCGTGTGAAAACTCAAAAAACAACATCCTTATTCAAAAGATTAGTTAGTGGTTTAGAGATTTTTGAGAAATCCTTGATGAACCTCATGTAGAAACCTGCATGCCCGAGAAAACTCCGCACACCCTTAACAGAACAAGGGGGAGTAAGTTTCTCAATAGTCTCGATCTTAACTAGATCGACCTCATTACCTCGGTTGGAAATGAGGTGTCCTAGAACGATTCCGTCGCTCACCATAAAATGACACTTCTCCCAATTCAGAACAAGATTAGTGTCGTCACAACGTTGTAGCACTAGAGACAGGTTAGCTAAACAATTATCAAAAGAGGAACCATATACCAAAAAGTCATCCTTGAATACCTCCATGATCTCCTCAATGTACTCGGAAAATATAGCCATCATACAACGCTGGAAGGTAGCGGGTGCGTTACACAATCCGAATGGCATCCTCCTATAAGCGAATGTCCCCCATGGACAAGTGAAAATTGTCTTCTCTTGATCATCCAGATGGATAGGAATCTGAAAGAAGCCACTATAACCATATAGATAGCAAAAATGGGAGTGTTGAGCTAACCGTTCAAGCATTTGATCGATGAAGGAAAGCGAGAAGTGGTCCTTCAAAGTGGCCACGTTCAGCTTCCTGTAATAAATGTGTAAGAGCCTTAGTCTTTGGAGCCTAGGAGTCTTCCTGAGCCTTAGATGAGTCCTTGTTGAGCTTACCTTGATCCTGGCAGCCGCACCTGCGCACCACATGGGCTGCCCCTACGGCTAGGCGCCCCGGCGCCTTGGGTGAGCCGCCCTTGCGGTTCTGTGTGGGTGCAGCCAATTTTGTTGACTCTTTAACCCGTTCTTTGCGGCTGGCTTCCCTTATAAGCCTCTCTTAGCTTCAGATGAGGGGTTTCCTTACCTCCTTTCAACTCCATCTCCATATTTACGTTCTTCTTCTTCTTCTTCATCTTCTCTTCTTGATCTTCCTTTGAGTTTGTGTGAGTTTTTTGAGAGTTTGTTTGAGGTTTTGAGCTTGGATGATCATGAGGACGATGTTGAGAGTCTTTGTTGATGTGTTGAGGTTGTGAAGGTGTTGTTTACTCTAGGTTGCTGCCTAGGGTTTGTTGAGGTGAGACCTTTCTTCTCCATCTTCTTTCCTTCTTCTTCTTTGCTTCTTTCTTCTTCTTATAGCTTAGGATCACAAGATAAGCTTGTGTGGATCCTTTCCTGGATGTTTGATGATAATATATGTGTACATATGTGTATATGTTGTTGTGGTGTGTTGAAGAAGTGAAGAGAGTCGAGAAAGGGATCGAAGAGATGTCGGGACCAACTTTCTGCATAGTTGGCCGCCCCTGCTCCTGAACCCAGCTAGCCCTGCGCTTGGTGTGTGAGCCACCCCTGCGCCTGGTGTGAGCCGCCCCTGTGCCTCACTAGGTCAGCCTTGTGTTCTTTGCTTCTGTTGGTGCATACCTTGTTGGTATGTCTTCCTTCCTTTCTTTCCTTTGGCCTTGGCTTAGTTGATAGCTAAGCTAGTATGGTTAGGATGAGTTGTATGTTAGTTATGTGCCTTAGGCACTCGTGTTGATGTTGAGGTTATGTTGTAGGCATCTGTGAGCTTGTTATGGTCTTGAGGGTTAGATTGAGGTTGTAGGTTGGTTTTGGTTATGGAGACGAGTCTCCTAACCCTTGCAATGTATGATGTTGTGTGCCTTGCAATTATAGGTGTTGGTTTCTTCCCCAAGGGGCAACTGTGACGTGGTATTGGATACGAGTGTGTGAGGTAAGTCCATAGGACTTACTTAGCGTTCAATTATGAGTTTGTGTGATTGTGATGGTTGTGTGTGTTCTTATGATTTTGCATTTATAACCTAAACCGGACTAGGATGACATTTATTACATTTAAATGGCCCAAGTGTATTATAACGGGTCGTGACCACTTGCCTCCACCTGCGCGTAGGAGGAGGTGCCCTAAAGATGATCTCATAGGAGGGGACGAGTGATGATCACCCCCATGCAAAACTCCTGTGTTACGTTGGACGGGACGGGGTTCTTGAGGCTCCTCGTGTCGCGAGAGAAGTTGAATTAGTAATGGAATAGCGTAACTGAAAGATAATAAATGGATGTGTGTGGCATTGCATGTATGAGATGTTGATGTGTGTTTGTGCTATTACCTTCATACTTATTCATTACTGTAGCTAACGGTGTATACCGTGTTGTAGATGATCTGCAGGTTAGGAAGACTGTAGAGTGAGCCAGATGGTGTGACCAGCCGAGGACTTTTGTACATTAGGATGCGTGGGATATGAGATCTTTTGTATCGGATGTTTATGTTGGATGTTTTGTACTCGGCTTTGTATTTGTAAACACTTTTGATGTATCATATGCAACTTTTATTTATTTGGTTTTAATCTACCTGTGCCTTGTTGTAAGATCCAGTGAACTTGTAGTCAAGCTAGGGTCAAGATCCATTGTGAGATGCTAGCCAAATGTAGCACTCCGAGTCCCGTGGATTTGGGGTGTTACAGAGTTGGTATCAGATGTTAGGTTGACAAGAATGGCACTTGCTATCTGCAATAAAGGTAGAGCGGATAAATAAACAAAACCCACATGGGGTCTGACTTTCAAAGGTTTTGGTTTTAAAGCGAGTACAAATGTTTTAGGATAGTATGTACAGAAGCCGTCACCCATCTGAGGATCTCGACAGTATATATATATATATATATATAGATATCTGTTATGTGTTGATGTGTGTTGGCATGTACTATTAAGTATTATATATATATATATATATATATATATATATATATATATATATATATCTATACATATAGCATATATAGAGCCTTATACGTTAGGTGTGCATACCCCGCAGATGGCTCAAACTAGAGCTACTACTGCAGGCCGAGGTAGAGGCAGACCACCTCTTCCTTCGAGAGGGATAGGATAGGGACTAGCTCCCGCTGCAGATCCACCAGTGGTGGACGAGGCTCTTGAGGAGGTTGCTGAGAGTGTAGTTCCAGCTACGAGGAGTGGTAGGTCCAGGAGACAGCAGGCCCATCCAGGCCAGTCTGATGGCTCAGACCGTGTCTCTATGGGTGGACCAGAGTTCAGTGAGTACCTCAGGCATTTTGAGGAGGCCATTAGAGCGGGTAGACGAGCTGCAGATCTGCCAGGGCATGAGGAATCATCTAAGAGATCCCATGGAGCTACTCAGGTACCAACTGCAACAATTCGTGTTGTTGAGCCAGCTCGAGTTGTAGAGGAGACAAGAGGGCCTCAACCAGATACCTTGTTGAAGGGATTTCATCAGCAGGGAGTTCCACACTTCTCAGGAGAGATTGTCTTAGAGACTGAGGTGTAGATTTGACATGTAGACTCAGCCTTAGAGTCTTTTCGATGCCCTGAGGACAGACGGGTAGAGCTAGTACAGTCTCTATTCCATGACCTGGCACACCAGTGGTGGAGGAAAGTTAGAGCACGAGTTACAAGCTATGAGTAGATGCGTACTATGCTGAGGGAGTAGTTCTGCCCTGCCTCACCGAGGAGGGAGAAGCTGCAGGACTTTGTGGAGGCGGGTTTTGAGGACGTGCCCGTTATAGATGCTATTCGCCACTTCTAGACTGAGCTAGCATTGTTGGGTCCAGCTGCACCATCTGAGGACCAACATGTGTACCTTTTTGCCCGTCGTTTGAGGGAGAACACACGCTCATACATGGCGGGATTTCACTATGACTCATTGGCAGACTACCAGGATCGGGCCTCTGCCTATGAGAGAGAGAGAGAGCTAGCCAAAGGAAGACTTCTCAGACACGACGGTCTGAGAAGAGACAACATACTACACTGACTGGTGCAAGAGCATCTAGATACGGACGAGGTAAGACTCAGGGCCGCTCGAGTATTCTAGTGTCTGCACAGACTACTGATAGAGGCCGGCAGTGTTACAACTGCGGGGTCTATGGGCATATGAGGGCTGATAGCCCTAGAGCGCCACTGACTTGCTTCTCATGTAGGAAGCCAGGACATAGAGCTACGTTTTGCCGTCAGGGCAAGGCGTCATCTCAACAGGGCTCTTCCCCTGCAGGTGCAGCAGGAGGTGGGCAAAGACCGCCTCAACATCAGACACAGGGACAACTGAGATTCCCAGACACACCTGCTACTCAAGGGTCAGCTCTAGGACCGAGTAGAGGTAGAGGTAGAGAGGCCGGTACTAGTGATGGCCGAGGAGCTCGAGGCAGAGTTTTTGAGCTGAGGAGTGCTGAGGAGCCGCCAACACCAGCTGCTACAAGTACCATTTTGTTACATGGTTTACATGTTAGAGTTTTATTTGATACGGGTGCTACGCTTTCATTTATTTATGCTGCTTGTGTTGAGCGTTTGAGTTTGCCTACCATAGAGGGGGCACCCCTTACTATAGGGTTACCTGATGGTAGTAGGGTTAAAGGTACCCAAGAGATACGTAATTGTCCCCTACGCTTAGGGACTTGTGTATTACTTGTTGAATTCTTGGTCATGCCTCTGATGCATGAAGAAGTCATATTAGGTATGGATGGAATGCGTAGACGCCGTGCGGGGTTAGATGTAGGTAAGAGAACTGTTACAGTCTCTACCGACATAGGCCCGATAGAGGTCTTCCTGGGTTGGGACCTTTGGAAGACAAGATCTGTCATCAGTGCAATACGAGCAGCTAGACTGATTGCACAAGGATGTGATGCCTTCTGGTGCTATGCTATGAAGAATGGAGAGAGTCCAGCTTTGGAGGATATACCTGTGGTCTGTGAGTTTACAGACGTGTTTGCAGAACCGTCTAGCTTGCCGTCTCAGAGGAGCGTAGACTTTGGCATTGATTTGGAGCCTGGCACGAGACCCATCTCAAAGGCCCCATACCGTATGGCACTTGTCGAGATGTTGGAGCTGAAGAAGCAACTCGAGGAGTTGGATGAGAAGGGCTTCATACACCCTAGTGTTTCACCATGGGGTGCACTTGTCCTCTTTGTGCGGAAGAAGGACAGATCGTTGAGACTGTGTATAGATTACAGAGAGCTGAACAAGGTGACCATCAAGAACAGGTATCCGCTACCTCGTATTGATGATCTACTTGATCACTTCAAGGAGCGAAAGTCTTCTCCCGGATCGGCTTGCGTTCAGGATATCACCAGTTGAGGATGGGAGAGCAGGACGTGCACATGACGGCATTTCGTACCCGTTATGGAGACTACGAGTTTGTATGATGCCATTTGGCCTAACGAATGCCCCAACAGTTTTCATGGAGTTGATGAACAGCATCTTCATCGACTTCCTAGATCAGTTTGTGATGGTCTTTATTGATGACATTTTGGTATACTCTCAAAGTAGAGAGGAGCATGCCGGTCATCTGAGGACAGTTTTGCAGATCTTGAGAGATAGAGAGATGTACGACAAGCTCTCTAAGTGTGAGTTTTGGATGTCTGAGGTTGCTTTCCTTGGACATATCGTCTCCGCCGACGGGACTATGGTAGATCCGGCGAAGATTGAGTCTGTTGCTGCATGGACGACACCGACGAACGTCAAGGAAGTAAGTAGCTTTCTTGGCTTAGCCGGTTATTACAGACGTTTTGTGTAGGGATTTTCTGTGATTGCCCGTCCACTGACGAGTCTTATGAGGAAGACTACTAGATTTGTCTGGACTGACTAGTGCGCTTAGAGTTTTGAGGAGTTGAAGAGGCATTTGACTTCTGCTCTGTCTTGGCACAACCAGAGGGTTTTGATGATTTTGTGGTCTACAGTGATGCATCCAAGCTAGGCTTGGGATGTGTGCTGATGTAGAGAGGCAGAGTGATTGCATATGCGTCTCTACAACTGAAGACATATGAGGAGAACTACCTGACTCATGATCAGGAGTTGGCAGCGGTAGTTCATGCTTTGAAGATTTGGAGACATTACTTGTATGGTGCTACATGTCAGATCTTCACAAACCATAAGAGTCTGAAGTACATTTTCACGCAGCGGGAATTGAATAACCGCCAACGTCGGTGGCTTGAGTTGATCAAGGACTTTGACCTTGAGATTTTGTATCATCCTGACAAGGCGAATGTGGTAGTTGACGCCTTGAGAAGGAAGACGCCTCGAGAGAAGGCGATTGCCAAACTTATTGTACAACCCCAACATCACAAAGATCTAGCCTGGTTAGAGATGGACATCCAGTTGCTTGATGAGGATACCCAATTGTTTGCTTTAGAGGTTCTACCTGTTCTGTTGGATGAGATACAACGGAAGCAGGGGACCTGCCCGACCTTGACAAGGAATAGAGATAGGATGTCTCGTGGAGAGGCACCACAGTTCTCTATTGGAGCAGATGGAGTTATGAGGCGCCATGATCGCGTTTGTGTATGTGCTGATGCAAAGCTGAGACAGCGGATCTTACAGGAGGCTCACTGTACACCTTACTCAGTACACCCAGGTACGAGTAAGATGTATCATGATGTGAGACGCTCATACTGGTGGGGAGGGCTGAAGCCCGATATAGCTAGATTTGTGGCCTAGTGTGCGACCTGTAGCAGGTTAAGATAGAGGATTTCAGGCCAGGAGGTGAGCTTCATCCACTACCAGTGCCGCAACGTAAGTGGGAGGACATCTCCATGGATTTTGTGACGGGGTTGAGGACCAGTAGGAGCTTTGATGCCATCTGGGTGATTGTGGACATATTGACGAAGACGGCACGTTTCATTCCCATCAGAGAGACGTTACCAGTGAGCAGATTAGCTGAGGAGTACACTAGACAGATAGTGAGACTCCATGGGGTACCGAGGACGATTATTTCTGATCGGGATGGACGGTTTACTTCGAGATTTTGGCAGTAGATTCAGACTGCTTTGGGGACGAGTCTACATTTCACAACTACATTTCACCCCAGACAGATGGTCAATCAGAGAGGACCATCCATACCTTAGAGGATATGTTGTGAGCCTGTGTGTTGGATTGGGGACAGGGATGGTCTGATTACCTCCCACTCGTTGAGTTCTCATACAACAACAGCTGGCATGCATCTATTGGGATGGCTCCTTATGAGGCACTGTATGGACGTAGGTGTCATACACCTTTATGTTGGGATGAGCCTAGCAGTATCAGTGGGCTAGCGCTAGAGCAAATTCAGCATGATATGGGTCGAGTAGCGCTGATCAGAGAGAGGATGCTGGCTGCACAGAGTCGCCAGAAGTCGTATGTAGATAAGAGGCGTCGACCTCTAGAGTTCAGGGTAGGAGCTCATGTCTGATTGAGAGTATCTCCGACACGAGGCATCAAACATTTTGGCATAAAGGGGAAGTTGAATCGATATGTCGGTCCTTTCGAGATACTGGATAGAGTTGGGCGAGCTACCTAGAGATTAGCATTGCCTCCGAGGTTAGAGGGTGTTCATCCTGTGTTTTATGTGTCTCAACTGAGGGAGTACATACCAGATCCGAGGCACATTGTAAGTTATGATGATCTAGTGGTAGAGCTGGACCACACCTTTGCAGAGCACCCTATTGCAGTCCTTGAGCGAGGTGTGAGAAGCCTGCGTTCTAAGGACATTCCTATGATGAGGATACAGTGGTTTAGACGAGCACCTAATGAGGGTACTTTGGAAACATAGGATAGTATCTAGAGGAACTATCCAGAGTTCTACGCTGAGATAGATGCACCAGTAGGATCCACGAGTAGATCTTAGTGCCTACTTGATGAATGCATATTATGTTATGTGCTTATGTAATATGATGTGCTTTTCGTGCTAGCTGTATGTGCATATGATCTGTTAAATCTTGTTAGCTAGTACGAGTAAGGTATAGCTGGAGATGGTTCTTTCCTCCATGCTATGACGTGTGTTAGGATTAGCTGGAGACGGTTCTTTCCTCCATGCTACCTCTGACGGACATAGGGTGTGTTCGGTAGATATAGATTATCGAGATTATTAGAGATTATAACTTCTGGAAATTAATTTGGGATATTATTCTTCCCATTTTTTTCATCGACTTCAACATGGATTATCGAGATTATTGAGGATTATTGTGAAATTTTAATCTCCCAAATAATCGACCTATCATGCCAAACGGGCCCATAGTGTAAGTAGAGATGGTTTTCCTCCACATAGTAGTGTTTTGTGTACGTTTTGGTTGGAGACGGCTTTCCTCCATGCCAGTGTGATGTGGTTAGTGTTTGGCTAGATATGATTGTTCACCCCTAAAGGTGTGTGCAAATAAGCTTTAAATTTATAAAACTAGAATCAAGCAGCGAACCCGCAGTGTACAGATCGACGTAGTTAAGCAAGAATTCCAGAGTATCGAACACAGGGATTTGGGTGGGAACAAATTCGATTGCAGATTATCAAGCGACTAAGTATGAGAGTTTTGCAAATATTGGGAAAACAACAATCCTAAAGATCCAAGTATCCAGCTGTGGCAATCGATTCAAGATATACTTGATGATATAAAGACAGAGTTCAGATATGCAAAGGTATACTAATGTAAGGTAATCGTACGGTGAAGTTCCAAAAACCTTATGTAACTCGCCTACAAGGCACTTTCTATACAGGTTGTTGAGGCTCAATATAGAAGGATTTTAAAGGTGAGAATTAGTGTCAAATACCCAAACTTGTAATCCAAGGATCAAGACTAACTTAACCGATTGAGGTTGTGACACTCACAATCGAGGTAGAGGTTGTTGAGGCTTCACTACCACCTAGAAAAGACAAGTCTAAACTAAGTTAAAGTAAATCTTTAACTTTGGATTAAAGTAAAAGCAGGTTCGTGAACTTAAGGGAAATTACGGTTGGATCTTGAGAGTCCACGGTCGTGGAACTCAAGAACAGCCCGTAATTTAGGGTTCGTCGACGATTCTCTCAAACTCTCAGGGTCTAATCTGTTTGCGATCGATCTATCATCATCTAAGCCACAACTATCAACCCTTCACCTTAGAATTGTTAAGGGTTTCTAGCCAATAACAGTCATGTTGATATCAATTCAAGAATTAAAAGATAGAAAGATGAAAACTTTCAAGAACTTTCAATAATCTCCAAACTAATCTCAAAGTCACAACTAAGAACAAATATCGTCACAAGATCCGTAATAGAACAAACAAACACAATCTTAGGAAAGAAGGAAGAACGGGATGTCAATCCGTCTTCTAAATCAAACCTAAACAAGAAGAGAAGTCTTCTTGCAAGAAACCTTCCGAATCTTCCGTCAATCCGGAAAATATGGAAATCCCAACAATAATCTCCACCAAGTGCGAGATTAGGGCAAATCCAAGCACGAACTTTGATCTCCAACAAGATCTCCCAATTGCCTCTAAGCGAGATGTAAGCCGTCCTATGCGTCGATTATCCTCCTAAGCGACGATTAGCGGGGGTCCTGAAATCTCTCTTCGTTCGTCTTTTTATAGGGCAAGATAAAATATCGGCCCGGCCCAATCTTCAAAAGATCGTGGCTTCAAAGTGTGGCGAATAAGATCGCCAAGATCACGGTCGTGGAAGTTTCCACGACCGTAATTTAGAGCGTGGATTAGGTCACGGTTTGAACCATATGTTCCACGACCGTAATAGTTACTGGAATGCATCACGCTTCTCTTTGCAAGCTTCCACGGCCGTGGAACTGAACGTGGTTTGTAGTACGGCCGTATTTTAGAGCGTGATTTAGGTCA
The DNA here is from genome assembly GCA_033239045.1 of Fagopyrum esculentum. Taxonomy (NCBI): domain Eukaryota; kingdom Viridiplantae; phylum Streptophyta; class Magnoliopsida; order Caryophyllales; family Polygonaceae; genus Fagopyrum; species Fagopyrum esculentum. The sequence continues at coordinate 101,637,416 of BSUD01000002.1, read as the reverse complement.
AGAACGTGATCCTTCCCTAGCCTCGTGCATTCCTCAAGCTAAACTCCAATTTGCTCCTAAGAATTCCCTTTATCCATGGACATCTCAAATCAACTCTTCTTTGCTCGATTCCGTTCGAAAATAGCTCTTAAGTACCTATAATCAACATAGAACTAGTGTAGACATCCATATCGACAATATAGGAAAACTACCTCACTTATGCAACAATTTTCAATCAAAGACTATCAATATGAATCAAAATACGTTTAGAAAACGTGCCTAAAATATCACAATATTTCATGCTAACAAATAACCCCATACTTAACACTTGCTTGTCCCTAAGCAAGGTCTTTCAAAAAGTTTTAAAACAAGAGTTAGGATGAAATATGTGTACCTTCTTTTGGATGAATGTGCCTTCTAAAGAATAGATCATTCTCAAACCTTGCTTCAATCGTTTATCAAACTTTCACACACTCAATCAAAGAGTAAAAAGCAAAGAGAACTCATGAATAAATCAAACTTCTATACAAGCATCATAACCTTCAAACATTATCAAAATCAATCACAAGAAACTTCAATTTAGATCACAAAGTCATATAACATTCTTTTGATCTTAAGGACTTTCAAAGAAAAAGGTCTAGAATGTGGAAGGGAAGGAAACCTTTTAGGGAATGTGGTGCGTGAATCCGGGAAAGTGGACAACTACCTTCTTCTTCTTTTGCGGTTTCCGCAACACTTCACTTAGAGCTTCGCCCTCTTCCTTTCATTTTTCGACTTTACTTTTGGAGTTATGGATAGAGGTGCACAAAAACCGAAGCCTAGGAGATTGGCGTTTCTCAATTTTCATGAGATGCCTCAAACCCTTAGCGCACATACCATAATCCGCTAGAAATATCGCTCAATTCGACTTTGGCAAGACACCAACACCCGGCTATGTGAATGGTGCCGAGTTACTCATCGTCATGATTGACTTCCCCAAACCTACAATTTCTTTCTATTCATTTGATTGCAAATAATTGCTCTCATGGCCCTCCCACATCAAACATGCCTTTTTCATTCACTTCTCCAAATTTCCCGGATAGGTAAAGGAGGTTAATATTTCAATGAGGAGCTAAAATGATCAAAGAAAGAAGAAAGAAAGTATCGAATTGCCTTAATCATCTCAACAAGAAGTATAGGAACTTATAACGTGATTTCAACTTCAATTTCTTAGCATGATTTAGGTAATATAATCACATTATGAAACTTGCAAAAGAGGTATAATTCATTCATTCAAATTCTTTTCAATTCACTATTCTTTTAAGCATGCAATTGTTATCAAACTCCATTCACAAGTAATGATTATCATGGAAATCATCTCAATTCGTTAGAAGCACAAAATTTTCAAAATTTTTCAATTTTTATGTGTTTTTCAAGTTATTTTTCATGCAATGCAATAAGGAAACGTGCAACACATAATGAACATGCAATGATAGTCTCAAATGAAAGTGAACATAGTAAGTAGAGTTATTACACACTTTTAGTACATCCCACCCCATACTTAGGACGAACATTGTCCCTAATGTTCATAAGAAAGAAAGAAAAGAAAGAAAAGAAAAAGAGACTCACAAATTGGTGGCGGAATGTCTAAAGCGAACGGTCATGCATCAAATCACTGCGGTGGCGGCGGAGGCGGGAATGGAGAGAAGCTGGAGTCGTAGGGCCGCCCAAACTGCTGGCGGTAGACGTCCCTCATCATGTGGTCGAGGTCGTCGAGGCGTCCGTCTCTAGCATCGGCCCGGATCTCCAACGCTCCAACTCTCTCTGAAAGTCCGGTAGCCCAATCCGGCATCTGCTCGTACCATCCCGGGGCCTGACTGAACCATGCTGGGGCGTCGGATGGTGCTGGTACTGGTGGTGGTGGTGCTGGCTGCTCCGTGGACCAAGGAGGGGGAATGCCATACCATGTGGGAGGTGTGGTCATCCACGTGGGCCTCTCACTCACGCTAGCGCGGCGAGATGACGAGCCTGAGGCTCTAGCTGGACGTGGAGAGCGTCTAGGTACATCTGGGGCCGCCTCCGGCTGGTCCGGAAACGTGCCAAACTCCTGCTCCGCTCCTCCTCCGCTCTCAAACTGATCTCCCATATCCTCCTCCTTGACAACCGGTGGTGGGACATAAGGGGGAGCTACTATCCTGTTCGCGTGCATAGCAGCGAACGTATCCTTCCAATTATGGCGTCCTGCTATAATGGAATACTCCGGCAGCCACTCAATACCCCTACCCGTCCTACTCTCCCAAGGCATGCCCGCATAAGGCGGACCTCTATGTGTGGGGAAGATGAGACCCCTAACCATGAAAGCATGTAACCCTAAAGGTACGGCCGGTATGCGGGTGCAGGTAGAAAAATCAACACCAAAACTCCTAGCAATGTGGGTAACTATCCCACCATATCCGATGTTTCCCTTCGCCTTGTTCTTGAGCTTGCTCATCGTAGCAGCCAAGAGAGTAGCACAATCTGCACGGCGTCCATAAAGCATGGAGTAAAGCAAGAATAGCTCATCCGTCTTGATCTTTTGGGGCGTCTCCGTCCTAGGAAAGAGACACTCCGAAAGAACACGGTGAGCTATCTTCAAAGCTAGATGGTACATCATTCTAGCTTTGGTATCAGCGGGTTGCCAACGGTCCTCGTCGGCGTATATCATCGCAACCTCCTTCCAAAAGTCTTTGGCGTAAACGCCACTCGGAAATCGACCATTGAAGGTCTCATGGAACCCAAAAATGGTCCCAAACTCACGGATACTCAAATGGTAGTCTCTCTCCATGAGGCGGAAAGAGACGGTCCTATCTACGTGGCTGTGCTCAAAGGATGTCACAACCTCCCGTGTAATCTCCTCATACGCGTCTTCTCGGATAGCCGAGAAGACAACTAATCCGGCCCTGTCCAAGAGCCAAGTAAGATCATCAACTATGTTTAGAGGAGCTAGATCCTCCAACAACAAATATCTAGGGCCAATCACTGGCCTCTTCTGGATCTTCTCGAATGCAGCGAGATGGTTCTCATGTATGGTCGGGATTCTAGGGTGAGGAGGTGAGGATGGAGGTGAGGGTGAAGATGGTGGTGAAGGTGAGGATGGTGGTGCCCTAGAGGATGAGGAGGAGAAGGGATTACCCTTCCTCTTCTTATTCTGGCCACTCTTTTTCTCTTTTATCCTTCCCGAAACTCTTCTCACAAAATCCATTCTGCCCAAAATTACGGTCTGTTCTTCAGGAATTACGGCCGTGGTTTACCCAGAGACCGTGATTCGTCTCAGAAAATCACAAATCTCAGCAAATCAGCAATTAATCACCACAACAAGCAGTCCTAGTCTAATTCCTTCCAGTCTCTATCAGTTCTTCCGAAAAATCTATAGCAAAAACGAACCAAATTGGCGAGAATCAAGAAGGAAAAAGAAAACCTCTTTTTCGGATTGAAAAATCCGAAATGCGCGTTTGTCGGTGAATTTCCGTTCGATTCGTCGCTTGGATCTTGTTTGTGGTTGAATTTGCTGCAGTTTGGGAAGAAGAATCGTTGAAAACGATTAGGAAACGAAGATTTGAGAGGGGTCGTGGGGTTTCGGCACTTAGGTGGTGGAAAGAGGGATTTTTGGGATGAATTTGTGAAGAATGTGGCTTATATAGTTGCAGGCAAAATTTTGAAAATCACGGTCTGTCGGGATGTTCCACGGCCGTGGAAGTGTACGGAACCGTGATTTTGGTGATTTTTCAAAGGCTTTTGGAAATTACGGGCACTGTAGCTATGACGCCCGTAATTTAGACCGTGGAAGTCTCTGTAAAGCTCCAAAGTCCAAATTTCGTCACTTTTCTTCATCATTATCATTCCCTTTTCCTTTTCCATCGATCCTACAACCAAAAACAAGAACATACCGGAAGAAATCGAGGCCAAAACAAAGCAAAAACGTCTATACTAAACTAAACTATGAATCGAAAACAAAAACGAAAATGCAATGCCTTGGGTTGCCTCCCAAGAAGCGCTTTGTTTAAGGTCCGTAGCTAGACCAATCTCGCACTTATTCGAGTGCGATGGGCGCGAACTCCTCAGCTTGGAGTTCCGGCGTGTACTTCTTGAGTCGTTGGCCGTTCACCTTAAAAGTTCCGCTCGCTTCACCCCATACTTCAACTGCACCATGGGGGAAAATACGCTTAATTAGAAAAGGTCCGGTCCAACGGGATTTAAGCTTACCTGGGAAGAGGCGAAGTCTTGAATTGAAGAGGAGAACTTGATCTCCTTCTTTGAAGTCCTTTGGAATGATATGCTTATCATGCCAACGCTTTGCTCTCTCCTTGTAGATCTTAGCGTTTTCATAAGCGTTCAAGCGGAGTTCATCCAGCTTACTGATGTCTAGGAGACGCTTCTCTCCCGCTTCCTTCATGCCGAAATTCAGCCACTTGATAGCCCAAAACGCTTTGTGTTCCAACTCTACCGGCAAGTGACAAGACTTCCCATACACAAGATTGTAGGGCGTGGTTCCTATGGGAGTCTTGTACGCAGTCCGGTATGCCCATAATGCATCGTCAAGCTTCAAGGACCAATCCTTTCTAGTCCTTGAAATTGTTTTCTCTAGAATTCCTTTGATCTCCCTATTTGAGATCTCAACTTGTCCACTCGTTTGTGGATGGTAAGGGGTAGCGACCTTGTGAGTAACCCCATACTTAGCTAGAAGAGCTTCAAAGCGACGGGCTATGAAGTGAGAGCTTCCATCACTAATGATCGTCCTTGGTGTCCCAAATCGCGGAAAGATGGTCTTGTTGAAGAACTTAACCACCACCATGGCATCATTTGTGGGAGAGGCAATTGCTTCCACCCATCTAGAAACGTAATCTACCGCCAATAGTATATATTGGTTTCCACAAGAGGATGGGAATGGTCCCATGAAATCGACTCCCCAAACGTCAAAAATCTCCACCTCTTGGATGTTGTTGAGGGGCATCTCATTCCTTCTAGAAATATTGCCTGTTCTTTGACAAGCATCGCAGCAAGAAACAAAGGATTGCACATCTCTAAATAAAGTAGGCCAATAGAATCCAGATTGCAATACCTTTGCGCTAGTCTTGTTCGAACTAGCGTGTCCTCCACAAGGTAGTGAATGACAATGGCGGATGACACTTTGTATCTCATCTTCCGGCACACATCGCCGAATGATGCCATCCGGACCTCTCTTAAAGAGGAGAGGCTCGTTCCAATAGTATTCCCGGACGTCCTTAAAGAACTTCTTCTTTTGTGCATAGGATAGTCCGGGCGGTATCTCCTGGCAAACCAAATAGTTAACAAAATCAGCAAACCATGGTTCGTTACCTTTGGAGATCACGTTGATGCACTTCTCTATGATGTGTAAGTGTTCGTCCGGAAAGGAGTCATCAATGGGTAAATGGTCGTCCTCTAGATGTGTTAGGCGACTCAAATGATCCGCAACAAAATTTTCCGAGCCTTTCTTGTCGCGGATCTCAAGATCGAATTCTTGTAGGAGAAGAATCCATCTAATCAGCCTTGGCTTCGCATCTTTCTTTGCAAGGAGGTATCGGATCGCAGCATGATCCGTGTAGACAATCACCTTTGCACCTACAAGATAAGAGCGAAACTTGTCAATAGCATAGACAATGGCTAAGAACTCTTTTTCGGTAGTGGCGTAGTTGAGCTGCGCTTCATCTAGCGTCTTGCTAGCATAGTATATGGCGTGGGTTCGCCCTTCCTTTCGTTGTCCAAGAACAGCTCCAATAGCTACGTCACTAGCATCGCACATAATCTTAAAGGGAAGAGTCCAATCCGGAGGTTGGATAATAGGTGCTGAAATTAGAGCTTGCCGAATGGTGTTAAACGCCTCCAAACATTCCTGCGAAAACTCAAAAACCGCATCCTTCATCAATAGATTAGTAAGAGGTTTTGATATCTTAGAAAAGTCCTTAATGAAACGTCTATAAAATCCAGCATGTCCTAGGAAACTTCTTATCCCTTTCACCGAAATTGGGGGAGGAAGTTTCTCTATGGTCTCTATCTTAGCCTTGTCTACCTCTATCCCTCTACTAGAGACTAAGTGACCTAATACGGTTCCTTCCTTAACCATGAATTGACACTTCTCCCAATTAAGAACTAGGTTAGTGTCTTCACACCTTTGTAAAACAAGAGAAAGGTTAGAAAGGCAATCGTTAAAAGAGGAACCGTATACGGAGAAGTCGTCCATGAAGACTTCCATGATTTCCTCTACATATTCGGAGAAGATGGCCATCATGCACCGTTGAAAGGTGGCTGGGGCGTTGCAAAGCCCGAACGGCATTCTCCTATAGGCGAACGTACCCCAAGGGCACGTGAATGTGGTCTTCTCTTGATCATCCGGATGTATCGGAATCTGAAAGAAACCACTATAACCGTCAAGGTAGCAGAAATGTGAATGTTGTGCTAACCTTTCAAGCATTTGATCGATGAATGACAATGGAATGTGATCCTTACGCGTTGCGTTGTTGAGCTTGCGGTAGTCTATGCACATCCGCCATCCAGTCACGGTTCGGGTAGGAATGAGTTCGTTGTTCTTGTTGGTGATGACCGTCATTCCTCCCTTCTTTGGAACTACTTGAACTGGGCTCACCCACTTACTATCGGAAATAGGGTAGATGATACCTACATCAAGAAGTTTAAGAATTTCCTTCTTGACAACCTCCTTCATGGTCGGATTCAACCGCCTTTGAGGTTGTCTCGAAGTTCTTAGATGAGTAGGAAGTGGTTTGAGTTCCATTGCTTTCGGAGCTTCCAACGATCCTTGAGAAGCATCCGATGTCTCCATAGAAGTTTCTAAGGGTAATGAGTGTGCTGGAGAAGAATCAGAAGAAGTTGAAGAAGTGTCTCGATCACTCTCTTCCACGGCCAAAATTACGGGTGGATCTTGTCCTCCACGGCCGTGGTTTAGGGCGTGGAAGGGAAATACGGTTGTCACATCTTCTCCACGACCGTGTAATCCCCTGGAATGAAGGACGTTTTTGGTTGTGAAATCCACGGCCGTGGAATACAATGTATGGCCGTGAATTCTCACATTTTCAGCTTCATCGTGGAGTTTCTCAAACTCCTCTTCAAGCATCTCTTCTTGTGCTTCTAAGGCTTCAATTGCCTCATTGCACTCTTCTTCGTCCCCTACATCTGTTAGACTCATGGTGATAACTTTTTGTAAGGGATCGTTAAAGAGAATCGCACTTACCTCCTCCCTAGATAAACCTTCTTCACCTTGGACATCGTAGATATCCTCATCAAAGATTGGCTCCTTCACTAGAGTGGAAAGGACGAACTCTACTTTCTCTTCTCCTATATCAAAAGCGAGTCTCCCATTCTTGCAATCAACCATGCAGCCGGAAGTTGCAAGAAACGGTCTTCCGAGTATGATCGGGACCGGACTATCTGCAGGAATGTCAAGCACGACAAAATCAATGGGAACAAAGAATTTACCTAGCTTGACCGGGACGTCTTCCACAATACCGACGGGGCGAGTGATGGATCGATCCGCCATGTATAACGTCATCTTCACCGGTTTAGGGTCGCCTAAACCGATCTTCCTGCACAATGCAAGTGGTATGATGCTCACACTTGCTCCTAAGTCACATAAAGCGTCGTATGTGACATCTCCCACTCCAATGGGAATGCAAAATGACCCTGGATCCTTTAATTTCGGGGGCATTTTCTCTTTCATGGTCTTGATGAGATCCGAAGAATCCGAACTCATCTTGACCTCACCGAAGTCTTCCAGCTTCCTCTTGTTAGAGAGGAGCTCCTTCAAGAACTTGCCATAAGCCGGCATACCTACAATAGCATCAATGAAGGGTATATTAATATGCAGCTTACTCATGAGTTCTATGAACTTACCGAATTGTTTATCTAGGCGCGCTCGCGCTCTAGATTGAGGGAATGGTAGGGGAGGTTTGTAAGCTGGAGGAGGAACATAGACATCTTCCTTCTCCTTCCCCTTTTCCTTGTCTTTCTCTACGGGGACTTCAACGAACGTAGGCTGCGGATCGGTAGTAGTCACTCCGCTCCTAGTTGTTATCGCCATCACCCTTCCTTTAGGGTTGTCCTCCGTTTTTCCTGGAAGCTTCCCTTGATTCCTAGGAACTTCCTCCGCATGGTTGAACATTTGGTTTTCTAAAACCTTTTGAGCTTTATCAACCTTAGAGATTTGATCATCAACCTTTATGATGCGGTTCTCCAACCCTTGAAGCTTTCCCAAAATCGTCTCCAACATGGGATCGGGCTTCTCCTTTCCCGAAGTGTTTCCTCCATTTGATGTTTGCCCCTGGCTTCTCAAAGGAGTAGAGGAAGAGGAAGGTGGAGTTAGTGAATTAGAATTGGAAGGGTAAGAGTTACCGGAATTTTGTTGATTAGGACGCCAATTGTTGTTGTTTGAACCCCTATTGTTGTTCCAATTGTTGTTCCGGTTGTTGTTGTTTTCATTCAAATTGTTATTCCGGTTGTTGTTCCGGTTGTTGTTGTTGTTGCGGTTTGTGTTATCACCGCCATTGTTGTTGCCCAAATAACCAACATCTTTCCCTTGTTGCTTTGGGAAGTTGGTCTTGATAGCCTCCTTCAACTCTTTGATCTCATTGTTGAGGGAGAAAATCTGATTTTGAGCTTCATGTGTGAGCTTTTCTCCTTGCTCCACACGATTTCCCTCCACTTTCCGGTGGGAATACTTCTCTATGACTCTTGCTTGCTTCTCAATGAAGTCCCAAGCGTCATCTTCTCTCATGTCCATGAAGGTTCCACATGAGAGGGATTGGAGGTTGAACTGCGTTCCCGCATCCAGCCCCTTGTAGTAAATCTCCAGCAAGGCAAGTTTGGATATGCCATGATGAGGGCAATCCAAGAGCAAATCCTGAAACCTTTCCCAAGATTGAAACAAACTTTCGTTAGGTCTCATGGAAAAAGCATTAATCTTACCTCTAAGTTCCGCCGTTTTGGAAGGCGGAAAGAATTTGGTGAGGAACTCCGCGGAAAGGTCTTCCCACGTATCTAGTTTCCCACTAGGAAGAGCTTGGTACCAAGACAACGCTTTCCCTTTCAAAGAGAAGAAGAAAGGTTTGAGCTTGTAGCTGTTGGTAGTAGCATTCTTCGGTCTCATCGTCTCCATCATACACTCAAAGTTTTGCAAGTGTTGGTGTGGAGATTCAGCGCTCGTCCCGCCAAACTGGTTTTGGCGAACAAGAGTGATAACTTGAGGGTTGAAACTAAACCCTTGTACATCTTCAACATCAAAATTCACGCCCAAGCGGCGTGGTTGTTGTGTTGGATCCATCCGCTGGCCAAGAGTTCTTGGCTCATTATCCACACGTTCGACCCTCACATTCCTAGGTGGAATGCGGCGATTAGCAGCTCCTTGTGGATGTAAAGGATTCATATTGATCGTGGGATCAATCTCCTCTAACGGTGGCATGGAAGAGTCACTATCATCAGCGGATGAGTGACTTCTTCTTCTAGTTCTTGATCCCCTCCTTGAGGATTTCTTGCTTCCTTTATTCTTAAGGTCGCTTAACTCCATCCTCATTTGGAACATCGCATCCTGTAGTTTGCTAACTTCGGATTGATGACGATCCATTTCATCCCAGCGGAGGTTCTCATTCCATTGGAGTTGAGCATCCTTCTTCGCCAACTCCGTTTGAAGATCACATTCGTGTTCTTCAGCCATCTTCTTTTCCTTGCGCTTTTGTCTTAAAGTTTTCTCTAGCTCTTGATCAAGAGGTAAGAGATCTTCGGTGTTCCTAGACCTGCGCATGCACTCAAAAAGATATAAAATAACGAGAGCAAGCTCCCAAGCTTGACAACCGGCTACCGAATTCGGCCGAAACCAAATCCCCGGCAACGGCGCCAAAAACTTGTTCGCCCCTAAAGGTGTGTGCAAATAAGCTTTAAATTTATAAAACTAGAATCAAGCAGCGAACCCGCAGTGTACGGATCGACGTAGTTAAGCAAGAATTCCAGAGTATCGAACACAGGGATTTGGGTGGGAACAAATTCGATTGCAGATTATCAAGCGAGTAAGTATGAGAGTTTTGCAAATATTGGGAAAACAACAATCCTAAAGATCCAAGTATCCAGCTGTGGCAATCGATTCAAGATATACTTGATGATATAAAGACACAGTTCAGATATGCAAAGGTATACTAATGTAAGGTAATCGTACGGTGAAGTTCCAAAAACCTTATGTAACTCGCCTACAAGGCACTTTCTATACAGGTTGTTGAGGCTCAATATAGAAGGATTTTAAAGGTGAGAATTAGTGTCAAATACCCAAACTTGTAATCCAAGGATCAAGACTAACTTAACCGATTGAGGTTGTGACACTCACAATCGAGGTAGAGGTTGTTGAGGCTTCACTACCACCTAGAAAAGACAAGTCTAAACTAAGTTAAAGTAAATTTTTAACTTTGGATTAAAGTAAAAGCAGGTTCGTGAACTTAAGGGAAAATACGGTTGGATCTTGAGAGTCCACGGTCGTGGAACTCAAGAACAACCCGTAATTTAGGGTTCTTCGACGATTCTCTCAAACTCTCAGGGTCTAATCTATTTGCGATCGATCTATCATCATCTAAGCCACAACTATCAACCCTTCACCTTAGAATGTTTAAGGGTTTCGGCCAATAACAGTCATGTTGATATCAATTCAAGAATTAAAAGATAGAAAGATGAAAACTTTCAAGAACTTTCAATAATCTCCAAACTAATCTCAAAGTCACAACCAAGAACAAATATCATCACAAGATCCGTAATAGAACAAACAAACACAATCTTAGGAAAGAAGGAAGAACGGGATGTCAATCCGTCTTCTAAATCAAACCTAAACAAGAAGAGAAGTCTTCTTGCAAGAAACCTTCCGAATCTTCCGTCAATCCGGAAAATATGGAAATCCCAACAATAATCTCCACCAAGTGCGAGATTAGGGCAAATCCAAGCACGAACTTTGATCTCCAACAAGATCTCCCAATTGCCTCTAAGCGAGATGTAAGCCGTCCTATGCGTCGATTATCCTCCTAAGCGACGATTAGCGGGGGTCCTGAAATATCTCTTCGTTCGTCTTTTTATAGGGCAAGATAAAATATCGGCCCGGCCCAATCTTCGAAAGATCGTGGCTTCAAAGTGTGGCGAATAAGATCGCCAAGATCACGGCCGTGGAAGTTTCCACGACCTTAATTTAGAGCGTGGATTAGGTCACGGTTTGAACCATATGTTCCACGACCGTAATAGTTACTGGAATGCATCACGCTTCTCTTTGCAAGCTTCCACGGCCGTGGAACTGAACGTGGTTTGTAGTACGGCCGTATTTTAGAGCGTGATTTAGGTCAAGAACGTGATTCTTCCCTAGCCTCGTGCATTCCTCAAGCTAAACTCCAATTTGCTCCTAAGAATGCCCTTTATCCATGGACATCTCAAATCAACTCTTCTTTGCTCGATTCCGTTCGAAAATAGCTCTTAAGTACCTATAATCAACATAGAACTAGTGTAGACATCCATATCGACAATATAGGAAAACTACCTCACTTATGAAACAATGTTCAATCAAAGACTATCAATATGAATCAAAATACGTTTAGAAAACGTGCCTAAAATATCACAATATTTCATGCTAACAATGATCTTCCTCTAGGCCTTGTTTAGAGTTGATAATAGTGTTGCTGGAGTGATTATTGCTCCATGCTGTGTTTGAGGATATAGAATGTTATAAGTTACGATGATACCTCTGAGAGGGAGTGTTATACCTCGGCTTATGGGTCCGAGAGGCTTTGGGATCTTGCAAGTTTCGGGACAAAACTTTTTTTAGGGAGGTGTGATGTAAGAGCCTTAGTCTTTGGAGCCTAGGAGTCTTGTTGAGCCTTAGTTGAGTCCTTGCTGAGCTTACCTTGATCCTAGTAGCCGCACCTGCGCACCACATGGGCCGCCTCTCCGGCTAGGCGCCCCTGCGCCTTGGGTGAGCCGCACCTACGGTTCTATGTGGATGCAGCCACTTTTGTTGAATCTTTGACCCGTGCTTTGCGGCTTGCTTCCCTTATAAGCCTCCCTTAGCTTCAGATGAGGGGTTTTCTTACCTCCTTTCAGCTCCATCTCCATCTTTATGTTCTTCTTCTTCTTCTTCTTCTTCTTCTTCTTCTTCTTGATCTTCCTTTGAGTTTGTGTGAGTTTTTGAGAGTTTGTTTGAGGTTTTGAGCTTGAATGATCATGAGGATGATGCTGAGAGTCTTTGCTGATGTGTTGATGTTATGAAGGTGTTGTTTACTCTTGGTTGCTGCCTATGGTTTGCTGAGGTGAGACCTTTCTTCTCCATCTTCTTTCCTTCTTCTTCTTCTTTGCTTCTTTCTTCTTCTTCTAGCTTAGGATCACAAGCTAAGCTTGTGCGGATCCTTTCCTGGATGTTTGATGATCATATATGTGTATATATGTGTATATGTTGTTGTGGTGTGTTGAAGAAGTGAAGAGAGTCGAGAAAGGGATCGGAGAGATGTCGGGACCAACTTTCTACACAGTTGGCCGCCCCTGCGCTTGAACCCAGCCGGCCCTGCGCCTGGTGTGTGAGCCGCCCCTGCGCCTGGTGTGAGCCGCCCTTGTGCCTCACTAGGTCAGCCTTGTGTTCTTTGCTTCTATTGGTGCATACCTTGTTGGTATGTCTTCCTTCCTTTCTTTCCTTTGGCCTTGGCTTAGTTGATAACTAAGCTAGTGTGGTTAGGATGAGTTGTATGTTAGTTATGGGCCTTAGGCACTCGTGTTGATGTTGAGGTTATGCTGTAGGCATCTGCGAGCTTGGTATGGTCTTGAGGGTTGGATTGAGGTTGTAGGTTGGTTTTGGTAATGGAGACGAGTCTCCTAACCCATGCAGTGTAAGATGTTGTGTGCCTTGCTATTACAGGGGTTGGTTTCTTCCCCAAGGGGTAGCTGTGACGTGGTATTAGATACGAGTGTGTGAGGTAAGTCCATAGGACTTACTTAGCGTTCAATTATGAGTTTGTGTGATTGTGATGGTTGTGTGTGTTCATATGATTTTGTATTATAACCTAAACCGGACTAGGATGACATTTATTACATTTAAATGGCCCAAGTGTATTATAATGGGTCGTGACCACTTGCCTCCGCCTGCGGGTAGGAGGATGTGCCCTAAAGATGATCTCATAGGAGGGGACGAGTGATTATCACCCCCATGCAAAACTCCTGTGTTACGTTGGACGGGACGGGGTTCTTGAGGCTCCTCGTGTCGCAAGAGAAGTTGAATTAGTAATGGAATAGCGTAACTGAAAGATAATAAATGGATGTGTGTGGCATTGCATGTATGAGATGTTGATGTGTGTTTGTGCTATTACCTTCATACTTATTCATTACTGTAGCTAACGGTGTATACCGTGTTGTAGATGATCTGCAGGTTAGGAAGACTGCAGAGTGAGCCAGATGGTGTGGCCAGCCGAGGACTTCAGTACATTAGGATGCGTGGGATATGAGATCTTTTGTATCGGATGTTTTTGTTGGATGTTTTGTACCCGGCTTTATATTTGTAAATACTTTTGATGTATCATATACAAATTTTATGTATTTGGTTTTAATCTACCTATGCCTTGTTGTAAGATCCAGTGAACTTGTTGTCAGGCTAGGGTCAGGATCCATTGTGAGATCCTAGCCCAATGTAGCACTCTGAGTCCCGTGGATTTGGGTGTTACACAATGCACATCCACCAGCCCGTAACGGTCCTAGATGGAATCAACTCGTTGTTCTTATTCGTCACAACGGTCATCCCTCCTTTCTTCGGAACAACATGAACCGGGCTCAACCACTTGCTATCCGATATGGAAAATATGATACGTGCATCCAACAACTTAAGCATCTCTTTCTTCACAACCTCTTTCATGATCGGATTTAACCGTCTTTGAAGTTCCCGTGAAGTTTTATGATCGTCTTCCAGTAGTATCTTATGCATGAAAAAAGAAGGCTTAATACCAACAAGATCATCAATAGTATAACCTAAAGCCTTTCGACGTTTCCTCAGGACATGCATCAGTTTAGACAATTCAGTTTCAGAAAGGAAAGCAATAACGATAACGGGATAAGTAGAATCCGGACAAAGGAAAGCATACCTCAAGTGACTAGCGTTCGCTTCAAAAGTGTGCGTCATATTTTAAAATTTATATCTAGAACTTAAGCAAAACGAACCCGTAGTGTACGGATCAACTGTAGTAAGGCAAGAAATTCCAAAGTCGAACTCAGGAATTTGGTGAGAATAAAATCGAATTCAGTTATCTAACAAAGTGAAAAAGGTTTTGTGATTAATAAAGAAGGAAAATGATTCCAGGGATTCACGTATCCGACTGCGGCTTTCGATTCAAGACACTTCTAAAGATCAAAGGACAGATTTTATATTGCCAAGGTTATGTGTTTCAAAAGTAGATATCGTACGGTGAAGTTCCGAAACCTCTTTGTCTAATCCAAAGGCTCTCTCTATAAGGGTTGTTGAGGCTGCAATATAGAAAGATCTAAGGAAAAGAATTACACTCAAACCAACTATCCAAAACCCCAGGATATGACTCTCCAAGGTAAAGATAGAAAGCACACTTAAACCTTAATAAAGGATGTTGAGTCTCTCTATTATCCAAATCTTGTAATCTTAATCTATTAATGTAGAATCAATGATGAAGCCTCTTCAAACACTTCAATAGAGGTTAAAAAGGTTAAGCAAGGTTGTGATTTAGGCAAGGATTAACTTTGGTTAAACAATAAATCAATTAAAGATCGTCAGAGGAATAAATCGATTGGATCATAAGAAAATCGTCCGATTTTTCTGAAGAACAACACGATTTTTCTGTTTGTCGCAAAGTTAAAATCTAAACTCTCAGGGTCCAAATATTTGAATGAGTTCAGTCTATCATCATCTAAGCCTCAATCATCAACTATTCTCCCCAAAATCACAAAGGTTTTAGCCAACCATTTTCAAAATCAAATCAAAATTGAGATTGAATGAATAAATAAACCCGAATTTTGAATAAAAACTCAATAATCTCCAAATCTGTAAACCCAATTCAAATCCAAATAAAGTATCTATCGAATTACTCAGTAATGTGTTCACAAAACACAAGAATCGCAAAGGAAACAAAGAATCTCACAATAATGATAAAGATTAACTTCCCGACACTTTCCCTTCAATCTCCTTCCAAGAATCTTCAATCTCTCTCAATTGTGTACATATTTCCCGCTCCGAGATCCCAATGTTCGTTTCGAGGGTTACAATGTATAGTTCCTTGCTAATGGGCCGCTTGGCAAAACACTTCTCAAGTCATAAAGTGATGGGCTATGAGTCGTCTTAATTCTTGGGCCGAAAGATAAAAAAATCGTGCTAGCCGAATTACAATGAAAACCGCTCGATTTTTATGTAGGAAAATCGTCCGATTTATATGCAAATTGGCACGATTTTCTTCAACAGAGAATGATCGTCTTTTGGCTTGTTTCCTTCCTCCCTTTTATGACTCTTTTACACAACTCCTTTGCTCTTTGTGATTCCTCTAAGACTCCTTAAGCTTCCCTAATAGCCTTTGATGCTTCTTGCTCCACTTTTACTTCCAAATCCACCGAATTTACCTACAAATCAACCAAAATTCGTGTATACCTTTATTTCCGTAACATAAATGAATAAAGCCTAAAAGGTACACAAATTCTCTCTAAATTCAAGGCAAATCAAGGTAAACCTCTACAATATGCATGATTATAAAGGTATATAATTCATGTCATCAAAATACCCAATACTTGCCCCTTGCTTGTCCCCATGCAAGATTCAAACCTAGAATACAAGATTTCATGGATCATATATATGAAAACTCAAAAACTTTTTGTTTGGTAGTTCTTCTTCTTATTGGATCACCCTCAAAGTGATGTTTAAAGACATAGGAAGACAAGGAATGTATCAATGATAATCATAATACGAACTAACTCTCTTTTCCTTCTCAAAAAACACAAATAAAATACATGATAAACATGTAGAGACAATTAAAATCAAACAAATCTAAGCTATGAAGCCTTAAACATATGCGTAAAAGTCTCAAGGTCTTCCAATCAAAGAAAAAGGTCTAAGAAATGTGTTAATGGTGGGATTTCTTTTAAGGAATTGTGGTGCTAATCCGGGAAAGAGGAACAACATAATACTTTCAAGAACTTTACTTCACCACAGATGCTTTGCATGTAAAAGCTTTGCTTTCTTTGTACTTTATTTTTTTGAGAGTATGGACTGCGGTGCACGATAACTGAAGCCTAGGAGATCGGCGTTTCTCAATTTCCGAGATGCCTCAAACCCTTAAAGCACATACCATATCCTGTTAAGACTTGTCGTTCAATCGGACTTTGGCAAGACACAAACACCCGGCTATGTGAATGGTGCCGAGTTACTCATCCTCATATTCAACGTCCCCAAACCTATAATTTGCTAAACTTTCACTTAACACATTTTTATTGGCCCCCCCACATCAAGCATGCCTTTTTCAATCAACTATCCTAATTCCCGGATGGTAAAAAGGAGGTCAACTATTTCATTGAGGAGCTAGCATGAAGATATGAACTAGAGAAGAAGTGAATTGCCTTGGTCATTCTTATATGATGCAAAATAACTTATAATATAGCTTCGACCATTATCTCATTCGCTTATCAAAACATCAAGATCATATAAACCATTCATGCATTCAAGTAAGAAAATCAAGCTCATTCATGCTATAATTAAAATCTTAACATAACCATGTCATCTTTTTGCCTTTTCCACATCACAATTCTCATCATAGAGGTCATTTCCATCATAAGAAGCACAAAATTTTTTTGAAAACTCATAATTTTTGAATGAAAGCATACAAATGCGAATGTTATAGTGGAAAGCAAGTAGTGCAAAAGTTATTACAAGCTAAATCATCAAATGCAGTACAAAGTACATAGAGTGCGAAAATGAAGTAAAAGAGATTGTAAGTACCCCAACCCGATACTTAATCTTCACATTGTCCCCAATGTGAAAAATCAAGCATAAGATGGAGAAAAATACTTACAATGTAAAAAAGAAAGGGAGCTCAATCCTCGGTCGGTGGCGGTGGTGGAGGATATGGATACATCAGTGCGTTGGGATCGTAGAAGTGGCCGAACTGATGGTAGTACATGTCTCTCATCTGGCCATCATAGGAGGAGTGTCTAGCATCCGTCTCCCGCCGGTATGCCGTGAACTGAGTGTTCAGGGCGCTGTTGTCGGTGTGGAGGGCCTGATAATCTGAGCGCAGATCCTGGTAGTCGGTGCGTAGACCCTGGAAACTAGAGACTAAGTCTCTAAAATGTCGGGGAAGTCCATGTCCGCGTCCACGTCCTCTACCGTGGCTAGGAGCGTGTGCAAAGGAATGACGGGGTGGCTGCATCTCCTCCTCCGTCTCCTCGGTGCCTCGACTAGTCCGGCTAGGTCCTGCGCCATGAGTATCGGTATCCATGGCATCCGTGGCATGTCCACTATAAGTTTTACTCTCGAACTCTAGCATGGTCCCCTGGTATGCTCCATCCTCATGATCCTCCTCATCTGCAGTGTCACCTGCATCATCATCATAATAACAAGAAGGAGGAGCTACCTCCTCAAGCATGAGTACAAAAGTCTCCTTCCAATTCCTCTTGTTCCGAATGGTGTATTCGGACTTCGACACTATCTCGGATGTCTTCTTTGATGGATCCTTTGCCCATTGCATGGGCACATGAAGAGTTCCTCTACCTCACGGGATCAAGACTTGTCTCGCCACCAATCTCTGTGAACCTAAAGGCTGGGCACTCTCAGCTAAAGTGCATTCTGAAAAATCTAACTCCAAGTCATACAATACAGGATAAAGAGCTACAAGTCATACACTACAGGAATGGTGCTACAAGTCATACAATACAAGATAAAGAGCTCATCGACCTTGAGCTTCTATGGAGTCTCCGTCCGTGCAAACAAGCTCTCACTAAGAATCCTATGCACTACCTTAAAGGAGAGGTTGTACATACTAGTCTCTTTTGAATTCCCAGGTCTCCACTTATCTCCTCCATACTCTCCCACTGAAATGGTTTCCCAAAAGGTACTAGCACTCACTCCTCTCGCGAATGTGCCTATAGAATAATAGGGAAAACAAAACAAATACTCAAAGTCATCAATAGTCATGACATAGTTTTGGTTCATGAGGCGGAAAGAGATCGTCCTCTCTCTAGGATCATGCTCAAACGTACTTAGGAATTCTATGGTGATCTCGGTGTAAGAATCCTTCCTAATCATGGCAAACTGACTCAGCCCAACTCTATCTAGCATCATGTCCACATCCTCTCGAACAAACAACGAGTCTAAGTCATCTAGCACAATGTATCGAGGAGGGGTAAAGGGACGATCTAAGAGACGTTCGTATCTCTTCATATTTTTTGAGAGGGGAAGAGGGAGTTTCGGTTTAGCTTGAGAGGGTGGTGATGGGGGGAGGAGCTTTGAAAGAAGATCCCTTCTTCTTCCCCGCATTTCTAGTGATTCTTTTCAAAGTATCCATTCTGCAAGGAAAAGTCGCCCTGTTCTAAGGAAAAATCGTCCGATTTTTTTGGGTTAGGTCGATTTCAACACAACTCACAAATCTGTAAAGTTCTGAACAAACTAACACCACACACAGTCTCCTAGGGGTGTTTTTAAGAAAAGCCCTCAATCAATCTCAACAAACAAACAATCTCTAAGCAAGAATCAAAATCGAGCGAAATACTTAGGTTTCGAATTGAAAAACCTGAATTCCGGATGAATGAGTCGTTTGCCAAGCTTGTTGTTGCTAGATCCTTGTTCCTTGTCGAAAGTACTTCAGTTTAGGCTCAAGAATCGTTCAAAATCATTAAGAAATGAGGAGATGAGAGGGTAGGCAATTTTCGGTTCTCTGGGACGAATGGAAATCGGGAATGGAGAAGTGTAGAATGAGAGATAGAACTTGAAATTCTTTTTCCTTTCCGCAGGGACCAGGAGATTGGATCTAGCCGCTCTTGTCTTTTAATTCAATATAAAGATAAATAAAGAAAGAGTTCCTTACAAAGTCCCAAAGGATTTGTTAGAATCGGATCCAAGAGATAAGATATTATGTTGGTACTATGGAGAGTCTCCAACAAGGAAATCTATTAAGATGCAAAAGGCTTTTTTCCCATTTTTCAGAAAGGAAGATGAAATTCGTTTTATTTGCTAAATTTGCAATTTACAGAAGTCAGAATAGAGGTTCTCTGATTAGTAATCAGGAGTGGAATATGAAGTAAAAAAAAATTATCCGCAACCCCATACCCATTATTCTATTATAATTTATAATTGGTTCTTTATCATTTTGTCTTTGATTGATTACGATAACTCACTCCTTTTTGCCCCCCCAAAAATAATTGACCTTACTGCCCGATCGAATTTTGATTCAAAGGAAAGAAAGCGTGCAACCGAAATAGCTCACTTAGAACGCCCTTTAAAGGATTACGTGGTACAATTGGATCGAATAAGCCCTTATCGAATAAATATTCAGCTTCTTGTGAACCTTCAGGTACTGTCGTATTCAATG
>BSUD01000002.1:101573135-101617856 GCA_033239045.1 Fagopyrum esculentum | reverse complement strand
CCGTGTTATGATTCAATCAAGTCTAAGTCTTTTAAAAGACTCACCATCCGGCCTAAACAATCTTGTTTTTTTGAACATGAAGAAATAAAGAAGCCATTGCAATTGCCGGAAATACTAGGCCTACGAAAGGCACAAAAATAGAGGGAAGGTTTATATCTGTCATAGAATGGGTACCTCGATTTACTATTTATACCTGTTTGTTATATTGTTCTAAAATTATCTTAACTTAATTCGAATTAGAATTCTATATAATTATACTAATTATATCTAAGTGAGTATAGTATATACTAAGTTCAAGAAACGTAGAACTAACTAAATAAACTTAATTAGTCTTCGCCACAAAAAATAAAAATATATGTTTGATAACAAAAAAGTGGATTATTAATCTTTTCTTCTTCTTTTGCTCTTGTCTTTTAATTCAATATAAAGATAAATAAAGAAAGAGTTCCTTACAAAGTCCCAAAGGATTTGTTAGAATCGGATCCAAGAGATAAGATATTATGTTGGTACTATGGAGAGTCTCCAACAAGGAAATCTATTAAGATGCAAAAGGCTTTTTTCCCATTTTTCAGAAAGGAAGATGAAATTCGTTTTATTTGCTTTTAAAAAAATATTATTTTGATTCAACCATTGCTTTTTCAACTTGACTACTTCAAATCATATATAATACCAACAAATCACATTATATCCCCAGTTATTTTTATATCTTTTTTTATATTGCAGGAATCCTAACCTTACTCTATTACTATTAATTTGAATTCAATTAATTATAGAGTTCACTTAATGTCATTTTTGTATTATGAATCAAGGATTTCTTAGATTTCGTATATAGCTTCATAATTAATATTAATTTCGAGATTCATTTCTATTTGATTTTTCTATCTTTTACGATATTAAAGGGCTACCCTAAGAAAAGACAAAAATGGAATTCGAGTGGTGAAGGTTTTATATAGGCAGGAGGTTTTGTGAAGAAAATCGGACGATTTATGGGGGCTATTTATTTGTCGGCCCGATTTTTCTTCACTTTCTCAGCTCAAGGAGGAAAATCGGATGATTTTTCTTTGGGCGGTCGAACGATCTATTTTGTGTAACTCGATTTATTTGTCGGCCCGTTGCCAAAAATTGTCTTGATCTGTTCCTGAATCGAACGATCTATTTTGTGTAACTCGATTTATTTCCTTCTTTTCTTTGAAGATTGCAATCTGAACTATTTTGTATCCCTTTTCTTCATTGATTTCTCAATTTGGACCTAGTTCTTGCGATTTTTGACACAAGCAAACCAAGAGTGCATCGAGGAACAAACAAAACCAAAAACAAAAGAAACAATACAACAAAACTAAGCTATACTAAGTGACAATAAAAAAAAGTTATACTACCATGGATTGCCTCCCAAGAAGCGCTTGATTTATCGTCTTTAGCTGGACGGTGTTTGTTTTGATGTTCAATGGAGGAGGATAGGAGCTATCTCCTCAACCGGAACTTCCGGTGTGTACTTCTTCAACCGTTGGCCATTTACTTTGAAACTACTGCTTTGTTCACCCCATACTTCAACTGCACCATGGGGAAAAATTCGTTTAATTACATAAGGTCCTGTCCAACGGGATTTAAGCTTACCTGAGAATAGTCGAAGCCTTGAGTTGAATAGAAGAACTTGATCTCCTTCTTTCAAATCTTTTGGGATGATGTGCTTATTATGCCAACGCTTCGTCCTTTCCTTGTAGATCTTTGCGTTCTCATACGCATTCAGCCGGATCTCGTCTAGCTCGTTGATGTCCAATAGCCGCTTCTCCCCGGCTTCTTTCATGTCAAAGTTGAGCCACTTGACAGCCCAATATGCTTTATACTCTAGCTCTACAGGAAGATGACAAGATTTACCATAAACAAGGTTATATGGAGTCGTACCTATGAGTGTCTTAAAATTCCTGTACGCCCATAGTGCATCGTCGAGCTTCATCGACCAATCCTTCTGTGTTTTAGAGACAGTTTTCTCTAAAATTCTTTTAATCTCTCTATTGGATATCTCAACTTGTCCGCTAGTTTGCGGATGGTATGGCGTAGCTATCTAATGGGTTACCCCATACTTAGCCAATAGAGTCTCAAATCGATGGGCTGTGAAGTGCGTTCCTCCATCACTAATGATGGTTCGGGGAGTCCCGAACCTTGGGAAGATCGTTCTATTAAAGAACTTCCCCACTACCATTGCATCATTAGTAGGAGAAGCGATTGCTTCTACCCATCTTGAGACATAGTCTACGGCTAGAAGTATGTACTGGTTTCCACAAGAGGATGGGAATGGTCCCATAAAGTCTACTCCCCATACATCAAATATCTCCACTTCTTGTATGTTGTTGAGGGGCATCTCATTCCTCATAGAAATATTACCTGTCCTTTGACAAGCATCACAAGCAACAACATATTTTCCTCATAGAAATATTACCTGTCTTTTCAAAGGAGTAGAAGAAGATGGAGATGTTAAAACTTTTTCAGCATGTGAATAGTGATTACCTGGATTTTGTTGATTGAATCTCCAATTATTGTTGTTGGAGTTCCTATTGTTATTATTCCAGTTGTTGTTCTGGTTGTTGTTCCGGTAGTCATTCCTATTCCCTTGATTGTTATCGCTCCCCATATAGTTGGCTTCCTGCTCCTTTGCCTTTTGAAGGCTAGTTTTGATGACTTTCTTCAACTCTTTGATCTCATTGTTGAGGGAGAATATTTGTGTTTGCGCAGCTTGATTAAACTTAGCTCCCGGATCTCCTTGATTCCAGCTATTAGGATCCACCTTCCGGTGGGAATACTTCTCAATGAAGTCCCAAGCATCATCTTCTCTCATGTCCATGAATGTACCACAAGAGAGAGATTGGAGATTGAATTGTGTTTCCACATCCAACCCCTTGTAGTAGATCTCTAACAATTCCAGCTTTGAAAGTCCATGGTGTGGGCAATCCAATAAGAGATCTTGAAACCTTTCCCAAGATTGAAACAAACTTTCGTTAGGTTTCATAGAAAATGCATTGATCTTACCTCTCAATTCCGCCATTTTTTATGGCAGAAAGAACTTGGTGAGGAACTCTAAAGATAGATCCTCCCATGTGGCAAGCTTTCCAGCTGGAAGAGCTTGATACTAAGATAGAGCTTTTTCCCTCAAAGAGAAGAAGAACGGTTTGATCTTGTAATTATTTGTGGTAGCCCTCTTCGGCTTCAATGTCTCTATGAGAATCTCGAAATTCTGCAAATGTTGGTGTGGAGATTCACCACTTGTTCCACCAAATTGACTTTGGCGAACCATGGCGATAACTTGTGGCCTAAAACTGAATTCCTGGATATCCTCAGCTCCGAAATTCACACCTAGACGGCGCGGTTGCTGAATTGGATCCATTCTTTGCCCAAGAGTTCGTGGTTCTTCCCCTTCATGAGCAACTCTTACATTTCCAACGGGAATGCGAGGAACAACCGGTGGTCTAGGGTTGTTACGAACGGGGTGAATCACCGGATCAATTTCCTCTAGTTCTGGCATATCAAGATCTTCATCATCGGATGAATCATCTCTAATGGACTTACTTGGTTTCTTGACCTTTTTTTTTTCTTAGCATCATTCAGCTCAAACTTCATGTCGAACATCATAGCTTTGAGTTCATCAATTTGGAATTGATGACTCGTTAACTCGTCCAAACGAGCTTTCTCTCTTAACTTAAGTTGAAGTTGAGCTTCATCCAACTCAGTTAGGTTTTTTTCTCGTTATTTTCAGCCATCTTCTTTTCCTTCAACTTCGTTCTTAAAGTTTTCTCCAATTCGGGGTCAAAATGAACTAGATCTTTGGTAGATCTAGTCTTTCGCATATACCTAAAGAATTTGCAAAGATCACTCAAGGAGACAAATCAAATCACAAGAGTAAGAGCTCCCAAGCTAGACAACCGAAAACCGAATTTGGTCTAGACCAAATCCCCGACAACGTCGCCAAAAACTTGTTCGCTTCAAAAGTGTGCGTCAATAGTTTTAAAATTTATATCTAGAACGCAAAACGAACCCGCAGTGTACGGATCAGCTATAGTAAGGCAAGAAATTCCAGAGTCGAACTCAGAGATTTGGTGAGAATAAAATCGAATTCAGTTATCTAACAAAGTGAAAAAGCTTTTTTGATTAATAAAGGAGGAAAATGATTCCAAGGATACAAGTATCCGACTGCGGCTTTCGATTCAAGACACTTCTAAAGATCAACGGACAGAGTTTATATTGCCAAGGTTATGTGTTTCAAAAGTAGATATTGTACAGTGAAGTTCTGAAACCTATTTGTCTAATCCAAAGGCTCTCTCCATAAGGGTTGTTGAGGGTGCAATATAGAAAGATCTAAGGACAAGAATTACACTCAAACTAACTATCCAAAACCCAAGGATATGACTCTCCAAGGTAAAAATAGAAAGCACACTTAAACCTTAATGAAGGATGTTGAGTCTCTCTATTACCTAAATCTTGTAATCTTAATCTATTAAATGTAGAATCAATGGTCAAGTCTCTTCAAACACTTAAATAGAGGTTAAAAAGGTTAAGCAAGGTTGTGATTTAGGAAAGGATTAACTTTGGTTAAAGAATAAATTAATTAAAGATCGTTAGAGGAATAAATCGACTGGATCATAAGAAAATCGTCCGATTTTCCTGAAGAACAACACCATTTTTCTGTTTGTCGCAAAGTTAAAATCAAAACTCTCAGGGTCTAAATGTTTGAATGAGTTCATTCTATCATCATCTAAGCCTCAATCATCAACTATTCTCCCTAGAATAACAAAGGTTTTAGCCAACCATTTTCAAAATCAAATCAAAATTGAGATTGAATGAATAAATCAAATAAACCCGACTTTTGAATAAAAACTCAATAATATCCAAATATGTAAACCCAATTCAAATCCAATTAAAGTATCTCTCAAATTACTCAGTAATGTGTTCACAAAACACAAGAATCGCAAAGGAAACAAAGAATCTCACAATAATGATAAAGATTGACTTCCCGACACTTTCCCTTCAATCTCCTTCCAAGAATCTTCAATCTCTCTCAATTGTGTATATATTTCCCACTACGAGATCCCGATTTTCGTTCTTAGGGTTCCAATGTATAGTTCCTTGCTAATGGGCCGCTTGGCAAAACACTTCTCAAGTCCAAAAGTGATGGCTTTGAGTCTTCTTAATTCTTGGGCCGAAAGATAAGAAAATCGTGCTAGCCTATTTAAAATGAAAACCGCTCAATTTTTATGAAGGAAAATCGTCCAATTTATATGAAAATTGGCACGATTTTCTTCAATAGAGAATGCTCTTCTTTTGCTTGTTTCCTTCCTCCCTTTTGTGATTCTTCTACACAACTCCTTTGCTCTTTGTGATTCCTCTAAGACTCCTTAAGCTTCCCTAATAGCCTTTGATGCTTCTTGCTCCACTTTTACTTCCAAATCCACCGAATGTACCTACAAATCAACCAAAACTCGTGTAGACCTCTATTTCCGCAACATAAATGAATAAAGCCTAAAAGGTACACAAATTCTCTCTAAATGCAAGGTAAATCGAGGTAAACTTCTATAATATGCATGATTATAATGGTATATAATTCATGTCATCAACTAGGAAGGGGTTTAAGCTCTACGACTGGGAGTGCTTTCTTAGGATGATCCGTTCCTTATCCTTCCAATGAAGTAGACTTAGATCGAAGAACTGGACTTTCAGAAGTCTCAGTTGACATCATCTCGCTTGCTGTCTCGATTAGTGTCCGAGGTGGGTGACCGAGATGTTCTTCACATAAGAACACCTCGCTTGGTCCAGAAAGTGCCTCGGTCGAGGTACTGCAACTGGGACCGAAACCTAAATTGCTTTTCTTCCCCTGAATTAGTCTCTTAATCTTAGATCCAGGATCTGCTTCCAAAGCTTTTAAGCTCCGTATATCTACATCACAAGGAACATCTATATCTTCCTCCATTAAACTAAAACTAAGAACTCTTTCAAGCGGGTCATTAATAAGGATAAAGTAGGAGCCTCGTACGAGACCTATCTCGAAGGCCCCATATCATAAAGCGTATGTCGAGATGTTAGAGCTGAAGAATCAACTCGAGGAGTTGGCTGAGAAGGGCTTCATCTTCCCTAGTGTATCCCCATGAGAAGCACCTGCCCTCTTCGTGAGGAAGAAGGACAGATCACTGGGACTGTGCATCGACTATAGAGAGCTGAACAAGGTGACCATCAAGAACAAGTATCCACTACCTCGTATTGATGATCTACTTGATAAGCTTCAGGGAGCGACAGTGTTCTCTTGGATTGACTTACGCTCAAGATATCACAAGTTGAGGGTGAGAGAGCAAGATGTGCACAGGATGGCATTTCGTACCCGTTATGGATACTACGAGTTTGTAGTGATGTCATTTGGGTTTACGAATGTGCCAACAGTCTTCATGGAGTTGATGAACAATATCTTCATCGACTTCCTTGATCAATTTGTGGTGGTTTTCATTGATGGCATTCTTGTGTTCTCTCGTAGTAGAGAGATCTAGCTTGGCTAGAGATGGACCTCCAGTTTCCTGATGAGGATGCCCAGTTGTATGCTTTAGAGGTTCTACCTGGTCTGTTTGATGAGATCCGACAGAAGTAGGGGACCTGCTCGACCTTGATGAGGATTGGAGATATGATGTCTCGTGGTGAGGCACCACCGTTCTCCATTGGAGCAGATGAAGTGATGAGGCCCAATGAACGCGTCTGTGTACCTACTGATGTAGAGCTGAGATTGAAGATCTAACAAGAGGCTCATTGTACACCTTACTCAGTACACCTAGGTACGAGTAAGATGTACCATGATGTGAGACGATCATATTGGTGGGGAGGGCTAAAGCCTAGTGTAGCCAGATTTGTGGCACAGTGTGCGACCTGTCAACACATCAGGATAGAGCATTGCATACCTGGAGGTGAGCTTCATCCACTACTAGTACCGCAGTGGAAGTGGGAGGAAGTCTCCATGGACTTTGTTACTGGATTGAGACCTAGTAGGAGTTTTGATGCTATCTTGGTTATTGTTGATAGAATGATGAAGACGGCACGTTTCATTCCTATTAGGGAGACATGGCAAGTGAGCAAATTGGCTGAGGAGTACACTAGACAAATAGTGAGACTCCATGGTGTACCGAGGAGGATCGTCTCTGATCGAGATGGACAGTTTACCTCGAGGTTTTGTCAAAAGATTAAGACTGCTTTGGGGACGAGTCTACACTTCACGACTGCGTTTCACCACCAGACCAATAGTCAGTCAAAGAGGACCATCCAGACCCTGAAGGAGATGCTGCGAGCTTGTGTGTTGGATTGGGGACAAGGATGGTCTAATTACCTCCCATTGGTTGAGTTCTCATACAACAACAACTGGCAGGCATCTATTGGGATGGCTCCTTATGAGGCATTGTATGGGCATAGATGCCATACACCTTTATTTTGGGACGAGCCTCGAAGTATCAGTGGGATAGCGCTAGAGTAGATTCAATATGATATGGCTCGAGTAGCAGTGAATAGAGAGAGGATGCTAGCTGCACAGAGTAGCTAGAAGTCAAATGCAGACAGGAGGCGTCAACCTCTAGAGTTCAGAGTGGGAGCACATGTCTGGTTGAGAGTATCTCCGACGCGAGGCGTCAGAATTTTGGCATAAAGGGGAAGCTGAGTTGGGAGGGCAGCCTAAAATTAATTTTGCCTCCTATGTTAGAGGGTGTTCACCATGTATTTAATGTGTCTCAGCTGAGGGAGTATATACCAGATCCGAGGCACACTATAAGTTATGGTGATTTAGTGATTGAGCCGGACCACACCTTTGTTGAGCATCCTATTGTAGTTCTAGAGCGAGGTGTGAGACGCTTGCGTTCGAAGGACATTCCCATATGAGAATATAGTGGTCGAGACGAGGACCTGAGGAGGCTACTTGGGAGACTGAGGATAGTATTCAGAGGAACTATCCAGAGTTCTATGTTGAGATAGAGGCACCTAGGGTCGATGCGTAGATCTTAGTGCTATCTTGGTGAGTATGTGATTATGTGCTAATGTATATACATATCTTGATGTGTTTATTCCATGCTAGCTATGATGTGATGTACGATCTTATTAGATCTTGATGTGCTATCGTGATGTATGATTATTGGTGGAGACGGTTCTTTCCTTCATGCCATCTGAGTACGATTAGGATTCAGCTAGAGATGGTTCTTTCCTCCATGCTACCTTGATTGACATAGTTTCATTGGAGATGTTATTCCTCCACGCGTTGTGTATGAGTATGATTTGGCTAGAGATGTATTTCCTCTATGCCCTATGTACTGAGTATGGCAAGAGATGTGATTCCTCTTTGCCTTGGATCTCTTTCTTGATGAGGGTTTACATCATCTTCCTCAACCTCATCTTCTTTCTCACGTTCATCTTCTTCTTCTTTCTTCATTGGATCTCTTTCTTGATCTTCTTGATCTTTGTGTGAGTTTGTGAGAGTTTGATCTTGGCTTTGGATGTTGATGATATTTGTTGTGGTTGTTGTGCCTTTATTGAGACAACCTTGAAGTTATGGATGGTGATCTTCCTCTGTTAGGGTTATAGCATGGTGAGTTCTTTATCTCCTTCTTCCTATCTTCCTTCTTTCCTTATTTTCTTGCTTCCTAGCTTAGGTTCCACAAGTCTGATCTTGTGGCAGCCTTTATAGGATTCATTTGATGTATATATGTATGTATATGTATGAGCTTGGCTGCTGGCTGAAGAACAAGTGAAGAGAATCGAGTGAAGAAGCAAAGAAAAGATGGAAGTGTGTCCTCTACACACCAGCCGCCCCTTTGCCACCTTGGAGCTGCCCCAGCGTCACCTTGTTCCGCCCCTGTGCCATCTTACAGCCGCCCCTGCGGCCACCTGCACCAACTTGGCATTTCTCTTTCATCTACAGTTGTGTCTTGCTTCTAGGCTTGCCTAAGGATGGCATTGCCTCTTCCTTTCCTATTATGAGTGTGTAGTACCATGCTAGGTGTAGATGAGAATGTATTGATGATGTTAGGATCATGTTATGCCTTGTACGGCTTTTGAGGATTTGTGAGTTATGAGGTTTAGGTTGAGGACGATACTATGGATCCCTTGGGTCTAGGCGTGACCCCTTTGATTGATAGGAGATTGATATATCTTTATGCCTTGGTTTTGGGCAGTGTCCCACTCAAGGTTGAAGGTTGATCGTGGTTGTGATTATACGAGGTTGAGGTAAGTCCATAGGACTTACTTAGCTACCATCCTTATATTGGGTGTTTGCATGAGTGGTGTGTGTTATATGCTTGATATGATGGCATGTGATCTCGATTATTACCGAACTATTATTTATTTATTGCCCCATATGCGTGGTTGTGATAACCTTTCCTTTTCATCCCACCGTGGAATCTGTGAGGTTCTCGGACGTCAAGCCACCTGGTATACAGGAAGGTCGCAATCCACTCCCATAGGGTAAACGAAATGTGTGACCGACACCACTTTCAAATGGCTAGCTGGCTCAGAGATGAGGATGATACGTTCCTCGTGTCACATAGTTTCATCTATCTATATATATACGATTTGAGTGAATGACTATTATATAAAGTTGATAAAATGGGTAAATGTGTGATAACATGCTTATGTGATTATCTTTCATGATTGTGCTTGTGCTTATGCATTACCTAATATATATATACGATTTGAGTGAATAACTATTATATATGTATGGTTAGATGACTATCGTTTTGGGGATGTTTATGTTTCCCTCCTGCGTGAGGATGATGTTTTGCTTACCTCTTGTGTGAGGATGTTGCTTTATACTCGGCTATGATCTTGTTTATCTTTTGGTTGTACAGTTTATACAATTTTATGTATTTGTTTTATATCTGTCAGTGCCATGTTGTAAGGTCCAGTGAACTTGTTGTGGCTAGGGTCAGGATTCATTGTGAGATCCTAGCCCAATGTAGCATCCAAGTCCCGCGGATTGAGGGTGTTACATTTCTCACATTACTTTGAATGTGCAAGCACTAAGAAATAGAAGGACATCACGAAAGGGAGAGGAAGATCTACGGGTTGGGAATGGATTAAGAGTTGTTGCTATTTCCATTGGAGATTATTGCTTGGCTTTACCTTTTGTCTTAGATAGAACTTAATGATTGTTATTTTGTTTCATGCGTTACTAAGAACTTAATTTCCAATTTAGTTTTGAACCGTGAAGATTATACATTTACCATTACTGATCACATGGTGGTGGAGAATTATAGGAATGGTATTTGTTATGGTCGCTAGAACATGAGTAGTAATGTACTATACATAGTAGCCTCAAAACAAATATATATATCATTAATACAAAAAAGCAAAAGTCGAATAAAACAAAATAAGCAAACATATGGCATTGTTGATTGGGTCACGTAGGCATAAAGTGTATTAAGGAACTTCAAACAGTTGGACTACTTTAACTATTTGATTTGAAATTATTTGAAACATGTGAGTCGTGCCTAATGGGAAAGATGACAGAGTCACCTGTCAATAGTAAGAGTGAAAGGACATTTGAACTTTCAGCCCTCATACATACGGATGTGTATGTACTTGAGAGTAAAGATGCTAGGTCTGGCTATCACTTCGTCATTGTATTTAGTGATGATTTTAGTAGATATAGATATATCTACTTAATGAAATAGAATCGGAATCCTTTGAAAAGTACTTCAATCGGACAAGAAGATAAACAGACAAAAAGATAAAAGCACTTTGATCGGATCGAGGGGGCGGATATCTGACTCACGAATTCGATCATCATTTAAGAAGTTGTGGAATTATGATATAATTCACTCCCTTGGGTACTCCACAACTAAATGATGTGTCTGAGAGGAGGAACAAGACTCTATTAGACAATGTCCGTTCACTGATGACTTTTGAGGATCTTTCATTACCCTTCTAGGAATATGCTCTCCAAACAGCCGCGTTCGTTATAAATATTACTTTATGACGTTTAGTTGACAAGAAACTATATGAGATATGGATGAGAAAGGTTTCCCACTTGTCATTTCTGAGGGTTTGGGGGTGCGAAGCTTGTGTAAAGCATTTACAATCTGATAAACTAGCACCAAGATCACGCAAGTGTTACTTCGTAGGTTATCTCAAGGAAACCAAAGGGAATGATTTCTACCATCCCATAGAGAATAAAGTGTTTGTTGCTCGGGATAGTGTCTTTTTGGGAAAAGAATTTGTTTTCAAGAAGCCAAGTGGGAGAAAAGTTCAGATTCTTGAGATTAATCCTGAGCAAGAAACGCAATAACACGAGGACATTCACGATATATGTCGCTAAGGAACTTGATTATTTTGATGAACCTCTTAGGAGGCAAGTTACTCCAATTCAAGAAGAAATTTGTACAGTTGATCAGGCTGAAGAGGGACCACATACTGATGTGGAGATTTCTACAAATGAGGAACCGCATGATGATATGGGAAATCACACACCTGGAATCTCTCCTATTGTTGGCCCAAACTAGAGATCAAACAAGGTAAGACAACTGGCTAGACGTTTGGATGACTATGTTTTGCATTCCGAGATCAAAGTATTCCTCATGGAGCATAACGAGCATGTAACCTACAAGCAACCCGTGACGGATCAGAGCTCCGAAAAATGGCTCGAAACCATGAGATCCGAAATGGAGTCTATGTTTGAAAATCAAGTGCGGGACTTTATTGATTTGCCTTATGGGGTAAAATCTATTGGATGCAAATGGGTTTTTTAAAGTAAAGACAAACAAGGATAGAAATTTTTTTGTTTATAAGGCAAGGTCGGTTGCCAAGGGATTTAACAAGATTCATGGTATTGACTATGAAGAGACATTTTCCTTGGTCGTCATGATCTGGTCCATTAATCCTAGCTGATAACTCCACCTTTATTATGAATTGTTTTATGTGAATTATGGAAGACTTAACTTATATATGCGGTTTTTAAACAAACAAATATCGATTATATTTCTAGATTCATGTCTTTGTTTGTTTGTTCAAATGTGTGCAGGCCTTGAAAAGCATTTCAAAGGAAGAACTTGAGCCTTGAAAAGCATTACCAAGTAAGGACTCGGCTAAGGGTTTCACTACAAGACACGTACATCTAAAACGACCAAAACAAGAAGATCTCAACCGAATTTGTTAGAAGATTTGATTAAGAGAAGATCTCGGATATCTAAAGTGAAAGATCTTCAACGGCTTCTCAAGGAGAATATCTCAGTTCAAAGTAAAAGATACTCAAAGATCTCCATCGGACTTTCAAGAAGAGAAGATCTCGGCTGAAATAAAGATCTCGGCTAGACATCCAACGGCTTGATTGATAGAAGGTCATCCAAAAAGGCTTAACTAGAAGATATGGTGAAGATTCTCAACCACCATCAAAAGAGAGGATATGGTATAGATCCTCAACATCTATCAACAGAAGATCTAGAATTTGAGTTGAAGATTAAGATCTTGCAACGACTACTTTACAATAAAGATCTCATTCAACCAAGCAGCGTTTTCTTTGGTGAAATAGAAACGTTACAACGACTATGTTACAATGGATAAGAAGATCTTCATAGAAGATTATAAATGAAGATGACGATTGAAGAAGAAAACAATGAGCTTACACGGATAAGAAACCAAGTCTTCAAGATGTCAAATATCTTCATTGTTCCAAAAGTTTTTCTTCCTCTTTAAGTTTACATTTGTATACTTACTTAGAGTGAAGATAAACATAAGAGTTCAATTGGCATATCTAGAGACTGTTATACTCGAGTGTGTTACTCTGCGAAGTAACGAGGCTATTATTGCTAGAATCGAGTTGACTAGATCGTAGCATTGAGGCTACATTGAGAGAAGAAGGAAAGTTCTTCTAGGTTGTATCTAGGACTCACAAAAAGCAGATAATAGATGGTTAGAATCCTAGGCTCAAAAACCCTAGGCAAAGAGTAAGTTGTTAGGGCCGAATTTCATAAACATATCGTCGTGTAGATCTTTTCTATTCCGCACTTTATATTGCTTATATTGTGACTAACCATATTTTGTAGGTTTCAAAGTCAAGTCCTTGAAATCAAATTCAAAGCCTTGAGAACCAGTTTTGTAACTAAGCGCACAAATCGACTTCAAGGCCTTGAGATTAGTTTCAAAGCCCAAATATACGATATTGCGGAAAGTTTCCATACTGTATTCAACCCCCGTTCTACAAAATTTATATCCTTAATATTCACCTATTCGGTTCTTTAGTTGATATCAGAGCTAGACTCACGTATATTGATTTAACCATCAGTAATACTAATCATGAACTATGTAGGTGATGGAGGATTCGTTTAAAACGATCCACATCTCTAACACAAAAACCAGTTACACGTTCAAAGGCTAATTTAATATCCAGAATTTTTATTCCGTTTAATTCCGAATAAATTCGGACTTCGAGCCGTTAACGGTTCCCATTCTATCTAGTTTTTCTTTCTTCACAAATTTTATCATTTTATGTAGAATTTAATTCACATAAAATGATAGAATTATATCAAACCCTAATTCTTATAATTATTTATCATTTTATGTTGAATTTAATTCACATAAAATGATAGAATTATATCAAACCCTAATTCTTATAATTAATCCATAACGACGACTTTAGACGAGATCATGACAAGGCTGAGACGACACTGTGAAAAAGCTGTGACGAGACCATGACAGAGCTGAGACGAGGTCATGACAACGCCCAGACAAGCAGCTGACAAGGCCCAGACAAGCAGCTGACAAGGCCCAGACAAGCAGTTGACAAGGCCCAGCCGTGCAGCAGTCAACCCGCTCCAGCCGGCCTGAATTGCTTCAGTCCCGCCTGACCCAGTTGCTCCCAGCCAAGGAAGGGGACGGGCCATGCTGCTAACCCTCGCAGCCAAAATCCGTGCCAACCCAGGAAGCCCAGCTCTCTTCTACTTAGCAGCCAGTCCACGTATCTCTCCTCTGCTAGCCCTAGACGCTCCTCCCTTCCACGTAACTGCAGCCCTCCCACCTCCACGTAATTGTAGTCGTGGATTGACATAGTACAACCGGCACATCGTCTTCCTCTTGCACGCAGGACAACAATGGTGATCCTCGCATCTCCTCTATCGTCGTGTACAAGCAGCACGTGGGAGCCTTCTCGCCTGCTACACGCAACCCTGGATGGCACCGACGAGTCTCTCCAGACGTGCAGTGCACCGCAGTCCACCAACTCCTCCAGCCTTGCGGCGCAACACACCCTGGACGCTGCTCTTGCCTGAACCCCCTTCTCCTGCTCATGGAATCGCTGCCTTGCGTCGGATGAGGACAGTCGACAACCGTGGAGTTCAAGCCGGACACCATCAACCTACAGAGATGCGCATCAACTGGAAGGCCTGCATCGTTGACACCCCGCAAGCCTGGTCTTCTTTGTTCCGGTAAGCCTATGTCCCCCTCACCAATCTCCTTAGTCGAACACATGACCTAGTGTGAGAGTTTCATTTTGTGCAAATGTCTATGTACAGTCATCTACGTTTCCTTCTCTTTGATCAATCCTTAACATATATATGCTGATGTGAGCACCCTTTGTGTCATCAATCCGTCCCTAACAGCCCCGGAAGATAGCTTGAAGAGCTGAGGCGTTTTCTGAGTTTTCGTAAGTGAAAACAAGTCAACTTCGGGTCCAGATTTGAGTAAGTTATACTCCTCCTTTGCTGCTGAATTTTGGATATGCTGTAGTCAGGAGTACATAGTGGATTATCCTAAAATTTGGGAAGAATCGGAGTTACGGTTTGAAAGTTATGATGTTCCAAAGTGGACGCCTCATGCAGTTTTTATAAATGTGCTGAGTGTTGGGAAAAACAGCAGGTGATAGCGGTTTTGTGAGATGGTTTTGAATAAGCTCTTGATCTCCGTTGGCCTTGAATTTTGGATATGATATCGTTGACATATTTTTGTAGAACATATTAAAATTTGTGAGGAATCCAGCGAGTGGTTTGGGATTTATGATTTTTCAAAGATTGGGTCGTAAGCAGTTTTTCTGTTGTGCTGAAATTTCTAAGTGTTGAGGAAAGGTGCTTGTGATGCAGTTTTCTGAGATAGTTTTAAATAGGCTTTTGATCTCCTTTGCTGATGAATTTTGGATATATTATAGATAAGATTTCAAAGTAGAACATACTGAAATTTGAGAGGAATCCGAGTTGCAGTTTAAGAGTTATGGCGCCCCAAAGTAGAGAATTGAGCTGTTTTTCCAGCATTGATTTTTGACTAAGTATAGGAACATTATAGTGTAGTAGCCAACTTTAAGGAGTTTTGTAGAAGGGATAGTTGAACAGTTTTAGGAAATTTTTGCTCCTATGAGTAGATTAGATATCATAGATAATTTAGAGATTTATTTTAGAATTTTTATAAATTTATTTTAATTTCATATTTGAAGCTGTAGTTGGACCTTAGCGACTTTTTGGGAAATAGAAAAGTGGGTAGTTTCTCTAGTTGTTACCTAAAATCATCTTACGGAGTATAATATGGTTAGTTAGCATCAAATAAGAATTTAAGTACGTATTCCGGGTTTTTGGAAGTTTCGGGACCAAGGGTAAAATAGTCATTTTACCATAAATTGGTACCGTAATAAATTCTGTTCTAATAGGATCTACTACCTTAGAAGTCTTAGACTTCTAATTACCTAGAAAGTGTGCTGACACACTTGCCTCCTTTGACAGGCAACCGAGTTATACCGTTACAGATTGAGTTGTGATTAAGAGAGTCGAGATTTGATTCAGGTAAGTCCACGGACATACTTAGCTGGCTTCTTGTATGAGTATAATGTGTATGAGTGGTGTTTGTTAGTTATAGTAAATAACGAAACCGGATTAGGGCGACTTTATTATTTACATAATTGACCAAAGTGTATGATAACGGGTCGTGACATCATCTGCCTAGCTCTTGCGAGAGTCTAGGAGGCTACCTGCGACCATCACAATCAGGTAGACGGTCAGATGCATTAGTACCATTCCGCGTTGGTAAACGGGGACAGTGGCGAGGTTTGGGAATCCCTCGTGTCACAAAATAAGTATCATTTGTAATGACATATCACCTAATCAAAAGATAATAAAAAGGATTGAGTGTTGCATGTTGAATGTGTATGTTGTGTGTTTGTGCTTTTACCTTTATACTTATGCATAGAATGTTAGCTAACGGTTTTATCCGTGTTGTAGATTTGTAGAGATAGACAGTTGCAGAGAGATCCGGAACGGATGGTCAACCGGGTCCACGTATTCATTAGATGGGGTCAAGGGGTCTCCCATACGACATGCATGTTATGTATATATATATATGTTTTGTAATGTTGTCACATGTGTACATTCATACATTAAAAATAATATGTTTTGAAATTGTTTTAAATACATTTGTGCCTTGTTGTAAGATGCAAGTAAAATTGTTGTCAAACTATGGTCGGGACCCATTGTGAGGTTCTAACCAGTAGCTCCCCGAGTTCTCAGAATTTGGGGTGTTACAGCTAAGGCATTAAAGAACAAACAAACAACACCTTCACCTTCTTCGAATTTAGTTAGGGATGGATGATCACAAGGTGAAGAGCAAGGCGATTGAAGATGAAGTTACGGACTTACTCATGACATGTAAGCTCAAGGAAACTCCTCACTCTTAAGTGTTTACTAGTGACGATACTGATTGTTATAGAAGAGCCAAGCCACGACCAAGAAAATCCACTAAGCAAGGATCAAGGATAAGAGCAAGGAGGAGTCTCAGAGAAGGAAAATCGACCGATTTTCCCTAAAAATCAACCGATTTTCCTGTAGGAAAATTCGACCGATTTCGTTTCCCGATTTCCTTCACTAAGACAAGTTTGCAAAAGATCCGGCCATGTTCTCCTATTATCTGGCAATTATATCTTTTTAAAGCTCTTAGACTATCTTAAGAGATTATTTAGATTCTATATTTTTAGATTTTATATTTTATATATCTTAAAGATATCTTTGCAAGATTATCTTTCAATATATTTTCCTAATTTTGGTAGGATTAGTCTTCCTTATAAATAGCCTTAGAGGGGGAGATTCTTTGGTAGATTAGATTTGATCTATTTCCACAGATTGTGAGACTTGCAACTTCACTTACAAAGTTTGGGTTTTATTCATTAAATCATTCAATCAATAAAGAGAGCTTTTGATTTAATTGTTTGTGAAGTCCTTGCTAGATTGTGCTTGTGTGTGTCAATCTTATTGAAAGTTGGTGCTCCTAGTCAATACTAGTCCCTCCTTGTGCTTGTCTTAATTAGAAGACTTGTGTAAGGTTAAAGAAGTGCGGGTTAAGGTAATTTTCTCGTTTAAGGGTTTTGGCACATCATTGGTCAAGGTTCTTTTGCGGAACTATCTTAGTTCATATCTTCCTATATCCCTTTCATTAAACATCCCATAATCATATTCTTTTTCTCCATATCGTTCACTAATCCGTGTTCTGATTTTGTCGAAAAATCGATTGGTTCTTGAGGAAAATCGGACGATTTTCTCTATAGAACAACCCGAATTTTATCCCAGTTAAGGACTTTCAATCTAGATTTGAAAATGCGGCTTATCCCCGCATCAAAGTGGTATCAGAGCTAAGCGATTGAAGTCCGAGCATTCACAAAAAGGTTTGATATTCTTTTGAGTCTTTAAAAGTCGAGTATATTCTTGTTCTCCATTTTTGCGTGATTATTTGAGTTTAACGTGCGTTGATTTGTGTAAGTTTTGGAAAGAAGAAACGCCATCAACCAAACACAAGCCAACTATTGACCTTGAAACCTCACGAATACAAAAAAAAAAGTGAAGGAATAAAAGTTCTTGAACGATGAATCCAAGAGTCGATTTTTCTCAAAGAAAATCGATAGGTTCTTCAGAAAAATCGTCCGATTTCTCAGTTAATTTTTGTATTGTTGCCAATTTTCGAGAAATTTTTTAGGCACACTTTGCAGAATTGAAGTGCACCTTGTGCAACAGTATTAGAAAATAAGAATTACAGTAGATTCCTTGATCCAATTTAAAGGTCTTAGCCATACGTAAATCCAAAACCGGCTAACTCTCTATTTCTTAAACTTCAAAACTCAAGGTACGTTATGCTCTCTTCTTAATCTCTTGTGTGTTTTTCTTTAGCCTCTTTGCTATTCTACACACTGACTCTTTTCTTGAGTGTGTTAGTTAGTATCTATACTTCTTAATACACTATTTTCTTTATCCGCAATATTTTTCTTTCTAACTTGTCGTGTGTGGAGTAAACTTCTTACGAGGATTCCTTAACCATTGCACCCCACAAGAACCTTTAGCCGAACCAAGTTGACTACTTGATTCAATCAAGAAGTTCTAGTGAGACAAAGACATTGATTTTTAAAGAAGAATTAGTCCACACAAGTAAGTCAAGAAACCTAAGTCCAAATAGATGAGCTCAAGGCTATGATGCTAGACATGAAGTTGGAGATCAATGGTGCTAAGAAGAAGAAAGTGAAGAAACCTAAGTCCATTAGAGCTGAATCATCCGACGATGATGAAATGCCGGACCTAGAGAATATTACACAACTAGTCGGTCCAGTTCGTGATAATCCAAGACCACACATCAATCCTCCCGTTCCCATTGGAGATGTAAGAGTTGCTGATGGAGGGGATGAACCACGAACCCTTGGACAAAGGACGGATCCAATTCAGCAACCACGCCGTCTAGGTGTGAATTTCGGAGGTCAAGACGTCCAGGATTTCGGGTTTAGCCCGCAAGTTATTACCATGGTTCGCCAAAGTTAGTTTGGTGGAACGAGTGCTGAATCTCCACACCAACATTTGCAGAATTTCACGATTCTCATGGAGACATTGAAGCCGAATAGGGTTGTCAACAACCACTACAAGATCAAGCCGTTCTTCTTCTCTTTGAAGGACAAGACTTTGTCTTGGTATCAAGCTCTTCCAGCTGGAAGACTTAACACTTGGGAGAATCTATCTTCGGAGTTCCTCACCAAGTTCTTTCCGCCATCCAAGACGGCGGAGTTTAGAGGTAAGATTAATGCATTTTCTATGAAACCTAATGAAAGTTTGTTTCAATCTTGGGAAAGGTTTCAAGATCTCTTATTGGACTGCCCACACCATGGCATTTCAAAGCTGGAGTTATTGGAGATCTACTACAAGTGGTTGGATGTGGAAACACAATTCAAGCTCCAATCTCTTTCTTGTGGTACATTTATGGACATGAGAGAAGATGACGCTTGGGACTTCATTGAGAAGCAAGCCCAAGTGATTGAGAAGTATTCCCACCGGAAAGTGGATCCGAATAACCGGAATCAAAGGGATCTGCGAGCTAAGTTGAATCAAGCTGCACAAACTCAAATATTCTCCCTCAACAATGAGATCAAAGAGTTGAAGGAACTCATAAAAACTAGCCTTCAAAGGGCGAAGGAGCAAGAGGCCAACTACCTAGGGAGAGATAGCCTCCAAGGCAATCGGAATGACTACCGGAACAACTGGAACAACAATAATAGGAACTCCAACAACAACAATTGGAGATCCAACCAACAAAATCCAGGTAATCCCTATTCACATGTTGAAAATGCTTTAACACCTCCATCGTCTTCTAGTCCTTTGAAAAGCCAGGGTCAAACATTGAATGGCTCAGGCAAGCCGGAGAAGGACAAACACGATGCTATGATGGAGACAATCCTAGGAAAGCTCCAAGGATAAGAGAATCACATCACTTGGTTGATAAGGCACAAAAATCCTTTGAAAACCAAGTGTTCAGGAAGGCCGGAGAAGTTCCTAGAGATCAAGGAAAGCTTCCCGAAAAGACGGAGGACAACCCTAAAGGAAGGGTGATGGCAATCACTACTAGGAGTGGTGTAACAACCACCGACCCACAACCCAAGTTTGTAGAAGTCCCAGCTGAGAAAGGAAAAGATAAGGAGAAGGATAAGGAAGATGTCTATGTTCCTCCTCCAACTTACAAACCTCCTCTACCATTCCCGTAATCTAAAGAAATAGCGCGTCTAGAGAAGCAATTCGGTAAGTTCATTGAACTAATGAGCAAACTGCTTATTAACATACCTTTTATTCATGCAATTGTAGGTATTCCCATTTACGGGAAGTTCTTGAAAGAGCTCCTCTCTAACAAGAGGAAGCTAGAAGACTTTGGAGAAGTCAAGATGAGTTTGGACTCTTCGGAGCTCATGAAAACGATGACGGAAAAGATGCCCCCAAAGTTGAGAGATCCGTGGTCATTTTGCATTCCAATAGGAGTTGGAGAAGTCACATATGATGCTCTTTATGACTTAGGAGCAAGCGTAAGCATCATCCCTCTTGCCTTGTGAAGGAAGATCGGTTTAGGTGAACCTAAACCGGTGAAGATGACGTTGTACATGGCGGATCGATCCATCACTCGACCCGTCGATATCATTGAAGACGTCCTAGTTAAGCTCGGTAAGTTCTATATTCCCATAGATTTTGTTGTGCTTGACTTTCCTGTAGATTGTCCGGTCCCGATCTTACTCGGGAGACCATTTCTTACAACCTCCAGTTGTATGGTGGATTACAAGAACGCTAGACTAGCCTTTGATGTAGGAGAAGAGAAGGTTGAATTTGTTCTCTCAACTTTGGTGAAAGAGCCTACACTTGGAGAGGATATGTTCAACATCTATGACGAAAGCTATCTAGAGAAGAAGTAAGTTTGATCCTATTCAAGGATCCATTGCAAAAGGTTATAACCATGAGCATCATGGAAAAGGGAGAAAAAGAGGATTCCATTACTGAGATTGAAGCTTTGGAAGAGCTAAAAGAGATACAGAATGAAGAGTTCGAATAATTCTATGATGGCTCGGAAAACAGAAGAAACCACGGACAGTCGTGCTATTCCACGGCCGTGGTTTAACCAAAACAGCCCGTAGAGTCTTATTTTGAGAACAATAGAGACTTCCACGCCCAAAACCACGGCCGTGGAAGTAACAGGTGTGCCGTAATTTTGGGAAATTCAGAGAACAATTCCGTCTTTTCCACAAACACTCTTGAGTCTTCTTCCACTACTCCCACACCCTTAGAGACTTCTAAGGAAGCATCAAGCACGCCTCAAGACACATCAAAGGCTCCAATTACTTTGGAATTGAAGCTGCTTCCCACACATCTTCGGTATGCTTTTCTTGGAACTAATTATACTTTAGGCTATACCGTGGAGGATCTTGTAGGAATTAAACCATCCTTATGTATGCACAAGATTCTAATGGAGGAAGATTACAAGCCTTCACGACAACCTCAAAGACGGTTAAACCCGGTCATGAAGGAGGTCATGAAGAAAGAAATCCTTAAGTTACTTGATGTTCGCTCCAAACGGTGTGTGCAAGCTTTAAATTTATAACCCTAGACTTAAGCTTAAAACAAGGATGCGAACCCGCAGTGTACGGGTCAATCGTAGTAAAAGCAAGAAAATTCCAGGGGTCGATCACAGGGACTCGGTGAAACAGAGTCAATACGGTATGCTAATGTCAACACTAACCACAAGAGCAATTAACACAATCAAAGATGAATAAGAAGTCAATAAAGCAAACATGCAATTCTAGGGATTAAAGCATCTAGTTGTGGTTCCAACTCAAGATCTATAGATAAGCGGACAAAGCTGAGATTTTTGTGTGGGGAAGGTGTTACTAAAGTGGAGTAGATCACCGGGTAAGTCTCACTACACACTAATTCTAAACCGTAACTCCTATTACCGGGTAAGTCTCAAGGAATCAAGATAAAGAACTATAACCTCAAACTAACACGCCATCTAAGGGAATAGAATCAACCTTTATCGGGTAAGTCTCAGGCTAACTCACAAAGATGGGATGGAAGCACACTCAAACCCCAATAAAGGATAAACCTTTATTACCTACACTTATGATCTTAGGTACACAAACTAAGGAATTACCGGGTAAGTCTCATCCTAAGCTTGCATTGAACCAGGAAGGTATAATAAGAATAGGATTTAGCAAACTCTAACACTTAACTTTCTGTTTTAGGTCGGATAAGTCACCTCGGTCAGAAGAATTCCACCCCGGCCGAGATGTTCATCTACTGAACGAGATGCTTAGGGTTAAGGTTAAAGACTCGAACTTTCAGGATCCTACTGGAATCTAAGATTATTCTATCATTGTTTTTCCCACAACCTTCAGCTAATCACCCTAGAATCACACAAGTAAATTAGCCACTCATCATCATAATGAAAGTATTAAAATATATGGGAAGAAGGTGAATATTTGAACAAAGAAGAATTTAATGAAAAGACTTCAATAAATGAATCAAATATCACAACAAAGCGTTCCTTGGATAATAATCCAAATAGACAAGACAACAATTGAGGGAATTGAAGACAATCTTACAAAACCCTTCAATAAAGCTATAAAAGCTATGGTCTTCAATCTTCCTTCAACCTTCAAAAAGGTTCTTCAAAACTCCCAACTGGAGTAGGCTGCTGCTACTGCGTATGTAGGGTGATAGCGTGCTGTATTTCGGTGTAGGCGGGGTTTTGGAATTGTGGAAATCCAACCCTTTTTATAGGAAAATAACCCTCCAAAGATAAAATATCTTAGAAAGATATTATCCCATAAAAATAGGTAAAATATATATTCTGCATATCTCCTTCCTTCCAGGAGCCAAGCCCAAAAATATAAGATCACTTTCCAAATTTAAAAGATCTCTTCCAAGAATAAAATATTCTCGCCGCGTCCTAGGTGTTCGCCTCGGTCGAGTCGGTGTCTCTGGATCACCTCGGTCGAGGTGAATCAATGGTCAACCGAGGTGACTCACGACAGAAGGTGAAATCTCTCGAATCTGCTCCAAAGTAAATCTTTAATCCATGGCTATGCTCCCTGGATGTAGCTCCAAATGACTCATGATTCCTTTCGCTCCTTTTTGATGCAAAACGTACCATAATACCTGCAATTACAACGAAACTAGGTGTAGACCTCGATTCTCGCAAAGGTAGATGAAATGGTAGTAAAATCACATAATGTACATACAAACATGCAGATTATGAAAGATAAAACGTCCAAACAAACCCCAAATTATAGACTATAATTCATGCTATCAAAATACCCCATACTTAGCCCTTGCTTGTCCCCAAGCAAGTTCCTCATATAGAAGACAAGATAGAATGGATTATAAGTCAAGAAAATCAATGAAAAAGTCTTTCAAAAACATTTAATGGTGTGTAACTATCATAGATCACTCTCAGAGAATACTTCCTGGAATTAGAAACTCAATATGATCAAAACATTTTATAAATATAAGAAAGTTGTTCATCTTTGCATAAAATCATAGAATGCATAATAAATCATAATTATCAAAATTAATCATGTATAATCCAATTTAAACCGCTAAGTCAATCAACAAGCTCAAGGTCTCAAGGGCTTCCCAAAAGAAAAGGTCAAGAAACGTGTAGGGTAGGGATGTATGTAAGGTGATGTGGTGCTAGAATCCGGGAAAAGGATGAACTTCACTTTCACTTCAACTTGCAACATCTTCCACCAATAAGCTTTGCTTATCTCACACTTTTTCTTTTTTACTTTACTTTTTGGGATGCATGGACAGAGGTGCACAATAACCGAAGCCTAGGAAATCTACAATCATCAATTTCTCGAGATGCATCAAACCCTTGATGCACATACCATGACCCGTTAGGAATATCGCTCAATCCGACTTTGGCAAGACACAAACACCCGGCTATGTGAATGGTGCCGAGTTACTCATCTTCATGATTGACTTCCCCAAACCTATTATTGCTTTCTAACACTTCCACTTCCAGCCCACTTCTCAACTTTAACTTGCTTTCACCACTTCGCTTGCTTCCAAATTCCCGGATAGGTAAAGGGAGGCAAAAACGTATATGAGGGGCTAAGCATGATCAAGAAGAAGAAGAGGAAGAGAATGAATTGCCTTGGTCTTTCCAAGAAGAAAGTGAGAGAACTTAACCTGCGGTGTCAACCTTCAAATTCAACATAATTTGGATAAAAACAAAGTATTAAACATGCCAATAATTTCAAACAAAGCATTTAGCAACTTAAACATATCATAAAACCTTTCAAACACATAAAGAATTTAAAACCAGTAAGTAAACAAAATCTTCACTGAGATCATATCCAGATAAGTAACACAAAATCGTTTTCGAAAACTTTCTGTTGCGCCACCTCGGTCGAGGTGTTCTTGGTTCAACCGAGGTGAAACACCTCGTTCGGCCAGAATCTCCCCGGTCGAGGTCAAAAAATTTTTTTTTTTTTTAAACCATTTTTTTTTATTTTCGATTTCGACGTTTTTCTCAATCAAATAACCTGTAGGTATGCATGTAGTACCAGATAATCATATAAAGGCAATGAAGCATAAATACGAAAATATCCGATAAATATAATACATCAAAAGTGTCAAATACATCACGTAGTCACGTAGTCAAATAACAATAAATACCCCATACTTGAGACACACAGTCCCAGTGGGTATAATAAAAGTCTAAACAAGAGAGAACTCACCGGATGAAAGCCGAACTGCATAAAAATATAATAATAAAATCCTGCAGCTCCTCAGTAGTCTCGATCCGGTGGTGGTGCATAAGGATACTGAGTCGGATCATAAGGATGGCCCATGATCCGCTCGAACTGCAGCTGAGCCATGATGTGCTGATGATGCTACCGCTCCTGCATCTCGCGGATATCCAGCGAAAGTGCAGCGTATGAGTCGATAACCTGATCCGTCAGGTCATCGATCCGTCGGTGAGCAGCTCTATCTCTCACTCCCCGCCTCCTGCGTCTAGCAGGTCTGACCGGAGAAGTCTCAGCTGGTGCCGGCTCAGTGTCCTCCTCATCATCTAAATCTATAATAGGTGGCGCGCTCGTCCCAGCTGTATCTGTCCCTGTGTCCATCGGGACGCCACCTCCTCTCTCATCTACTGTCTCATCATCATCGTCGTCATCCTCATCCTCAGCCTCAGCAGGGGCAGCTGCTGCCTCTCTATGATCCTCCATCAATGTATCCCAAGCTGTCTGCCAGTAATGCGGATCAAAGACTGTGAACTGCGCAGACCAGCGGATCCCCTGAGGTGCAGTCCGCTCCCAGGGC
This sequence comes from Fagopyrum esculentum, assembly GCA_033239045.1. Classification (NCBI taxonomy): domain Eukaryota; kingdom Viridiplantae; phylum Streptophyta; class Magnoliopsida; order Caryophyllales; family Polygonaceae; genus Fagopyrum; species Fagopyrum esculentum. The sequence goes on along the minus strand of BSUD01000002.1, from coordinate 101,592,777 downwards.
ATGGCGACGTATGGAGTGGTCAAACCACGGGGAACTAGAATCCTCCGTGTGATCATCTCCTGTAATCCCAGCGGCTTCGGAGCCGCCGCCATCGTGCAAACGCTGAGGTCCATCCCGTGGTAGGTAGCGATGTGGGTGACTAGACCTCCGCAGCAAATGTCTCCCTTCGCCTTGGCCTTGATCTTGTGCAGATCCTCTGCCAAGAGCAAGCCAAAGTCTGGGAAACCTCCTGTAACCATGCAGTATAAAGCGAAGAGCTCTCCCTGTCGGACCTTCTGGGGCGTCTCAGTACGCGCCAGAAGCGTCTCGCTGAAAATCCTGTGGGCTAGTCTGAAGGCCGGATGAAAGATGACCTTCTCCCAGGAATCTCCAGGGCGCCATCTGTCTGCATGCTCAGTAATATGGGCAATCTGCCCCCAGAACTCTCTAGCTACGGCTCGTGTCGGGAAGTCTACGGCAGTGGGGTCAAAAAAGCCAAAAATCTCTCTCCATATCTCTAAAGGAACTATGAAGTTCCGGTTCATCAACCGGTACTTCACAGACCGGTCTGTGGGGAGGTAGGAGAAGGAGCTAACAAACTCGAGTGTCGGCTCTAAGTAGGCTGGGGCTCGGATCTTAGTAAACTGATCCAGCCCGACAGTAGCAATCATCCTCCTAAGGTCAGCATCTAACCCTAGGTAATCAAAAGCTGACACGTCCAGAAATCGTGGTGCGATAACTGGACGGCTAGCTATCCGCTCATAGTCTACCCGGCATCTCTCGTGGATAACCGGGCGGTAAGGACGGGATAAGGAAGAAGAAGGGGAAGGAGAGGATCTATCTCTAAGGGCTAACACTCTGTCAGAGCTCATCTTCGATCAACACTGTCAAACTACCTCGGTCGACTGACAAACTCCAAGAATCACCTCGACCGAGGTGCAGATCGACTAGACCGAGGCGAAGACAGTCGCGATTTCAACTCTCTGAATTTCAGTTCTTTTCCCCCAAAAATCACTTTAAATGCTTCCTATGGGGTACTTAAGCTTTTCCTCAACAGATTCAAGGGCAACCAAAGCCCAATTTGAAGGAAACGAACGAGTTAGGGTTTCGATCGTTTTTACCTCGTTCCGACCGAATCGCTCGAATTTCTTGCAGATCTGTTGTTGCAATCGACTCCTCTACCCTTCAATCTCGGTTTGGAAGCAGAAAACGTCGAAAACGAGCAAGAATTGAGAGGGAGCGAAGTGGATCTGTCGCCGCGGTCGAGGTAGGTAAAAAAAATGTGAAAAGTAATTTTTCCCCTTTTTATACTGTTACTGGATCTGCTGTCACCTCGGTCGAGATGGTCTCGACTGGACCGAGGTGGTACGGACCGAGGTGGTTCTGCAGAAACCCTAGTCGCCTCGGTTGCTCAAGAATCAACTCGGTCGAGGTGCTCTGACAGTAACCGAGGTGCTTCTGTCTTCTCAGAATCTCGAACTTCTGTCCTTCCAGTTGTGCTCCTTCCTAGATATTCCCTGTTGTCTGTCCAGAACGCCGAAAACAAAGCAAAGCAAAGCAAAAACAAAAGCCATCTAAACTAGACTAGAAAACGGGAAAAGAAAGTAATACCTTGGGTTGCCTCCCAAGAAGCGCTTGATTTAAGGTCGCTAACTGGACCATTCGGCACGGGATTACTCAATGCACTTCGAATGTCGTGGAGTGCTCATCACATCCGTAAAAATCTTCCAAGAAGGTTCCGGTTCCTAACTTCACCGGCAAATGGTAAGATCTCCCTCGTACAAGCTTGTACGGTTTGATTCTCACCGGAATTCGTCTAGACTTCCTGCACTTCAATGGGACATTCCTCGTGTCCCATCCTTTCCTTGATCGAGAAAATAGTTTCTCGAGAATCATAGCAGCTTCCCCATCTATAGCTTGGGGATGGTACATGGTCCTGAGCATGCGAGGGACCCCATACTTGAACAAATAACACTTCGTTGCCTTAGCGGTGAAGTGCTTGTTAACTTCACTCCTTATAATCCAAGGAGCATCTTCCTCCAACAATTTCAAGAGAGGTTTCATCTTGATCTTAGGAGGTTCTTTCGGAAGAGACCTCCAACTGTCCGGTGCCTTCCTGAAAAATTTAGAAATATTAATAGGGAATTCAAATAAAGTAGGAGAATGTACCTTGTAAAGTTCTCCAAAGCTTGAGACAAGTTTCATGTCGGGTTGATAATCCCCACACGAAATCCTTCTCAGCTCAGCTGGTCTTTCTTCCACCTTGACCACAGTTTCCGTAATCTGGCCAAGGTTCTCCGCATCTTCCAGTTCTGCAGACTTTTCCTCCACCTCAGCCGATCCCTCTTTCACCTCGGCCGAGGTCTCAACAGTTAGATCGAAACCTTCCAGATCGTCTTCTCCCTCAAAAGCTTCAGGAGAAACTTCTGGTTTGATTGGAGGGGTGCTTGGAACTTGCAGCACTTCCTTATGCTCCTCTTCCGGCTTAGCATAGGATAGGGTGCTTTCCTTGAGCTCCTCCACCTTCTTCATCAACCTCTCCCATCTTGATTCAAGAGAATCTTCAAGGGGTTGCTCACAAATCTTTTTAGGGACATTCAGTTCATCCAACATTGCGAGTTCATGCTGAATGGCCTCTTCTCTTTCCCATTCATTGTTGAACCAATAGAAGGAATACTTCTCCTCCAAGTATTCATAATGGTCCGCCCTAGCACTTTGTCTTGCTATCCAGGCTGGATCAAATGTAGTCATCGGAAATCCTGAAAACTACAAAACTCATAGAAAGAGTAGTTAGTAGCCACAGGGGTAAGTGCCTTGAAAGCAAACCGTACCGGCTCGGTCTAGACCAAGTCCCCGGCAACGGCGCCAAAAACTTGTTCGCTCCAAACGGTGTGTGCAAGCTTTAAATTTATAACCCTAGACTTAAGCTTAAAACAAGGATGCGAACCCGCAGTGTACGGGTCAATCGTAGTAAAAGCAAGAAAATTCCAGGGGTCGATCACAGGGACTCGGTGAAACAGAGTCAATACGGTATGCTAATGTCAACACTAACCACAAGAGCAATTAACACAATCAAAGATGAATAAGAAGTCAATAAAGCAAACATGCAATTCTAGGGATTAAAGCATCTAGTTGTGGTTCCAACACAAGATCTATAGATAAGCGGACAAAGCTGAGATTTTTGCGTGGGGAAGGTGTTACTAAAGTGGAGTAGATCACCGGGTAAGTCTCACTACACACTAATTCTAAACCGTAACTCCTATTACCGGGTAAGTCTCAAGGAATCAAGATAAAGAACTATAACCTCAAACTAACACGCCATCTAAGGGAATAGAATCAACCTTTACCGGGTAAGTCTCAGGCTAACTCACAAAGATGGGATGGAAACACACTCAAACCCCAATAAAGGATAAACCTTTATTACCTACACTTATGATCTTAGGTACACAAACTAAGGAATTACCGGGTAAGTCTCATCCTAAGCTTGCATTGAACCACTAAGGTATAATAAGAATAGGATTTAGCAAACTCTAACACTTAACTTTCTGTTTTAGGTCGGATAAGTCACCTCGGTCAGAAGAATTCCACCCCGGCCGAGATGTTCATCTACTGAACGAGATGCTTAGGGTTAAGGTTAAAGACTCGAACTTTCAGGATCCTACTGGAATCTAAGATTATTCTATCATTGTTTTTCCCACAACCTTCAGCTAATCACCCTAGAATCACACAAGGAAATTAGCCACTCATCATCATAATGAAAGTATTAAAATATATGGGAAGAAGGTGAATATTTGAACAAAGACGAATTTAATGAAAAGACTTCAATAAATGAATCAAATATCACAACAAAGCGTTCCTTGGATAATAATCCAAATAGACAAGACAACAATTGAGGGAATTGAAGACAATCTTACAAAACCCTTCAATAAAGCTATAAAAGCTATGGTCTTCAATCTTCCTTCAACCTTCAAAAAGGTTCTTCAAAACTCCCAACTGGAGTAGGCTGCTGCTACTGCGTATGTAGGGTGATAGCGTGCTGTATTTCGGTGTAGGCGGGGTTTTGGAATTGTGGAAATCCAACCCTTTTTATAGGAAAATAACCCTCCAAAGATAAAATATCTTAGAAAGATATTATCCCATAAAAATAGGTAAAATATATATTCTGCATATCTCCTTCCTTCCAGGAGCCAAGCCCAAAAATATAAGATCACTTTCCAAATTTAAAAGATCTCTTCCAAGAATAAAATATTCTCGCCGCGTCCTAGGTGTTCGCCTCGGTCGAGTCGGTGTCTCTGGATCACCTCGGTCGAGGTGAATCAATGGTCAACCGAGGTGACTCACGACAGAAGGTGAAATCTCTCGAATCTGCTCCAAAGTAAATCTTTAATCCATGGCTATGCTCCCTGGATGTAGCTCCAAATGACTCATGATTCCTTTCGCTCCTTTTCGATGCAAAACGTACCATAATACCTACAATTACAACGAAACTAGGTGTAGACCTCGATTCTCGCAAAGGTAGATGAAATGGTAGTAAAATCACATAATGTACATACAAACATGCAGATTATGAAAGATAAAACGTCCAAACAAACCCCAAATTATAGACTATAATTCATGCTATCAAAATACCCCATACTTAGCCCTTGCTTGTCCCCAAGCAAGTTCCTCATATAGAAGACAAGATAGAATGGATTATAAGTCAAGAAAATCAATGAAAAAGTCTTTCAAAAACATTTAATGGTGTGTAACTATCATAGATCACTCTAAGAGAATACTTCCTGGAATTAGAAACTCAATATGATCAAAACATTTTATAAATATAAGAAAGTTGTTCATCTTTGCATAAAATCATAGAATGCATAATAAATCATAATTATCAAAATTAATCATGTGTAATCCAATTTAAACCGCTAAGTCAATCAACAAGCTCAAGGTCTCAAGGGCTTCCCAAAAGAAAAGGTCAAGAAACGTGTTGGGTAGGGATGTATGTAAGGTGATGTGGTGCTAGAATCCGGGAAAAGGATGAACTTCACTTTCACTTCAACTTGCAACATCTTCCACCAATACGCTTTGCTTATCTCACACTTTTTCTTTTTTACTTTACTTTTTGGGATGCATGGACAGAGGTGCACAATAACCGAAGCCTAGGAAATCTACAATCATCAATTTCTCGAGATGCATCAAACCCTTGATGCACATACCATGACCCGTTAGGAATATCGCTCAATCCGACTTTGGCAAGACACAAACACCCGGCTATGTGAATGGTGCCGAGTTACTCATCTTCATGATTGACTTCCCCAAACCTATTATTGCTTTCTAACACTTCCACTTCCAGCCCACTTCTCAACTTTAACTTGCTTTCACCACTTCGCTTGCTTCCAAATTCCCGGATAGGTAAAGGGAGGCAAAAACGTATATGAGGGGCTAAGCATGATCAAGAAGAAGAAGAGGAAGAGAATGAATTGCCTTGGTCTTTCCAAGAAGAAAGTGAGAGAACTTAACCTGCGGTGTCAACCTTCAAATTCAACATAATTTGGATAAATACAAAGTATTAAACATGCCAATAATTTCAAACAAAGCATTTAGCAACTTAAACATATCATAAAACCTTTCAAACACATAAAGAATTTAAAACCAGTAAGTAAACAAAATCTTCACTGAGATCATATCCAGATAAGTAACACAAAATCGTTTTCGAAAACTTTCTGTTGCGCCACCTCGGTCGAGGTGTTCTTGGTTCAACCGAGGTGAAACACCTCGTTCGGCCAGAATCTCCCCGGTCGAGGTCAAAAATTTTTTTTTTTTTTTAAACCATTTTTTTTTATTTTCGGTTTCGACGTTTTTCTCAATCAAATAACCTGTAGGTATGCATGTAGTACCAGATAATCATATAAAGGCAATGAAGCATAAATACGAAAATATCCGATAAATATAATACATCAAAAGTGTCAAATACATCACGTAGTCACGTAGTCAAATAACAATAAATACCCCATACTTGAGACACACAGTCCCAGTGGGTATAATAAAAGTCTAAACAAGAGAGAACTCACCGGATGAAAGCCGAACTACATAAAAATATAATAATAAAATCCTGCAGCTCCTCAGTAGTCTCGATCCGGTGGTGGTGCATAAGGATACTGAGTCGGATCATAAGGATGGCCCATGATCCGCTCGAACTGCAGCTGAGCCATGATGTGCTGATGATGCTGCCGCTCCTGCATCTCGCGGATATCCAGCGAAAGTGCAGCGTATGAGTCGATAACCTGATCTGTCAGGTCATCGATCCGTCGGTGAGCAGCTCTATCTCTCACTCCCCGCCTCCTGCGTCTAGTAGGTCTGACCGGAGAATTCTCAGCTGGTGCCGGCTCAGTGTCCTCCTCATCATCTAAATCTATAATAGGTGGCGCGCTCGTCCCAGCTGTATCTGTCCCTGTGTCCATCGGGACGCCACCTCCTCTCTCATCTACTGTCTCATCATCATCGTCGTCATCCTCATCCTCAGCCTCAACAGGGGCAGCTGCTGCCTCTCTATGATCCTCCATCAATGTATCCCAAGCTGTCTGCCAGTAATGCGGATCAAAGACTGTGAACTGCGCAGACCAGCGGATCCCTTGAGGTGCAGTCCGCTCCCAGGGCATGGCGACGTATGGAGTGGTCAAACCACGGGGAACTAGAATCCTCCGTGTGATCATCTCCTGTAATCCCAGCGGCTTCGGAGCCGCCGCCATCGTGCAAACGCTGAGGTCCATCCCGTGGTAGGTAGCGATGTGGGTGACTAGACCTCCGCAGCAAATGTCTCTCTTCGCCTTGGCCTTGATCTTGTGCAGATCCTCTGCCAAGAGCAAGCCAAAGTCTGGGAAACCTCCTGTAACCATGCAGTATAAAGCGAAGAGCTCTCCCTGTCGGACCTTTTGGGGCGTCTCAGTACGCGCCAGAAGCGTCTCGCTGAAAATCTTGTGGGCTAGTCTGAAGGCCGGATGAAAGATGACCTTCTCCCTGGAATCTCCAGGGCGCCATCTGTCTACATGCTCAGTAATATGGGCAATCTGCCCCCAGAACTCTCTAGCTACGGCTCGTGTCGGGAAGTCTACGGCAGTGGGGTCAAAAAAGCCAAAAATCTCTCTCCATATCTCTAAAGGAACTATGAAGTTCCGGTTCATCAACCGGTACTTCACAGACCGGTCTGTGGGGAGGTAGGAGAAAGAGCTAACAAACTCGAGTGTCGGCTCTAAGTAGGCTGGGACTCGGATCTCAGTAAACTGATCCAGCCCGACAGTAGCAATCATCCTCCTAAGGTCAGCATCTAACCCTAGGTAATCAAAAGCTTACACGTCCAGAAATCGTGGTGCGATAACTGGACGGCTAGCTATCCGCTCATAGTCTACCCGGCATCTCTCGTGGATAGCCGGGCGGTAAGGACGGGATGAGGAAGAAGAAGGGGAAGGAGAGGATCTATCTCTAAGGGCTAACACTCTGTCAGAGCTCATCTTCGATCAACACTGTCAGACTACCTCGGTCGACTGACAAACTCCAAGAATCATCTCGACCGAGGTGCAGATCGACTGGACCGAGGCGAAGACAGTCGCGATTTCAACTCTCTGAATTTCAGTTCTTTTCCCCTAAAAATCACTATAAATGCTTCCTATGGGGTACTTAAGCTTTTCCTCAACAGATTCAAGGGCAACCAAAGCCCAATTTGAAGGAAACGAACGAGTTAGGGTTTCGATCGTTTTTACCTCGTTCCGACCGAATCGCTCGAATTTCTTGCAGATCTGTTGTTGCAATCGACTCCTCTACCCTTCAATCTCGGTTTGGAAGCAGAAAACGTCGAAAACGAGCAAGAATTGAGAGGGAGCGAAGTGGATCTGTCGCCGCGGTCGAGGTAGGTAAAAAAAATGTGAAAAGTAATTTTTCCCCTTTTTATACTGTTACTGGATCTGCTGTCACCTCGGTCGAGATGGTCTCGACTGGACCGAGGTGGTACGGACCGAGGTGGTTCTGCAGAAACCCTAGTCGCCTCGGTTGCTCAAGAATCAACTCGGTCGAGGTGCTCTGACAGTAACCGAGGTGCTTCTGTCTTCTCAGAATCTCGAACTTCTGTCCTTCCAGTTGTGCTCCTTCCTAGATATTCCCTGTTGTCTGTCCAGAACGCCGAAAACAAAGCAAAGCAAAGCAAAAACAAAAGCTATCTAAACTAGACTACAAAACGGGAAAAGAAAGCAATACCTTGGGTTGCCTCCCAAGAAGCGCTTGATTTAAGGTCGCTAGCTGGACCATTCGGCACGGGATTACTCAATGCACTTCGAATGTCGTGGAGTGCTCATCACATCCGTAAAAATCTTCCAAGAAGGTTCCGGTTCCTAACTTCACCGGCAAATGGTAAGATCTCCCTCGTACAAGCTTGTACGGTTTGATTCTCACCGGAATTCGTCTAGACTTCCTGCACTTCAATGGGACATTCCTCGTGTCCCATCCTTTCCTTGATCGAGAAAATAGTTTCTCGAGAATCATAGCAGCTTCCCCATCTATAGCTTGGGGATGGTACAGGGTCCTGAGCATGCGAGGGACCCCATACTTGAACAAATAACACTTCGTTGCCTTAGCGGTGAAGTGCTTGTTAACTTCACTCCTTATAATCCAAGGAGCATCTTCCTCCAACAATTTCAAGAGAGGTTTCATCTTGATCTTAGGAGGTTCTTTCAAAAGAGACCTCCAACTGTCCGGTGCCTTCCTGAAAAATTCAGAAATATTAATAGGGAATTCAAATAAAGTAGGAGAATGTACCTTGTAAAGTTCTCCAAAGCTTGAGACAAGTTTCATGTCGGGTTGATAATCCCCACACGAAATCCTTCTCAGCTCAGCTGGTCTTTCTTCCACCTTGACCACAGTTTCCGTAATCTGGCCAAGGTTCTCCGCATCTTCCAGTTCTGCAGACTTTTCCTCCACCTCAGCCGATCCCTCTTTCACCTCGGCCGAGGTCTCAACAGTTAGATCGAAACCTTCCAGATCGTCTTCTCCCTCAAAAGCTTCAGGAGAAACTTCTGGTTTGATTGGAGGGGTGCTTGGAACTTGCAGCACTTCCTTATGCTCCTCTTCCGGCTTAGCATAGGATAGGGTGCTTTCCTTGAGCTCCTCCACCTTCTTCATCAACCTCTCCCATCTTGATTCAAGAGAATCTTCAAGGGGTTGCTCACAAATCTTTTTAGGGACATTCAGTTCATCCAACATTGCGAGTTCATGCTGAATGGCCTCTTCTCTTTCCCATTCATTGTTGAACCAATAGAAGGAATACTTCTCCTCCAAGTATTCATAATGGTCCGCCCTAGCACTTTGTCTTGCTATCCAGGCTGGATCAAATGTAGTCATCGGAAATCCTGAAAACTACAAAACTCATAGAAAGAGTAGTTAGTAGCCACAGGGGTAAGTGCCTTGAAAGCAAACCGTACCGGCTCGGTCTAGACCAAGTCCCCGGCAACGGCGCCAAAAACTTGTTCGCTCCAAACGGTGTGTGCAAGCTTTAAATTTATAACCCTAGACTTAAGCTTAAAACAAGGATGCGAACCCGCAGTGTACGGGTCAATCGTAGTAAAAGCAAGAAAATTCCAGGGGTCGATCACAGGGACTCGGTGAAACAGAGTCAATACGGTATGCTAATGTCAACACTAACCACAAGAGCAATTAACACAATCAAAGATGAATAAGAAGTCAATAAAGCAAACATGCAATTCTAGGGATTAAAGCATCTAGTTGTGGTTCCAACACAAGATCTATAGATAAGCGGACAAAGCTGAGATTTTTGCGTGGGGAAGGTGTTACTAAAGTGGAGTAGATCACCGGGTAAGTCTCACTACACACTAATTCTAAACCGTAACTCCTATTACCGGGTAAGTCTCAAGGAATCAAGATAAAGAACTATAACCTCAAACTAACACGCCATCTAAGGGAATAGAATCAACCTTTACCGGGTAAGTCTCAGGCTAACTCACAAAGATGGGATGGAAGCACACTCAAACCCCAATAAAGGATAAACCTTTATTACCTACACTTATGATCTTAGGTACACAAACTAAGGAATTACCGGGTAAGTCTCATCCTAAGCTTGCATTGAACCACGAAGGTATAATAAGAATAGGATTTAGCAAACTCTAACACTTAACTTTCTGTTTTAGGTCGGATAAGTCACCTCGGTCAGAAGAATTCCACCCCGGCCGAGATGTTCATCTACTGAACGAGATGCTTAGGGTTAAGGTTAAAGACTCGAACTTTCAGGATCCTACTGGAATCTAAGATTATTCTATCATTGTTTTTCCCACAACCTTCAGCTAATCACCCTAGAATCACACAAGGAAATTAGCCACTCATCATCATAATGAAAGTATTAAAATATATGGGAAGAAGGTGAATATTTGAACAAAGAAGAATTTAATGAAAAGACTTCAATAAATGAATCAAATATCACAACAAAGCGTTCCTTGGATAATAATCCAAATAGACAAGACAACAATTGAGGGAATTGAAGACAATCTTACAAAACCCTTCAATAAAGCTATAAAAGCTATGGTCTTCAATCTTCCTTCAACCTTCAAAAAGGTTCTTCAAAACTCCCAACTGGAGTAGGCTGCTGCTACTGCGTATGTAGGGTGATAGCGTGCTGTATTTCGGTGTAGGCGGGGTTTTGGAATTGTGGAAATCCAACCCTTTTTATAGGAAAATAACCCTCCAAAGATAAAATATCTTAGAAAGATATTATCCCATAAAAATAGGTAAAATATATATTCTGCATATCTCCTTCCTTCCAGGAGCCAAGCCCAAAAATATAAGATCACTTTCCAAATTTAAAAGATCTCTTCCAAGAATAAAATATTCTCGCCGCGTCCTAGGTGTTCGCCTCGGTCGAGTCGGTGTCTCTGGATCACCTCGGTCGAGGTGAATCAATGGTCAACCGAGGTGACTCACGACAGAAGGTGAAATCTCTCGAATCTGCTCCAAAGTAAATCTTTAATCCATGGCTATGCTCCCTGGATGTAGCTCCAAATGACTCATGATTCCTTTCGCTCCTTTTCGATGCAAAACGTACCATAATACCTACAATTACAACGAAACTAGGTGTAGACCTCGATTCTCGCAAAGGTAGATGAAATGGTAGTAAAATCACATAATGTACATACAAACATGCAGATTATGAAAGATAAAACGTCCAAACAAACCCCAAAATATGGACTATAATTCATGCTATCAAAATACCCCATACTTAGCCCTTGCTTGTCCCCAAGCAAGTTTCTCATATAGAAATCAAGATAGAATGGATTATAAGTCAAGAAAATCAATGAAAAGTCCTTCAAAAAACATTTTATGGTGTGCAACCATCATAGATCACTCTAAGAGGATACTTCCTGAAATTAAAAACTCAATATGATCAAAACATTTTATAAATATAAGAAAGTTGTTCATCTTTGCATAAAATCATAGAATGCATAATAAATCATAATTATCAAAATTAATCATGTATAATCCAATTTAAACCGCTAAGTCAATCAACAAGCTCAAGGTCTCAAGGGCTTCCCAAAAGAAAAGGTCAAGAAACGTGTAGGGTAGGGATGTATGTAAGGTGATGTGGTGCTAGAATCCGGGAAAAGGATGAACTTCACTTTCACTTCAACTTGCAACATCTTCCACCAATAAGCTTTGCTTATCTCACACTTTTTCTTTTTTACTTTACTTTTTGGGATGCATGGACAGAGGTGCACAATAACCGAAGCCTAGGAAATCTACAATCATCAATTTCTCGAGATGCATCAAACCCTTGATGCACATACCATGACCCGTTAGGAATATCGCTCAATCCGACTTTGGCAAGACACAAACACCCGGCTATGTGAATGGTGCCGAGTTACTCATCTTCATGATTGACTTCCCCAAACCTATTATTGCTTTCTAACACTTCCACTTCCAGCCCACTTCTCAACTTTAACTTGCTTTCACCACTTCGCTTGCTTCCAAATTCCCGGATAGGTAAAGGGAGGCAAAAACGTATATGAGGGGCTAAGCATGATCAAGAAGAAGAAGAGGAAGAGAATGAATTGCCTTGGTCTTTCCAAGAAGAAAGTGAGAGAACTTAACCTGCGGTGTCAACCTTCAAATTCAACATAATTTGGATAAAAACAAAGTATTAAACATGCCAATAATTTCAAACAAAACATTTAGCAACTTAAACATATCATAAAACCTTTCAAACACATAAAGAATTTAAAACCAGTAAGTAAACAAAATCTTCACTGAGATCATATCCAGATAAGTAACACAAAATCGTTTTCGAAAACTTTCTGTTGCGCCACCTCGGTCGAGGTGTTCTTGGTTCAACCGAGGTGAAACACCTCGTTCGGCCAGAATCTCCCCGGTCGAGGTCTAAAATTTTTTTTTTTTTTAAACCATTTTTTTTTATTTTCGGTTTCGACGTTTTTCTCAATCAAATAACCTGTAGGTATGCATGTAGTACCAGATAATCATATAAAGGCAATGAAGCATAAATACGAAAATATCCGATAAATATAATACATCAAAAGTGTCAAATACATCACGTAGTCACGTAGTCAAATAACAATAAATACCCGATACTTGAGACACACAGTCCCAGTGGGTATAATAAAAGTCTAAACAAGAGAGAACTCACCGGATGAAAGCCGAACTACATAAAAATATAATAATAAAATCCTGCAGCTCCTCAGTAGTCTCGATCCGGTGGTGGTGCATAAGGATACTGAGTCGGATCATAAGGATGGCCCATGATCCGCTCGAACTGCAGCTGAGCCATGATGTGCTGATGATGCTGCCGCTCCTGCATCTCGCGGATATCCAGCGAAAGTGCAGCGTATGAGTCGATAACCTGATTTGTCAGGTCATCGATCCGTCGGTGAGCAGCTCTATCTCTCACTCCCCGCCTCCTGCGTCTAGTAGGTCTGACCGGAGAATTCTCAGCTGGTGCCGGCTCAGTGTCCTCCTCATCATCTAAATCTATAATAGGTGGCGCGCTCGTCCCAACTGTATCTGTCCCTGTGTCCATCGGGACGCCACCTCCTCTCTCATCTACTGTCTCATCATCATCGTCGTCATCCTCATCCTCAGCCTCAGCAGGGGCAGCTGCTGCCTCTCTATGATCCTCCATCAATGTATCCCAAGCTGTCTGCCAGTAATGCGGATCAAAGACTGTGAACTGCGCAGACCAGCGGATCCCCTGAGGTGCAGTCCGCTCCCAGGGCATGGCGACGTATGGAGTGGTCAAACCACGGGGAACTAGAATCCTCCGTGTGATCATCTCCTGTAATCCCAGCGGCTTCGGAGCCGCCGCCATCGTGCAAACGCTGAGGTCCATCCCGTGGTAGGTAGCGATGTGGGTGACTAGACCTCCGCAGCAAATGTCTCCCTTCGCCTTGGCCTTGATCTTGTGCAGATCCTCTGCCAAGAGCAAGCCAAAGTCTGGGAAACCTCCTGTAACCATGCAGTATAAAGCGAAGAGCTCTCCCTGTCGGACCTTCTGGGGCGTCTCAGTACGCGCCAGAAGCGTCTCGCTGAAAATCCTGTGGGCTAGTCTGAAGGCCGGATGAAAGATGACCTTCTCCCAGGAATCTCCAGGGCGCCATCTGTCTGCATGCTCAGTAATATGGGCAATCTGCCCCCAGAACTCTCTAGCTACGGCTCGTGTCGGGAAGTCTACGGCAGTGGGGTCAAAAAAGCCAAAAATCTCTCTCCATATCTCTAAAGGAACTATGAAGTTCCGGTTCATCAACCGGTACTTCACAGACCGGTCTGTGGGGAGGTAGGAGAAAGAGCTAACAAACTCGAGTGTCGGCTCTAAGTAGGCTGGGACTCGGATCTCAGTAAACTGATCCAGCCCGACAGTAGCAATCATCCTCCTAAGGTCAGCATCTAACCCTAGGTAATCAAAAGCTTACACGTCCAGAAATCGTGGTGCGATAACTGGACGGCTAGCTATCCGCTCATAGTCTACCCGGCATCTCTCGTGGATAGCCGGGCGGTAAGGACGGGATGAGGAAGAAGAAGGGGAAGGAGAGGATCTATCTCTAAGGGCTAACACTCTGTCAGAGCTCATCTTCGATCAACACTGTCAGACTACCTCGGTCGACTGACAAACTCCAAGAATCATCTCGACCGAGGTGCAGATCGACTGGACCGAGGCGAAGACAGTCGCGATTTCAACTCTATGAATTTCAGTTCTTTTCCCCTAAAAATCACTATAAATGCTTCCTATGGGGTACTTAAGCTTTTCCTCAACAGATTCAAGGGCAACCAAAGCCCAATTTGAAGGAAACGAACGAGTTAGGGTTTCAATCGTTTTTACCTCGTTCCGACCGAATCGCTCGAATTTCTTGCAGATCTGTTGTTGCAATCGACTCCTCTACCCTTCAATCTCGGTTTGGAAGCAGAAAACGTCGAAAACGAGCAAGAATTGAGAGGGAGCGAAGTGGATCTGTCGCCGCGGTCGAGGTAGGTAAAAAAAATGTGAAAAGTAATTTTTCCCCTTTTTATACTGTTACTGGATCTGCTGTCACCTCGGTCGAGATGGTCTCGACTGGACCGAGGTGGTACGGACCGAGGTGGTTCTGCAGAAACCCTAGTCGCCTCGGTTGCTCAAGAATCAACTCGGTCGAGGTGCTCTGACAGTAACCGAGGTGCTTCTGTCTTCTCAGAATCTCGAACTTCTGTCCTTCCAGTTGTGCTCCTTCCTAGATATTCCCTGTTGTCTGTCCAGAACGCCGAAAACAAAGCAAAGCAAAGCAAAAACAAAAGCTATCTAAACTAGACTACAAAACGGGAAAAGAAAGCAATACCTTGGGTTGCCTCCCAAGAAGCGCTTGATTTAAGGTCGCTAGCTGGACCATTCGGCACGGGATTACTCAATGCACTTCGAATGTCGTGGAGTGCTCATCACATCCGTAAAAATCTTCCAAGAAGGTTCCGGTTCCTAACTTCACCGGCAAATGGTAAGATCTCCCTCGTACAAGCTTGTACGGTTTGATTCTCACCGGAATTCGTCTAGACTTCCTGCACTTCAATGGGACATTCCTCGTGTCCCATCCTTTCCTTGATCGAGAAAATAGTTTCTCGAGAATCATAGCAGCTTCCCCATCTATAGCTTGGGGATGGTACAGGGTCCTGAGCATGCGAGGGACCCCATACTTGAACAAATAACACTTCGTTGCCTTAGCGGTGAAGTGCTTGTTAACTTCACTCCTTATAATCCAAGGAGCATCTTCCTCCAACAATTTCAAGAGAGGTTTCATCTTGATCTTAGGAGGTTCTTTCAAAAGAGACCTCCAACTGTCCGGTGCCTTCCTGAAAAATTCAGAAATATTAATAGGGAATTCAAATAAAGTAGGAGAATGTACCTTGTAAAGTTCTCCAAAGCTTGAGACAAGTTTCATGTCGGGTTGATAATCCCCACACGAAATCCTTCTCAGCTCAGCTGGTCTTTCTTCCACCTTGACCACAGTTTCCGTAATCTGGCCAAGGTTCTCCGCATCTTCCAGTTCTGCAGACTTTTCCTCCACCTCAGCCGATCCCTCTTTCACCTCGGCCGAGGTCTCAACAGTTAGATCGAAACCTTCCAGATCGTCTTCTCCCTCAAAAGCTTCAGGAGAAACTTCTGGTTTGATTGGAGGGGTGCTTGGAACTTGCAGCACTTCCTTATGCTCCTCTTCCGGCTTAGCATAGGATAGGGTGCTTTCCTTGAGCTCCTCCACCTTCTTCATCAACCTCTCCCATCTTGATTCAAGAGAATCTTCAAGGGGTTGCTCACAAATCTTTTTAGGGACATTCAGTTCATCCAACATTGCGAGTTCATGCTGAATGGCCTCTTCTCTTTCCCATTCATTGTTGAACCAATAGAAGGAATACTTCTCCTCCAAGTATTCATAATGGTCCGCCCTAGCACTTTGTCTTGCTATCCAGGCTGGATCAAATGTAGTCATCGGAAATCCTGAAAACTACAAAACTCATAGAAAGAGTAGTTAGTAGCCACAGGGGTAAGTGCCTTGAAAGCAAACCGTACCGGCTCGGTCTAGACCAAGTCCCCGGCAACGGCGCCAAAAAATTGTTCGCTCCAAACGGTGTGTGCAAGCTTTAAATTTATAACCCTAGACTTAAGCTTAAAACAAGGATGCGAACCCGCAGTGTACGGGTCAATCGTAGTAAAAGCAAGAAAATTCCAGGGGTCGATCACAGGGACTCGGTGAAACAGAGTCAATACGGTATGCTAATGTCAACACTAACCACAAGAGCAATTAACACAATCAAAGATGAATAAGAAGTCAATAAAGCAAACATGCAATTCTAGGGATTAAAGCATCTAGTTGTGGTTCCAACACAAGATCTATAGATAAGCGGACAAAGCTGAGATTTTTGCGTGGGGAAGGTGTTACTAAAGTGGAGTAGATCACCGGGTAAGTCTCACTACACACTAATTCTAAACCGTAACTCCTATTACCGGGTAAGTCTCAAGGAATCAAGATAAAGAACTATAACCTCAAACTAACACGCCATCTAAGGGAATAGAATCAACCTTTACCGGGTAAGTCTCAGGCTAACTCACAAAGATGGGATGGAAGCACACTCAAACCCCAATAAAGGATAAACCTTTATTACCTACACTTATGATCTTAGGTACACAAACTAAGGAATTACCGGGTAAGTCTCATCCTAAGCTTGCATTGAACCACGAAGGTATAATAAGAATAGGATTTAGCAAACTCTAACACTTAACTTTCTGTTTTAGGTCGGATAAGTCACCTCGGTCAGAAGAATTCCACCCCGGCCGAGATGTTCATCTACTGAACGAGATGCTTAGGGTTAAGGTTAAAGACTCGAACTTTCAGGATCCTACTGGAATCTAAGATTATTCTATCATTGTTTTTCCCACAACCTTCAGCTAATCACCCTAGAATCACACAAGGAAATTAGCCACTCATCATCATAATGAAAGTATTAAAATATATGGGAAGAAGGTGAATATTTGAACAAAGAAGAATTTAATGAAAAGACTTCAATAAATGAATCAAATATCACAACAAAGCGTTCCTTGGATAATAATCCAAATAGACAAGACAACAATTGAGGGAATTGAAGACAATCTTACAAAACCCTTCAATAAAGCTATAAAAGCTATGGTCTTCAATCTTCCTTCAACCTTCAAAAAGGTTCTTCAAAACTCCCAACTGGAGTAGGCTGCTGCTACTGCGTATGTAGGGTGATAGCGTGCTGTATTTCATTGTAGGCGGGGTTTCGGAATTGTGGAAATCCAACCCTTTTTATAGGAAAATAACCCTCCAAAGATAAAATATCTTAGAAAGATATTATCCCATAAAAATAGGTAAAATATATATTCTGCATATCTCCTTCCTTCTAGGAGCCAAGCCCAAAAATATAAGATCACTTTCCAAATTTAAAAGATCTCTTCCAAGAATAAAATATTCTCGCCGCGTCCTAGGTGTTCGCCTCGGTCGAGTCGGTGTCTCTGGATCACCTCGGTCGAGGTGAATCAATGGTCAACCGAGGTGACTCACGACAGAAGGTGAAATCTCTCGAATCTGCTCCAAAGTAAATCTTTAATCCATGGCTATGCTCCCTGGATGTAGCTCCAAATGACTCATGATTCCTTTCGCTCCTTTTTGATGCAAAACGTACCATAATACCTACAATTACAACGAAACTAGGTGTAGACCTCGATTCTCGCAAAGGTAGATGAAATGGTTGTAAAATCACATAATGTACATACAAACATGCAGATTATGAAAGATAAAACGTCCAAACAAACCCCAAATTATAGACTATAATTCATGCTATCAAAATACCCCATACTTAGCCCTTGCTTGTCCCCAAGCAAGTTCCTCATATAGAAGACAAGATAGAATGGATTATAAGTCAAGAAAATCAATGAAAAAGTCTTTCAAAAACATTTAATGGTGTGTAACTATCATAGATCACTCTAAGAGAATACTTCCTAGAATTAGAAACTCAATATGATCAAAACATTTTATAAATATAAGAAAGTTGTTCATCTTTGCATAAAATCATAGAATGCATAATAAATCATAATTATCAAAATTAATCATGTGTAATCCAATTTAAACCGCTAAGTCAATCAACAAGCTCAAGGTCTCAAGGGCTTCCCAAAAGAAAAGGTCAAGAAACGTGTTGGGTAGGGATGTATGTAAGGTGATGTGGTGCTAGAATCCGGGAAAAGGATGAACTTCACTTTCACTTCAACTTGCAACATCTTCCACCAATAAGCTTTGCTTATCTCACACTTTTTCTTTTTTACTTTACTTTTTGGGATGCATGGACAGAGGTGCACAATAACCGAAGCCTAGGAAATCTACAATCATCAATTTCTCGAGATGCATCAAACCCTTGATGCACATACCATGACCCGTTAGGAATATCGCTCAATCCGACTTTGGCAAGACACAAACACCCGGCTATGTGAATGGTGCCGAGTTACTCATCTTCATGATTGACTTCCCCAAACCTATTATTGCTTTCTAACACTTCCACTTCCAGCCCACTTCTCAACTTTAACTTGCTTTCACCACTTCGCTTGCTTCCAAATTCCCGGATAGGTAAAGGGAGGCAAAAACGTATATGAGGGGCTAAGCATGATCAAGAAGAAGAAGAGGAAGAGAATGAATTGCCTTGGTCTTTCCAAGAAGAAAGTGAGAGAACTTAACCTGCGGTGTCAACCTTCAAATTCAACATAATTTGGATAAAAACAAAGTATTAAACATGCCAATAATTTCAAACAAAACATTTAGCAACTTAAACATATCATAAAACCTTTCAAACACATAAAGAATTTAAAACCAGTAAGTAAACAAAATCTTCACTGAGATCATATCCAGATAAGTAACACAAAATCGTTTTCGAAAACTTTCTGTTGCGCCACCTCGGTCGAGGTGTTCTTGGTTCAACCGAGGTGAAACACCTCGTTCGGCCAGAATCTCCCCGGTCGAGGTCTAAAATTTTTTTTTTTTTTAAACCATTTTTTTTTATTTTCGGTTTCGACGTTTTTCTCAATCAAATAACCTGTAGGTATGCATGTAGTACCAGATAATCATATAAAGGCAATGAAGCATAAATACGAAAATATCCGATAAATATAATACATCAAAAGTGTCAAATACATCACGTAGTCACGTAGTCAAATAACAATAAATACCCGATACTTGAGACACACAGTCCCAGTGGGTATAATAAAAGTCTAAACAAGAGAGAACTCACCGGATGAAAGCCGAACTACATAAAAATATAATAATAAAATCCTGCAGCTCCTCAGTAGTCTCGATCCGGTGGTGGTGCATAAGGATACTGAGTCGGATCATAAGGATGGCCCATGATCCGCTCGAACTGCAGCTGAGCCATGATGTGCTGATGATGCTGCCGCTCCTGCATCTCGCGGATATCCAGCGAAAGTGCAGCGTATGAGTCGATAACCTGATTTGTCAGGTCATCGATCCGTCGGTGAGCAGCTCTATCTCTCACTCCCCGCCTCCTGCGTCTAGTAGGTCTGACCGGAGAATTCTCAGCTGGTGCCGGCTCAGTGTCCTCCTCATCATCTAAATCTATAATAGGTGGCGCGCTCGTCCCA